>CM061540.1:99891512-100561512 GCA_030864215.1 Capsicum pubescens
AAATTTCAGCCACATTCATTGTGAAGTGGTAAGTATTTTTTAATTTTTTTAAAAAAATAAATGAATTATTAAATTATTTTTTAATAAAATATATTATTAGATTTTTTAATTTGATATTATTTTTTATTTTGACACTTTAAGTAGACGTCTTTCATTTTAAACATCTAAATCAGCTATAAGTTGTGTCAATTTGACACCTTTCGACATCAATTCTGGTGTATGAATTATACGCGCTTTCATCATGAATTAAACGGTCAATTAATTTGTGTCAACTCATTTTAAATCTCACCATATCATTATATACACCCACAATTTTTTTAAAACAAAAAAAGGATCAAAATACATGGCAAAATGTCCCATGAATTAATGACCCATGATTTTTTAACTAAATAATTACAAAAAAAGTCCTCTATAACATCTTCTTCCTCACTTAAGATCCGCATTAATCGAGGTAAAAATTTTCCATCATGAATTAAAAGCTGAGGATGATAGATCCGCATTAAAAGCTTCATGAATTTCATACATGGAGAAGGAGGAGGCCAATGTTTAGTTAAAAAATTATTTAATGAAAGAAAACATAAATAAAGGTCGATTTTGAAGGAAAGAGATGAAAAAGAACAACACGCATTTGTTTCGAAGTAGGTCGATTTTGTTGATTGGACTCACCGGAATGTCGCACCACTCCAACTATTTTATCACCAGCTAAATCGCCTGAATCTTTTTCAAAAACTTCAACTTGATTTTGTCAACTCAATTCCATCATACCAACAGCTTCAATTTCATCAACAATTGTTGTTTTTTGACCGCGCTTCTTGGACAATTCAATCGCGACCTTGTTCTCTTCATCATGCCCATTTTTTATCTTTAGAGTATCAATATGCTCAAAATTGCTTACTGTATCAGAATTTTGTGGTATAAAATTTATTCTACGATTTTGAACCAATTCAACTGATCCAAAATTATCACACGAAATAATTTTTTGAATCGTCTCTCATTTCTCATCAAAAATTTCTCCTTTGGTAATTTCTGAGAGATCTTTAGTGTAAATATGTGTTAAGAAAAGAAAAAAAAAGGTGAAAAATTAATGGATTGAAAGTGTGAGGAAGAAAGAGAAGAGTTAATTATATTTATTTTTTACAATGTGAAAAATGGATTGAAGTGAATCTTTGCATACCAAATTATATTTAGTAATATTCTTGAAAAGTTAATTATCAAATTAATACGATATTTTACTCTTTGTTTTTGAATTAGGAACTCAATTTTATTACACTACTAAAAAAAGGTCAAAAATCGACATAAAGAAAAGCGACGAACTGTGTCGCTTTAAAAAGAGACGAGAAAAGTGACACTGTCCGTCGCTTTTTTAGTTTAGTTTTTATTTATTTTTTATTAAAATCGACGGCCTACGTCTTAATATCCGTCGCTTTTTTCGCGTATTATTGTGCCAACTAATTAAAAAATAATTTATAATTTTTTTAATAAATGTGACGGATAGCGTCGTAATTTATTTACAAATAATAATAATTTATTTTTGAAAAGCGACATAGTCCGTTGATTTTTAAATTTTATTTTTATTAAAAGCGATGGACAACGTCGCTATAATTTTTATTTTTTTAACTATCAATTCTAGAAAAGCGACGTTGTCCGTCGCAATTTGTAATTATTTTTAATTTTTTTTATTTTTACAAAAAGCGACGGACAACGTCTCTTTTGTTAAAACTAAATAAAAAATAATTTTTTGAAAAGCGACGTTGTCCGTTGCTTTTTAAGTTTAATTTTTATTTTTGTTTATTTTTATTAAAAGCGAAGGACAACGTCGCTATATTTTTTATTTTTAAAAAAATTAATTATATAAAAACGACGTTGTCCTTCGCAATTTATAATTATTTTTAATTTTTATTTATTTTTACAAAAAGCGACGGATTCCGTCGCTTTTTTAAAAACTAAATAAAAATTGTTTTTTTGAAAAACGACGTTGTCTGTCGCTTTTTCAATTTAATTTTTATTTTTATTTATTTTTATTAAAAGTGATGGACAACGTCGCTATAATTTTTATTTTTTAAAATATTAATTCTAGAAAAGCGACGTTGTCCTTCGCAATTTGTAATTATTTTTTTTATTTTTATTTTTTACAAAAAGCGACGAACAGCGTCTCTTTTGTTAAAATTAAATAAAAATTAATTTTTTGAAAAGCGACGTTTTTAAAATTTAATTTTTATTTTTGTTTATTTTTATTAAAAGCGACGGACAACGTCCCTATAATTTTATTTTTTAAAATATTAATTCTAGAAAAGCGACGTTGTCCGTCGTAATTTGTAATTATTTTTAATATTTATTTATTTTTACAAAAAGTGACGGGCAGCGTCGCTTTTTTTAAACTAAATAAAAATTAATTTTTTGAAAAGCGACGTTGTCCGTCACTTTTTTAATTTAATTTTTATTTTTGTTTATTTTTATTAAAAGAGACGGACAACGTTGCTATAATTTTTATTTTTTAAAATATTAACGACGTTATCCGTCGCATTTTGTAAATATTTTAAATTTTTCTTTATTTTTTACGAAAAGCGATGGACAGCGTCGCTTTTGTTAAAACTAAATAAAAATTAACTTCATGAAAACTACACTGTCCGTCGATATTTGATATTTTAAATTTACTATTAAATAAATATTTTTTATATTTAAAAAAATAAATGTATTCCATTATATATTGAATACATTGATATCATACGATCGATTGATCAAAAAAAATATATTGTTGAAGTTATAATATAATAATATAAGCTAAATTAAACGATAATTTATTATTGTATATATATACAAAATGTTGTATTACGAGGTAATTTACATGTGTATGTGATGTATTTAGTACATATTGTGAATTTTATAGTCAATCGACTATATATATTGAATACATTGATATCATACGATCGATTGATCAAGGTAATAATATATTGTTGAAGTTATAATATAATAGTGTAAGCTAAATTAAACAATAATTCATCAGAGTAAAAATAAAATACGCTGTATTACGAGGTAATATACTCGTGTATGTGATGTATATAGTACATATTACAAAGTTAATAGTCAATCAAATATATATATATATATATATATATATATGTATGTATGTATGTATGTATGTATGTATAACTACGTATCTCTCTTATAATGATGTGCATAATCGTTAAAAGCTAACTAACTGAATCTATATATTCAAATATTTTGAATAATACGTTAACGTCATATGATCAAGGTAATAATGCACTATTGAAGTTATAATAATGAAGCCAATTAACCGACAATTCATCTTATTAATACATTGTATTAACATAATCGAAATCTTCAATTCAATCTTTTTTAACCCAATTTCTAATCCCAATTTGACTCATCTCCTCAATTTTAATCTCAACCGTTCATCATATTTGATCAACGATCAATATTAAAATCATTTTTCGCTATTTTTTTCTTAAAATTAGGGGTGTGCATCGGTAGGTTCGATTTGATTTTATATATTATCGGTTTGGTTTATCGGTTATCAATTTTTAAATAAGTTAAACCGATAATCAAATCAATAAGGTATTTTTTTATCGGTTTTTGGTTTATCGATTTTTAGTCCTTAACGGTTCGATTTTCGGGTTAACCTATAAGAAAATATGCATAAAATAGAAATAGTAGCAACTAATTAACAAGAAAAAAAAATGAAATCTTAATTGCAGCAAAAATCCTACATGATGTGTTTTATTTTACAAGAATTTTCAAGCTTGAATAGGTTTTCGAGGAGGTCTGCGTACACTGTACCCTCCACAGACCTAATTTGTGGGACTAAATCAATTTAATTGGGTTGACACCCAATTTTGACCTCACAATACTCCTCTCAGGCTGCTATTTTATATAGTAATTTTATGTAACATTAATTCTTACATGTTTAGTTTATTTTAATATCTACGTCTTACTATTTTTCTCGTCATTTCCGCATTTATTACAGATCTCTTTATTAAATTATCATTTTTCACAATTTATTAATTCAAATCCGACATTTTACATAATTTTTATTAATATTTATTTATTTTTACATAAATGTGCACACTCACAATTTAAAAATGCATTGTCTTTATTATTACAACTATCGATCATTTTATATAACATTAATTTTTATATGCTTAGTTTATTTTGATATCGATGTCTTATTATTTTTCTCATCATTATCACATTTATTAAAATAGTGGGCCCAATTCAATTCAATTCAATTTCTCAATGTGTTTATTTTCTAGCCATCTTGTACACAATTAATGTCAATTTTAACCAAAATGATATTAATTCCATTTTGACCCCTTTTTAAAGTAATTTTAATCTCAGTCGTTGATCACAATTGATCCAACGACTGATGTTGACACCCATTTTTGACCTCCCGATACTACTTTTAGGCTGCTATTTTATCAAAATTATTTGATTTCAATTATTAATATTTTTGTACACATTATTCTTATATTAAATACATATTGACGTGTCACATTCATAATTTAGAAAAATGCACAAATTATTTTAGTGTCATTTTCTATAATATTTAAACTCAAATACGACATTTTACATAATTTTATTAAATTATTTTTTTCACGCAATGGTGCACACTCATATTTTTTGCACATATATTGTCTAATTTTTCATTATTATTATTATTATTATTATTATTATTTATAGCATTTATTTAAATAATAACCTAAATTAAATCAGTTTATCTAATCTATTTATTTTCTGACCCAATTTTTTACCACAATATATCAATTTTAGCCTAATTTTATTCAATTTATTATAATTATAGCCAATTTGTGACTCAATTGAAAAATTTATGCAAATTTTGATCAAATTCTCAACCTTTAAATTGTAGTCGTCGATCAAAACTAATCCAACGACTGAAACCAAAATACCCTCTCTTTCCCTTTAAAACGCATAAGCAAATCCTAAGCCCTCATTTTTCCATCAACAACAGCATAACCCTATATTCTCTCTCTAGAAGACTCTCATAACAGACGGCAAACCATCGCCGGTGGACTGACCAACAATGGCGCCGCCTACCTCGCCTCCTCCTTCTCCCCGTCGTGTCTCCAAGATCGACGGACCAAACCGCCGCTTCATCATCCACCGCTGATGGACCACCAACCGTTGTGCCAACGTTACCCTCACTTTCTCCCTCTCTCTCTCCCTCGATCACCACTTCTCCAACCAACCGGCCAGCCTCAAAGCCAGCGCTGAAAGAGACATGTTGGCGATTATCAGTTCTAGCTACAAATTGAGGGTAAAATAAAGAATTTGCATGTGTGTTTTCAGTTTAGAAAAAAAGTTATGATGATATGTTGATTATATACTTCAGATTCTTTATTTGCTTGTTTACAACAACAACAAACCCAGTGTATTCCCACATAGTGGGGTCTTTATTTACTTGTTTGAAACAAATAAATCTCATATGTAGAGAAATTTATGCAGATGAGTACGTTTGACTTGTGTGGTTTACATTACTGGGTTGATATTTGTAGAACAATAGTATAGTAGTATGCAATGATACTATTTGTAACTGTTTTCACATAAAGAATATGCATGTTTTTACATGTAACTGCTTGTTGGTGATAATGAGAAGTGAATATACATATGGTGATCATGCAGCTATTTGCTGGTTCATGTACCAGTTCACATCTGGTATTATAATTTTTTTGTTTTGCAGTAAAAAATTAGAGAGTTGAAAATAGTTAAGTGTAGTGTTTTGAAATGTGTACTAGTCACTTGAAAAGTGAATTAGCGACTTGAAAATGGTTTTGTATAGTTTTTGAAAGGTGAACTTGTGTTTTGAAATTTGTAAAGTGTAATCACTTGAAAATGTGAATTCATGACTTGAAATTGGCTTAGTGTTGATACTTGAAATATGAATTCATGACTTGAAAATGATTAAATTTAGTCATTTGAGAAGTGAATTAAAGAGCTGAAAATGGTTACGTGCAGTATTTTGAAATGTGTACTAGTCATTTGAGAAGTGTATTAGCGACTTGAAAATGATTTAGTGTAGTTCTTGAAAGTTGAACTTGTATTTTGAAATTAGTAAAGTATAATCACTTGAAAATGTGAATTCATAACTTGACATTGGTTTAGTGTTGACACTTGAAATGTGAATTCATGACTTGAAAATGGTTAGGCTTAGTCACTTGAAATGTGAATTAGAGAGTTGAAAATGGTTAAGTGTAGTGCTTTGAAATGTGTACTAGTAACTTGAAAAGTGAATTAGCGACTTAAAATGGTTTAGTGTAGTTCTTGAAAGGTGAACTTGTGTTTTGAAATTTGTAAAGTGTAATCACTTGAAAATGTGAATTCATGACTTGAAATTGGTTTAGTGTTGATACTTGAAATGTGAATTCATGACTTGAAAATGGTTAAGTTTAGTCACTTGAGAAGTGAATTAGAGAGTTGAAAATGGTTAAGTGTAGTGTTTTGAAATGTGTACTAGTCACTTGAAAAGTAGATTAGCGACTTGAAAATGGTTTAGTGTAGTTCTTGAAAGAACTTGTGTTTTAAAATTTGTAAAGTGTAATCACTTGAAAATGTGAATTCATGACTTGAAATTGGTTTAGTGTTGATACTTGAAATGTGAATTCATGACTTGAAAATAGTTAAGTTTAGTCACTTGAGAAGTGAATTAGAGAGTTGAAAATGGTTAAGTGTAGTATTTTAAAATGTGTACTAGTGGCTTCAAATTAATCAAGCGTAGTCACTTGAGAAGTGAATTAGTGACTTGAAAATGGTTTAGCGTAGTTACTTGAAAGATGAACTTGTGTTTTGAAATTAGTAATGTGTAATCACTTGAAAATGTGAATTCATGACTTGAAATTAGTTTACTGTTGATACTTGAAATATGAATTCATGACTTGAAAATGGTTAAATTTAGTCACATGAGAAGTGAATTAGAGAGTTGAAAATGGTTAATTGTAGTGTTTTGAAATGTGTACTAGTGACTTCAAATTAATCAAGTGTAGTAACTTGAGAAGTGAATTAGTGACTTGATAATGGTTTAGTGTAGTTACTTGAAAGATGAACTTGTGTTTTGAAATTAGTAAAAAGTGTAATCATTTGAAAATATAAATTCATGACTTAAAATTGGTGCACCTCCTCCTGTAGAAGAAGATATTGATGCAGATTTGATTGGTCTAATTCCTGGAGATACGAACATGCTTGGTAAAGTGTTCATCGAGCCTGATGGATCTTCGTAAGTTTATTTTTCAATTGATAGATTCATTTTTTTCATTAATAAAATATTCAAGCTTACATACTTATTATGATATTTACAGGTGGTATTCCGCGTCAAAATAAGTTGATGAGGTTGTAAGAGAGAGCATTATGAGAATTTTTACATATCCTTGACACGAGTGGTGGGACATTTCAATAGTCTCTAAGCAAGTCATGTTTCAAGAGTTTAAGGTATATTAGATTTAATTATTATTTAGTTAAATTTAATTTGTATATATATATATATTAGTGATATAAAATCATATAACACTAGTCAATTGATTTTCAGATAATGTGTTGTTCGTTGGCAAAGCACGATCAGGCCATTTCTACAATTTTTTAGAGACATGCTGCTATGTCACATCAGATTGGACATCCTAAACGTGCCTTGACACATGCCGTTCTCCTGATTCAAGTAGCGAAGAGGAAACAGAGAGTGAGGAGGAGTTTGTTGGGGCTACTCCTTAGTGTTGTTGGACTTGACTTTTAGATAATTTTTAGATATTTTTGAACTTAGCTTTTAATTAGTGAAAAATCTTTACGAGTGTTTAGGTATTTTGAATGTTGTTGGATTCATTGTTTAAGTGTTGTTGATTTGAATTGCTTAAGTGATTTGTAGATGTAGTGTGTTATATGATTATTGTAATAATGTGTGTTGCATGAGGGATGTATATATTGAATTGCATTTTTATTTGGCAGGTGGGATGCAGAAAATGCAGATTTCTGCATCCAAAAAAAAATGCAGAAAAGCGACGACGGTCGTCGCTTTTTTATTCTTTTTGAAGAACAAAAAGCGACGACCAACGACGCTTTTTAAAAAAAATAAATTATTTTTCTCAAATTACGACGGACAGTGTCAATTTTTTTGAAAATATTTATTTATTTTAATAAAACGACGATGTTCGTCATTTTTTGTTCATCATGTGTTCTTCACATGAAGAACAAAAAGCAACGCACAACGTCGTTTTTTTAAAAAATAACTTACAATAAATTTCTCCCTAAAAGCGATGTTGTCCATCATAATAAAAGCGACGCAGGTCGTCGTTTTAAAAAAACAACGCCCCTTTTGGAGACGGAAAAAAATGACGGATTTCCATCGCTTTTGCCCAAAAAATCGACGCTTATCGTCGTTTTTTGACATTTTTTTAGTAGTGATTAGTGTTTTTAAGAGTTTGAGATTGAAAAAATGGTGGAAGAAAATGGCATGAAAAAATGAGGAAGAAGATGATAAAATTAAATAAAAAATGAGCTAAAATATCGCTATCACGCGCCAAACCGCAAGTGTAGAACACTCACTTTGTTGAATTAGCAAAAGATATCAAAGTGACATTTTATGGTTACTTTAAGTTAAAATGAACAACGTCCACTCGAGGTATCAAAGTGAAAGATGGTGTCAAGTTGAGGGGCTTGACAATATATTTTGCCTTTAAAATAAATAAATTATTCATTTTTCAAGAAACATGTTGAAATATTTTACTAATTTTATCCTTTCATTTAATAAGGATCTTAAAGTACTTCATATTTTTTTAGGAGAGTAATTTAAGAACAATTAAAAAGGTAATAGTGGAAAGTGACCTACAATTTATGTCCTAAAATGTTTTTCTTAAGAGGTGTGTCATACCTCATCAATTCAATTATTTTGAAATGAAAAAGTAATAAATTTTGGATTCGAGTCTCTTTAAATGCAGAGTCATATTCGTTAAAAATACTTTACATTAATGTGGAACATTTTAATATGAATTTGAATTTAATCTAATGCGAATATCAAAGAATGAAAAACTAAAAAAAAAATGTGTTAAAACTTCCAAAATTTCGTTTGCCGAAAAGTTATATTGAAAAAAAAAAAAGGAAAATAAAAAAATATTGGTCCCTTATATAAGGGAAGATGGCAAAAGGTGTTAAAATGTTGCTCTAGATCATATGTTCACATTGTAGATATGACCTAGTAGATATGATACATCTCTTAAGAAAAAAAATTCAGGACATAAATTGTAAGTTATTTTTCATTATTATTTTTTGTAATTGTTATTAAATTACTCTCCTAAAAAATGTTAAGTACTTCAGAACCTATTAAAGAAATAGTAAAACTAAAAAAAAAATTCAACATGTCTTTTGAAAACTGAACAATTCATTTATTTTGAACATTAAAAAGTATCTCAACAATTCATTTATTTTGAAATGGAGGGAGTAATGTTTTATTTTTAAATAAGTAATTTTTTAGTTGGGCACATTATTTAAAAAACTAGTCATTTCTAGAAGATAAAATGTACTTTTACAAATTTACCTTCAATAAATATTTTGAAAAAGATGTAATTCTTTATCAATTTCTTTATTATGTAAAATACTTTTCATTTAAAAAAGAATAAAATTGAAAGAACATCATTAATATCTTGTTGCTTATCTAAAAAAATTACTTATTTAGAAATAAAATGAAAAGGTTAAAAAATCACTTATTTAGGAAGATAGGGAGTATAATTTTGTCTATGTTACTGACAATCCTGATGCATTATAAGTATTAATTTCCCTTTCACTGCTTACCATTCACACAATGTTTTGATGGTCATTACTTATTGTTTTTTAATAGGCAAAATAGCTCGGTGGACTTTTATACTTGGTCTGATTTGTAAAGTGGATACTCCTACTTACACTTTTGTCATCTGGACCCTTTTAACTCATTAAAAATAAATTTTTTGAACCCTTTTTTTGCATATGTGGCATTAACTTGATGATTTGACAAAAAACGTGTAAAACACACCCTTTTAAGCGAGTGAAGACAATTTTTTTACCTTTAAAATATTTTTGTTGAAATAATTATAAATTTAATAAATAAATAAAAGAATTTTGGTCTTCTTCTTCATTCCCCCACCCACCGGGCCCTCTCTTCGCCATTCCCCCATCCCAATCCCCAGACCCTCTCCCCCTTACCAGCCCCGACCTCCCATCCCAATCCCCAGCCCCTCTCCCCCGTACCAGCCCCGACCTCCCATCAGCTCCCCAGCCCTTTTCCCCCGTTCCCCCACCCCCACCCCGCACCAGCAACAACAACCATCCCCTACTCCTCATCGTTTTCATCCATTTTCGACAAACAAAACAACAAACATCCACTCCAACTCCTATTTTCCTTCCTTATCTCTATAACACCAACAACATACAACATAACAATTAAGAGTTTGAACTTTATTATTGAAAATTTTTAATTTTGTGATCGAGATGGAAGTGATGAATATTTTTCCAGATGATCGAAGCTGAAATTACTGAGCGTTTTTTATGTATATTCTCCTTATAGGGAAAAATTCAAGTCACATCTTCATTATATTTCAATTTTTCTCTCTAATATTTTTTAATGTTAGCGTAGAAGCAAAATTTAGTCTTTTTTAAGTTTATTTTGAATGGATTTTACGTATGGATAAGAAAAGTGATGGGTCTGTTGTTGTTGGTGGTGGTGGTGGAACTCTGACCGGAGTTTGGTAGCGGTGGCTCGTCGACAGTTACGAAGGAGAGACAAAGTGAGTGGTTGGAGTTGTTCTTTGGTTGTGGTATTTTTTCGATTGTTTGCGGGATTTCAGTGACTTGAGGGTGATGAAGAATAAAAGGATGAGGGGAACGGGGACAGGGATGGGGAATGGGGTGGGAGGTGGGGGTGAGGGATATTTTTTAAAAAAAATATTATTTATATTTTAAATATTTTATTTCCCATGTGTCATTTAAAAATGACGTGTCATGCCACGTGTAAATGAGTGTACTACACTTATATTAAGTTGATGAAAAAAGGGTTTAAAATGTTATGTTTTGATGGGTAAAGGGTTCAAAAAAGGGAAATTTCAGAAATAGCAACAATAGAGTCTTAATTGTAACTTTTACAGCAACAGTTTCATAATTACGAAAAATAGAAAATTATATTTTGTATTTAAGCAAACTGTTGCTATACAAATACATATACAACAAGATTTACTTTCCTTGTTTTACTCAAATTAGTTGACTTAAATAAGGAATAATTATCTCATCTAATTAAATTCTCATAAATTACTCTTATTTAAATTAGTAGATTCCTTTTTCAAATCAAACTCAATGAAGATTATTATTTCCATGATCTTCAAAATTTCAAACTATCATTCTCTTATATATCTAATTATTTTTTGTTGTTAGTTTTTTTTTTTTTTTTATTTTTTTATTTTTTTTCTTTCCACTTTATTTTCTCTCTTCTACTTCTTTTTTTTTCTTTTTTCTTTTTTTCCTTTTCCTATATTTTTTTTTTTTTTTTGCTTTTGTTTTTACACTTCTATTTCTCTTTCTTTTTTTTTCGTTTTTCACTTCTTCTTTTTTTTAATTTCGTTTTTGTTTTTTCTGTTTTTTTTTCTTTTTTTTTTACTCTTCTATCTCTGGCTTTTATTTTTAAAAGACAAATATCTATATCATATATACATATTAAAAAAATATACAAAATAAATAGACATACAGATCTGCATATGTATTTACGGTAAAACAACATACATATGTATCTGCATATGTATTTACAAAAATACATATCTGACTCACATGTATATATAAACATATAGGATCCAAAATCTCTATAACAAAAATGTCAATTATATACATATACATATAGGTAGTAAAAAAAATACATATACATATCTTAAAACAGTAAAAGAAAACAAATAAGTAGAAATGTTACCCTCTAAAATGATATAGTATGTACAGTTCAAAGATAAATCCAACAGAGTATAAAATACATGTAGCTCTGCATATGTATTTACAGAATACATATCTGATCCATATGTGTATTCTTATTTTATATGAGTCACCTTTGTATTTCGCAAATACATATGAAGATATATAGTATAGTTATGTTTGTTACTGTTTAATATGAATATAATATGTATTTCGTAAATACATATGTATGTTTTGTACTGTAAATACATATCCAGATCTGTATAGCTATGTATTTTGTATATTTTTTGAACATGTATATGTGATATACATATTTGTCTTTTCAAAAATAAAAGTTAGAGATAGAAGAGTAAAAAAATAAAAAAAAATGAAAAATGAAAAAAAGAGAAGTGAAAAAGGAAAAAAAGGAAGAAAGAGAAATAGAAGTGTAAAAATAAAAGAAAAAAGAAACAAAATAAATTAGAAAAAAAGAAGAAGAAGAAAATGAAAATAGAAAAAGAAAAAAAAAAGATATGAGAAAGGAAAAAAAAAAGAAAACGAAAAAGGAAAAAAAAGAGAAATAGAAGAGAGAAAATAAAGTGGAAAGAAAAAATATAAAAAAAAAAAAAAAATCAAAATGATAAAAAAATAAGATGAAAAAAAAACTAACAAGGAAAAAGCTAGAGATATAAGAGAGTGAAAGACATTTTATTTTGAAATCTTGAAGATCATGGAGATAATTATCTTCAAATATGAAAAAGAAAACAAAAAGTAAAAAACTAAAAAAATGAAAACGCAAAAAAGAAGAAGAGAAAAAAAAATGACAAAAAATAAGATGAAAAAAAAAAGGGATAAAAGATATGGCTATATTTGGGGAGGTGAAATTGTGGAGTGAAAATAGAAAAATGTAAAGTGATGAGAGTAAAAGATGCACTTGTCCAATTAATGAGTAAAATAATGTTATTCTTGCTATAAACCGTAATTTTACAAAAGTGTTGTTATTTATTGTAATTATAGTCTTAAGTATGTTATTTTCTGTATTTTTTCCTTCATAAAATTCATTTTTAATGAGTTAAAAGGGTCCACATTACAAAAGTGTAAGTAGGAATATCCACTTTACAAATCAGACCAAGTACAAGGGTCCACCGAGCTATTTTACCTTTTTAGTATATGATATTGTACGATATTGTGTGGTACTGTATTTTTTTTTATGAGTACAATATAATGTTTGGGTAGATTATATCGTTTTTTGTTGTTATATAATCTCACACTCAATAATTTGAAGGATAAGCCCACTAGAACAGTAGGATACGGGATATGGCTACTATAAATAGGTAGGATAAAGGATAAAATAGAATTTTTAAATAATAAATAAAGGTGAAGTGAGAAAAAAAATTAAGGTAACGACGCGATACCAGCAAATAGGTGATTACATAAAGTTAGTTTTTTCATGGTTATCTAATCATGAAATCAAATCATACTATATCATATATTTTAAGAAACAATCAAAACAAACATGATATCCATAGTAACGATATCATATTATACCATGGGTAACCACCATCCAAATAAGTTGTATCGGGATTAGTTATGTTGGAATAAGTTATGCTGGGATTAGTTGTCCTAGGATAAGTTATTCTAATATTATTTTTAGTGGTTGTTTAATTTGTGGTACTAAAAATAATATGTAGTGCATTGTTTGTAAAAATATATTGTTTGTTTACTAAAATACCCTTCGCAGTATTTAGCTTAATTATTTTCCTTCATATTAAACCATACAAAAGAAATTAAAAAGTTACTAATTTTTTTTTTAACTTTATTAGTTTCTTTTTCCTAATAATATATGTCAAGAAATTTATGTTGATATTTCTTAAATGTGTATGAAGCTCTAATATTTCATGTCAAATTACTTATTTTGTTCTAAATTCCATAAAATATTAATAATCTCATTTTTTGTCAAAAAAATTCATCATAAAAAAATGTGAAAAAGAATTACTCTCATTTTTCATTATTTAGTATCATTAATATTTAGAGAGTCAAATTGTATTTAAAAAATAAATGATTTTTCAAATATTTTTAGTTAAATATAAAAATATTTTTTTATTTAATAATTAAGGATGTATTAAGTTAGAAAGAAAATGTCAACATACTTTAATAACTTGTCCATGATAAATTTGTTAGGAAAAATAAAAAATTATGTCCATGATAAATTTGTTAGGAAAAATGAAAATCTAAAGTACGATTAATAAACATTTCTACAAAATAGAAAGACAATAAATCTTTGCATCAATTTTGAACTTGATTGTATAAATAGTTTTTATGGTGTCACTATCATTTTTCCATTACTCATCACTTTTGTAGCATTTAATAAGCTCATATAATTGTTCAAATTTATCAAAATGAATGAAAATTAGTAGAGTAATTAAAATTTAAATTAAGGATAAAATGATAAAAAAAATTGATGTGAGGACTACTAAAATCTCACATTCTCTCTTATATATAGTAGTAAAGTAATATAGATATAGATATAGATATATATATATGTAAAATCGTTTGAAAAAAAAGTTATTATCTATAGTTTTGAAAAAGGTTTTAAAATAATATCTAGCTAGATTCTCTATTGCTCAACATAAAAAATTATTTATTTGATTCATATGATTTTTCTCTTTATTTGTAAGTTTGAATTTTTTACTTTCTCCAAAACATATATAACGATGAATCGTGTAGTAGTTAAATTTATTTATTTTTAGATTTTTAGATAAAAATATTTGAGTAAATTGGTAGAAAAAGTAAAATAAAAATGATGAAACACTTGTGTAGAAACAATAAAATATTATACACAAAATTTTGTAATTTATTTTTTCATCTCATCTAAAAATTTGAACTTCATATATAAGTTTCATATTCATTCGCATTAAAATCTAGCCTATCTCGTTATACAAATACCTTATATTTTATATAAAAAAAGTAAAGTAATATATATAAAGTGATAATCAAAGAATTTAGGGGTTATTTTGTCATTTTATAATTTATTCCGAAGATAAATTGTGTTGGGATTGTTATCCCACGGTGGGATAATTTATCCCGGTACTATTTATTAATCCCAGGATAAATTATCCCTAATATTGACAACCAAACAATGTATCAAAAAATTTATCTCGAAATTATTATTATATCTCAAAATTATATATTTTAGTACCTCACGCCAAACGACCCCTAATAGAATCTACATAATAAAAGAATACAAGATCACGATACGTAGTCTTTTCATGGTGAATTGAGATGTCATTTGCGCACAAAATCACTAATTAAAACCACAGCGAAGAGCCCTAAAAATATGTGGTAATACAATTTCATTGATTTTGGCTTAGGAATACAACCTTTTCATGCAGTACAACTTGCTGGACCAAAATAAAAGACCATTTGTTTTACTTTTCTTTTCTACTATATAGAAAGGGGTGAAACTCCCAACTTTGATTAAAAAATCAAACTCCCTCTCAATATTAAACAATAATTATAGCTCTCCTTTATCTCATTCAATGTCTATTTTGTCCTTATAATTTTAATTCTATATTTATGTAATATCTTTTTATATTATATGTAATTAATATTTTTTTAACATGGATATTTATACCATTTTATTTAAGTTTATTAATTTTATACGCAAATTAATACATTTTATAAATTTATCACAAAATTCAATATTATTTTTATGATCGTTATTTTAGTATTATATGTATTAAAGAGTCGTTTGGTGTGAGGTATAATTCTAATAATTCAGAGATAAAGTTCATGATTATTTATCTTGCGTTTAATTAGATGTATTAGGTAGTCTCAAAATTATTTGTCGCACCATTTATACCACAGTGATGAGATAAGTTATCACACATACATGTTAGTACAACTTACTTTGTAATAACTAATCCCGGAATAACTTGTTTCCAAACAACCCACCCCTAAGTGTGTATATATACGTATGTATGTACATGCATGTGCGTATATTTTCGTGTTTTATCACTCTCTTATTAAATTTGTTTCGTATTACTTAACTTTTTGTTGATATAACACAATCCTTAAGAAAATTTTACTTAGAGGTATATTTTGCTAAATTAACCTTATTAATAATAATTTGAAGCTTTAAATTTGTCTATACTGTTACTTTATATAGTAATTTAACACTAAAGGGTAGAAAAAAACATAATACAATTCTCTTAATTTCACAAATTGAGCAGATAAACTAAAACATTTATTTTTAACATGAGGATCAAGTGATAAGAAACGATATTATCGATTGTCTATATCAGTAAATAAGTTGTGATTGCCATTAATAGAATATTACATATTTTATAATTTATATAAATAAATATAATCTTTAAAATTTGACCTTATTTTTATTCGAGAAAAGCATCTAGTATCCCTGAACTATGACCAAATTTGCTACGACACACGTCAACTTTACGGGGTCCCTATTACCCCTTAAACTAATTTTTAGCGTATTTTTGTCAATCTTTTTAGCTAACGTGATACCTTTTATCAATCGTTTTAGATGGCGTGACACCTTTGATATGAACTCCATTTTATGTAATAAAGGTGCCACATTAGCACAAAAAATGATAAAAATACGCTAAATTTGAGTTCAGAGGATAATAGGACCCCTGTGAAGTTGAAGTGTGACGTAACAACTTTGACCCTGGTTCGGGGTGGTACTAGAGGTTTATCTCTTTCATTTATTGTTTGTATTTTTTGCATTGAAATATGTTTATAAAATTAATAGTACTTATTATTTTCATTTGTTAAAATAAATATTATAGTTTTGATTATTATTAATAAAACTAATTTTCTTATTATGCTAATTTACTTCATAAAGATCATCATTAGCTTATATATTTCTTACTTTTTTTCTAGAAGATAATGTTTATATTTTTATAAAAATTATGTTATATGAATAATGTTTATGTTTTTATAAAAAATTGTTATATGATTTTTTTTTAAAAATGAAAATATGATGATTTTAAAGAAATTTTAAAAAGAATAAAAAAATTGATGATAAAGAATAAAATAGGAATTTTAAAAAGTCAATTAGAATAAAGAGGAATATGATTATTATTAAAAATTGAGGGAAAATTTAATTTTTAAGATAAAGTTGGTGGGGGGGGGGGAGATTTTGACCCATATAGAAAGGGCACTTGAGGGACGATCAAGGGCAAATTAGTCATTTCCCTCAGTGACAAAGGAGTTCCAGAATAATCCACATTTCTCCACTCTCCTTCAGATCAAAAAAGAAAAAAGCAAAGAAATCTAGGGCATACGGCAAAAATGAGTAGCCCAGCTGCAGCAGGTAATGGACTCAAGTTCCTCCGCCCAAAACTCCGTCCCCAATCCACTGATATCCAGGCCGCCGCCATGTGGGGCGTAGCCTCCATTACCGGCGCCCTCTATGTCATCCATCCATGGGATTTTTTGAGGAAGACATTTATTGAGAAGCAGGAAGAGGAGAAGTGAGCAAGGCTGTCGAAGAAGCTGGTAGCTAACTGATATCATTTTTCGTGATAAGCAATCCTTGAGCAGGATGAAAGTCAATAATACATTTTTATTTCATGTTCCTCATTAGTACAATCACGATGCTTTGATTGGCTAGCTGCTGCAATCAATTTTCCGATTTGGATTTATTTTCAAAAAAAAAAAAAACCACTTTCCCTCATCTTCACTCTTCACATATGAGTTTCTTTTTTCCAGCAGATAGATATTCGAGGACGCTTTGGTGTAGTAATTTCTGGTCAAAGTTCTTTTTGTCTCAATATTCATCTCTCTTCAAATGAAACAAGGTAGTTCTTTTCTTAATTTTAGTTCCTATTTTTTATTACTTTATAGTTGTTCATAGATTTTGTTAGCTTTTTATGGTAGTAATTGTTAAGGGAAACTGTATATTTTTGTAAGCAATTTATGTGGGAATTGTAATGGATTACCTCAAAATTGAATATGACATTCTACTGGTGACTTGGAAAAGAAATGATCCTGCATTTAAATGCCTCTATGGTACTTCTTCACGAGCTCCTTGAAAATATTTTTTAAACTAATTTTCTTAATGCTGCCTTTTGGTTCTTATCCTTTTTAGATCTTTTATTTAAATTTTAACATTTCGTTGGTGATTTGATCTTCTTTGAAGTAAAATCTGGTAAAACTCGATTTTGATATATTAATGTGGTGAATGGACGAATTACCTAAAACTTTGTTGCGGAAAGACATGAACCATTATTATCAAAGTCAATTGTAAGTTGTTTATGAATATATTTGCCTTCTAATTTTGCAATTATAGTTCTCGTTTTTTTTTTTTTTTTTTGTAATATGCAATTCCATTTTCAGCGAAACTGTGTTTCCTTGAGCAAGATAAGCTCCCCTACCCAGTGTACAACTGATCGATCATATTCCGATTTAGAACAAGATATGTCAAAATGTGGTGCGGACCAATATGGTAGAATCTTCACTTCATGTGCTTTGGATGGTTCAAGTGATCAGATTCAGACTGCTAAGGAGTCATCGTCTATAAGGGTTAATACATTCAATTTCCCAGACTTTTATATATAGCTAAATAGATATTACGTAATATGTTGTCTTTCCTCAAGGCATTATTGAGTAACAAAGTATCAACTACGAACAACTGCAGGAAAAGTTAACTGATTCTGGACACCGTAGCCTTGCGGACTTTCCTAAAATGTAGATAAAATCCACAGTAAGATGGGTGAAGGTACTTTCGATCAGGTCCTAGAATGCTGGGATCGCGCGAGAAAAGAAATGGTGGCTATTAGAATTGTTCGGGGCATGAAGAAGTATCGTGATGCTGCAGTGATTGAGGTTGAAATGCTTCAACTGATTGGTAAACACGACAACGGTGGCAATCGGTGAGTAATTGCCTGCTAAATCTACTGTTATCCTAACCCGTGTACCTCATTCATGGGATTTTTGTTATTTGTCAAGTGTTTGAACTGGTTTTTTCCTTGCAGTTGCGTACAAATACGGAACTGGTTTGACTATCGTAATCATATCTGCATTGTACATATATGATTGATTTGGACGGGTTAATTTCCCCATCTAACAAATCTTATGGGGATTAAAATTTTGGATGAACTTAAATGGTGTTAACAGGTCTTTGAGAAGCTTGGACCAAGCTTACACGATTTCCTTCGGAAAAACAATTACCGTTCATTTACCATTGATCTTGTCCGTGAGATTGGAAAACAACTGTTGGATTGTGTTGCATGTGTATAAAAAAAACTTTGTGCACATTTTGTTTCTTTAATCATGCATATATAGATATAGATGAAAGATAGGCTTAGTGCTGATTTAGCGATGTACCTCATGATCGGAGCATGCATTATTTATTAGTACCTTGTATAATCATGCATACATTCCAATTATTTTTCCAACTGTTCTGTCTTGTAATTGATTATGATTCTGCTTGTCTTGTAGTTATGCATGATTTGTGTCTTATCCATACCGACTTCAAGCCTGAGAATATACTGTCACACCCCTTTTCTCCGCTCGAGGGGATCGAAGTCGAAGGGTTTTTTCAATTAGAGGGACAACATTGAATAGAGATTAATTTTTATCATTTTCAGAGTCGTCACTTGGAATTGAGTTATGGTGTTCCAAGTCACCTTATTGAATACCTAATCAAAAGGAAATGACTCTTTGTTGGTCTGCGAAAACAAAAAATCGGGTAAGGAATTCTGTTGACCGAGGGGAAGGTGTGAGGCACCCCTCGAGTCCCGTGGTTCTAGCACGGTCGCTTCTATTGACTTGTACTTACCTAAAACTATTTCGATAAATTGTGTTAAGGCCAAAATTCGCTCATTTTTTAATATACTAAAAACTTGTCTATTATCTTATATTAAATAAATCGGTGAAAACAAATTTTAGAAAAATATTTTTTTTTTAAGGTGCATTATTGCATCCTTGAATTTTAAAGTGTCTCAGAAAGATGCGTATGCCGCATTCTTAATTGAGGCGAGTATTTTAACGGTGCTTAACATTTATCTAACATTAAAAGCATTTATTTTTTATAAACTTGTAACAGTTATTTATTTAAAATATTATTTAATTTAAATAATAAAATTGAGTAAAATTCATTTTTAAAAGAATAAATAATTTAATAAATATTCAATAAATTTTATTAATGATTAATAATAATAATAATAATAATATATCTATTAAAATTCCCCAAATGTTATATTTAAATCACGTCATATAAACTAAATCAAATTAAACATGAAAGTTTCTTATACTTAATTAGCATAAAAAAAACAAACTATAATAATAAAATAAATAAAACAAAAACTTATTAAATAATAGATTATGAACTAACTTATCAAATCTTTACACTTGATAATTTAAAATAAATTTAAAAAAAATATTACATAAACCTATTCAAAAGAAAATAAAACATATCCATAACTGCACGTTAATTACTTTTTTGTTTAAAATGGATAAGATATTTTTGCTATTTAAATTAATTAAAAAAAAATCAAATTAACCTAAAATCAGGTCTTCAAATTCTTTAGTACCGAAAATAAAAAATAAACAAAGGAGTCCCTTTTTCATGTTTTCAAACATTCCGTTTTCCTCTTTTTGCGTTTGTATTTTTCCTTCTTTTTTTTTTAAAACTAATTAATTGTTCTATTTTGCATGCATGCATGGTTTATATAATAATTTGCACGTTAACATGATAAATAACTTTATACTTTTAAGTGCTAATAACCTTAAAATTATCTCATTTAAAATGCTAATCCGATTTGATCAATATTATTTCGAAACAACAAATAAAAATAGAGACGTAGGACGCGAACTACAATAAAAATGACAAAACTACACATTAAATAATAATATAAAAGTCATTGAAATAGCTTTATTCATGCTTCGATTCCAAAACGAAACTCATAAAATAAATTGTACAAGATGAGATAAAAACCTGTACGGCAAATTAAATCAAGTATCGAAGCAAGATATCTTCACTGAAAACTCAAATGGAGACCCGACCTCAATTCTCCAAATTAAAAGAACTTCGCCCTAGTTATTCTTCTTCCAATTTTGTTTTTGCCTTTTGCTTTTCTTCTTATCCGTTTTCTTCCTTCACTATTTTTCTTGTTTTTTGTTTACTCCCTTTGTTTTTCTTTTGTCTTTTGTGTGTGTATTTGTTTTTGTCCTTTTGTTTTTCAAAAATGTTTTGTTTTTGGCCGTGTCCTCAGTATAATAATAGTATTATGTGTAATATATAGGGTGTAGGGGGTTGACAAGTTGAGGGAGTTGGAGGAAAATTAGGGGGTGGTTGGGGTAGGTTAGGATAGGATAAGATTTTTTTTTTTTTTAAATAATAATAATAATAAATAAAAATAATAAATAAATATAATAATAATAATAATAATAAATAATAATAAATAATTAATTTTTAGATTTAATAAAATATAATAAAAGTTTAAAAATAGTCAAAAATAAATATAATTAAGATAGTACAAAAACTACTAACTTATTTATTTAAAAAGAAATATTTTTTAAAAAAAAAATTGTATTATTTTTTTTTAAATAAGAATAAAATAAAATAATATCCTAAAATTAACTTCATTTAGTTATTTATTTTTTAAAACTAAAATTTTACTAAAAATAAAATAATAATTAAAATAATATCGAATCAAATATAAATATTTAATATCGAAAAATATATATATTACACTCGGGGAGGGTCAAAAATCACGTGTCTACATTTTGCTCCTCTTTGTCTGAAATCTCGAAGAGTTTTCATACAAAGAAGTAGACGAAAGAAGATTTTTGACTCTCCGATTATTCTAAAAGTAAAGATAAAATAAAAGATATGACCGAGTCCTGGTTTTGGACCGCCTACATATCCCGGGTTTTAAGGGAATCAGATCACATGTAGTTCAATGAGGTAAAATGGTGAGACAGTGAGTTAAAGTTCGAGTGAGATTCCTTCGAGTTTTCGATTTTCGACTTTCTGCTTTTACATTGAAATGAACAATAAAAAATAAAATGAAGATACAAGAGAAAGATCCTATCTATGTAGCTTTTCTGTAATCTTGTCTTGAATCTTCATGACTTCTCAAATGGTGAGATAGTCGTTTTTTTGAATTGAACTTGAAACAACAATTGTTCCTTTTCATTGACTTTTGGCATTGGAGAGAAACTTGACAATTGACTCATTCTCCAGACTTTCTTCTGACTTGATCTTGAAAATCTTCACCCTATTCTTCAGGCGGGCTCCTGGACTTGCAACTTCTTCACCCCGTTCTTCAGGCGGGCTCCTGAACTTGCAACTTCTTCACCCTGTTCTTCGGGCGGGCTCCTGGACTTGCAACTTCTTCACCCTATTCTTCGGGCGGGCTCCTGGACTTACAATTTTTTCACCCTGTTCTTCAGGCGGGCTCCTGAATTTTTTTTTTCTGATTTTTCAAATATGTCCCATTCTTCAGGAGGGCCCTGGACAAAGTAAATTCCCATTCTTCAGGAGGGTCCTGAGCACAAAATAAATTCCCATTTTTCAAGAGGGTCATGTCCAAAAAGAAAATTTCGATTCTTCAGGAGGGTCCTGTTCAAAAGTAAATTTCCATTCTTCAGGAGGGTCTTGAGCACAAAATAAATTTCCTTTCTTCTGGAGGGGCCTGTCCCATTCTTCAGGAGGGTCCTGTCCCATTCTTCAGGAGGGTCCTGAGCACAAAATAAATTTCCATTCTTCAGGAGGGTCCTGTCCCATTCTTCAGGAGGGTCCTGAGCATAAAATAAATTTTCATTCTTCAGGAGGGTCCTGGGCATAAATAAATTCCCATTCTTCAGGAGGGTCCTATCCCATTCTTCAGGAGGGTCCTGAGCACAAAATAAATTCTCATTCTTCAGGAGGGTCCTGTCCCATTCTTCTGGAGGATCCTGAGCAAAAAGTAAATTTTCATTCTTTAGGAGGGTCCTGAGCACAAAATAAATTCCATACAACACAAATAAAATTTTTGCCCCAGTTTGTACTGGAAAAATTTATGTGTCATTGGATCTTAATATACCTCGCAAAGAATAAATTTTATCATGATCGAGATCCAATTTCGTATGTTGTAACCATGCTTCTTGCATTGAGAGAAGTGTGAAATTGCATCTTTTATCTGAAAATAATTATTTCATCTCTGTTCCAAACAAAGAAAAATTATGAATTTTAAAAAATATGGTGGTTGGTTTGTGGCATTTGGCTTTTGAAGTGGCCGCTCTTGCACTTGTCATGCTCAACTCTTTTCCAATCCATGATAATATTCATTAAATTAATATGCCTCTAACTCAGAAGTCTGACTACTGAGATCCTCAACTCAAATCATATTTTTGTTGTATGATGCTTCTGAGTTTAACTTTTAATACATCCCTTAGATTTTCACGAGTTTAAAATGGTCAAATCACAATCATCTTGAGTATCTTACTTTTACTTTGAAACGTTGTCTCTGTGCATCGACCATTTGTCTTGCTTTGTACTCTTAAAGGAGTTGGTAGCAAGTTTGGAGTTCTTTTTCACTCAACCTGACATAAATTTGACTCAAAAGACAGCAAAAATTTTTCGTTTGATGACAACGACACAAAAATTAAAAATTAAAATAAAATAAAAAGAAAAAGACAATAGGCATCTCTTTTTCAAAATAAAGAGAACTTATCTGAATGTGGAAATCGATTCTGGTGATTATGACATGCATTTGAATCAAACAACCAGATCTACCCACACCAATCATTACTACTTTTGTCCACTTATTGAGCTTGAAATTAAGTCAATCTTGAACTTATTCTTTCTTGATAACAACCTTTCTTCGGCTAGTGGCACCTCAATGTGTTTTTGCCAATGAGCCTATCTCCTTTTCATTTCTGCCTTAGCTCATAGTCATCTTATGGTGCCCGAAAGGGTTTTCACCAATAAGACTCTCTCATTTTCATTTTTTTTTTTCAAGATAAACACCCAAAATATGAAATATCATGCACTCATAACATATTTATCCTTGACATTCTCAAAGATTGATCCGAAGGTCTTTCTTTGGTTGTAACTTGGCTTTTGGATAGGGTTAGAAAGAAAGGTCGGCATGAGGCTCAAAAAATTTATATAACATTTGGTGAAACATACAACTTTTGGAATCGATTCTTTTAAGAAAATAAATTTTTGCCCCAATTTTATTTCATTTTGGGTAATTTGAATTTTCTGGTTAGACCGAACCTCGGAGTAGGGCTGCCTACGTATCTTGTCATAGAAAGAATCAGGTCAAACGTAATTCAGGAAGCTTGTTCTTTTGCTTGATTTTTTCTCTAACTTTGCCTCTTTTTTTTTTTCTTCGACTTTTTTTTTTTTCAAACTTTATTTTTTTTTTCTTACTCCATTTTTCTTGATACTTTTTTTTCCTACTTTTTCAAATTCTATTTTGATTCCAAAAAAGGGGTACGAAAGAAAATAACACTAAAGCTCAAAAGGGATAACAAAGGATGACACAACATTTGGGTAGTAGAATGAAATGCTTTCGTTATATCAATCCTTAAAAACAAAAGTACATAACATGTAATCTGAGAGTAGAACATGAATATCATACGCATCTTTTTCAACATTGATCGTGACTAAGCTCATGCACTTGCGTCACTTCTTTTAAGTTTGTGAAACATACATGTCCACTTATGTTGTACTTTTTTCTCGATGAGTGACTCATGCCTTTTTGGAGCTAACTTCCTTTTGTTTTTTCTTATAGTGGATACTATATATCCTCCGATCGACCCCATTCAAAATTCTCGAATTGAATCTTCTAATCGATGATCAAGTTATTTCCTGATTCACAAAGTGATTGTCTCAATACATTCAAAAGAGGTTGTAATATCACCCCAAATACCTGAACACTTTACTTATTTTCTTATATGTTTTTTTCTTTCAACTCTATCTTCTTATCAAATGTTTCAGGATCAGATTGGATTTAAAGATCAGTCTGTAAATTCAACATGTATATAAAATCACTAGAATCACCATAGAAAGAACTCTCTAAAGAAAAGAAAGACAACAAAATAATATATAATAAAAATAAAATAAAAATAAAAAGGATACCCATTTATGGACCAAAAGATAGAAGGATTTGAATGAAAATTATAATAAAATAAGATAAGATATATCCAAAATTCCAACCCTAAAATAATTCGGGTAGTAGAAAGAAAAAAAAAAAAAACTACCAAAAATTCTTCCTCGTGGGGAGCAAATTGGCTTTTAAATTGTCGAACATAATATTTTAGCCATTGAATTGCACGTCGGCCTTAATGGAGTCTCCACAATCATTGCTACATCATCTTTTTTTTTCTTTTTGAACTCGATCTTTTTGAATTTATCACCTCAAACTCTCTCCAAAGTAAGCCATCAACAAATTTTCTTTTCCCCTACTCCTCTTCATTGATTACAAAACTTTTTCATATGAGTCAAAGGATCACCGTGACCCTCGTACATGTCCAACTTTGGTGCTATGGAGTTTAGAGGCAAGTGAACATTGAAACATGTAAAATCCTTGTGAGATCTCTCTTTTTCTCTCTCAGTATTTGCATATTTCTCATATTTTGCTCCAAATTTCTCACTTTTCAGATCATTTCTTATTATTCCTCATTTCTAACAATCTACACCAACTCATCTCAGACCCTATATCATTTTTTTGTGGGTCATCTTACTTGTTCTTTGAACATGGTGTTGTATTGGTGAGATGCCAACTTTAGCCACAAACCAACCACCTTAACACTATTTTGATTTTGGAGAAAATTAATGTGTCAGAGTTCAAAATTTTTTCTTTTTAAAACCACCGAATCCATGAAGGACTGCCTACGTATCTCATTAAGATGAGAATCAGGTGTGCGTAGTTCTTGAAATATATGTCGTACAAAATTCAGCCTCAAGACCCCTAAAGGTTCAGGGCTATTAAGATTTATATATATATATATATATATATATATATATATAGTAAAAGCTTAGCCTCATGATCCTTAAAGATTTAGGGCTGTTAAGATTTATATATTTTTATTTATTTTGTAAAAACTTAGCCTCATGATCCCTAAAGATTTCGGGCTATTAAAATATATATTTATTTTTATTTTTGTAAAAACTTAGCCTCATGATCCCTAGAGATTCAGGGCTATTAAGATATATATAAAAATTGGACCAGAGAATTAGAAAAATAATTATGAAAATAATCATATTTTTAAAATATTACCCAATAAATCTATGAATAATTTTTCAAAAGATAGGGTCGTATCCTGGGAAGGACTTCCTACGTATCCCATTAATATAAGAATCAGATCCTCGTAGTTCATAAAGACCGTAAAACTATATTACTAAAAATTTTCCTTTCTTTTTAAAATAAATTTTTCTCTAAAAAATAATTCACTAAATGTGAGGATAATTTAATCTCTTGAATTTTAAAGTTGCCTAAAGTCGGTCAACAAACAAATAGTCTTTCAAAAAATTGTCAAAGAGCACGTAGGATGCACATGTTGGTCTTGATAAAGTAGGTCACCTCTCCTAGATAGACCCGACCCCTGTGCCAAGTCCCGCTAAGTGAAATGCATATGATGCAAATAAAGCGGCACCTAATAGGGATAATCAGATTCTGAGTTTTCAGTTTTTCTAAGTTTAAGCCTAATAGGGATAGGTGTCTAGACTGACTTACCCGAGCAGACACTCGAGCCGGGGAAGGACAACTTGGTCGGTAGCAGGGCAACACCGCCTTCGTTGTCGATTCGAACCCCGCCTAACATGTGTGACTATATCCTTCACCAGGTGCCTGGACACTCCGGCTATCTCAAAAAGAAGGTGGGATACATATGTTGCATTCTCTCTATTCTATTTCAGAGACTCAGAGGGGATACGCGAGAGAAGACAATATATAATACAGTTCAAATAATATCAAAGTAGTAAATAAGCGACAAGTAGCATGTAAGTTCAACAAACACAATATCAATAATAATTAAAGAAAGTATAAGTCAATATAAAAAGCTCGAATTCTTGTTATATCCCCAGCAGAGTCGCCAGAGATGTCACACCCCTTTTTTTCGCTCGAGGGGATCGAAGTCGAAGGATTTTTCCAATTAAAGTGACGGTATTGAATAGGGATTAATTTTTATCATTTTCAGAGTCGCCACTTGGAATTGAGTTATGGTGTTCCAAGTCACCTTATTGAATCCCTAATCAAAAGAAAATGACTCTTTGTTGGTCTGCGAAAATAAAAGATCGGGTAAGGAATTCTGTTGACCGAGGGGAAGGTGTGAGGCACCCCTCGAGTCCCGTGGTTCTAGCACGGTCGCTTCTATTGACTTGTACTTAACTAAAACTATTTCGATAAATTGTGTTAAGGCCAAAATTCGCTCATTTTTTAATATACTAAAATCTTGTCTATTATCTTATATTAAATAAATCGGTGAAAATAAATTTTAGAAAAATATTTTTTTTTAAGGTGCATTATTGCATCCTTGAATTTTAAAGTGTCTCGAAAGATGCGTATGCCACATTCTTAACTGAGACGAGTATTTTAACGGTGCTTAACATTAAAAGCATTTGTTTTTTATAAACTTGTAACAGTTATTTATTTAAAATATTATTTAATTTAAACAATAAAATTGAGTAAAATTCATTTTTAAAAGAATAAATAATTTAATAAATATTCAATAAATTTTATTAATGATTACTACTACTAATAATAATAATAATATATCTATTAAAATTTCCCAAATGTTATATTTAAATCACGTCATATAAACTAAATCAAATTAAACATGAAAGTTTCTTATACTTAATTAGCATAAAAAAAAAACTATAATAATAAAATAAATTAAACAAAAACTTATTAAATAATAGATTATGAACTAACTTATCAAATCTTTACACTTGATAATTTAAAAGAAATTAAAAAAAAATATTACATAAACCTATTCAAAAGAAAATAAAACATATCCATAACTGCACATTAATTACTTTTTTGTTTAAAATGGATAAGATATTTTTGTTATTTAAATTAATTAAAAAAAAATCAAATTAACCTAAAATCAGGTCTTCAAATTCTTTAGTACCGAAAATAAAAAATAAACAAAAGAGTCCCTTTTTCATGTTTTCAAACATTCCGTTTCCCTCTTTTTGCGTTTGTATTTTTCCTTCTTCTTTTTTAAAACTAATTAATTGTTCTATTTTGCATGCATGGTTTATATAATAATTTGCACGTTAACATGACAAATAACTTTATACTTTTAAGTGCTAATAACCTTAAAATTATCTCATTTAAAATGCTAATCCAATTTGATCAATATTATTTCGAAACAACAAATAAAAATAGAGACGTAGGACGCGAACTACAATAAAAATGACAAAACTACACATTAAATAATAATATAAAATCCATTGAAATAGCTTCATTCATGCTTCGATTCCAAAACGAAACTTATAAAATAAATTGTACAAGATGAGATAAAAACCTGTACGACAAATTAAATTAAGTATCGAAGCAAGATATCTTTACCGAAAACTCAAACGGAGACCCGACCTTAATTCTCCAAACTAAAAGAACTTTCTCCCTAGTTGTTCTTCTTCCAATTTTGTTTTTGCCTTTTTCTTTTCTTCTTATCCGTTTTCTTCCTTCACTATTTTTCTTGTTTTTTGTTTACTCCCTTTGTTTTTCTTTTGTCTTCTATGTGTGTATTTGTTTTTGTCCTTTTGTTTTTCAAAAATGTTTTGTTTTTGGCCGTGTCCTCAGTATAGTAATAGTATTGTGTGTAATATATAGGGTGTAGGGGGTTGAGAAGTTGAGGGAGTTGGAGGAAAATTAGGGGGTGGTTGGGGTAGGTTAGGATAGGATAAGATTTAAAATTAAATTTTTATTTTTTTAAAATAATAATAATAATAAATAAAAATAATAAATAAATAAATAAATAAATAAAATATATATATATATATATAATAATAACTAATTAATTTTTATATTTAATAAAATATAATAAAAGTTTAAAAATAGTCAAAAATAAATATAATTAAGATAGTACAAAAATTACTAACTTATTTATTTAAAAAGAAACATATTTTTTTTTAAATTTTTGTATTATTTTTTTTAAATAGGAATAAAATAAAATAATATCCTAAAATTAACTTCATTTTGTTATTTATTTTTTAAAACTAAAATTTTACTAAAAATAAAATAATAGCGAATCAAATATAAATATTTAATATCAAAAAATATATATATTACACTCGGGTATCAAAAATCACGTCTACATATACTTTTCTCACGTCCTTTGAATATGGTAAGGTTCCTGACTACAAGGTATGCTCTAGTTCCTTAATATGTGTGAGGTGTAACCCTACTTTGTATTTTGTAACCTTAGTATTTTGTCCTTAATACTTTTGCCTAAACTTATGTTTGTCAATTGTCTTGTACAGGTTTCTTCGAGGTCACCAAAAGATGGTTCATACTATAAGAGAGTTCCAAAATCAAGTGCTATAAAGGTAATTGACTTTGGTAGCACAACATATGATCGTCTGAATCAGACATATGTTATGTCAACACGTCATTACCGTGCACCTGAAGTTATTCTAGGTAAGGAGTTGTTGAAACATCTAGGCTTCTTTGTTGCCCTGCTTCCTTGAGTCATCAAAGTCACTATATCTAATTTTTCAGGTCTTGGATGGACCTACACTTGTGATATATAGAGTGTTGGGTGTATTCTTGTGGAACTTTGTTCGGTATGCTCTGTTCGAACTGGATGAATTATGGTTTCTTTCAATTTTCGCTTGGATGCAGTTTATTTATCTTATAACTTCATTTAGGCTGAGGCATTGTTCCAAACACATGAGAATTTAGAATATCTAGCTATGATGGAGAAGATGTTGGGCCCGCTGCCTCAGCACATACTGAAAAGAGTAGAGTAAGTCGCAGATTTATTGCCTACTTCAACAATATCTTGCTTGTTTCAGCAGGTCACAGGTTCAAGCCTTGGAAACAACCTCTGGCAGAAATGCAAGGTAAGGCTGCGTACAATACACTCTTGTGGTTGGGCCCTTACCCAGACACCGCGCATAGCGGTAGCTTTAGTGCACGGGTCTGCGTTTTTTTATTTACTTAGTATATAGGATCAAGAAATCTGAGTTTGTTGTAAATTACTGCAGGTAGCTTATAATGTGGGTGACCATTGCGTCAATGCTTATGTCATAAAGAGCTCCATATTAGGGATACGACCACACTATTCTGCACCGGTATGATGAATGCTAAGTAACATCTTACTCTAACATCATCTTACCTTTTCGAAACTGTTGAGAGACTTGGCATTGCTTATTATTTTTAGTAACAAATAGAAGACATGTTGGATCAAATTTACAAATATGATCCTAACTTTGAGGCTCATGATTACAAACAATGATTTGTGCACATTATCTGTTCAATTTCGAATCCTAAAACAACATGGTTACGATATCTCTCCAAGTGCGTATTAACATAGAAATCAAGCACTACGTAGCTTCTTCTTTGTTTTCGGAGTAATTAATATTCTTGCTTACACGAGGACTAATCTTTTGTTTTCAACATTCCATTCATATTCCAGAAATATTCAGCAGATTCCAAGATGCAAATGGCAAGTTCAGCGAATCTCTTAACGACGACATCAGGGGTCTATTGAACTTATACGAAGCCTAAGGACTCATGGAAAGGCTATTTTGGAAGAGGCACTTGTTTTCTCCACTGCTCATCTTGAGTCTGCAGCTCCAAATTTGAAGTCACCTCTGAGTAAGCAAGTGACACATGCACGTGAGCAATCACTCCATAAGAGCATTCCAAGAGTTGAGACACGCTACTTCATCTCTATCTATGAAGAGGAAGAATTTAAGAATGATATGCTGCTTCAATTTGCCAAACAGGACTTCAACTTACTTCTGATGTTTCACAAATAAGAACTCAGTGAAATATCAAGGTATGCTAGCAATTGACATGAAAAATATTAGTAATATTATTTGTTGACAGACACTCTCAGAATCTGATATGTTATAAACTTACTTAGTAGGTGGTGGAAAGACTTGGATTTTGTGACAACACTTCCATATGCAAGGGATAGAGCAGTCGAGTGCTACTTTCAGACAGTGGGTGTGTATGCTAAACCTCAATACTCCCAGGATCAAGTCATGCTTGCTAAGACTATAGCAATAATTTCAATAGTAGATGATTCGATGGTTATGGCATTGTAAAAGAACTTGAGGTCTACACCGATTCCATACAGAGGTATGAACTACTTTACGAACATTTTTAAGATTTAATTAGATGATCCCATAAAGGAAAGAGATACCATATCATACAAGGTCATTGTATCTGAATGCCTATATTGGTTAGTTTTACTAATTGACTTCTCATAGCATTACACTCATCTGATGACCTTTAGATCTTTGGTAGTTCTTCTATTCTTGTTTATGTGGTTGTACCTTCTCTTTATATTGAACAATTTACAGTAAAACACTTAGTATTTTGTCTCATTCATTTAACTAGAAACACCTCAATTGTTGTCTCCAGGATTTTTGTTAGCATTGGTTATTTGTTCCAGTTCTTCTACTAAGTGTTTTTTTAAGGCTTGCTTTTTCTATATCCGTTCACCCTCTTCTGGTCATACCTTCCAATCCAGCAATCTGATTCTGTATAATTCTTTGACATGCATTTTTGTTCCTTTCTATTACCATATTTAGCTTGCCAGCACTATCATAAGATTGTTTTTGCTGTTCCACCAAACTAATGACTCCCTCTATAGCTATTCACATTTTGTCAAATTTAAATTAAGATTCACCATTTCCGGTCGGCATTCTGTTTGGACTGAATTTATGATTGGAAATCATCTTATGCTTTGAAAACTTGAATATCACATCCCAGTTCTCAAATGAATTGTACGAGCAAAGTAGAAAACTAAGGGGTTCAATGGAGTTGATTACTTGAAAGGTGTCTAATAGGTTAAACGAAGTCACTTTTCTTTCGTATTAGAAAAGTCACTTAACTTTTATTATGTTACGAAGAAAGTCTCTTTCCCTTTTTTTTGGTATCAAAAAAGTCACTTAACTTCTGTTACGTCTCTCAAAAGGTCACGCAAGGATAACCGGTCGAACAAAGCATCCTGCATTAGCAGTTTCGGGGAATAGCCCATCCCAAGGGTATGACGTAGATGAACTACCTAAACGCAACCATTAGATGCTGGAAATTTGAAATAGTACTTCAAAATCCATTAAGTTTCCAAGAACTTTTGTTCTTTTTGGCATAAATCTTTTGTTTCTTGGGAAAAAAAACAGTTGGAGAAGGTTCATTTTCAGTTAGCAAGTCTAGCATGTATTGTCACCTTTGTAATAAAAAAAAAGGGTCGTGTATGTAGCTTGAATATGATATGATAAGTCACTTACGTTTACGTTTTGTTTCCTTATTTTTGTGGCTTGTTTGAGAAGTTAAGATTTTCTAACTGGGAGTCTAGATCATGGATAGTGGGTAGTGGTGATTGAATATTGTTGAATTAGTCAACTTGACTAGGAGGCATATTGCATGATAATGACAATTTTTCATTCAGTTGAGCAAGGGTATGAGGTTTAAGTTCCATATATTATGCGGGTTTTCTTCTTACTTCCTGTAATTTGTTGTTTTGCATGTGAGTGTTATTCTCAATGTTACACTGATCGCAGAGAGAAGGAATTTGAAACTTCTATCATATTATGCTCAAAACTTCGACCTTCAGCACATTATTTTTGGAGTTTTGTGCGTTTTAGCTGGGTATTTTTGTTTGGACTTTATTTTTACCTACAACTGACTTTTTAAATCTATAGCTCTAGAATTTTCCGTTCTTCCATAAAGTGGAGGAACACTTATTTTCTCTCCCCGCTCCTTATTTATTGTTAGAATAAACAAAGGGGACAACAACTGAAGTGCTTAATAACACTTAAAATAAATCGATCCAGACATGTTCAAAGAAATTCTAAATTTTCTCTTAGAAAATAAAACTTTTCATTTGCACTCCACTTATACTTCTCCATATTCCTCACTTCCCTTCCTCCGTGTGGTGATACTCGAGGGAATTCGCAGAACAAAGTAGTATGAGAACTGAAATGACATAAAGCAATTGATACAATCATGGTTCATCTGCCACTGTTACTTAGTTTTATGTTATATGGTGCGCAGCCGATTCCCCAACGTTTAATTCTTTTTATTTAACTTGCCCAAAAAAGGCCTGTTCAAGAAAAAAATCTTTTTATTTATGTTATTACTGAAATATCAACCTTCTACCCAAGGAATGAGGTCTTTTCATTTGCATATTCTTTTCTTTAGCTCAGTGGCTCCTCTTAACTATTATTTCCATCTTCTTTTGTTATTTGAGTTGTAATTTGTGTTCTATTTATTTACGACAGGGCTGTTTCAAGATTTGGGATTTTCTGTGCCTCCCTCCATCAGTTCTTGAGTCTTTGACGAGGATCACCTTCCCAGCACCTTCTGCTCGAATTAAGGTGATCTTTACTGCTGGTATTATCTGTTCCTTCAATAGCTTTTCGGGTCTTTGAGTCGTTGAAAGAATATGCACTAGATCAATTTGTTTCTCTTTCTATTTCTGGAAACTGCTGTAGCATTATATATATATATATAATACATTCTCCCGAGTCCTATTTAAGTTATCGACAACATATTTTACTTTTAAAACAACTCCAACTAGGGGTAAGTGTACATGAAAATGGAGATGGGAGTAAAGTATATTCCATGTACTGCTAGACATACTACGTAGCCCATGATGCTGAAGTGTTCACTTTGTTTTTGCGAATCAAATTGACTACGACGCACTAGGAGCTAATTGTTGCATGGAAGAATTGCGACTGGAAAAATTATTGGCTTGCAATTACTTGTCCTTTTAATGAGCCTTTGATTTCAAATTGACGTCTGTGGACACTGACAACACTTACATTGGGTCTTGTCACAGATTATTTTTTGGCTTTGCCATTTGGTTTTCATCATTGCCGGTTTGACTTTGTTAACATCTACATGTGTGTCAATAGTATCAATATTTCACAACAATCCAGAGACTTTGCCAATAGGTATGTAAATATTTATCCAATATTTTTAAAACAAAGAGATACGTATAGTGTTACGAATGCTACCTACAATGTAATTCTTTCAATTTTATAAAGGGATATTCATTCTGATACCATAATAGCTTAGGTTATTGGACCTTTTATTCTAATAGCTATTGTGTTTGTCTTCATTGAATAAAGATTTATTTTATCATCACATTTTGAATTTCTTAATTAATTTAATTTAACAGGTGTTTCATCGTGAATATGCTCGAGAAATTGATCACAACAACAACTACATCCCCAATTGTAGAATTTATAAATATTATCTCTAGCACTGTAAATAGACAACAATCACTATCATATGTAAATGTGAGCATCCAGTAGTATGTTATTTTCATAATTGTATAAAACATACATTCGGAATCATTTTCATCCACTGATCCAATCAAACGGGATAGTCCTTTGCTATTATATCTTCATTTTATTCTACTATACGCATTGGGCTCGTGCAACGCACGGGCATACGTATCTAGTACTATATAGAAAGAAGTGAACGCTCAAGGGCATAAATGTAATTTTATACTCTATGATATTTTCAAGGGCATAAATGTAATTTTATACTCCATGATATTTTAGTTAGTTGTACTAAACTCTAGAAAAGTATTCAAATTCATTCTCTCTTAATTGATGAACAGAGTAATTGATAAAAATATCGAATTATCCCCTATTTCAATGCTTCTGCAAATCTCTCCTCTCTTTAAATGTCCAGAATTCATCTATCTTTCTAATTTTCTAGCCTTCTCCTAGACTGATTCATCTTCTTATTTCCTCAAAACCTGTTGCATATCAAATCGCTCTTTCAATTTTCAATTTCTGGTAAGCTTTTCATCGATTTTTTTATTTTCTTTCATGTTCTATTTTTTTCGCGTTTTTATTTTTAATTTTTTTATGAAAGTTTTATTTGTCATTATTTAGAACTTTCTTCGATTCAATTTGTTTGATTTATTTCTTTTTTATTTTGTTTTTAAAAAATCTTTTTTATTTTTTAGCAATATTTGTAATTTTAACTTTTCACACGTCAAATTCAAGATTATAAGATTAAAGAATATTTTAGTATATTTGATATATCTTTTATTTAATATCACAATATTAAAAAAAATATTTTACTTTTTGAAATTGGTGCATTTCTAAGAGAAAAAAAAAATACAAAACTTGTAAATGTTAAATTGTGCTTCTGAATATGTATATATGTATTTTTAAAATTCAAACTTCTAAAATTATGTTTTAGCCAAAGATTATTTTCATAAGCTTCTAATAATTATAACAAACTTATAAAATTCATTGAAATTAATTTATAAATCATTACGGATATTATGTCATACCAAAGTTGAATCATTATTTAAAATTTAGTCCATTATATAATATAATATTATTGATGAGTAAAGTTTCAAACTATGGCTTGAGATTACTTTTAATTAAGATATTGCAATGAAATAATAAATTACAATGTGATTGAACTGATATGGAAACAATTGACACATTTAGTTTATACTCAGAGAAAAGAGTTTAATTAGTTAGTGTTATTTATTTATCTGATTTTGATTTGATATTGAATTTTAACAAATTAAAAAAGATTTTAAATCTTATATTAATAGGCTAAAGATATGTATAATGTATTAAAATACTCTTTAATTTTGCAGAATTGATTAAACAGTTGTTAAAAATAAAGAGACGTTCTCCTTTTAAATGGATCAAAACGGATGGAGTACTATATTAATAATAAAATAATAAAAAAATATATTGATAAATGATTAAAAAGTATTCATTTAATTTTAAAACTATATATACTAAAGATAATTCTAAAACTATAATTTATTTAATTTAATTGATACGTTTGTTCATATTATATCGTGACGTTATAATTGATACTCTTAACTACATATATCTTTTTACAACACATTTATAATCTTCAAAATAAAATATATTATTTTGAGATAGTATATTCTCTCATCAGATATATAAGTCTTTTTTTAAAAAAAAATATACTAAATTATCCTCTTGGTTTTATAGTATATAAAACAAGATGTGAAATCATAACTTTTTCATTTTTATCATTTTGTAAAGAACGATATGATTAAATTTAACTTTCATCAAATAGGTTGAATTTCATTCGCTAAACCCCTTCAAAATAAATTTATAGATGGATCATTTTTTATTTTTTAGTTATTTTGTATGGTTCTATAAAAAAAATATTAATATAATTGACACTTTATTATAATGTGTATATTTATCATCATTTTTAATTGTGCTAATTTGAAAATATTGATGATCATTTAAAATAATAATTAAATACCTATAAATATATTTAAAATATTAATATTGGACCCGCAAAACGGGCCCTTCATTATCTAGTCTTAACTCTTCGTATAAATAACATAAATACCAACTCTTTTGGAAGTAATTATACTCTCTATCACTTTTTTAATTACTTTACTCTCTCTCCCTATTAATATACATAACATGACCGATATATACATAACATTCTGTATATATGTTGAGATTTTTGTAATATGTTTAGGGAGTTGAGATTTTTTGTAATATTGAAAACATAAATTATGTATTTGTGTAATCTTTAGTAACTATAAACCCCACCTGTGGCCTAATCCTTATCCTTATTTGGATTTGATCAATATTGTCACCCACAAGACATCTTGGCCGACCCCTAGTGTGACTTTCCAAACTCCCAACTTGTACACTTGCAGATCGCAGTCGGACTATTCCAATTTGGGAGCTTGAACTAGTGCATAGGGATTTTCCTAAAAAGAGTAAACCTGAAAATTAAAGATAGAGAGGAGCATAAAAATCTACCTTTAAAATGTACTATCTTCTCTTTTGTTTGGAGGGGGGGGGGGGAGGGGGGTTCAAAATAGCTTTTCAAAAAATTATTTTGGAGCTATAACAGTTTGTGTTTGGGGTATTTATTTGATAACACACTTTTATTAGTTTTAAACAAGTATTTTTTATATGATCAATCTTTTCGGAAAGTACCTTTAAGCAGCAATTTTCTCTGTTTATTTTTATTTGTCATTAATTTTCTAATTTGATTTTTATTTTTACTTGTCTTTTTTGACATATTAAGAGACACTTGATAATGATATATTTGTTGACATATTTGTCATTTGAGAGTTGTAATATATTCCCCCATTTTAAAATAAATGAATTGTTTAGCTATTTTTCAATATTTTAATAAATAAATTATTCATTTTTCAAGAGATATGTTGGATTTTTTTTTCAATTTTACCCTTTCATTTAATGAAGTTTTTAAGTACTTCACATTTTCTAGGAGAGTAATTTAAGAACAATTAAAAGAGTAATAGTGGAAAGTAACCTACAATTTATGCCCTAAATTTTTTTTCTCTAAGGGTGTGTCATACCCCAACAATTTAATTATTTTGAAATAGAGTACTCCCTCCGTCCTAAAATACCCTTCCCAAATTGAGATGGCAAAACTATTAAGAAAACAATGATTGGTAATGTAACTTTATCATTTTGCCCCTATTAATTGTGTCATGTTGTTAGTTCCAATATTGATGGAGTTATTATATGACTGATACCAAAGCACTTTTTGCAAGAATAATTGGAGTAGGATTATAGGATTACCAAAGTCTGTGCAACATTTTTCAAGATTTGATAATTCAATGCTAGTAACAAGGAGTAATCAATTACTAAGGATATAATGGAAAAAAATTTATCTTGTCTTAATTAATAAAAAAAGACAAATAAAATAAAAAATTTGAGACAAGTAATTTGAAACGAAAAAAATACTAATTAAGATTTATACTTATAAGCCATAAATTATAAACCAATCAAAACAGGCCCTAAGTACATGCTGTTAGGAGTACTACTTTTGGGCCATATGTTTTCATCATTAACAATCACGAGTATAAATAATCATTAAAAATATTAGCTTACTCACTTTAAAATAATATAATTAATTAATTTTTATCATATCACATTAATATATTTATTGATTATGAAATATTAAATAGAATTATTATAGTAAAATTATAATAAAACTTAACAGCTAATCATAGTTGCAATTATTTTAGTTATTTTGATATAAAAAGAATAATATTAATATTTTTTTAGCGTACTCAACTTTTTTAACTCTTTAGACTTACGTGCATGTGGATATAGCTAATCACAATAGCAACACTACTAACTTTGAGTATTTTATTTATACTTATTATTATATAATTAAAAACACTCTTAAAATCACTCAGTACACCAAATCTCACACCCACCCCAACTTTTACCCCACCACTACCACATCCCCTCTCCCTACTCCAACCCAATTATTTTAAAAAGCTTTTTAATATATTTTTTAAAATTATTTTCTTACCTCACCCACCTCCTAACCTAGACCTTCCCTCCCCCAATAAAAAAATAAATTTTATATTATTTTTTGATAGAAAACTTTTTTTTCGTTAATCCACCCCACGCTTACTCCCACCATCCACCCTATGCTACTACCCAACCCCCCAAAAAATATTTTTTAATATGTTAAAAGAAAATTTTAAATTTTTCAAAATCATCCGCCCTGCCTGACCCCCCCCCCCCCCTCCCCAAAAAAAAACAAAAAACAAAAAAGCTTTTATTTTTTATTTTTTAAAAAAAAAAAATATTTTCCTACCCCTTAACTCCAGCCCCCACGTACATCCATCATTCCACCTAGCAAAGCTCCATACACTACCTCAGCCACCATAATTTCCTACTCTTCCTCTCCATCATAATATCGATCACTCATTCTTAATAATATGTTATTTTTTTGTGTTAGATAAACACAAGTACTTTTAGAAAAATATTTTTTTAGTATACTGATAAAATATCAAGTATCAATTTTTTTAGCATACATGCTGTTACTAATGCTGAATAATAGCATCAAACAAAATAAATTAATAGCTACTAATTTTTATCTTCATTATTACCTTGAAAAGAATTACCTGATTAAGTTCAAGCATGTTATAGCCTTCCAAATAAATTTCGTTTCTTATTATTTATTAAAAATGATTTGAGATATATTGAATTAGTTCATGATGGAAATGAAACAAAACATATAAGTATATCCATAAGCAAAGATGAAGGGTGAACATTTAATAATATATCTTCAAAGAAAACATTGTGATAGAATCGATATGTAAATTCGGATAAAGAACTTAGCATAAATTTTAATAAACATGAAAGCGATAGAGAAATGGTGGTGGAGATATATAATTATGGTGTGACAATAATATTACTTCTTAAATCGAGTCATCGAAAAGAAGAGATACATATATCAATTTAAATTGGAGGATTGCGAATATTAACCAAAAAAGATGAAAATGTTATATTATTCCTTCATATTAAAAGAAAAATGTCAAATCAAAAATTATTTTAAAAAATTAAAGAATGAAGCATAAAAAAATGCAGTAAATAAATTAATGTATAAAGCTAATGATATATGAGTATATATAAAAGAGGCCAAGTATAGAATTCTATTCCAATTCAAATTTCATTTGAATTCAAATTCAAATATGATATTAATTTGTTAAAAGAAGATTAGTTTGTTATTCTTTTTTATTCTTGTTTGTTATTCTTTTTTATTCTTACATTTTTCCAATATAATGTATATTATCTAATAAAATAAATATTTAAACTAAAATAAATATTTGAAATTAATAAAATAATTAATAATATTATTATTACTGTGTCTATACTATTACTATTACTATTATTTATTTTATTTATTATCTTCTAAAATTATTATTATTATTATTATTATTGTAATACTAATAATAGCGATAATAAGTATCATTACTACTACGTTTTTTTAAAAAAATTAAAAGTACTAATACTACATGTTATTACTACAACTACTATTGCTATTTACCGTTGTTGTTAGTATTATTATAATTATATTTTATATAATATTTAAATATGTTTTAAAATATTGAAAGGAATTATATTTTATATTTTAAATATATTTATGAATAGTTAGAGTTTATTTAGAAGTTTTCAATGTAATGTTCCTACTTTCAAGCTAATGATAATTTTGTTTTTTAAAAAACTTAATATTTTCAAATGTAGATATCTCTACTCATTTAATTCCATTCCAGTTCAAATTCTATTTAATTTCAAATTTTAATATCTTATCAATTTATAATTTTATTTTTTCAAAAAAACCTGATATTTTTAAATGCAAATATCTCTATTTGCTTAATTCCATTCCATTCATTTTATCACTAAATAACAACCTACGCTTCTACAATGGTTTTTTAATAATAATAATAATAATAATAATAATAATAATAATAATAATAATAATAATAATAATAATAATTATAATTATTATTATTATTATTATAATTATAATTATTATTATTATTATTATAATTATAATTATAATTATTATTATTATTATTATTATTAATGTGATGTGAAATAGTTAGAATTATTTAGGACTCTTTAAATATAGTTCCTAAGTTTAAGTTAATTAATTTTTTTTCTTCTAGATTATTATTTTTAAATTCAAATATTTAATATTCTGTAATTCAATTTTTTTTATCACAACACTATTAGGTATTTTCCTAAACACTGCCATATGACTTTTAAATATCTTGTCACTTGGCTTCTTATCTTGCTTTTAGTATATATATATATATATATATATATGAAAATCCATAAATTGTCGATCAGGCAGATCTATGGTTTGTCCACCCTTACATCTGGTCTAAGTTTGAAAGTTAAATTGGATGGCTCATAACTGATGAGATTGTGAGGTCCGAAGATCAGTCTTTCTAATTTCGGATGTTCCAACATTGTTAGTGGCCTGTAATGAGTGTTGCTTAGTAGTTTCTTTAAATAGTCTTGAGAGGATGAGGCGTCTGCCTTTCCTTTATCTTTGCCTGTATACATCCTGAAACAAAGATTGTTAGTTGTCTTCTTTTATTAGTCTACTTAGTTGATCTGCTAGGTTATTATATTTTTCTTTAATATGTTCTAAAACAATATTGAAAATGAAAGTGGCATCTAGGAAATTTAACCACCTCCTTTTACTACTATTCTTTTATTTTATTTTCTGATAGAATTTTACTATAGCCTCGCAGTCTGTTCTTACTAATATTTCAGGCTTATTTAATATATAAAGTTTAAAACTATTTAAATCGTAAATTACTGCTAGTGTTTCTGCGTCTATGCTATTTAAATTGCCCTTTTCTTTATATTTTTTCACTTGAATAAAGCACAATTTTTTTCATCCTTTTTGTCACTATATTTATTGGGTTTTGCCTTTAATATTGCTCCCCATCTGCGAAGGCTTTCATCTGTCTCTACTATTAGATAATCTGTTTCTAAGGATAGCGTTAAGTCTGGGATATCTTGGATCATGCACTTAAGTTGTTGGACTAATTTTATGTCTTCAGTATTAAAAGTCTTTTGGCCTGTTGATCCTGTTTTAGAATATAACGATCCTGCTACTTTTCCTAAGTCTTTAATAAAAGCTTTAGCATAGTTTATAGTAGTCCTAAATTTTTTTGTAAATCTTTGATTTTATCTAATCTATCTGGCATTTCTAAGACTTTTTTAGCTATGTGCGGTTGTAGTTTTATTCGTCCATCTCCAATAACTACTCCTAAAAAATTAATACTGTTTTTACATAATTTCATTTTCTTTCTACTTATTATTATTTCATTATCTACAAATAATTTAAAAACTTGTTGTAAATATCCTAAATATTCTCTCATATTATTACTAAAGACTAGAATATCATCTACATAAACCAATATAAAGTTTTTATAATCTCTAACAATACTATCCATTTTTCTTTGAAAAATTGGAGGAGCTGTCTTTAATCTGAATGGCATAACCAGCCACTCAAAATGTCCTTCTGGACATGTAAAGGCTGACCATTCTATACTGTCTTCATGCATCTTAATCTGCTAATATTCTAATTTACAATCAAATTTACTAAATATTTTTTTTCTTTGTATTCTGTTTATTAATTCTGTTCTGTCTGATAACTTATACCCATCCATTAAAGTATTATCATTTAGTGTTTTATAATTTATTACCATTCTAGTTTTTCCTCTTACTATTTCACTATGGTTTCTTACTATGAAAGCTACTGATCTATGTCTTGATTTGGATCTTCTAATTATCCCTAATTATAGTAGCTATTTTATCCGTATTTCAAAGTCTTTAAGGTCTTCATTTGTAGCTTCTATAAATGTTGTTTCTATAGTATATTTTGGATTAATTATTTCTAATTTGCAGGTAATTTGGTTGGAGTCCCAATGTTGCAAGAATTTTTCTCCAATTATCTCTAGTTTGTCTAGGATTTGTATTATTTTATCTAGGTCTTTTTTATCTTTGATTATCCCTATCTGTTGTATACCTTTCCTAAAATTGTAAAATTTTGTATCTATTTCTATTAATGTGTAATCTTTTTCTATTTCTTCTACTGTTAATAGATCTTGTAATTCCTCATACATTGTTACCTTTTCATTATCATTACAAGTACAATTTTCTTCTTTATCACATTCTAGAGTTTTTTCTGGTTTTATTTGATCATTTGAGCTTCTGATTCATTCTTCTGTCTTATCTTTAAGGAAACGATATTTACTTAGCAGGGGTTGTGTCTGTACTAGTGAGTGAGTGATATTGCTAGCGAATATTATCCAATTTTTTATTACAAAACATCCGCCATTATTTTGCATTATAAAATCTAATCCTAAGACAAAGTCTGCTTTTATGTTTAAATCTCCAACAAGTATTCCAATGAATGTATATGATGGTTGGTAGAATTTTTCACAAGTATTAATAAAACTTACCTTTGCTTTTGGTATATAGTCTATATAGGTATTATAGGTTCTATTCATTTGCATGGATTTTTGAGGTTTTAGCAGTTTTTTAATTAATTTTGATGGTAAAATTCTACTATTTAAAATACTTTTTGTACATCCTGAATCAACTATAGCTAATGTCTCGAATTCATAGTCTTGAATTTTTATTCTTGCTAAAACTTTGACTGAACTAATTTTCTTTTCTTCATTACATACCATTCCTTCAAATGATATCTTCATTGACTTTTACATACCATTCCTTCAAATGATATCTTCATTGACTTTTACATACCATTCCTTCAAATGATATCTTCATTGACTTTTTCTGTTTATCTTTATTATTTTCAACAGATGTATTTAATAATTCTACCTCTACTAAATCTTCTTCTTTAATTATCTCTTTATTACATACTCTTATCTCTAATCTTTTTAGTCTTTCTTCTAACTCCAATATTCTGTCTTCTGCTGTTCTGGTTAGTGGTTCCTTCGTGTAGAGATTATTTAAATTGTTTGTTGATTTTGGAATTTCTAGGATTTCTGAGGTTTTTTCTATACATTTTATGCATCCTTCCTTATAGCATTTCCTATATTTTGCCCTTTTGTTTTTACTTGGAAACCATTTACAGAAACAACACTGGTTACTGTCTAATCCTTTTCCTTCTTCAAATTCATGTTCACATTCTTCTATCAAATCTACTAAATCATGATAGTCTGAGTTTGTCTTTTCTAATCCTATTTCATTTATAGATTCCTCTTCTCCAGAATCTGAAGAATCATATTTATTTTTTTCTTCTTCAAAAACTCCCATACTCCTGATGGAGTATATACTTTCATTATCTGACATATATTCATCTACATTCATCAAATTTTCATTTACATCTTCTATTAATTGTGCATTTCTAGATCTACTATTATTTCTTTTTGGACAAGTTTTTGCTAAGTGCTCTATACTCACGCAGGTAAAACATTCTAATTTATTTTTGTAGGTTCTACTGGTGTTATATTTTCTTACATGTTTATTCTTATCTAGGTGTGGCTTTATTGCATTTGATCTTCTTAAGTAATATTTCTTCCTATGGAGATATTCTACTATAGACAATACCTATCTTTATATATTTTCCAAATTCTAGAGAATTTATCATATAGTCTGGACTACAATAAAAAAAGTCCTCCATTTGTTGACATGTCTACTTCTGTTATTTCAATTATAGATTTTTTTGAGTCTAACCATCGATTACCATAGATTGTAACTAATACTTTGGTTCCTAGATTTTTTCTGGTTAGTCCTTTTAGGCCTACTACTATGAGTCCCATGTGCATGAGGCTCATGTTTGACTTGGCAATTTGTCTTAAAGATTCTGAACTTATTAGATTTATACTAGCGCTATCTTTACCAATTACGCATAATTGTTCTTCTCTATAATGTTTATATAATTGTGTCATTGAAAACATTCCTTCATTATATAGTGTCTTAGCACTTATTAATTTTAATTTGTTTTGTTGAAAAAGTTGTATATCTTTATCTACATCTAAAAAATTTTCTAGCTATTGTCTTGAACAATATACAAATAAATAAAAGAAGTAGATAAAATTGGAACAAGAAACAAGTAATCAAAGCAGAAAAATAGATATGAGAAATAAAGAAGAGTTAGAGCGGATGTTTTACAATATGGTGTAAATTCGACTCAGTACTCCCTCCTTCGTTATCCTTAGTTCAGTGTAGTAGACAAGTTATAAAGATTAAATATATTTTCTCCCAACAAAATAAATATATATATATATATATATATATATTTTATTTTATTTTTGCTTTATACCTTGTTCATCTCTTTCTCTTCAGTTTTAGGTATTTAGCAATGGTTTCTTTAATCACACCTCGGGATGATACAACAGTCCTTTCAAATCGTTATCGAATTTGTTTAATTCCCTAGGAATTTACAAATTAATCCATTGTTATTGCTAAAAACAGAGAGAATAACCATATACTAGGGGTATATTTATAAGTAATTTACCAACAATACAAGATCGAAAAACTGACGGTAATCCGCACGGTCATCCAAATTTATAGTAGTTAAAATACATCTACGAGTAAATACATACTAATAAGTAATTTACTAATTTTACAAGATCCAAAAACTGACGGTAGTCCGCATGGTTATCCAGATCTATAATATTAAAACACTTCTGAAGAAAATATGAACTTGATATAATTCAAACATAATTTACAAACTAGGGAGAAAATACAATGATCTATGTAACGACTACTTACATGTCTTAAGGAAGAAGTGAGGTTTTCCTTTCGGGAGTCCCCTGAAAGCTAACAGCTATCGAAATGAAGGAATAAGAGACCAATATACACTTTCACACACTCTTTTTTTTAACAAACTTTTGAAAACTAAGAGCTTTATGAACAAACTAAGATCTTTCTCACTCTTGATTCTTCTCTCACTTCTCTCTAGCAATTGTCTTGGAGTTATTTTTGGTCTATTTATTATTTTAGATAGCACATTATTTATTAAACTATTTTGGATAAAACCTGATCTTGGTCTGCTTGGGGATGCTGAAAAAAGCACTACAAAAAATAGGTCAAATTGCGGGGGTTAATTTTACGATTTGTGGGGGTTTAAAACCCCCGCAAAATATAATTCCGGCGATTTCCAAAACTCCCACAATACGAGCCGTCACAAATAATTTGCGGTGATTTTTTTTCGATCCTCATAAATAATTTGCAGCGGTTTGACCCCCGCTACTCTAATTTTAATTCTTTTTATAATAATTTTTTATTTAAAAATTACGGGGGTTTAAAACCCCCGTAATTTTTTTTTATTTTTAAATTTAGTAGGGCAAGCTTTCTGTAGAGTTACAAGGCAATGGAGAGGATCAATAGGCAACCATAACTAAATAGACATAGTTATTGTAATCATACCCTTGCCATGACGATGACCATTTCCATGTTAAGAGTCTGCTTAACAAACAACTCGTAGTTGCATGGTTGGTAGAAGAATTCAGCCAGCCAAGTTTCATTCCAAATCCGACTAGGACACAGATATTATAGATCAGTTTATCAAATAATATACACTTATTAGAGAGGTGAGATGAAATATAGGGAACAAAGCATGTCTACTAGCCCATGTGGAAATTTCACTCTCTAAATTTAGTTTGATTTAAGTTAGTAACTTGAATAATCACTTTTTCTTTAACCTGGTATGAAATGCCTTCAACTTCTCGAGCAATTTTAAAATTGAGAAACCAAGATTGTTGAAAATAAAGTCTCTTCTTTTGCAATCTCTATGAATGAATTGATCTCACTTATAAATAGAAAGAAGACAAGAAGACAAATGTTATGCTTTTACAGTCAAACTTCCATGCTCAGTAACCAATCCTTTAGTACATTTAGTCATTTAACACTAATAATAGTCTCACCGCTTATACATGATTTACAAAAAAAGGTGCCTGAACGTTGAAGAAGAAAACTTACCTTCTCAAGTGAAAGATCTATCTCGAGATTTCCACGTGAAAGGATGATGCCATCAGCCTCTTGGAGTATCTCATCAAAATGCGTCAAGACCTACGTAAATCACCATAGAAAGAAGTAAATTGCAAGCCTAACAATTCATGACGCTCAGCACCAATCTCACAAAGAACTATTCAAAAGAAAAAATCAGACAGAAAATAACACTTTACTAACTAACCTTTTCGCTTTCAATTTTGGCAAAGATCTTTGTTTGGCTTAGATCACCCAGCTTACCTAAGAGTTCACGTGCCTGAAGTTAAGAAAAATATATCAATGAGGTCGATTCAATATAAATAAAAAACACGATCACTCAATACAACACTAATTATAGAAATGTAGCACACCATGAAAGCCATAAACGTGATATAATGAATCAAGAAAATAGATAAATGGAAGAAAATAAATAGAAGACAGTGAAATCATTACCTCACGAACATCCTCAGGATGCCTGGTAAATGATAACGAAAGAAAATCAATTTTGTTTTGAACTCCTTATGTGCTAATAACCTGATTCAATTAGCATGCCGATGGCACCAGAACCATAAAAAAAGATTGCTTTGCCAAGCCATTAACGAGGCAGGTGGCAAAGAATATAAGTTAAAACTGTTTCGTGGGGTAATATAACTATATAAGTTAAAAATTCATATTTCAAGAGAAAGGATGTACTTTTGGCACGAACAAGTTAGTCGATGTGGATATCGAATATCGGATGAGGATAAATATTGTTCATGGTGTTTAAACTAAATCCCACCGCCAAGATGTTACTACAGAAAGTGGAAAGATGGAAAGACGAGAGTATGAATAGGTTCTACCAGTCCATGCTTATGTAACAACAATAATGACATACCCGATGTAATCGCACAAGTCGGGTCTGGGGATGTAAAAAGGTAGAGAGGCAATTTCCGATAGACCCTTGACTCAAGATATTTAGTCAACCACAAAGTTCTCACAGAAAATTTTCCATAACCACGTGAGCTTGTAACATGATCTTCACTGTGTGCATACATATCGCTTCTTTGAAGTTTAAGTAACTTACCTCCTTATCTTTATCTGGGAGAGTAGGTAAATCGATATGAATCTGAGCAGCATGCAGAGTGAACAACGATCCAGTTAATGTGGCGGAATTCTTTATCACACAAACTACATCATCCCCTTTCACTTGATCTACCTGTGCAACCACATTTAGAATTCTTAATTAGCGGATTCAAACAACCTTAAACTGCTTTCTTTGAAGCAGTAGAAATGTATTAACCGTTTTCATAAAAAAAATTCGTAATTGTGCAGTTGCCAACATATTGCAAAATCTACTCTTGGATCAACTTAAACATAAACAGCGCTAGCAAAACATAAGAATGAAGAAAACACAGGGTACCCGAGGAAATAAAGGAGGCGTTCTATGTTATACCTTGAGCCACACATATGTCGTTTCATTTCCTATAAAGAGGTATTGACCGATAAAAAGGGTATATCCCTTCTTCACCGCCTGTAAAAAAACTTAACAATATAATTCAGTATCACGAAGACATCCACCCCTCCTAATCCATAATATTGATGATGAACGATCTTGGTTACCAAACACACTGCAGGGAAAAGGCAAAGTAAAGAAGATGGGAACTAACGAAACCTTGGATAATCCATCGAAATTGATTGGGAACACTTCAAAAGATGCTTTATCGTCTTTATCAGGTATAATAGTTACAGTTTCATCTGCCTTAAGTGTAATAGGTTTCTCACTTGTGTTACCAACCGTTAACTCTGGATCGGCAGCATCTAGCATGACCAGAAAATATAAAAACAAAATAGTCTTAATACTTTTTGCCAAGTAACTGAACGATGCTCAACACATTACGAAACAACATACAACAAAAATAATACAAAACAACACAAAACATCACATTATGAAACACGTAACTACCATCCAAACAGAGTGTCAAAGGAATAAAAACCGAAAATGTCATACTTACAGCATAGAGTTTCTTGGTACTCTTAATAGAAGTCTTCAAGTTATCCAATGTCTCTTGATGATACTTATTATTACCCAAGAAAAAATCAAATCTTGCGACTGCAATTCCAACAAAACCAATAATTGTTTCGCAATATTTCAAAAAAAAAAATCTGAACTTTCAAGATATTATCACTTACCAGACATTCCAGCTTCAAGACATGATGAAATAACCTCAACAAATCGCGATTTTGGACCTAATGTTCCAACAATCTTTGTCATTGCAAGAAAAAAACTCTACCAAGATTTATAAAAAATGAAAGGATAAAACAACCCAATTAGTCATTATCATTATTAATTAGTACACAAATCAATATGGTATTTGGTTCGCAATCTAGAATCTCGCTTAACAAATACATGAATAACTAAATCTTGCATAACTAATTCTTACCTAACATTTGAATAACTAATATCTACATTACTATTACCTGTGTAACTCTAATCGATAACCAAATGACCCCTTAAAATGTTGAAGTCTGGACAATAAAAGGAATTAACATGTCTTTTCAAAATGCTTTATTTTATTAATCAATTACCTAGAATACAAATCTACAAATTCTGTAGCTACTAGCTTAAGTTGTGTGGACTCTTCACTTTTGAAGCCGCACCCATGTCGGATTCTCCAAAAATACACTAGTTTTGGCGAATCCGACATGCACCCATTGACACTATTGAAGAGTCCGAGCAACAGCTTTGCCCCTGCTTTCATTACAAGAATGTCATTACTTTAGTTCTTAAATATCATCAGTTTGAATATGAATATTAGAGTTAAAAGACAACAACAATTAATGAAACACATATAAAAAACATGCAGCCTCACACTTATAAGTTATAACGACACAATAACATAGCTACAATAATCTCACAAGTGACGTCTGAGTAGACCTCAGTACACTAAACTCAACTGCATAACTATGTTGTAGATAAAGCTATGCACATCATCAGCTAAGTGAATCAAAGAGCAATTCTCAATTGCAATGGCCGGTTGGAGTAGCAATGGCCGGCCGGCGGAGTCAATTTGGGGGAAATGAAGTCAATTTAGGGGGGGGGGGGGGGGAAGCGAGAGAGAAGCTGATTTGGGGGAAATGAGAGACAGAGAGATTTGGGGAGAATTAAAAAATGAGAATTTTTTTTGACTAATTCAAAAAAAAGGGATTATTTTTTACACATATTAATGGTAAAATGGTATAAAGAGTTATTTTTTTATTGATAGCGAGGGTTTAAAATATCCGTAATTTATAGCGGGGGTTTAAAATTCCCGCAATTTTATAAATAATAGCGGCAGATTTTTAATCCTCGCATTTCGTATATTTTTACGGAGGTTAAAATAACCCTCGCAAATAAACCCTCGCTATTTTATACGTTTTTTTGTAGTGAAGGTCCATGATTTTTTAGTAGAGTTTAGCTTTTCTTTCTTTTTTTAAGGACTTAATTCTACCTTCTTTAGTTGTTCTATTAATTCTTTTATACTAATTTGTTGTTCGATCTGAACTCTTTTTTTTAGCTTGTTGTTCTAGCTGAACTTTTTCTTCGATTGTTTTTTCTAGATTTTTATTAAGTTCAAATAGTAGTAATGTTATAATATTATTTTATTTTATTATTGTGGAGTTTGCTTTTCCCTGGGGTTGATGATCTGATAATCCTTCGGGATTTGATTGAATTTGTGCCGCTTTCTGTAATATTGCTAAGTAGAGTTGATCATTTATAGGGATGTTATTCATGAGAAGGTTATTTCTTTTAGTTGACTAATTTCTTTATGTATTTTTTTTAATTTTTTTTCTATGTTATTTATACTAAGAAAATTTATACCCTTATTTGTTATTACTTTAATTTTTCTTTCCTGCTGTTTTTGTTGATTTTTTAGGAAATTAAAGTTTTGTTCTATTTAATCTAATAGTTTCTTTTGTTTAATTTGCAGGTTTTTCAATACTTCTAGGGTCTTTAGTATTTTACTGTCTTCTCCTAGATTTACTATGGGATCTGTAATAATATTTAATTGAGAATCTTCTCCGTGTAAAATATGTTCTCTGTTACCGAAATTATATTTAATTAATGAATCATCTTTTATTCATCTGTGTCTCCTTTCTGCTTTTAATTGCAAATCTAGATATTTTATTTCCTTGAAGGAATCTATTGTAATGTTCTTATCCTAACCAAAAAGTCTCTCTATTGCATTCTTCCCTAATTGATTTTATTCTAATATTTTAATAATCTCTACAATATTCAATCTGTTCTAATTTATTTTTTAGCAGGATTAACTGGTCTACACAGTCTAAAAGTTTTTCGCAGTGTGAAAATATAATTGATTCTGACAAATCTATTGATTTTACTACTCTTATTTCTTCTATTAAATTTTGTTCCTTTTTTAGAATTCGATTAAAATGTTTTAAGTTTTTATATAAGTAATTGTATGGTCTTTAAACTTATCTAGCAAATGGATGTGTTTTCATATATCGTGATTTATCCTAAAGAAACGGTTATTTTACACTGTTCTCTATAATGTTTTATTATTCTATTATAACGTTCTATATCATTTCTAATACCTTCTAATTCCTATGTTAAAACACGTATATATTCTTTTAAAAATTCCAATTCTAGTGTAGTTAATATTTTTAAATAATTACTTAAGATTAATTCTAGTTCTATTTTTTCTGCTCTTTGTATTATTTCTTTGTTTAAATACCAATATCTTTTTCTTATATTTCTTGCAAATGGATACCTTTTCATTAAATATTGTTTCTAGACTTGAGGTGCTTTATCAATTCGTACTCTAAGCCAGATATTATGGTGATTAGATTATCTACTCTTTTTAGATCTTCTTTTGTACTATTTAGTCTTTTATATTTTAAGTATAAACTATACAAATTATTCTCGGTTTCTTCTAGCGATTTTGTATTTCTATGAGGTGTTCTTATTAAGCTAGATAAATATCGTTTATCCTCTTTCAACTTTCTTCGATCTTCAATTCGTGTCTATAATATTCTATTTGCACTGGTAATTCTGGTAATCTAGTATCTATTCTTTCTATTTTTGATGGATCTGTCCGCTTAGTTCCGGTGAAAGTTCAAGAAGTTGAAAGTATCACTGTCTTTGTTCTATCAAAATCCTATATAGTTTTATATAGTCTTTTAATAATATACGAATATCCAATAATACTTTGAATCTGATATTATCTCCTTTTCGTAGGGTTTAAGCCTTCTTTTCTGAATTCTAGAAATATAATCGGACACCATATGTTTTAATATCTCCTAGAATCTTAGGGCTCTGATATCAATAATATACAGATACATAAAAAGGAGTAGATAAAATTGAAAAAAGAAACAAGTAATTAAAGCAGAAAAATAGATATAAGAAATAAAGCAAAGTTAGAGCGGGTGTTTTATAATGTGGTGTAAATCCTACTCAATACCCCATCCTTCGTTATCCTTAGTTCAGTATAGTAGACAAATTATAAAGATCAAATATATTTTCTCCCAACAAAATAAATTATATATATATATATATATATATATATATATATATTTGCTTTATACCCTGTTCATCTCTTTCTCTTCACTTTTAGGTATTTAGTAATAACTTCTTTAATCACACTCCGGGATGATATAACAATCCTTTCAAATCGTTATCGAATTTTTTTAATTCCCTAGGAATTTACAGATTAATCCATCGTTATTGCTAAAAACTGAGAGAATAACCATATACTAGGGGTATATTTATAAGTAATTACGGGTTGATGATCTGATAATCTTTCGAAATTTGATTGAATTTGTGCCGCTTTCTGTAATATTGCTAAGTACAATTGATCATTTATAGGGATATTATTCATGAGAGGGTTATTTCTTTTAGTTGACCAATTTCCTTACGTATTTCTTTTAATTCTTTTTCTATGTTATTTATATACTAAGAAAATTTATATCCCAATCTTCATTTGTAGCTTCTATAGATGTTGTTTTTATAGTATATTTTGGATTACATGTTGTATTCTTTGTCATATATATATATTCATAGTAGCTTAGGCGCATACGTTAAAGCTAAATTTGATGCGTGACGAGTCTCTCATTCAAATAAGAAGAAAAGTTTGAACTTATATAGACTTTTACAAAATTTTAGCAGGTAATTATTTATTCATAGTAGCAGAGCTTTTGAGAGAAAAGGGGAATTCAACTAAATTCATTTCGTTAAAAGTAAGTAATATATAAATAAGATAAAAATAAATTTTCAATATTATATTTTTCGTTTGTCCTAATTTATGTGGTACACTTTCTTTTAGTTTGTCATAAAAATAATTTCATCTTTTTATATTAAATTTTTTGAAAAGGGTCAAATTTGTCCCTCTATTTTGAAAAATTAGCTAAATATACTTTTTGTCATACTTTGTGGTTAAATTTACCCTCGCTGTCATACTTTAGGGTTAAATTTACCTCTCTACTTTAAAAAATTGACTAAATATACCCTTTGTCATACTTTGAGGTCAAATTTACCCTCAATTTCATACTTTGGGGCCATATTTGCCCTCATGGTTAAGAAGCTTTTCACTTGTAACCTTCCTTTAATGGAAAAATTCAAATCAACGTTAAATTCTTCAATTTTTTAAAATAAATTACATCATAATCTAATTTGCCCGATCTGTCCCATACAAAATATACAAACAAATATACCCCTCCCTCAATTCTGTTGGTCGAAATTTTTCCAACGAACAAAAATACTTCTCTTTCAACGTGCAACAGTGGTAGGTTATTTACAAATGAACAACACGTAAAATGAAATGAGATAACGGAGAAGCATGAAACTAGAGAAAACATCTATTACAAACTTTGCTCTTGTTCGATTATGTTCAAATTTCAAAATTTGATATGCAATTCTATGTGCATCAAAATTCTAGAACTAGTGAATAAATTTTCTGAGCAAATGACGTGATGAAAAATTTGTATAGATCTAAACTGCGTATAAAGATATATGAATGAAGAGATGTACGATTGACACATAGGGAGACCTCTTAACTCAATCATCCAGAGAAATTCAATGGGCCTAATTTATTGCATTAGATCATCAAGTGCCATTTTTCATGAGCTCTGCACTGATGCAGATCCACGAACTGAGAGAGAAATATATTTCTTTGTGTTTGCACTGATGCAAATCAATTTTTCATGAGCTATGCCTAATAAATATCTAGTGGCTTAATCTCATTGAAAAATTGGGCAACAGAACTGAAAGGAGGGGGGTATATTTATTTGTGTCTTTTTTGTGGCTTGAGTCAGATCAGATGAGTTAGATTAAGGTATATTTTATTTATTTTTAAAATGGGGTATTTAACGTTGATTTGAGTTTTTTAATTAAGAAATGGTACATATGAAAAGTTTCTTAACTATGAGGGTAAATTTGACCCCAAAGTATTACATCAAAGGTAAATTTAACCTCAAAGTATGACAAAAGATATATTTAGTCAATTTTCAAAAGTAGAGGGGTAAATTTGACCCCAAAGTATGACAACGAGGGTAAATTTAACTCCAAAATATGACTAAGTATATATTTAGCCAATTTCTCAAACTAGAGAAATAAATTTGACCTTTTTCCCTTAAAAATAATTTAATTTTAAAATATTTTATTTTACTCTTACTGAAATGATTTATAACCACAAGCTCAAATGATCTCAATGATTGTAATCAGCATGATTAAAGGGGTAAACAGACCTTTTCAGAGACTTCAGAATATGATCGATGAAATTCCTCACAAAATGCAACAGCTGAATGTCACGATTAGCTACTCACTCCTATAGAGTGATGGAGTTGCAGATGTTCTTGTGAAGTGTGCCACCTCCCTTCCAGAAGACGAAATCTTCTTACATAAGGAAGACCTTCCTAAAAAGAAATGCTCTTCTTGATTCTACGAGCCTCCATGACTCTTCTACTTTTGTATATGCTAGTACGTTTAGGCTAAAGCTACTAATAGTGCCAAACCTTTTAAGTCCTAGACAAGCGCTAGCGTTTTTCGAAGTTTTAACTCCACTGCATGCTCTCTTTTTTGTGTCTGGAGGTAAGATTGCTATGTACCCCTCTATGTCTTATTTGAAAAAGAAGTTATATTTTTATTTATTTGGTAAAACATGCACAGTTTTTTATTACTATATAATATCACATAAATTAGAATTAGAGAAGTAGTAATTATATTGAATCCTCTTGAGTTTTAACACAATTTTTTCACTAAAGTGCTAAATGAGATTCAACATTTGTTTTAAGTAAGGGTGTCTAACGGGCCGGGACGGGCCAACCCGTAACCGGCCCTCCCATTTTACCCGGGTTTCGGGACGGTGCCGGGCCGGGTTTGGGGTTAGCCGGGCCGGGCCAAATAGTAAAAAAATTAAAACTCACCCGAACCCGGCCCACTTAACCCGATCCGGTCAAACCCACCAAGACCCGGTCAAATCCGGTTAAAAACCGGTCAAACCCGTTTAAAAAATAAATAAAAAATCCAATATACACTATATACACTCCAATATACACTATATACACTCCAATATACAATATATATTTTTTAAAAAATATATAAAGTATAAACAATTACACATATATACGTACCATTCAATATATAATTATATATGACTATACGTACTACTTTAAATAAAACATATGCTATAATAGTATAATATATATATATATATACACTACAATATATATATATACTAATTTATAAAACATATACACATGTATACGTTAAATATATACTACTTTAGAAGATATATACACATATATATGCACCATTCAATATATATGTACTACTTTAAATAAAATATATACTACAGTATAGTGATATACATATATATATATACAACAATATGTATATATATATAGTTACATACTAATTTATAAAACATATACACTTGTACACTTTAAAGATATACGTCTATAGAAGATATATACACATATATACGCACCATTCAATATATATGTACTACTTTAAAAAAAGTATATACTACAATATATATACTAATTTATAAAACATAAAGTAATGTATACGTTAAATATACACGTCTATAGAAGATCTATTCACATATATACACTCTATTCTATGTATATGTAATACTTTAAATGAGATATATACAATATATATACATTACAATATATATTTGTATAGTTATATACTAATTTATAAAATATATACACATGTATACGTTAAATATACACGTCTATAGAAGATCCATTCACTCTATTCTATGTATATGTAATACTTTAAATGAAATATACTATAATGTATATACATTACAATATATATTTGTATAGTTATATATTAATTTATAAAACATATACACATGTATACATTAAATATACACTTCTATAGAAGATATATACACGTGTATACGCACCATTAAATGTATATATACTACTACTTATAAAATATACTACATTATATATACATTACAATATGTATAGATATACTTATATACTAATTTATAAAATATATACACATGTATACGTTAAATATACACTTCTATAGAAGATATATGCACAAATATACAAAACATATGCTACTTAATATAATAAATTAATAATATTTGGTAGTAAATTAATAATATATTAGAAGTAAGTTTTTAATTTAAAGTAGAAAACTAGAAATTCAATTTTAAATTTTAAATCGTTAAATAAAAAAAAATAAAAAACAACGACTAAGGAGTGAATGAATTTGGGGAATTTTATTGATTGCAAAATGATCCAAAATTTATAATTTACATGAATGAAAAATCTATAAATTATGCATCATTTTTTCCAACTCATTCATGTTAATATTAATGGGAACTTGCATAGGATAATCGAAGTCAACGGGGGCAAAACCATGCATTGGACTTGATTCTGCGGAGTTCTCCCGGGAAGTCATAATTTCTTCAAGTTTCAGCTCGTCGCTCGGCTCTGGTTCCATTCCTTGGTTTCTTCTTTCCGCTCTAATCCAATCTTTGAGGCAAACTAGAACATTCATTGCATTGCTTCCCAATGAGTGTCGGTTGTCTCCAAGCTGCTGTCGTCCCTGACTGAAGGCGCTCTCTGATGCAACGGTTGACATTGGAACATTCAAGATATCTCTAGCTAATCTTGAAAGCACAGGATATTGTGATTCATTATTCCTCCACCAATCCAGCGTGTTGATCCGTCGTCTGCGATCCTCTGGTGCCGTTCGAAGATAATATTTCAGCTCTTCCCGATAAGTTGATGTGTAAGTTCTCTCATCAACACTGTTCCAACAATTTAAATCATAAAACGAATCAGAAAAACCACTATGTGCCGGCCTTTTAGAAGATGATGGCTCCTCGGGAGGATGAGGTGCGACAGTTGGAGTGATATTTGTAGGTAAGGCTGAATCAAATAAATCAGCATAATGATTATATAATTTTTCTATATAATCCTTTGCATCAGCCGTAGCCGTCCACAAATCAGGTTGTACTTGTTCAGAATCATGGTTAGTATTTATTTCTAAGTTAGTATAAATAAGAGTACTAAAGTGACATATATGATTATATTTCATGCACGGATTTAGCATAGCACCAACCAAGTAAATAGGGGAAATCGGGAAAAAATATTTTTTAAATTTCGTAAACATGGCGCCAACAACTTCTTTATAACTTTCTTTATTTTTATATTGTTGGAGCAAACCAGAAATATCGGCTATATATGCCAAAATATTACAAACAGTAGGATAATAAGCACCGAAAAATTCAACCGTAGCTACATAAATTTTTTCTAAAAACTTAAATAGATCATTAATTACAACCCAATCAGAATTATGTAGCATGCAATCAGCAGAATCAGCAAATGAACCGCAATGTTGGTTAAAAGCTAGTGTAATAGGAATTCTATATTTATAACAAGTTTTTAGAAATTCATACGTAGAATTCCATCTAGTATCAATTTCCTCAGGCATAAAAATCGGTGTAAGTCCATTTTCTTGACATTTAAGTTTAAATTCTCTAATTCTCGATCTACGATTATTTCCTTGAATAAAACCAACGGCAAGACGATTTTTTTCAATATAAAGCTCAAAAAACTCAAGACCATCTTTTACAATTAAATTATATATATGACATGCACACTTAATATGAAAAATTTCAGGCAATGGTGGAGATAGCGTAGATTTTATTTTTGTTATAGCAGTCTTGTTGTTAGAAGCATAATCAAAAGCAATACATAAAATTTTATTTTTTATACCATAATATCCGGCAATTTTAACAATAGAATCAGCAATAAATTGTCCAGTATGCTTACGATCTTCATCATATAAAAAAGCAAGAATACATTTTTGCATCATGAAATTACTATCCATCCAATGACAAGTAACGGTTAAATAATCATTTTTATTTACAGCACGACCAAGATCAGAAGTTAGGGACAATCTACATTGAATATTTTTTAACAATGTTGATAAATAAAAATAATATTGTGAATGGAGTCTAAAAATATCAGACCGACAAGTAGTTCTAGGAATACCATTAAACATAGGATTATAAATTGCTTGTATATAACGAATAAAAGCATCAGAAGAAGGAAAACTAAAAGGCAAACAACCCACAACTACCATTTTAGTTATTTCTTCTCTGTCCCTCAATTTATTATACTTTTTCGCTACTTGACCGGTTGTTGGGTCCATTCTAGTTTGCGTTGACCCACCAACATCCCCACCACCTTTTGCAATATTTAACTCTCTTTTGTGATCTTCAGCTATATGTCTCGTTAACGTACCCGTACCCCCTTGCTTGCCTCCACTTCTATGCTTATATATTTGTTGACAAATATTGCACTGCACCTCAATATCTGATATACGTTCAAAAAATTGCCATGCAATACTAGTTCTTTTACGAGGTTTTGGGGCACTGGGAGGACGGGAAGGGAGATTAACTGATTCAGATCTAACGTTAGCATCTCCTACTGCGGGTGTTTCAGCAATATTTTCATTATCTTCGTCTAAATTAACTGCATCTACTTCATTTTCTTTTTCTATACCGTAATTTTCCTGAGCTTCTACATAATCCATATCGTGAGCACCTACATCTATTTCTTCCTCAAAAGGTGTACCAAGCGGTACCGGAGGCGAAGGCACACGGGTATATCTATTACTTGAACTACCTCTGCCGCTAGTAATTCGCTTTTTACTACCACTACCGCTTCCGGGATAAATTTTTTTAACACCTTTAGCAGCGAGGTTTTTTAATTTATCCATAATATAAATTAAATTAAACTAAAAATATTCAAAATACACAAATATAATAAAATTAAATATTAAATAATTAATACAATAAATAAAAATTAAACGTAAGAGATGGAACGACAATACCAAATTTTGGAAGTATCCGAAGATTGCGACTTTAGAAACTTCCGCTCGTACTTTGTAAACGAAAATTAAAAAAATAAAGTGAACACTTTAAGAAATTAAATATATTGAGTATTAGGGAATTGAGAATTGAGATTTGAGAGAGAATGAGATTTGAGAGAGTGAAAAATTATGTGAAAAATGATTTGAAGTTGTAGGGTATTTATAGATTTTTTTTGGGGATTAAAAAATATTTTTTAAAGTTTTTTTTTTTTTTTTTTAATTAAATGGGCCCAAACTAGCCGTTTGGACCCAAAAACGGCTATATAGCCGTTGGGCCAACGGTTTGGCCCAAAATCAATTTTTCCCGGGCCGGGCCGGTTAACCGACGGGCCTGGACCGGGCTTGATCCGGGCCGGGTTAACCGGGCCCATTTTAACAAAAAACTGGCCCGAAACCCAGAACCCTAAAGCCCTAGGGCTTATCGGGCCGGGTCAAACCGGGTCGGGTTAGCTAATCGGGCCGGGTAGGGCCGGGCGCCGGCCCGTTTGACACCCTTAGTTTTAGTTTTAAGGTCACTGGTCCAAATGTGATATTCTATTTTGTTTTTAAATCCTTTGTATAAGTTTCTAACTTTGTGAATAACTATATATATAAAAAGTGCAAGTAATCCAAAAAAGAATTGTGTTGTATAAAATATAGTAGGAACGTATCCAAAATTTAGATCCTTTCTCAGCAACAGAGAATAGAGAATCTCCATCAAAGGTTGTTAGTTTCCATTTTTACTATCTAATTAAACAAGATACTTTTAATAGATCGCAATACATGAATATTCCAACCCAATTCTTAATCCAAACACATCTTTAATTTTGCTGTCACAATTCATCTGATAAAAATATGTATGCCTATATATATGCTTGGATTTTTAGATTTTTGAATTTGAGAAAATTACAATTCAAATATGTTCATACTAATCAAAATATTAATTAGTTTAATTATTTTGAAAGATGAACATCCATATAAATACTCACATCAAATTATATTAATAATTCTCATTCCTACCACAATCTTCCAAATAAATTATTAATGTAGTCGATAAAATCATTATCAAGAAAGTTTTTAGCAATAGAAGCGTCAAGATTTGAGAATAAACAAGTTCAAATACAGTAAACTCATGTCAAACCAAAAACTATTATACTAGTCAGGAAGAAAAATGAACTGAAACTTAGTAGTCGTGTCGCCATGAAAACTAAAAAAAAATTGAAGTTGGAGTTAGAGTTGTGTTTGACCATTGCTTATTAAAATTTTTTTTTAGACTTTTGAAAAATCTTTTTTAAATATGATTTTATGCCCTCAACTTTTAAAAACTATCAAAATCACCAACTACTAATTTACCTACTCACATACAATCAAATGTGATTCTTATATATAGATCGTTCCATTACTCGAATCAAGTTTGCATTAACGAAGAAAATAGCACTCGAGAACAAAGATTGACAACTAATGACTCTCTTAACAAACATCAGAACTACAGGAGATAGAATGATTGATTTGGATCATTTTTTAGACGCATCATTTGTTTTTTGATTTGGATCTTCACTAGGTCCTCGCTTGTTCACAAATAACTTTCCAATTTTCTCAATTGCAAGAATTAACTCAAGCTGTTGAAACAAAATTGACGAAAGATAATGCAAAAATGTTCAATCAGCCGAAATGCAAAAATTGAAGAAAGATAATGCAAAAATACAAAAATACAAAGATTGAAGAAAAATAAAGTTGAAACAAAATTGAAGAAAGATAATGTACAAATATTTTAGATGCAATCTCAGCAGAAAATAATGATATTTTTGTATTAATTATTGTTTAATCAGCAATTATGCAAAAAAAATCATCATTAATTACATTAGTTAATCCAAATATAATGGAGTAGAACTATGTCCAAATAGATCATACCATTAATAATTCATATTCAAGTCAATCATTACTGATCAATCTTTATTAACTCTTTGATTTAAATAATAATATACATGTTTTTTGAAGCAACAAATGCCACAACTCTTCAAATGACGTCCAAGGATATTGGATTCAAATGACAAGAATTTTACTAGGCGTTTGGTCATGAAAATTAATCTTTTTCAAAATTAAAGTTAAAGTTAGAGTGTATTTGGCCATGTCTTTTTGAATTTTTTCTTAGACTTTTGGAAAGACTTTTTTTAAAATATAACAATTTTATACCCCCAATTTTAAAAAACTATCAAAATCATCCAACTTAACTAATTTACCTACAAAGACTATCAAAGACTTTTGGAAAGACTTTTTTCTTAGACTTTGTTGGTTGCATAAAAAGTCACAAGAATGGATGAGTTAAAATTCCGTTGTCTCATGAGGAGATTTTGAGGAAGAAGAAAAAAATTGAAGTTGCCTTCAATTTTGACGTCCTTTATCGATGAAAGTAGAAAGAAATGAGTAATGTGGTAGTTAGATATTTAACTTCAGTTGTTGATTGAAATTAATAGAATATTTTTGTAAAAATAAAAAAAAGGATCATTTATAATAATAAATAAAGTTGAAATAATTTGAAATAGGATATTTACAAAAAATAATTTGGAATTGCATGACCAAACACCCTAATTTTTATTAAAATAAAATAATTTTTTTTAAAAAATAAAAATAATTTTTATAACCAAACGGTCTTTTAAGTACTAGGCCAGGCTGAGTCCCAACTTTATGAAAATTTATAGCGCTTACATCTCGCTCGTGCTACATAAAACAACGCCTCATCTCACGTTTTTGTCTTTTAAAAACTAACTTTAAGCTGAATCTAAAAGTTTAAATAGTTTTTTTTTTTTTTAAAAAAAAAAAATGAATTTCCGTTTGGATTCGGATTTGCTCAAATTATGCCCACCCTACATGCGACCCCACCGGTTCAAAGTGCAAACAAGTGGATAGGTCCTTCTCAGCACGCCAGAGGCACATAAACGAACTAGGGGAAAACACGGAATAGAATTAGCCTTTTTTATTACCTAATTATTTAATTTGAACTGTATTACAAATCCACCCCCTAGCCCTCATATATATCCACTTGAGACGTTTTCCTATAAATTCAGAATCCTACATCCCCAAATTCAACATCACCCGACTAATTAACATATTCAGAAAGAATTCATTTTTTTAAAAGAAAGGCTCAGCGAAATTAAGAAGATGGAAGGTGGCAATTTTCTCACAGTTTTTCTTATTTTAGTTGCCTTGACGTCTTCTAATTATTTGAAATCAGTTTCAGCGGCAAGGCCAGCTGTGGGGGAAACAAATACGGAGTTTATAAGAACATCTTGTAAGTCAACAACTTATCCTAACTTATGTTTCAGCTCATTATCAAGCCGTGCAAGTGCTATTGGAGCTTCCCCACAACTTCTAGCACATGAATCCCTCACCGTTAGCCTCGAAACAGCTCAATCAACATCCTCTATGATGTTGAAGTTGGCACACGGTCAAGGCATGACGCCGAGAGAGGTCGGCGCCATGCATGACTGTGTGGAGGAACTAAGTGACACAGTCGTTGGACTGAGGAAGTCTTTGGGGGAAATGAAGCAACTAAGGGGCAAAGATTTTGATTTGAAAATGAATGATATTCAAACATGGGTGAGTGCTGCCTTGACGGACGAGGATACATGCACTGAGGGGTTTGATGGAAAAGTGATGAACGGGAAAGTCAAGACAGTTGTGAGGGGAAAGATTCTTGAAGTTGCACATTTGACGAGCAATGCTTTGGCTTTGATCAACAGTCTGGCTGCCCTTCACGGCTAAAGTACTCAAAAGGACAATTAGTTGCATACTGTTTGGTGTGTTAATCTTCTTTTAGAAAAAAAGTGTACTTAATTCATGCTTACTTGATTGCCGTAATAGATATAACATCTGTTTTTGATGAACTTCTTGAATGAAAATGTTCCATGTGTATTTGTTAAAAAAAGTCACTCCAATTTAATGATGATACACCATGCGTCGATCAAGAGTACTTTCTTTCAATAGCTATTCCTCTCCGTCTTATGTTTTAATTTTTATGCGATATAGTTACTACCAAATTCGTTTCAATTTAAATATTTTAATTTGACTAGGGAAGTAGTTTTAAAAACTGTATTTTTAAAAAAATTATAATTTTAAACAAAAAGATAAAATTGGCACTTAAACTGCACAACAAGGAGTGAGGAAGCAAGCGATATCAAACAAGAAAAAGGAGAGCTAAAAGTGAAAAAGTGCGGATAGGTTTGTACAACAACAACAAACGAGTGTAGTCCCACAAAGTAAGATCTGGGGTGCAAATAGATTTGTACGGAGACGTTATATTCATTCTCCTGGTATCACATGTTAAAAAAAAATGTTTTTAAAAAATGTCTTGTAATGGGATTCAACTATCAACTAATAAATGAATTCAATGCGGTATAACAAGATCCAATAGGTCGCTTACATTATTTTTTCAAATTATTATCCATATTTATCGTACATAATTACTATTTTAAAGCAATTTGATAATACAAAATAATTTGACAACTTAGCTTTCATAATCTCAAATTAAATTAATCCCGAATTGCGCAACACCTTAGACTTAAGATGCATGTAGTTGTATAAATACTTTTTTACACTGCTAATTCATAATATTTAAATTCTTTTTGAAAAGACTCTACTTTAAGCTTCTGCAAAATCAAGTTTGAGATAATTTATAATATCTTATAATATCTTTAGAACAGTCATTCTGAATAATAATATTATTTCATCGCAATTTCTTTTTTAACAATAATGATCATCATTATAGCATACACTATTTATAAAATTATTATCTCTTTGTAATATATAGTTTTATTCAAGCTGAGCGTGTGAGTGTATCTTTTTGAAAAATTAACTTAAATAATCGGCCCATCCAAAGGAGTAGTCGATAAACATATAATATGTATAACTAATATATAATAAGTAAAAATTATACAAATACACAATTTATGTTTTCAATATTACAAAAAATCCTAACTCTCTAAATACTATATTATAAAAATCCCAACATATACACAAAATACTATGTATATGTCGGCTATATTATGTATATTAATAGGGAGAAAGAGTAAAGTAATTAAAAAAGTAGGAGAGAGTATAATTATGTTATTTATACTAATAATAAACATATATGGATATTAGACAGTGACTAAGTATTTTTGATTTAAGTGAAAAATGGGTTAAGATCTGTCTCTTCCTTTTTCCTCTTAAAACTTTCCACAGCTCAACTTGCTGAGGTGGGCGCATGTGCTGCATGCCCTCTTGCACAATTATTACTAGTTGATAGTTATTTTAAGAAGGGGCATTGGCCCATGTTTTCACTTCAACTGAAAAGTGCATCCAAGTAGGAAATGTATATCCACATAATGCACCGACCCATTCATCGTTCTCAACTTTCTATCCTCGTTTGAGTATATATGTGCCGCCTGAGATTAGATGTGGACATAGAAATCGGAAAATCAAACAGTTGAAGAAATGAATTGAATTAACCTGATTCTTTGATTCGAATTTTTTGATATTAAATTTTTATAACGTTCATATTCAACTCTACTATCTCCATTTCAAAATAAATGAATTGTTGAATAATTTTTTAATATTAAAAAATAAACGAATTGTTCATTTTTCAAGAGACATGTTGAAAATTTCTTCAAATTTTTACACTTTCATTTAATGAAGTTCGTAAGTACTTCACATTTTCTAGGAGATTAACTTAAGAACAATTAAAAGGGTAATAGTGGAAAACAACCTACAATTTATGTCTTAAATTTTTTTTAAGGGGTGTATTATATTTCAATAATTCAATTATTTTGAAATGACAAAATGACCTTTTGGACCCCTCTAGTATGTGAGTTTTGTAAGTTGGACACTTCTATTTACATGTTTGTCATCTGGACCCCTGAACCTACTAAAAAATAACATTTTAAACCATTTTTTGGTGAGTGTAACACACTCTCTCCCACGTCAGCTGCCACATCTGCTGCCACGTCTGCCACTTCAGTCATGCCTGTCACGTCATCTGCCACGTCATTTTTAAAAAAAATTAATTTAATTAAATAAGAAAAATTTATAAATTGTAGAAAAAATTGAATAATCATGCTTTTAAAATTTGAATAATTATTTTTAAAATAAATTAAAAAAAAGATCAAAAAAAGTATTACCTTAAAATTAATTAAATATTAAAATTAATTTAATTAATTTAATTAAATTTTAAATTTAAATTAGTAAAAAATTAATTAATTAAAATTCTTAACTAATTTATTTATTTAAATTAATTAAATTTTAAATTAATTAATTTATCAAATTTAAAATTCTTACCTAATTTAAATAAATTTTACTTAAATAATTAATTAATTTAAATATGATTTACATATTTAAAATATTTAATTTAAATTAATTGTGGGGGAGGGGCTGGGTGAGGCTGCACTGGGGTGGGGGGCTGGGGGAGGGGTTGATTGTGGTGGGGGCTGGGGGAAGGGTTGGGTGGGGGGCTGGAGGAAGGAGGTTAGGTGAGGTAGGGGGTTGGGGAAGGGATTGCGTGGGGCTGGGTGGGATGGGGACGGGCTGGGTGGGGTGGGGGGTTGGGGAAGGGGGAGGGGTTACGTGGGGTAGGGTGGAGAGTTGGGGGAGAGGGGTGGGTGGGGCTTGGTGGGGTGGGGATGGGCTGGGGTGGGGGAGGCTGGGTGGGGTGGGAAGGGGCTGGAGAGGGGGGTGGGAATTTTTTTTTTAAATTTATTATTTTTAAATATATTTTTAAATTAAAAAGGAGAGGCTAGGGTGTGTGGGGGTGGGGATGGGCTGGGTGGGGTGTGGGGGTGGGGACGGGCTGGGGTGGGGTGGGAGGGAAAAAAATATATATTTTTAAATTTTTTTAAAATATTTTTAAAATGATTTTTTAATTTTTAAAAATATTTTTAAATTATTTTAAAAATATTTTTAAATTAAAAAAGATGAAGGGAAAAAAAGGATCCATTTTTAATTTTTGGAATTTTATTTTAAAGTTTTAAAAATATTTTTAAATTTTTAAAAATATTTTTAAATTTAAAAAGATGGAGGGAAAAAAAGACTCTTTTTATTTATATTTTTAAATTTTAATATTTTTTTTTATTTTAATGTAAAATTGATCAAAAATTGATCATCACTCGCACCCCTAGGCGAGTGGTTACACTTTCTTTGTCCTAGTCACTATGACCTTGCCACATAGGCATGGTCAACGGTTAAAGGGTACAAAATATTGCTTTTTGATAGATTCAAGAGTCCAGATAACAAATATGTAAATAAAAATATCCAACTTACAAGACTGATATAATAGAGGGATTCAGAAGATCATTTACAAAATAGAGGGAGTACTTTTTGATTGTAGTGTTCCAATATTTTGGTAAACCAAACGCTGACGACATGACCGATGCCCAGACCGAGCAAATTCATCCGTGAATTTACCAACAAATGAGGCGTCAAAATAGTGACTCAATGAGCAATTAATTAGTTAAACATGGCGTGCAAGTAAAAGGAAAAGCAAGGTCAAATATAATAAATATGGCTAGCGTAAGTGTAATTATATGCATGCATATTGTTATGCATGCATATTGTGTTGCAAGCACCGTAATGGTCTGATCACAGTTATTCATGTTATATGAATGCATGCAGAGAGAACTAATTAGAAACAAAATCAAAGAAACTTACTGTTGTAATTTTAATTTTGATGATTTGATAAATTTCAACAAGGAATTTGATTATAAAATATCATAAATTGTCATTCGTGTCATGTCAATGATTATAAAAATGTATATGTATTTTAAAATATTTTTCAAAATTCGTATAGTTTGATCATTAAAAGCAAAAAAATATCACATAAATTAGAAGATTCATCGATTAATAGTTTTGCTACTAAGTGAAATAATTGATAGTATAATTAATTTGTAAATGAAATAAAGAGGCTTACAAAATAAATCATTTTATTCACTTGATCTTTTTCCCTAAAAATAATGTATATTTAGTTTAATTAGTGTAGTAATTTAAAGCAAAATAACATACTTTCACTGTTTAATTTATACGATTTAAGTTTATTAAGCATAAAGTTAAGAAAAAAATAATACTTTAAAATATGACAAGTCGTGATATTTATGCGACTGTAAAAGCTTGTCAATAAGATAAAATGAAAAATTTTAATTAAATTATTTATAAATCCATTATTTACTTAAGTCAGAGGAAAAAACATTTTCTCTTTGCGAGATTCAAAAGTGGAGAATACATAGCATTCTATGGGTACATTAGGATCAAATGTAAAATAGCGATCATGTAATTTTTCACTAAAGAGAATTCGGATTAACCCCTATGATCCTATCTGACTCCGCGCCCCTGCTTACACTATAAAAGAAATTATATAAAATCAAGATTATTTTACGTCAAAATTTTTCTATGAATTTAATATATATATATATATTTGTCCATATACTTGCGGATTTACCTAGAGATAAAATATCCACCGATATATTTTCCCAGGAAATATCACAAGTAATAATTTCGCAGGTAAATCCCCAAGAATAAATCCCCAGCAAAATTCGCAGCACAAAATCCCCAAATAATTTCCCAGGTAATAAAATTCATTACATAAATTTTCACCAAAATATCTCTAAGTAAATCCGTAGGATAAATTACCTGGGGATTTTTCTATGGATTTAAAAAATATATATATTTATTCATATACCTGCGGATTTACCTAGAGATAAAATATCTGCCGATATATTTTCCCAGATAATGTCGCAAGTAATAATTTCGCAGGTAAATCCCCAAGAATAAATTCCCAGCAAAATTCGCAGCACAAAATCCCCAAATAATATCCCAGGTAATAAAATCCAATACATAAATTTCCACCAAAATATCTCTAAGTAAATCTGTAGGATAAATTACCTGGGGATTTTTCTATGGATTTAAAAAATATATATATTTATTCATATACCTGCGGATTTACCTAGAGATAAAATATCTGCCGATATATTTCCCCAGGTAATGTCGCAAGTAATAATTTCGCAGGTAAATCCCCAAGAATAAATCCCCAGCAAAATTCGCAGCACAAAATCCCCAAATAATTTTCCAGGTAATAAAATCCATTACATAAATTTCCACCAAAATATCTCTAAGTAAATCCGTAGGATAAATTACTTAGGAATTTTTCTACGGATTTAAAAAATATATATATTTGTTCATATACCTGCGGATTTACCTAGAGATAAAATACCCGCTGATATATTTCCCCAGGTAATGTCGCAAGTATGAAATTTGCGCAATATGACGCAGGTAATATATTTTAATATTGACGAATCTAATAATTTCGTAGGTAAATCCGCATGTATTTTCTGCGATATTATTCCCTAGGTAAAATCCCCAGGTAATAAATAGTTTTCTAGTAGTGTTATACTTAGCATGCTTGCTTTAAGATTTCATATAAAATCAATTTTACTTATCGCATTCATCTCCGCTTACTCAGTACATTTTAGAAGTACCGATTCACATATACGTCTGTATGGCTACATTATTTCATAAGGTAGGTACCAGCTGTAGCACACACATCATGATCAGACAGTTGCAGTTTTCGGCCAGCAGGTGATAGTTCTCCTATTTTGGGGACTCCAGTTAGATGTTATTCACATACTTTATTTTTATTATTCATATGATATATTGATTAGTGGTAGTTGGAGACATGTCTCAACTATCTATAGTCAGTATAGTTGAGGCTTCATAGATGTCAGTCAGAGTCAGTCATGTAATTTCAGTTCTCTCTTCAATTTTATCAGATTGTAAGTTGTATCAGTATTATATTTTTCTCAGATTTTTTCATGATTATAATTCTGCACAGCAGAATCAGCTATTTAATATATTATAAATCAGTTGCTTAACAATATGCTAGTTCATGGGTTAGCTTGGGATCACTTGTGATTCCAAGTATCGTGCTATGACTAGGGGTAGTCTCGAATCGTTACAATGAAATTCTGCAAGACTAAAGGTCAAATAGCTGATATTTTTACCAAAAAACTTGGAAGGGACCAGTTCTAAGGGAATCGACTGAAGCCTATGTTGATAAAGCCTAACTGAACTCTTAAGTTATTTTGAATCTCTTTTGACTAGAAAATTGATTGCAGATTTCCAGATAGGAGTACTCTTGATCAAGTATAACTCAGTCTCATACCTTTGCAGGCATATACTCATGATGGAGAAAGATCAACAAGTGGATAATAGGAGGATAAGGGAAACAATAAGGAGTTGTTTGGTAGAGTGTATAAAATCAATGCAAAATATAGTGTATTAGTAATGCTTGCATTAGTAATACTTGTATTACTTATGCTTGTATTAGTTATGCACGTATTATTTCTTATACATTGTTTGGTTTGATGTATAAGAAATAATACATCTTACATAATTTCTATAAAAGAAATATTTGTTTACAAAAATACCCTTCTTTGATTTTGTACACTTTTTTGCAACAATTTTTTTTATCTCAAATATAATTAGTATTGTTGAACTAGTATATAGAGGTTTCGGATTAATTGCAAGACCTTCGTCTTTGCGCATGAAATATTATGCCAACGAATTAATATAGTCGAAACAAAAATAAAATATAAGACGTAACATTAAGAAATAGTCTCAATTTTTTTTAATCTTTTTAAAGACCCTCGAAGCAAAGCAAAAATATGTTACAATTATTTAAATCAATTATTCATTGTTGTAGATTAAAATGGTGGGAAAAAAAATTGTGAAATGTTTTGAAAAGATTCACTATTGTAAATTAAAATGGCGGGAAAAGGAATGGTGAAATATTTTGAGAGGGAAATTAAGGGGTATTAAGGTCATTTAATAAGTTAATGCATGTATTAAAGACTTTGCATTACTAATACATAGAAAATAGATGGTATTAATAATACACACCTTAATACATAATAGAGTGTATAATTAATGCTTGCATTAGTTATACATTGACTAAAAATTATACCAAATAAAATATTTATAATACACATTAATTAATACATGCATTATTTTTATCAATACACTCTGCCAAACGACCAACATCAAATGATAGACCTGGTTCCTCTACAAGGTTAGTCATCCTTTTATTACTCTAGATATTTTGCAAAATAAAATTTTGACAGCCTGCCATGTCAGCCTACTATATTCCCGCCTATTAGTAATGTTATAACTATAAGCGTTGCCTCTCCTCCTTTCGACACGTCACTTTATCTTCACCTCTTCCTTTAATTATAGCTATTTATATTCTTTAAAAACTCTCACCTTTCTTTCAGACACTTATTCAAACAATTGTTCTCTCTCCTTCAATCTCTCTTAAGAAATAACACACATTTTTAATTACCGAATCAATCTCATTCTTTTTAAATGTCTCAATCAGATTCTTTCTCAACCCTTTTATTACCATCTTCAATAATTATCACTCTTACCTCTACTATTTGAATTGAAACAACCTCTCTTACAGAAGAACTTTTAAACTCTCTTATGGCTATTTCTTCTCTTGACTCACCAAACCCTCCTAATCCATAAGGACCTCAAAATGATTCACCAAATATCTTTGACAAAACTGTTAAGGCTCTAGATCTATAGGCTACTAAGAAAGTTTCTAGCAAGTCTCCGTTTGAAAAAATTCTTGAAGTTGAGCAAAAAAGAAAAAAAATTGTCTGATGAAGAACTTAATCCTTCTGTGATAGGGGACAAGTCACAGGGACCTGATACCTCGGCCAGTCAAAATATGAATTTGGATGAAAATGTTCGACTAGAGGATGCTTTAATATTGGATAAAACCATGGAAACCTTGTGATAGAGGGGTTGCCAAGGGAAAAAGAGACCTCATCTAGATTCTTGATGCAAGGGAACAACTACTGGTAATGATTGAGGGTGATGATACTGTAAGAGATGGGTCTAAATTTGTAAGACACGCTCACAATGTCTCTCAAATACTGGAACCATTTGACAAGCCCTCTAAAATTGATGGGACCCTTCACCCTTGTAACTCATATGGCTCAGACCTTTAAAGATGAACCGGAGACTAAAAATGATGATCAACTTCTGAGTTTCAGGCAAAGGTCATTGCTTCTTATTATTGGTCGTAATACAAGAGCCAGTGAAAAAATGTTCATGGATGATACCTTAAGGGAAAAATAAGGTAAGGACAATTCAGAAGAGAAAAACAAGCAGATGGAAGATTATGGAGGACGATGTTGTGCCACTAACTATGGTAAATATTGATGAGACGCTGATGTGAGTGTAAGTGTGGAAAAAATCAGAAGCTTAATCTCAAATATGCATGCTAAGAAGAAGGAAGTGACTGAAATTATTTGTCATGGAAGTAGTGTCCTCATTTCCGCAGCTAAATCTTTCTGCCATCATGTTGAAACGTATGTTTAAGGTCGTGAATAAGAAGTATGAGAAGCACGGGATTCCATATGAATTCCTTCTGAACAAAGTTTTTAAGATCTTCAGGGTCTTACTTGGTCCCGGAACCATCTCTTTAAGCAAACATAAGTTCTCTACCAGCACACCCCGTGAGTGTGAGATTATTGAGAAGAAAGGTGGTGTAAGAACTCATTAAATTGTGTTTGATCTTATCGCTGCACAAGAGAGATGTACGACAAAAATGATAGAATACTGATTGCCTTACATGCTCAGAAGGATACTGAGATTACTAAGCTGAAGGCTACTTTATAGAAGACACACACTGAGGGATCAAGCCTTAAAACAAAGTTGATCTTACTGACAAGATTCTCAAGGATCATGATGATTCAGCTGAAAAGATAACTCTTTTTCTTAAGTCCCTTCCCAAACCCTCCTCCTAAGCCTATTACATTTCTTTTTCTTAAGTCCCTTCCCAAACCCTCCTCCTAAGTCTATTACATTTATTGTCCTTCCTTGAGCCCAGTGGTTAGGGGTGTACATAGATCGGGTTGGTTCATTTTAAATTAAAAAAAATCAAATCAATCATATCGGTTTATTAAAACTATAAACCAAATCAAACCGACATAAAATTGGTTTTTTCGGTTTAGGTTTTAGTCGTTTTTTTCGTGGTTTTCGTTTTTTTTAATAATATTTTGTTTTTACAATTAGATTTTGATCGAAGACTAGATCAAATATGTTTTCACTCATGTGCAAATGCAAAACTATAATTATGAAAAAATGAGGAGCGAAAAACTCTCTTGAAACTAAAAAGTGAGATAAAGAGCGAAAACTTTAGGTTTTAAGTTTATATTGAGTTTTGGATCATTTAATTAGCAATTAATGGACAAATATTACAACTTAAAGGTTCAAATCTAAGTATAAATCTACATCTACTTTCAAATTATTGAAAATTACTAAAACTAGTTGAAAAAGTATTTAAAAAGTAGATTATAATTGATATTTTATGTATAAAAAAGTTCGAATATTATATATATATATACCTTCGTGCAGCTAATTAGTGGAACTGCTGTACTGGTGCATCTGGCTTATCCGAGTTAGACCAATAGCGTAATGTTAAGGTTTTGCTCTCTCTTATAAAAGGATAAAGTGACAAGAACAAAATCTAATTTTGGCAATCAAAGATTCATCTCACAAGCAAAAGCCTTTTGACAAAATTACGGATAACTTTCAATAAGGGACTTGATCGAGTTTCATTTACACTGTGTTAATTACTTGAGTAGTTGTCTTTCCTTGTTATAATTGTAAACCTACTCCCGTGTTATAAAGATCCGTAGGTATTTGTCTTGTCTAAGTCTTAGGTTGAGTAGTCTTAACTAGAGCTATCAAATCAACTTCAGTTTAGTCAAGATGACTTAGGTTGAGTAGTCTTAACTAGAGCTATCAAATCAACTTCAGTTTAGTCAAGATTTCTTCATCATGCCTTATGTTATTCTAGTTATAGCTACCTAGGGAATCAACTAGAGTTAGTTGCTTTGAAAGGTGTAGCAGAGTTGTTGCACAAGTCTTGTAATAGAGGTGTTACATGGTGGATAGAATTTTTAATGTTTGTGATTATTGGAGTTTGTAATCACACTTTTGACTTGAAGATAGTAGAATTTAGTGAAAATCACGTGAGACGAGTCGTGGTTTTTTCGAGCAAGGAAGTTTTCCCATAAATATTGTGTGTTTTTTATCTTCAGCACTTTAGTTTATCTTGTTTATTTACTATTCTTGTGTGTAGGAGACTTGGTCTCAGTACTTGTGGTGGACTCGTATAAGCCAACTCTAACTAAACAAATCTAGGAAAATCAAATTGAACTAATTTTGGCTCAATATTCGGTATACATGCAACTAAAAGAATTGAAAGATCGAATGCCTACCCTTGAGGCATGCATTATCGAAGCAAAACTTTGTTCTTAGTTCCTTTAAAGTGAGTCAAACTAATTACTTAGCAGCCAATTTTGTTTAGAGTCATTGGATCACGATCGTATTTGTAGTAAAGATACTTAATTCATATGGCACCTTGAAAACGTGCGTTCAACAGTATACTAAAGTTGAAGAACTCTTAGAAGATGAGTCGTAATTAAAGTGTTAGATTGTTGGTATACAAAAGATGCAATTCTTGTCGAACACATGAAACATAGTTCTCACACTTGGAGCTTGCTAGAGTCCAAAATAATTGTCTTTTAATGAAAATTGGGAAACCTTGTGAATTTTAGACTATGTAAAATAAAAATTGTTTTTCTATTGCTTGCTCTTGTTAGAGAAACGTTTCAATAATGTGTAATATGTTTAGTTTGTGAATATTGATTCAAGGTATAGATTGCTTGAAAGGGTTAGCAATCTTCAATTGTTGGGGTGAATGTCTTAGGATACTTTCTTGTAGATTACTCTTGTAATAAATTTGGCTCATTGAAATACATAATAGCTGGGTTTGGTCGTGATTCTTATAACGCTTTTGAGCCCCAGTAAATTTTCACATTAAAAAGGGTTGTATGTGACAATGTGCTTTGCCTTTATGTTTATAAAAAACATCTACTGAACCTAGTTCATTGCTAAAGTTGCAGTAAATCAGAAATCTTAGCTTAAAAATTGTGAAAATTTATGACAATCCAATTCAACCCCTCTCGTATAGTATGAATATCTTTACAAGTCGAAGCCCTAAAATTAAAGACACTCCCCTGATTTTATTTTACTTGGCTCCTATACTAAAAATAAATATTTTATTTTATTTGTTTATTTTAGTAAATCAATAGAGTTTTGTCACTTTTTTTCAAACTATCCATAGTATTAAATAATTACATAAAGTAGTAATCCCCCGTCTCAAATTACTTGACATGTTTTGCTAAAAATTTTGTGAGATAATTAACCATTTTTTTCAACTATACCCATATTAATTGTAAAAGATTCATCTAATTAAGATTAAATAAGGTCATATTAGTCAATTTGCACCTCTTATAAATTTCTCAGTTATGCTAAAAGAAAACATGTCAATGTCAAGTTATTTGAGATGGGGAATAATAACCAAATTTAATTTAAAATTTCAAACATCATTAATAAAGTCAGTTTAATAAAATACATATCTAATTATAAAAAAATTAAAAAATGTGTCAGATCAACATGATTCTTTTTTGTGTAAACAACATAAACTCCAAGTGTTTCCTATATAATTACCATCACTCCCAATTTTTTTATAAATTACTGAACATTCCATATATGATACATTACTTGATTATATGATACATTGTGATATGATACATAATTAACATATGTAATGCGGTTAAACATGCAATAAGCGGTAATTAAGCATTATCCTGTTTAATGAAATCCCATAAAAATAGGATGTGTCATTTTTAATACATAATTAGCGTAACAGTAGAATGTTACACGAAATTCCTTCCCGATACATAAATAAAAGCTATGATACATAACAAACTGATACATAACTTCCCAACTAATTGACTATAAAAAAGGAAAATAACAATAAAAAAGGAGATAACAACGCAATTAACGCAATTCTAATTGGGATATGTCTCTTATATCCTAAAAATTAGTGTCAGTTTCATAATTAAATTTTGAATTACCAAAAACAATATCCTTCGATGAAAATTCTTCCAAATTCTCTCATCTCTGGTTTCTTCTTCTGATTTCTTTATTTTGAATACGTTATGAACATCTCCATTCTTTTGAGATTTTACAGTGTTTGAATGAATAAACTTCAATATAAACAATATAAAAGTAATGAAATTATTGTTGGAGAAAGTATTTCTTTTTTGAGATTGATTTCAAAAAACAATCCCCTTCAATGAATATTTCAGAAAATAAATTCTCTCATCTCTATTTTCTTTTTCTGATTTCTTTATTTTGAATATGTTATGAACATCTCAATTCTGTTGAGATTTTACAATGTTTGAATGAATAAACTTCAATATGAACAATATAAAAGTAATGAAATTGTTGTTGGGGAAAGTGTTTCGTTCTTGAGTTGATTTCGACAATCGCAATCAAATTTGGTATTCATTAATCAAGAAAAAAATCGACACTAGATACGTTGTCAAAGAAAATTCACCTCCAATGATGATTCGGAACGACAATGAAGTAAAGGTTTATGTTGAGTTCAAGAATAATGTTTTTCAAATTTGTAAAATAGCTCGAATGATGGTATATTGGTGTTGTAATATGATAATTACTGCTTATAATAGTTCAATTGCATATGAAAAACGAATTTCATATGTTTTTAATATGTTTCATATGATACATTAGTTTCATATGTTTCATAAGAGACGATTAGTAGAATAGTGTTGTTGGTTTATATGATATATTTCTCATCGTATTTTTTAATATTGTATCATATTTTTAAAACATACATGTTGATATTTTGTTTATGTATCATTTTCTGATATTGTATTTTTTTTCTGATACATTTACCTAGGGTTATTTGTTGACTGATGTTCTTTACTGTAGTAATATGATACATTACTGGTTATGACATTTTAGTGTACACAAAAACTAATATCATAGAGGACGATGAGTAGAATAGTGTTGTTGGTTATTATGATACATTAGTAATTACGTTTTTTAATAATGAATAGTATTTTTAAAACAAATATGTTGAAATTTTTTTGATGTTGAATATACTGATATTTTAACTTATTTTCTGATACATATAGCTGTCCAATAACATATGATGATAAAATATGCATTTATATAGCTACGTGCTAAAATATCTTAATGAAAAATGTAGTTAGATTATGAAGGCATCTTGCTTGTTGATACATAAATTGTTGTAGAAGATATGACCGTGAAGGTCACAAAAGATGCATCTGTGACTTCTTACGTTACAGTGAGTGAAATATATATACACTAATACATTACAAATGTAAAAGATACATAACTTTAATAAAACTTTGTACACATTTGTATATTAAGATTGCTACTGATATATTACAAATGGTACTGATAATTTATCAAGTTTGAAAAAGTGACGTAATGATATATTTTATGATACATCATATATGATACATTATATAATACATTTGTAAACTTCAATTTATGTCATCAATTGTATGATACATCATATATGGTACGTTAGATGATAAATCTGTAAACAAGATACATAACTTGATTTAATTTTACAAGAATATAGATTGTTTAATTAGTAGAATCTGATATATTTTATTTTTTGAATTTACAAGTGTAGTATGCATTGTTTTGCTTGTGGTTGCTGATACATGTATTTATATTTGATTTACGATGTAGAGATGAATACCTATGTGATATATTGTGTGATATGATACATTACTGAAAATTGTATTAGAACTTATGATACATTAGTATGATATATTACATTGGGTAAAGAAATGTGCCTGATATATTTCATTTAAGACCTAGCACATTATTATGTATTATAGAATTTAATTTTATAATTTATTACATATCAATGTAAATGATGCAAGAAAGATAAACAAATGATGAGTGAAACATTCAATAACTATACTTAATAAAAAAATTTCATAACTTCTTTGTCCAAAAAATAACTGCATGTAACTTAAAACGATAATTCGCGTCGCTAAGATACTACTGTTCACAAGTAAGATGTTAGAAACTTTGTAACTACTCTATGGCAACAATAGTTGATTCGTCAGTCGGTGAATTTGACCTTAGTCTTGGTGGGTCTTCATTGTTAATAACATATCCTTTCCTACCGTTGGCGAATTCATAGATTCATAAATGTGTTATGTATCTCTTCCGATTATATTCTGCATTAACATTAGATGAAGAAATCGAAAGTCCATCACCAAGAAACTTAGTAAAACTTACTATGAAAACTCCACAGTCCCTGAACATAAATGTATCTTGAGTTATTTAGTACAGTAAAAAAATAACATAACTAAACAAAATGACAGACCGAGTAAATTAGGAACTTATAACAACTATCAATGACGAGACTAGAACTTAAATTACCAAGATATCAAGGGGATTCCTTATCAGGATGAAGTGTTTTCCTCTTTTCATTAATTCATTTGACAAACTTGGCACACGTTGCTTGGCTATATTCTGCAAGAAGGAAGAAAGAATAATGAGAAAATTTCAATAAAATCAAATTACAGATCTCTATTGCAAAAACTATCTGGAGATGATAAGAAAGTGAAAAAGTGAGATATACTATGACTTTCTGCTTCTTTAATCTTATAATAAAGCTGCAGAAGTATGATGTCTCCTTTTACTGTATATATGCATAAATTAGTATTCTTTCCCTTTCTAGCTCAATGACTACTATGGACTGTGAATATGAATTAATCTCTCTCAGAAGAGTAAAAACGCCAAAATTCAATGAGATGTAAAGAACAAATCATAACTTCTAGCACGATCAATAACTTTACTCTTAACTACAACAATGATGCTACTTGATTACCTTACAGAAGCGGTACTTCTTTACACCTGCACCAAAGATGACCTACTTCACTACGTTATTTCTATTAATCTCTTGCTTATTTCATATAAAAGTTACTCAAGGCCAACATACAAAGACTACATTGCCATACATTATGTAACCATATTGAAAAGCATAAAGATTGCTATACTAGGTATCAAAAATACAACTCAACACTGAATAATACTGGTACTCATCTTTCATAACATTTCAGATCAAAGTTTTTCCTTGTAAGGTCTATCCACTCCAGTGACTCGCAGAAAATTTGCATACAATGGTTCATCAAGAACTTCTATGTCATCTCTCTGTAATACAAGAAATTACTTCTATGCTAAAGGGAAAGTATCACGAAATAACAGAAAGTATGCAATGACTAATTGACCTTAGATTTATGTATCATAATCAGTATATTAAATGTATCAGGATTAAATGATAGACAAAATCACAAATAAAATATCTTATGTCTCAGAAAGCAGGAAAAAACTAATTGACCTTATATTTATGTATCATAATCTATATTTTAAATGTATCGGGTATAAATATTAACCAATATCACAAATTTGTTATCTTGTGTATCAGAAAACATGTAAAGGCTAATTGACCTTAGATCTATGTATAAGACATAGTATATTGAATGTATCAGGTGTGTAAAGAACAAAAATCACATGTAAATCTTAAGATGTATCAGAACACGTCGCTAAAATAATAAAAATTCATAACACGTCGCTTAAAATCATAAAAATTTGCGTCGCTAAAATAACAATAATTGGTTTTGGAGAAATTCATCGATCAAATACATAAATAACATACCTTTGGTAATGAGTCTCTTTTCATAACTTTCTTTCTTTTTTTCCTTTGAAATAACAACAACAGGCTTCATCCCTTTAGCACTAGCAGCATCCCATAACTTCTTCATGATTGTAGGATCATTCCGATACTTAGATCTATCTTTATGAAAATCAACGTCTTTATAATCGAAGTTACCAGGAACAAACCCAGATATATCAATTTCATTAGAAGTTGACTGGAATTGAGTAAGCCCCAAACTAAAAGAGGGTCCTAACTTCATTAATGTTGTTATAATGTTTAAAGAACATAAAATTAAAAAAGGATTTCTCAAATTTATAAACTAATAAATAAAATCATCAACTATAAACAAACTAACCTTTAATTAATTTTGAATAATTAAGTTAATGGAGTAATTGTAATGGAGGATAACGGTTACTGCTTCGGGATCAGATTTTGGCATAATCGTCGCCACTAATGCCGTGATTTTAGGCTACAAAATAGTAGTTTGAGTATTGTGTTAAGCTATAGGTTGTAATGTATCAGCTTAAGCGCGTGTGTTTACTATTAGAAGGAATTTTTATAATATGTTTAGTAGGATGGTATTTAAAGTAATATAGAAAAGTTAAGGTGTTGAGTTATGTAATTGTTAATCAAATTTTGGTATTTTATAATTCAAATACAACTTACAAAATTAGCCAAGTGGTCCAAATAAAAAATAAATTAAAAACTAAGCTATTGACGGACTAGTACAAATTGATGGCCCAAATCCAAAAATAATTAAAACACACAAAAAAATAGCCCAAATCGGTGTAACCCGATGGCCCAGCTATCTTATTACATGTACTATTTGTTTAAGGTTTCCTAATCTATTTTTCATTTCCCCTAAACACCTAAGCTCTGTAGATACCGCCTCACTTCAATAGTGAATTTCTATTCCTCCTCTGTGGGTTGTGAATGGATTTGCTTTGATGTTGCAACTCATTTTTCATCAGCCTTCAAGAGTAAGTTGTCTTCATCTTCCACTTGCTTATTTACTTTGAGTTTCTGACCATTGAGTTGTAACTAGTTGTGTTCTCCGGCAGGTGGCATGCTTCATTTTTTTCTAGAGGTTCCATCATGGATAAAAGTTGATTTACTGGGTAAGTTTAGTTAGTTCAGTTGTTCTTCTTTACCTCTTTACCTGCTTGCAACAAGACTTAAACCATAATCTTTGTACGTGGATTCGTGATTGAGTACATAGGAAGCTCAATACTACCACCCCATAGTAGACATCTTATCATCCAGGTTTCAATTTCCAATTCAATCCTGAATCTCTCCATTTTGTCGAGTCCTCTTTTGAAGGCTTTAATAGATAGGCTAGAATTTCACCTTATGTAATGTAAATATTAGTCAAGTGAAAACTATATGTTATATCCTAGCCTTATGCCCTTTATCCTCTTCTAGGTGACACTTTCAAGTATGGGCACTTCAATTTATCACTTTGAATGATGTTTTCCCCTCTTGTTTTCATGTTGTTAATGTGAATATAATTGCATTCTCATATTTTTATATCCATGGCAGCTATATAATCTTCTAGTTTATTACCTTCTCTCAATATGTGCTGGAACTCTACTTGTTTTCCTGAAAGGTTGCTTTTGATGTTTGTTATGATGTTTGTGATGCTTTAAGGACATGAGCATTCTTCATGTAGAACTCTTTTTATCTTCTAGGATGCTTGTTGCTTCTGCTACTGAATTAGTAGTATCCTCTATTTTTTTTTTTGCATATACCAAATCACCTTTCTCATTTCTAAGACAAAAAACATCTGAACTCACCCCTGGGTTTTTTCTTGAAGCACCATCAGTATTATACTGACCTATCCCTTAGGTGGTAATTCCCAACTGACTCTGATGACATTTACTTATGGTGTAAAGTCTTTTAACTTTTGCAATATTCTTGGCCAAGTATTTGGAAATTCTATTGTAGTCCTTCTAACTCTGAGCAACATATGTAGATTTCTCACTACATTGTAGATAAGTCTTTGCAAATTCAACCTTTTTTCTTCATGCTTGCTAAGTTTCTGAGCTTCCATAATTCTCATACTATAATGCAATAAATAGCCTTATAATATGGTTTTATGTCATTCTTAACTCTAGTTCCCTACCATAGCATAATCACTTCCCTTAGAGAAAACCCTTGACTTTATAAACCCACAAAAGAGCAAAAATAGGACCAAGTCCTGTTAGCAATGTTAGATATTAAAAACACATGAGATTGTGTTTGTTGATCCTAATTTGTACAACAACAACATCTAGAAGGACCTTCCAAACCCCATCTTCTAATCCTATCATCCACTGGAACTTTAAATTTTCATAATCTCCACATAAATAAATCTATTTTAAATGGAAATCCTTTGACCCATATCTATTTATAAATCTTATTAGGACTTTCTTTGTACCTTACATACTTCCAAGCCATTTTAACTATGAATTGTCCATTTGTACTCAACATCCAATAAGGTTTATCTTCTTTATTCAATGCATCTGGTGGTTTCACATTGTTGATAATATGTGTTACTATCTCTTGATTGAATATTTGTTTCAGAATTTGCATCTTATTCTCCATTTTTTATTAAGTCCCTTGTAGTATCATAAGCATCATCGCTTCTTCATCCTCCCCTGTGTATGTATATAAATTCCCCAAACTTATTCAGTTATCATGCCATACTTGGTATTCCACCACATTTGGTGCTCTACCAGATATCTAGCTTGCAACATCTTTTTCCATACCCGAGAACCTCCTCTTTCTTTTTTCCACATGACTAGACTACAACATTTATTTCTGCAATACTTATTCTACATGTAATCTCTCTAAATTGAATTTATTGTTCTAAAGTTCCACCATAATTTATAAAATAGAGCCATTGACACATCTTGCAAAAGTCTAAAATCCAAACCTCCTTTTTCTTTTGGTAAGCATAGATTTCTCCACCTTACCCAATGCCTGCCTTTTCCTCTAATGCAGCTACTTAAAAAAAAATCTACCATCAGTTGATGTATATGATTTAATATATTCTGAGGAGGATTCATGACTGATAAGCAATGAATTAAAATGCTTTGAAGCACATGCTTAATTGATACAACTCTTCCTCCATATATCAAAAGCTTACTTTTCCATGCTTGTAGCTTTGAACTAATCCTATGAATCATCTGATTATCGATTCCTTTATTTTTTCTCTTGTAAAAAATGGGACAACCTAAATATGTGAAATGGAATTTCTTTCTCAATATCCCAATAGCCACTTTTGCCAATATTACATCTTCTACGGATTCATTATGATGCATATAGATAACACTTTTTTCTTTATTAATTTTCTGCCCAGATATTGCTCTAGACTTGTCTAAAGTGTCAGCTACCATTCTCATAGTTCCATGTTCAGCTTTACAAAGAATGATCATATCATCTGCAAAAGCTAAATGATTAATTGCTCGACTTCCCCTAGGCATTCCAAATTTCTTAAAATCTTTTCTTTGAAGTAATGAATTTAGTGTTCTAGACAACACTTCAGCAGCTAGTATAAAAAGAGTTGGAGATAAGGAATATCCCTGCTTCAAAACTCTAGATGAACTTAAAAATTCTTTTAGTTGTTCATTCAACAATATAGAATACCTATTATTACTTACCATCCTATAGATCATGTCAATGATTCTTTCCCCAAAATCGAATTCTCTCAACACCTGCATAAGGAAAGACCATTCTACTCTATCATATGCCTTTATCATATCAAGTTTAATCACCAGATTAGGGGGTTTACCCCTTTTTCTAGTTTTAGCTATAATTTTCTAAATCAATAGAATATTTTCTGCAATACTCCTCTCTTTAACAAATCTTGCTTGCTCCTTTGATATAAGCTTTGGGAAAAGTTCATTGATTCTTTCATGTAATACCCTGGAGAAAATTTTATTAATAAAATTACTCAAAGATATAGGTCTAAGATCAGAGAAATTTTGTACCATTACTTTCTTAAGTAGCAGTACTAAATTTTTATGAGTTACAAATTTAGGCAATTCAGCTCCACCCAAAAATACAAAATCATTCTATAAATGTCATTCCCCACAATTTCCCAAGAAACTTGATAAAAATCCCCTGTCATCCCATCTGGTCCACAAGCACTATTTCTATCCAAGTCCATATAGTTGAATACACTTTCTCTTTGCTTGGAACTCTCTGCATAATTTTATTATCTTCTTCAATTATGACTTTAGGTAAGTCTTTCGATACACCAAAGTCAGTCTAAGTAATTTTTTTTATGAAATTGGCTTTCATAAAAAGTTAATGCTGCACCTGCAATTCATCCTGTTGTTCTAGCCATTCTCCATCATGATTTTGAATTCTTGAAATCTTGAGTCTCTTTCTCCTACCATTTACCATCGTATGAAAATCTTTAGCATTTCTCTCCCCATACTTAAACCATTTCATACCTGCTTTTTATTTCAAGAATTCCTCTTCTCTACGCAAAAATCTGCTTAATTTAGCATGAACTTCATACAATGACCCTTTCGAATTGTACTTCCTACACTTTAATCACCTCCTCCAAAGTAACTACCTCTTTAAATATGTCACCAAAAGTAGATCTACTCCATTGTGAAATAACTTTCTTTACTCTTTTTAACTTAGCCTAATAAAGCATGAATAAATTCCCTTCAAAGTTTGCTTGCCAGTTCAGCTTGACAACACCCATAAAAGAGTCTTATTTTAGCCTAAAATTTAAAGATCTAAAACTCTTAATAAATATTTCAGATTCTTTACTTAAAGTAATTAAAAAGGGTGCATGATCAGATCCGTTCCTTAACAGATGTTCCACTTCCATCCCAAGAAAAGTTTTTGCATCATTGGATTTGCGACAACTCCATCCAACCTCTTAAAAATACATTCATCATCAGTTCTACCATTCCACCATGTGAATTTGCTTCCTTTAAAACCCAAATCTGATAAGTTGCAGAAATTCAAACAATGATTAAAATCTTCAACTTCATTTTCAGTAACAGGGAGTCCTCTAAATTTTTCTTCTTCATTAGAAATTAATTAAAATCTCCTCCCATCATCTAGGGTTTTTGAAAATCCGTAGATACATCATATAATTATTTCCATAATTGTCTTCTTTCAACTTGAGTACATTTAGCATAGACAAGAGATATTACCACATCCACTTCATTATTTTAATCATACACACTCAATGTTAGGAGTTGTTCCTCATCCCTCAAAATATCTAATTCCATACATTAATCTATAAAAGCCCATATTTTATTATTGATATCTGCAACAACATGCTTAAGACCCAATCTTCTCTGATACCTCTTCAAATTTTGTCTATCCTGAAAAGGCTCCATCAGCCCTACAAAATAAAATTTGTATCTCTTTTGCATTTTAATAAGTCTGGTAACTGTAGTTCTTGTTTGTCTTGAATGTGTTTGTTTAGCCAGATAACCTGCCCCTCCTTTCTTTTCATTTTTATGTGACTCTTCTTTAGTATATCAATTTGCTTAGGAGATAAGTCCTCTTTCCTTGCAGCTTTGTTAATATTTTTTCCTATATCAATTAAATCTCAGCTTTTTTTTTCTGAGGACGCCTTATTACTCACTTCTGAATGTATTGTTAGAGGTAACATATAATACCTCATGTCAGAAAGTCACTGTGGAACTTACGACTCATTACCTCAACTCGTATAGACATCTTATGAGTCATAAGATGTGAGTCATAACCATGTCGGTGTGGGGTGATTTGAGTTATATAGTTACAACTTGACCGTAGGAGTCGTCATTCGAAGTTATAAGTCGTATGAAGAAAAGTCGTAAGGTCAGTAGCCTAGGTTCTCAAAATTTCTGTCCAAGTTACGAGTGGGGGGCTATAAGTCGTATTGAGATATTACGAGTCGTAAGTTTAGACTCATATATTGACCAATGCATATTATCTTAGTTCCTTCCAAGCTTACGAGTCATGAGGCCAACTCGTATACTAATCTTACGAGTCGTAAGATTGACTCGTGACGACTGAAGGTCAATTTCTGTAAGTTTAGTTAAGGGGCCTTTTGATATTTTTTCTTTTTATAACTCCCAATCCACGATCTATAACCCAAGAGAGGCATTATTTTCTGCTACATTTCAGTCAATTAACAACTTCTTTTCTCCTCCCATCTTCAAGAATATCAAGATTAGAGTTTCTCTCACCAAGTCATCTCTCAAGTCTTAAAGTTCAAGTCCTCTCACAAGTCAGGCAATTCTATGTATGTAGGGTTTTGAACAAGGTTATTCTTTCATCCTTGTGTCCGAATAGTATGATCTTAAATTTGAATTTATTTGTTTCGAATTAGGGTTCATATCCAAATAATCATATGCTTAAAGTATAACACTATTATGTGATTGAAAGCTTTAAAGGCATCAAGGCTTACATATATTCATGTTTTGACTTGTAAGATTTATATTGTGATTTGAATTTTATTATCTTTACTGGGATACTGTTGAAAGATTTCAAAGTGAATATTGAACATAATGCTTTGTTATGAATTTCTACGAAATAAAGCATGAATTCGAAGCTCTAAGTACAAGTACTAAGTTTACAAGAAGTTTATGTTTTTAAGCTCCAGTGATATGTTTTATAACAGGATTTAAAGAAAAGCTTAATATTTTGATCTAAAGATAAGACATGAAATTCACAAGTGTTCATCTTGATTATAATTTAAAGTGAAGAAAAGCATAACTGGTTTTCATACTATAAACCCTTATGCTATTTTAAGGTGGATTTCTTAAGTAAGATTATCAATATAATTTAGGAGTAGTATTTAGCATCGAGAAGGAAATGCAGATGTGTTGACACACAATTTTAACCGCCCAATGCTCTTTTTAGGCTACTATTTTAGTAAAATTATTAATTTTAAATATTAGTATTTTTTAAACATTTTTCTTACATCAAACAGATTTTTGACGTGTCACATTAATGATTTTAAAATATAAAAATTATTTTATTACTTCTTATTACAATTTTTATGACTTATCAATTTAATTACAATATTCAACATACTTTTAGAAATATTTTTTAATTTTTTTTTTTGCAAATATGCACCCTCACATTTTTGCAAATACATTATCTATTATCTATTATTATTATTATTATTATTTTTACTATTACAGTAGCAGCCAATTTCATTTCATTCTTCTACATTTGATTTTTAGTCACTTTTGTACTCAGTTAATGACAATTTTAACCATATTTAACTTAACTTTAAATTATTTTCTGATTTTATAATACTTTTAATCTCAGTCGTGGATCAATTTTGATCCAACGACTGAGATAATATCACTCACTCTCTCCCTTTTGCCAAAACCTAAACCCTAATCCCATTATTCTCCCTAAAAAACAACCGCACCCTCTCCACAATTTTCTCTCTTTCCCATCATCTCTCTAATTCAGCGGTGACCAAATCAGACCAGCCGCCACTCCGCCTTGCTCTTCCCCTCCGACGAACCATGCTGCCACCAGCCATTGGAGAAAACCTCACCGGCATCCCCGTGCCGAACGAAACAACAGCGAGCCAACCGTCTCATCACCGCCGCTGCCCTTTCCTTCTCTGGCGAACAACCACGCATGCAATTCCATCGTCGTCTCACTTCTAACACCGGCAGCCCCCAAATCAGATTAGCTGACCACCTCTCCCATTTTCAGTGAAACATCCATCAACGCTGCCCCACTATCTCTCCTTCGTTCTCCCTCCAGCGCTACCAACCATCCTTCGTCAGCCGCAGAAAATGATCGAATCTCATTGAAAAATAATGGGTAATCAAGGGCCCATTTCAGGTTTGTTTTTCTTGATAAACTCTTGCCTAAATTTAAAATTCGTGATGCTTGATTCGAGTGTTGTGGTTGCATGTTTATCTATATTTGTTAATTAGCATATGCTTCTACCTTTCTTCTTTTTTAAATTTGCAATTCATTGGATGTTAATTGTCAATACTTTATTCTAATTTCATGTTTGTTTATATTCGTAATTTGACATGTGTAAAAGCTATGTTTGTATGATTTTGTTTGACCCTAAATTATGACTTGTGATTCATGAACTTTTAATGTGGTAGTGTTTAGGTCAACTTAAAATCTTGATTTTCATGTATAGGTAATTTTTGTACTTTTATTTACCTTAGTTGAGCTGTTCATAATTATTTGGATAACATTGGATCTGATTGTGTGCAAATTAAGGCAATTCAAATTGGGAGATATTCTGTTGCTCTTTTACCGCTTGGCATATATGGTGAATGACCAAATTTGATCATTATCTGAATGTTTACTTTTAAATTTAAAATATGTGATTTGCACGTTTACATGGTAAATATTAAAACTGATGCATTTTATTTATTTTTTTACTCGTCTAATTACGGTAAATTTGGCTTCTAATTGATTCCATTTAGCTAACTAACAAAAATAATATTGTTGATGAATTTTTTAAATATTGACTTTCGTTTTATTACTTAGACTGATTTGTATGTGATTGATTCAGTTATTCATTTAAGAGAAATTTTCTCTTAATTGATTGACAAGAATAATATTTTGCTTATTTTATCTTGGTATGATTTACATTACTTGGTTATATAAACAACTCTCCTCATTCTTTGAGGACACAACTTACACTCTATAAATTCTACTCCTCTCTGCTCTCGAATATACAAAACAAAACATCAGACTTCCACTTCACTTTTACACTTGATCACATACATTCTCTATGTAAAAAAAGAAAAAGAAAAAAATATATTCCACTTGTGGCTTGCTGCTCTCTTTATTTTCTGGTTTTACTTTTCGTATCACTTAACCGGTTAGTTTTCTTATTTAATTTTTCTGCATTTCGAAAGCTCTCTTTGAATGATGACATATTATCGCCTTGGTGACTGTTTGGATTATTTTGTTTTGTTGTCTCTCGTGATTGGTATCCTATTTTATTCAATCAATGTGAGAATTCATGCATCGTACAATTTATTTGTGTTTGTGTACTTTGTGATGTTCAAGCAGGTACTTTGGTCGAGCTGTGCTAGAATGTTGCCGCCTTCAGGGATAGCTAGCCTTAATTTACTTTTTATTTCTCTTTTATTATGATTAAAATCTGTACTAATGTGTTGTATAAACATCTGTGTAATAATAAATTATGGGGACTGCTTGGGAGCGGGGTTTTATGTGCTTTACGTACCATGTGAATCACTTAGGCAAACAAATTTAGGATTCGTTACTTGACTTGTTTGTCATTTAGGCAAATATAATTTAGAATTTATTTTAATCACTTAGAAATCATGTTTTAGGAGTTTAATTAATGTTTGAATATGATCATTTAATTTACAACATGTTTATCTACTTTTTGCATGTTTAACAAAGCTTTGACCTATTACTAAATGACATTTTAGCATTCTAAATTATATTTTTTAACAATTATATTTTAATTTTCTGCATTCTAAAATAATATTTTTAGCACAGTCTAATTAATTTTCAGCATTCCTATTTGTCTTTCCGTATGTTTTATTAATTTCAATACAGTGAAATAATTTTCAGCATCCACATACTAAAAACAAAAAATAACTTTTTATTTCTCTATCAAAATCATGGTGCGGTCCCTGACTTTAAAAATTTAGACAGGACATAATATTTTACTCCTCTTTATACAAATACTATCTCCTAACCTATAGTTAGTGGGAAAGTAAAAGGAATGAAAAGGTCGAATTTCTATGTTTTAAACTAAGCCATTGCATTTCCAAAAGCACCACTCACCAACGTTTTAAAAAAATATGAAGATTATGTGTATCTATACATATGTAAATATTTTTTTTGTGTTTATATTTCAAAACTCAAATTTTCACTTGTCTTCAAAAATTATATTATTAGTATTTTTACTTAAGATCGACCTCATATGAAAATTGTTGCTAAGGTAAAGTTCGTGATTAGTAATATCGTGACACCTTTCCTATAGAAGCGACATACATTTTCCTCAAACAATTTTATTCAATTTGAAAATGGTTTACTTTATTAACTCAATTAATATTATATTTTTTTAGGATAGTTTTTGCTTCTTAATATTTTGTTATAATCATGTTGTTTCTCTCTTCTTGCTTGTCTCTCTCATGTGTTTGATTGCTTTTATCACTTAGCTAATTAACAATTAGAAATGATAAAATAATATATGTTTGCTTATTAATTACTTGACCACTTAGTTAACATTTAAGTTAATAAAACATGAGACCTTTATCTGACCACGTAGAATCCCCACGTAAAATATGAATTCGGTCGGGAACCACCTTTGTGGACCTCAAAAGATGCCTAACACCTTCCTTTTTAGGTAATTTGAACCCTTATCTGAATCTCTGGTAAACTAAGACAAAACAACAAAATAGGTTTGTAGTAGCCTAGATCGATGCCCTAACGCACTTTAATTAGTTAGGTGGCAACTCTTCACACTCTTCTTCAAAATAATCCAAAAAAGAGTTGGTCACGTCGAATCCCAGTTTCCGAGAGGAAAATGGGGTGTGACAGAATGGTGACTCCACTAGGGACCTTAGGTTCTAACCAATACGAATTTATGCTTTATGTGGGATTCTCTCTATGTGTTTTTACGTTTGTATAATAATGTTTGCTCTTAACCTCATGATTTATTTTCTATTTGTTCTCCTTTTATTGTTTATTTATATCATGATTTATTAGTCTTTTCTATTTTTCCCCTTTTTATGTGTTTTTCATATGTCTCCATGTCTATCTCTCTTCCTTTTTCCCTTTTTACAACTTATGTGTTATCATGTTATTTATTCGTATATTGCTTAGCATGTCATTTTTTCTATGTGCTATGTATTACCGCTTTGTATAACTGATATTTCGTTCATACTTTCCTCCACTTGGAACCTCTTTTATTTTCTTTTATAGACGGTTGTGTGGTAGCACAGACGTTCTTTCTTAAAACACCTTTCAGAAAATGCCTTGTGGATTGGTTGATCAGCAGTGCGTTGATAGCCTCAAGCTTTCCCATTCTCGAGTTGTCCACTCGAGGGAACCATGTCATAAACCCACTCTTTTCCTTTAGGTCCTGGCTACATATTTCTTTCATTAAGGAATATTCGTCCCATTCAATGTAGGATGCCATGGAATCCTTGACGCGTTGAATGTTAGTCTCATTCAAAGTCCAAAGATGTTCTCGACCTCAAAGGGACTCACAATTATTTTTTATGTGTTTTATTTCTATGTATGTATTGACATCCTGCCTATCTTGTTGTTTCCGTTCTTGCCTTAGTCACTCCTTACACTTAGTGTTCCTCACTTTGGAGCTCGTTACTCTTAAAATTCTTATCATGTTAGGTACCTACAATACCCTCTATGGGCGTATTCAAAACTTCCCTTCAAATTAACCTCTTGACTCATCCGTTGGTATATTAATCATCTTTAGACTCAGTTCTTGCTTTGATAAAGAGTTTTAGTCTCATCCGTATTTTCTTAGTGCAACTCCTCATTCTAGGACATTCTCTTCTTAATGTTTTCAACGCTTACATACTGTGTTCCACATGATCCTTTTGATACTATCGTACTCATGTCGTACTATAACTTTCACAACCTCTAAGCTACATAGAGCTCTCATAACGTCTATTCACTCTGAATGAGCATAACTCATTCTTTTCAAATGAGTAGGACATTCATTTTAGACTTTCGTACGTATTCTTTGTTTCTAATCATAAGTCCTTTCTTCTAAGGTTGACTAGAGTTGAACATAAAAAATGGCCAGTCAAGCGATGTTCATCGATCTTGTCAATAGCGACAATGAGCATGAGAATTTGGGGTTGCGTCATAACAAAGTTATTTAAAGCATCAGAAGGATGGAAGGAAGAATAAAGAGAATTAGGGGGATAATGATTGATCCCTGAGGTTCCGCTGAGATGCCACCAGATTTTCTAGAGCCCTTATCTGAAGCTGACTTCATTTCTCCCACCTACACCATGTCATCCCCCATATTGACAACCTCACCCATGTCTGATTTTGGTGCACAAGGGTCTCTAAGTATGTATTCAATCGCACTGCAAAGGCACATAGTGGGCTGACAAATATAAGTAAGGAGAAGGAAGGACAGGTTCCTAACCATGAGGCAGGATCATCTCAACATCCTAAAATGAATAAGTCATCCAAATCAAGGTAAGAAGACAAGAATAAAATGGAGGACTTGAACTTTCCATCATATGATGGGTTTGGAAACCCTCATTCCCACTTAAAGGAGTACCTTGACAAGCTATCGATCATAGGGCGAAGTGATGGTCTCAAAAGGAAACTCTTTATTTGTTCACTTAAAAGTCCTGAATTGATGTGGTATGCAGAGAAGGACACAAGCAAGTGGGCCTCTTAGGATAATTTAGAAAATGACTTTCTTAGGCAGTTTGATAAAAAACTAAAAAGAAAGTTCAAAGTCGAGACTGATTTGGTTGAGTCACAGTTCATAGAAAAGGGGAAGACGATCGTCGATGAGACATCCAAACCTCCAAAGCCTGAAGTAAGCGTACCCCAACCTCAAATTATATGGTACCCAGCTCCAGAAGTCATTCCAATTGTGTCCAAGCCTATTACCCCTAATCCTTCACAAAACCTCCTCCATGGACTATTTGGTATCCACCCCCATTTGTTGCTCCAACATTAAACTACCTTCCAATGTCTTACCAAAATATACCAACGAATCAATGATCAGACCCATCCACAAAACCTCAACATGAGCTTCAGAAAAATTCACCAAAACAATACACTCCTCTAGGTGAACCCATAGAACAGTTGTATGAATGACTCAAGGAGGTGGGCTACATCAAGCCCATCACTGTCGTACCTTGTGATCCTAAGTCTAGGCAGTATTGCCTGACCAAATTTATACCTATGACTCTGGGATGAGATGACATCCTACCAAGGCGTGCTTTGCTTTGAAGAACATGATCCAGAAGTTGACTGACGCCAAAGTGATAAACGTGACGGGGTCAACTTCTGATGCTACTTGATTTTCAAAGCTTGACTAGAACATGCTGACATTGGTGAGGAAGATATCATGTTGATTCTCTACTCCAGATTCCCAAATATTTGAAATTTCCTCATGTTTTACAATTTGCAGTTTCCTTTTATGTTCTCCTTGCTTATGTAATGTGAACTACGATCGACCTGATTCTCCAATATGAGGGAAACGTAGGCACTCATTTACGAGTTCGGTCTCACCATAATAAAACTTTCTTTTCCCCTACTTTATCATTTTTCTGTACAGAGTTGGATGAATCAACAATATGATATGAATCAACAAATTTGATGTTCAAGGAAAGTCGACCTTGTTCATTTCCTATCTTTCTTGCAATCACAGTTACAAATTCAATATCATGTTCTATCACAATCTTGTTTTGTGCATTACGAGCTCAAATCTTTACGTCTAGGCCAATTATTAAGCCATAGTCTTCATCCTAGAATGCCTTTGTTTTATGTTTATTATGGTTTGAACTTATTTGTGCTATGTAGTAACTTTCATTTGGGCTTGTTTATTTTAAAGGTTGTTTAGCATTTGAACTCGATCTCAATTAAATCTGCACTATGACAAATATGCTCAATATCTGAAAAGACTCCAACCCTCTTTCTTCTCCCCCAAGTCAAAATACTATGCCTCTTTATCCTCGCCTTACACACATACCCTCTTAACAATTTCCTTCTACCCATGAGAGAGTTGATTCTGATGTACATCCTCAAAGGCTTTATGACCTAAAGAAAATATTGGATAAGAAACTACGTTCTAAAGGTATTTACGACTTGAGGTATGAGAAACTGTGTCTACATCTAAAAGTCGACTTACCTCCAGGATACATAGTTCTAAAGTTTAGCATGTTTGATGGGCGTGGAGATCCGATCACACATCAACAGACTACTGTGGAAGACTAGTTGGCATAGGATATAATGAGGCTCTTCTGATGAGATTATTTGTTCAAAGCCTATCAGGAATAACGCTCACTTGGTTTGCCCAACAAGATTTCGACAAATGGCATAATTGGGAAGAATTGGCTCAACATTTTGTAAGGCAATATAAGTTTAACATCAACACCAATCCAATAATATGGGATTTTCTTGAGGTAAAAAGAATGGACCATGAGTCTTTTGAGGAATATGCAATACGGTGGCGGTTAGAAGCTTCTAGGATATATTCTTCCGTACCTGAAGAGGAGTTAGTCCAAATTTTCCTCAAATCACTAGATAGAATATACTTTCAGAAGATGTTCTTCCTAATCGGTCATAGTTTCGCGAGTCTAATTTTGATTGGAAAGAAATTAGAATATGAAATTCGAGCGGGGAGAATTATTGATATTTCTGCAAACTTGGCCATGTTTCAAACATCAAATAGTCCATCTGAGGTAGTAAAAGAGGATTCATCACCCTCCATACCTCAGACACAAGGATACCTGGATAATGAAGGGATTCATGCCATTTTTTATTCTCATGGGATACATATTGAACCTTATGACTCACAAGATTCTCAAAACAGGGTTTTTCAGATCCAACACTACTCTATCCAGTAAGGTTCTCAAAATGAGGCTTTTCGAACACAACTCAACTTTCAATAAGGGCCTTATCAAGTACACAATAATTTCCATCAATTGGAGAGAGCGAGGTCTTGAGCTTTTACTTTGTTGATTGAGCCCTTGGTGGACATAATTGAAAGGTTAAGGGCCTAAGGTATCGTCAAATCGAAGAAAGGATGGATCCCTGCATATCCACCCCCAAATTTTGATCCATCTAAAAACTTTGCTTATCACTCGAATGTTCAAGGTCATGATATTGAGGAATGCTCAGTACTAAGGTACAAGATTTAGAATCTAATTAAGAAGAAAAGGATAAAAGGGCAACGAGACCCAATAAGCAATGATCTTGTCACTACGGGTGATATCTTTGTTCAAGATGATCCGACAAAACTATTTTCAAGACTTTCACGAAAGAAGCGTAAAGAACACAAAATGAGTTGATGTAACGCCCTGAATCTGGTACCCAGAATGCTACATGATGCTCATGACCCCGAAGGATCACAAGCTAATCCATGACTGATATCTGTACCTGAACACTGCATAATATACTGTATAAATGCAGAAATAAAGGCTGTAAGGCCGTAAGGTTCAAAACTGAGACACAATATCAAATAAAATATAACATCTGTATGGGGTATAAAATACCCAAAACAAACTAATAAACTGACTGAACATGATAGTGTGAAAAGCCTCTAACTGTCTGAATAAAGAGTTAATGGGACATATCCCCAACTAACTCCAGCTACTGAAATAAACTAAGTACTGAAATGATAAGATAATGCTCATGTCCTCGAAGGATGAGGACTCACTGCTAACTCTGACTACTGAGTACTGGAATGCTACTGATGCTCTGGAGCTCGTGCTTCTGAACCTATGGTATAAAACACCATAGCACAAATGTGTTAGTACGATTGAATGTAATGGTATTCATGTGAGGTAGGCTGAATGCAAAGGGTTCACATGCATGAACCATACTAACTGACTGAACAACATGAATGTGAGAATACATGCGTGAATACATAATAACTGTAACTGAGTTCATGATAACATGATTACTGAATTTGAGTACTGATAACATGAGATACTGATAACCGTATAACTGAAATAACTAATACTGAGAGACTGTATCTGACAGTCTAGTTTTTAATGGAACTAGCTGAGTTTTATTTTGTTTTGAGGTGACTGCATCTGAAAGTCCTAAATTCTGTAGAACTATCTGAGTTCTATTACTGAGATTGAATAACTGTATCTGACAATCTTGATCTGTAACAAAAATTATACGAAGTACTCATCTAACCGACATGCCCAAAATAACGTAATATAGTTGTGTTGGGGTCCAAATATAACCCTAATTAGAAGGGTATCAATACCGTACCACTGGTAAGGATAAGCTGTGGGTGACCCTCATCTGACAGTGTCCCAAAAAGAGAATGGTGGGAACCTCATCTGACAGTGTTTATCTACCTCAACAACCCTTATCTGACAGTGTTGATGTATCAACCTATGCTGGCTACATAGTTTTGGAACGCAAGGATGACTTCTAAGAATCATACCCTCATCTGACAGTGTGTGTTCCCATCCTTGGGTTCATTCGGTGCTAATTCCTACTCCCATCTGAATAGACACTGAACATGGATTACTGAACTGAACTGGACTAAATTAACTGAGTTTTTGTTAACTAACAGAATAGTACTGAGATTACTGTATTACTGAGCTTTCCTGAGTCACATGATTGACTGAGATCTATGGATCATGGATTGACTGAGGATATCGTGAAAACATGACACTAAATCTAGGCACACAACTATATTTTTGAGGTACAAGTAAACCGAGGACTTGATGGGAAGAAACTGACAAAGCATGACTTTCTTGAATACATGACCAACATCACAATCCATAATACAATAAGTTAGAGATTTCAAAAAGTACAAGTTCTAAAGCATCACAATGGCTACACATATATCCATACTCCATCGACTAAGACATTTCATCAAACACTTGACGTGCATAAACTTGTACATGAATGGAGATTTCATATTATTATACTAGTATGGCACTTTTCCTTCACATAGGCATTTAGTCAAACACATGGGGAACATGCTTTGGTTATACCATCATCAACACATTTAATAATCATGGATACATCAATCAACTTGTGAATTGAAGGGGGGTGATCATGATTATTAAGCAAATCTTCATATACTAGGGTCAATCATTGGAATATGTAATTTAAAACATGAATCAAAACCCCACAACATTATGAACATAAATTTTAATTCTATTTAAATCATGAACGTTCATAAATACACAAATCTTTTATTTTGAAAAGAGATTCTTAAACTCCATGGGTGAAAGGGACCCATGAATAAACATATGACATACCTTGATACTTGATTTGGGAAGATTGATGGAAGAATACTTGAGATTTGGATCTTGAATTGGAAACCCCACTTCTTGTTCTTGAGAGAATTTGAGAGAAAAGAATGTATTTTGGTGAAATGGAAGCTAACTTCAGTGTTATGGAGCTTTGGGGTGAAGGGAAAATACCAAAATACCCCTCCAAAACCGTTTGGAAAATGCTAATTTCTACGGCTAACGACATTGGGCTAATGTCGTCATATATGTGATGAGCCGTCAGCTCATGTCGTCACTTGATGCTAGAATTTATGAATTTCTGCCTAAGGCTGACGACATTAGCTGATAAGTCATCAGATATGTGATAAGCTGTCAGCTAATGTCGTCACTTAGTTGCCAGACTAATATGCTGGAGTAAAATGGGTATAACTTTTTGCTCCGATGTCGGATTTGGGAGAGATTGGTATTGTTGGAAATATAATTCAATTATATATCTATTGGTGGGTCATGAGCTCAAAACTTTTTTAGTATAACAAGATATATGCTCATTTGAAGTTGACTATACCAATATTCTTCCCAAGAATTCAATCGGTAAGGAATATTTTGATTCGCCTAATAGCTAGGACGTATTTGAGACCTTAATTGACATCAAACTTGATCATTAAACTACCAAATAACCATGATGTACTATGCATAAGATTGAAATATGGCGCTAATATTGATTTGCATTTTTTGGGGTATTACAATATCTTCCCCTTGGGAACATTCATTCTAGAATGAGACTGATTAGACTGAGAGATATGATAACTGGAAGTACATACTGGACATGCACAACTGAAGCATGATTTCATGACTGACATGACTAATAAGCTGGTTTTATCATATTGAACATGCATATGTGCTACATGAATACATGACTGAGCTTACACATGATTGCATGACTGAATATATAATGGTACTTGGTACGAAGTTTATAATGGAAATCTAAACATGAAACTAAAAAAACTTAAGGAAAATTATTATCTTGAGCTGAGTCTGAGTTTGCGGAGAAGAGGTGAGGGTACTTGGTTTGCATGTCTTCTTCTGCTTCCAAGTAGGTCCCTCAGCGGACTGATTCCGCCAAAAAACTTTGACTAGAGGGGCTTCTTTGTTCCTTAGTCTACAAATCTGGTAGTCAAGGATTTTGACTGGAATTTTTTAATAAGGGAGACTTTTCTGAACATTTATGCTCTGAATAGGGACTACATCTGCTGGGTCACCTATGCACTTCTTGAGCAAAGATACATGAAAGACTGGGTGAACTGAGGCTATATCTGAAGGCAATACGAGCTCATAAGCTACTTTGCTGAAGCGACTGAGAATTTGAAGGGATCGATAAAGCTGGGACTAAGATTTCTCTTCTTGCCGAATCTCTTTACTCCCTTCATGAGAGAGATCTTTAGATAGACAAAGTCACTAATTTCAAACTCGAGATCCTTTTTGCGTACATCTGCATAAGACTTCTGTCGGCTCTGAGCAGCCCGAAGTCTCTATCTGATCAATTGAATTTTTTCTAAGGCATGGAATACTAAGTCAGGCCCTATGAATGAGGCCTCACTAACTTCAAACCAACCGACTGTAGATCTGCATCTCCTACCATAGAGAGCTTCGAATGAAGCCATCTAAATACTGGAATGAAGCCTATTGTTGTATGCAAACTCAATCAAAAGCAAGTGGTCATCCCAACTTCTCTTGAAATCAATTGCACATGCCCTTAGCATATCCTCCAATGTCTGAATGGTCCTTTCTGCTTGACTATCTGTCCGGGGATAAAAGGTTGTACTGAGATGAATTTGGGTACCAAGACCCTTTTGGAATACTTTCCAGAAGTGAGAGGTGAACTGGGTACCTTTGTCTAAAATAGTAGACAACAAAATATCGTATAATCTGACCAACTCCCTGAAGTTGGTCAAATAAGTCATCAATACGGGGAAGTGGATACTTGTTCTTGACCGTGACTTTATTGAGCTGAAGGTAATCAATGCACATTCTAAGAGAACCATCTTTCTTGCGCACGAATAAGACTGGTGCGCCTCACAGGGACATGCTGGGCCTGATGAACCCCTTATCTAAGAGATCCTTCAACTATTCTTTTAATTTTCTGAGTTCTGCTGGTGCCATTCTATATGGAAAAATATATATAGGCTGAGTATCTGGAAGAAGATCAATGCCGAAGTCTATTTCCCTTTCAGGAGAAATTCCGGAAAGATCTTCGAGAAAGACATCTGAATATTCATTCACGAATGGGACTGAATCAAGACTGGGAGTTTTGGAACTAGTGTCCTTAACTCGAACAAGATGATAGACACATTTTTTAGACATTATTTTTCTTGACCGAAGGTAGGAAATAAGCTGACCTCTGAACGCTGAAGTACTACCCCTCCACTCTAGGACAAGTTTATTTAGAAAGCGGAACTGGAATACTCTATTTCTTCAGTCGATTGTGGTATAGCAGAAGTGAAGCCAATCCATGCCGAGAATGATATCAAAATCAGTCATCTCGAATTCGACTAAGTTTGCTGAAGTGACTTTCTAAAATATCATAATCGGACAGTTCCTGTATACCCATCGGGCTATGATGGTCTTACCCACCGGGGTAGAGACTGAAAAGGGCTCTGCTAGAATTTTGGAACTAATTCTGAAATCACTTGCTATATAAGGAGTAACAAAAGACAAAGAAACACCTGGATCTAGCAAAACATAAACATGCAAGTGAAAGATTTGTAACGTACTAGTAACCACATCAGGAAAATTTTCCTGATCTTGTCGGAACTGGAGAACATAGAGTCTGTTTGGGCGTTGCCCACTAGTAGCACTGGAAGTGGTCCCTGCTGATTTGGGTGACCAAACTGAGATGAGGAACGGTTCTGCTGACCCTGATAACCTGACTAGGGATAATATCAGACTCTGTGGCCCGTCTTGCCATATCTAAAATAGACATCACTGCCAGCTCTGCAAACACCCTTGTGGTTCTTACTACAAGTATGACAAAGGGGATTAGTTAGGGCATTGCTGACACTGCCCTGAGACTTAGAGCCTGGCGCCCTATCTCTATTACCATCCCTGAACTTAGGAGCTGGAGCACTAGCTGAAAAAAGAGCTGGAACTGATGACTTATGACAAAACTTAGAATGGTTTCCACCTTCTGATTTGGGCTGAGCAAAGTTAAGACTACCTATCCTTGCTCTCTTATTCTGTTTCTCCCTCATCTTAATATTTTGCTCCTCTATCTGCTGAGCATGATTCATAAGCCTAGATAAATTTATGTTACTATTCAATATCGCAGACCTACACTCGTTGACCACACTATCATTCACCCCAGAAATAATCTTACTCATCTTGGCCCTGCTGTCTGCAACTACATGAGGGGAATATCTGGCTAATTAAGTAAACTTAAAAGAATACTCTTTCACCGTCATGTTGCCCTGCCTGATGTTGATGAATTCTAACACCTTAGCTTCTATCAGCTCTAGGGGAAAGAACCTCTCTAAGAATGCGGTGACAAATTCCTCCCACTCTATAGGTCCTGCATCAACTGACCTTTCTGACGTCCATTGCTTGTTCCAAGTATTAGCAACATCCTACAACTGATATGCAGCTAGCTCAGCACTCTCACTAGGAGTAACCCCCATGATGTATGTAACTTTCTGAACCTGATCTATGAATTCCTAAGGGTCCTCATCTGACTTAGACCCGAGAAAGGATGGAGGATTCATTTGGGTAAATTCCCGAATCCTGGCTGCAGCTGAATTAGCCACTGGGTTGGCCGAAATGACAGCTTGTCGTTCATTCTGAGTAGCAACTGATTGAGCAAGAGTAGTGAATACATCTATGAACTCTGCATGAGAAACATGTTCGCCCAAAGTATCTTCGGGCTGAGGGGCTGGCTAATTCTCATTTCTTCTTTTAGGAGGCATGTTTTGTAGAAGAAAGGGAGAAATGGATTAGACTGAGAGATTATCTTGAGAGTATGCTCACTGGCATGACATGAATACTGAAAGAAGGGAAACTATTCCTAAAACATCTTATAGCCTCTTGCACATACATGTGGCGCGGAACATACCCATGTACAAGACTCTACAAGATATGGCTTTTAGACTTCCTAGGACACTATTAAATCTTAGACTCTGATACTAAGTTTGTAATACCCTGAATGTGGTACCCAGAATGCTACATGGTGCTCATGACCCCAAAGAACCACAAACTAACCCATGACTGATATCTATACCTGAACACTGCATAATATACTGTGTAAATGTGGAAATAAAGGCTGTAAGGCGTAAGGTTCAAAACTGAGACACAATATCTAATAAAATATAACATATGTGTGGGGTATGAAATACTCAAAACAAACTAATAAATTGAATGAACATGATAGTCTGAAAAGCCTCTAACTATCTGACTAAGGAGTTGATGGAACATGTCCCCAACTAACTCCAACTACTGAAATAAACTAAGTACTGAAATGATAAGATAATGCTCATGTCCTCGAAGGATGAGGACTCACTGCTGACTCTGACTGCTGAGTACTGGAATGCTACTGATGCTCTGAAGCTCGTACTTCTGAACCTATGTTATAAAACACCATAGCATAAATGTGTTAGTACAATTGAATGTACTGGTATACATGTGAGGTAGACTGAATGCAAAGGGTTCACATGCATGAACTATACTAACTGACTGAATAACATGAACGTGAGAATACATGTGTGAATAGATAATAACTGTAACTGAGTTCATGATAACATGATTACTGAATCTAAGTACTGATAACCGTATAGCTGAAATAACTAATACTGAGCGACTATTTTTGACAGTCTAGTTTCTGATGGAAGTAGCTTAGTTCCATTCTATTCTGAGGTGACTACATCTGAGAGTCATGAATTCTGTAGAACTATCTGAGTTCTATTACTGAGACTGAATGACTGTATCTGACAGTCCTGATCTATAGCAAAAACTGTGCGAATTAGTCATCTAACTGACATACCCCAAATAACGTAACATAGCTATGTTAGGGTACAAATGTAACCCCAATTGGAAGGGTGTCAATACTGCGTCACTGGTAAGGACAAGCTGTGGGTAACCCTCATCTGATAGTGTCCCCAAAAGAGAATGGTGGGACCCTTATCTGATAATGTTTATCCACTTCAACAACCCTTATATGACAGTTTTGATGTGTCAACCTATGTTGGCTACATATTTCTGGAACTCAAGGATGACTTCTAAGAATCACACCCTCATCTGACAGTGTGTTCCCATCCTTGGGTTCTCTCGGTGCTAATTTCTACTCCCATCTGAATAGACACTAAACATAGATTACTGAACTGAACTGGACTGAATTAACTGAGTTTCCGTTGACTGACGGAATAGTATTGAGATTACAGTATTATTGAGCTTTTCTGAGTCACATGACTGACTGAGATCTATGGATCATGGCTTGACTGAGGATATCGTGAAAAAATGACACTAACTCTAGGCACACAACTATATTTTTTGGGTACAAGTACCCCTTAGGACTCGATGGAAAGAAACTGACAAAGCATGACTTTCTTAAATACATAACCAACATCACAATCCATAATACAATAAGTTGGAGATTTCATGAAGTACAAGTTCTAAAGCACCACAATGGCTACACATATATCCATATTTCATTGACTAAGACATTTCATCAAACACTTGACGTGCATAAACTTGTACATAAATGGAGATTTTATATTATTATACTAGTATGACACTTTTCCTTCACATAGGCATTTAGTCAAACACATGGGGAGCATGCTTTGGTTATACCACCATCAACACATCTAATAATCATGGATACATCAATCAACTTGTAAATTGAAGGGGGGTTATCATGATTATCAAGCAAATCTTTATATAATAGAGCCAATCATTAAAATATGTAATTTAAAACATGAATCAAAATCCCATAACATCATGAACATGAATTTCAATTCTATTTAAATCATGAACGTTCATAAATACACAAATCTTGTATTTTGAAAAGAGATTCTTGAGCTTCATGGGTGAAAGGAACCCATGAATCAACACATGACATACCTTGATACTTGATTTGGGAAGATTGATGGAAGAATCCTTGAGATTTGGATCTTGAATTGGAAACCTCTCTTCTTGTTCTTGAGAGAATTTGAGAAAAAAAAATGTATTTTGGTGAAATGGAGTCTGAATTCAGTATTTATGGAGCTTTGGGGTGAAGGTAAAATACCAAAATACCCCTCCAAAACTGTTTGGAAAATGCTAATTTCTACGGCTAACGACATTGGGCTGATGACGTCATATATGTGATGAGCCGTCAGCTCATGTCGTCACTTGATGCTAGAATTTATGAATTTCTTCCTAAGGCTGATGACATTAGCTGATAAGTCATCAGATATGTGATAAGCTGTCAACTAATGTCGTCACTTAGTTGCCAGACTAATATGCTGGAGTAAAATGGGTATAACTTTTTGCTCCGATGTCGGATTTGGGAGAGATTGGTATCGTTGGAAATATAATTAAATTATATATATATTGGTGGGTCATGAGATCAAAAATTCAGTGTATAAATATATATATGCTCATTTGAAGTTGACTATATCAATATCTTTCCCAAGAATTCAATTGGTAAGGAATGTTTTGATTCGCCTAATAGCTAGGACATATTTGAGACCTTAATTGACATAAAAATTGATCATGAAACTTCCAAATAACCATGATGTACTATGCATAAGCTTGAAATATGGCGCTAATACTGATTTGCATTTTTTGGGGTATTACAATTGACGTGCAAACATTTCTTATTTTTCACCTTCCTCTTTTTATCCGACATATGGCCAATAACATTTTCTTGTTATCTCTATATTTCTTTGTACTCATGAACTATATTTGATCTGATTTCCATTTGGATACGTAGGCTGCCCACTTTGGGTCCGGTCTTAATTTAATAAAACATTTGCTTTTCCTTCTCTTTTAAATTCTTACATATCCAAAATATTAAGTTGATAGGCCCAACTCTTGAGCATATAAAGACAGATTACAATTGAGGTTACGATATTCAAATGTAGGACAATTATTTATTTTGGACTAATGTTTTCTTTGAGTGGTACAGGAATATAAGACTCCAAAGACAAAAACTGGGGCAGAATTTTTGAGGTTTCAAGAAAACCTCAAAAATTTCACAAGCAAACAATATATTGATTCACAATGACGTGCGAACGACGCCTCTCATTCTAAACTGGGGTAGAAGGTTTTGAGAATTTCTAAAAAATTTCACTATAATGAAGTACAAGTCCCAACGGTCCATGAAACAAAAACAACAAGCAAGGAGTCAAATCGAGCAAGATATGAATCAATATTTCTTTTCGACTAATGATTTTTCTGTGAGTGGAAGCAACAAGTACTAAATGCAACAACGATACTGTGATATCATCAAAGAGACTAGGATTACACCCCCAATAAGGGAAATGAGCTAAGTTGTTCTATCTTTTAAACTTTGACAATACTTAATTTGACATTACCTTAATCAACAATATTGGGTTCCTGTAGAACCTTAATCACAATCTTGGGTTCTTGTAGAACCTTAATTGAACGATCTTGGATTCCTGTAGAACCTTATTCAACAATATTGGGTTCTTGTAGAACGTTAATCATAATATTAGGTTCCTGTAGAACCTTATTCAATAATCTTATGTTTCTGTAGAACCTTATTAAATAATCTTGGATTCTTGTAGAACCTTATTCAACAATCTTGGGTTCCTGTAGAACCTTATTCAATAATCTTGAGTTCCTGTAGAACCTTATTCAACAATCTTAGGTTCCTGTAGAACCTTATTAAATAATCTTGGGTTCCTGTAGAACCTTATTCAACAATCTTGGGTTCCTGTAGAACCTTATTCAATAATTTTGGGTTTCTGTAGAACCTTATTCAACAATATTGGGTTTCTATAGAACCTTATTCCATAATATTAGGTTCATATAGAACCTTATCAAATAATCTTGAGTTCTTGTAGAACCTTAATTGAACAATCTTAGGTTTCTGTAGAACCTTATTCAATAATGTTGGGTTCCTGTAGATCCTTATTCAATAATCTTGGGTTTCTGTAGAACCTTATTCCACAATGTTGGGTTCCTGTAGAACCTTATTCAATAATGTTGGGTTTCTGTAGAACCTTATTCCATAATATTGGGTTCCTATAGAACCTTAAACAATATCGGGTTCTTGAAACCTTATGGTTTTCATGTGCTTCTCGTATTCACATTCCACGTTTCAAAACCTCTCTAACCTTGTCTATTCGTGATATCATTATTCAAATCCTACATTTGTTTTTACACCTCTCAACTTATTGTTATTATAAGTTTTATTTGCCTCAATCACACCAACCCACGATATCATTGTTGACGCCCCTATCCTCTATCATTAACATTCTTTAGAAATATTGTTCGTTCCTAAATCTAGAACTACAAACGGCCCGATTCTCAGAAAACCAGAGATATGTAGGCGACTTAAGACCAAAGTCTCGGCCACACTATTTTTTTAAACCACCTCCTGTTGCTTTAACTCCAACGAATCCTCCTCAGTCGGACAAAATTGGCTACTACGTCAACTTTCGTTGCTTGACAATTCTTTTATCATTCTCAATCAATGAAGGGGCAGCTGTTGACACCTAATTTTGACTGTTCGATGCTCTTTTTAGGCTGCTATTTTAGCAAAATTATTAATTTTAAATATTAATATTTTTTACACACTTTTCTTGCATCAAACAAATTTTTGACGTGTCACATTTATGATTTTAAAATATACAAATTATTTTATTACGTCTTATTACCATTTTTTATGATTTATCAATTTAATTATAATATTCTACATAAGTTTAGTAATATTTATTAAATCTTTTTTTTGCAAATATGCACCCTCACATTTTTGCTAATACATTATCTATTATCTATTATTATTATTACAATACCATCCAATTTCATTTCATTCTTCTACATATTTGATTTTTATTTACTTTTGTACTCAGTTGATGACAATTTTAACCACATTTAACTTAACTTTAATTTATTTTTTGATTTTTATAATACTTTTATTCTCAGCCGCAGATCAATTATGATCCAACTGCTGTGATCATATCACTCACTCTCTCCTTGTAAACAAAACCTAAACCTTAATCCCATTATTCTCCCCCAAAAACAGCCGCACCCTCCCCATAATTTTCTCTGTCTCCTATCATCTTGCTAATCCGGCGGCGTCCAAATCAGACCAGTCGCCGGTTCGCTTTGCTCTTCCCCTTCGACGACCCATGTTGCTACCAGCCACCGGAGAAAACCCATCGCTGCCATAGGAGAAAACCTCACCGACATTCTCGTGCCGGATGAAACAGCTGCGAGCCATCCGTCGCCGCCACCATTTTTTCCTACTCTGGAGAACAACCACACATGCAATTCCGTCGCCGTCTAGCTCCCAACGCCAGCAACCCCCAAATCCGATCAACCGACTACCTCTCCCTCCTCTCCAATTTTTGGCAAAATAGCCACCAACGCTGCCCCACTATCTCTCCTCCGTTCTCCCTCCAGTGCCACCAACTATCCTTCGTCAGCCGCAGACAATGACCCAATGTCATTGGAAAATAGTGGGTAATCAAGGGCCCATTTCAGGTTTGCTTTTCTTGTTAAACTCTTGCCTAAAATTAAAATTTGTGATGCTTGACTCGAGTGTTGTGGTTGTATGTTTATCTACATTTGTTAATTAACATATCCTTCTACCCCTCTTCTTTTTAAGTTTGCAATTCGTTGGATGTTATTTGTCAATTCTCTATTCTAATTTCATGTTGGTTTATATCCGTAATTCGACATATGTAAAAGCTATGTTTGTATGATTTTGTTTGACCCTAAATTATGACTCGTGATTCATGAATTGTTAATGTGATAGTGTTTAGGTCAACTTGAAATCTTGATTTTCATGTATAGGTAATTTTTGTACTTTTATTTACGTTAGTTGAGTTGTTCATAATTATTTGGATAACATTGGATTTGATTGTGTGCAAATTAAGGCAATTCAAATTGAGAGATATTCTGTTGCTCTTTCACCGCTTGGCATATATGGTGAATGACCAAATTTGATCATTATCTGAATGTTCATTTTTAAATTCAAAATATGTGATTTGCATGTTTATATGGTAAATATTAAAACTGATGCAATTTATTTATTCTTTTACTCGCCTAATTACGGTAAATTTGGCTTTTAATTAATTCCATCTAGTTAATTAACAAAAATAATACTGTTGATGAATTTTCTAAATTTTGACTTTATTTTTATTCCTTGGACTGATTTGTATGTAATTGATTCAGTTATTCATTTAAGAGAAATTTTCTCTTAATTGATTGACAAGAATATTGTTTTGCTATTTTTATATTGGTATGATTTTACATTACTTGGCTATATAAACAACTCTCCTCATTCTTTGAGGACACAACTTACACTCTATAAATTCTACTCCTCTCTGCTCTCGAATACACAAAAGAAAATATCAGACTTCCACTTCTCCTTTACACTTGATCACATACATTCTCTAAGTAAAAAAAAGAAAAAGAAAAAGAAAATATTCTACTTGTGGCTTGCTGTTCTTTTTATTGTCTGATTTTACTTTTCGTATCACTTAACTGGTTAGTTTTCTTATTTAACTTTCCCGCATTTTTAAAGCTCTCTTTGAATGATGGCATATTATCGCCTTGGTGACTGTTTGGATTATTTTGTTTTGTTGTCTCTCGTGATTGGTATCCTGTTTTATTCAATCAATGTGAGAATTCATGCATCGTACAACTTGTTTGTGTTTGTGTACTTTGTGATGTTCAAGTGGGTACTTTGGTCGAGTTGTGCTAGAATGTTGCTGCCTTCAGGGATATCTCGCCTTAATTTACTTTTTATTTCTCTTTTATTATGATTAAAATCTGTACTAATGTGTTGTATAAACATCTGTGTAATAATAAATTATGGGGACTTCTTGGGAGCGGAGTTTTATGTGCTTTACGTACCATGTGGATCACTTAGGCAAATGAATTTAGGATTCGTTACTTGACTTGTTTGTCATTTAGGCAAATCTAATATAGGATTTATTTTAATCACTTAGAAATCATGTTTTAGGAGTTTAATTAATGTTTGAATATGATCATTTAATTTACAACATGTTTATTTACTTTTGGCATGTTTAACAAAGTTTTGACCTATTACTAAATGACATTTTAGCATTCTAAATAACATTTTTTAACAATTATATTTTAATTTTCAGCATTCTAAAATGATATTTTTAGCACACAGTCTAATTAATTTTTATCATTCCTATTCGTCTTTCCATACGTTTTATTAATTTCAACACAATGAAATAATTTTCAGCATCCACATACTAAAAATAAAAAATAACTTTTTATTTCTCTGTCAAAACCATGGTGCGGTCCCTGACTTTCATAATTTAGACAGGACATGATATTTTACTCCTCTTTATACAAATACTATCTCCTAACCTATAGTTAATTGGAAAGTAAAAGGAAAGAAGAGGTCTAATTTCTATGTTTTAAACTAAGCTGTTGCATTCTCGAAAGCATCACCAACGTTTTAAAAAAATATGAAGATTATGTGTATCTATACATATGGAAATATTTTTTTTGTGTTTATATTTCAAAACTCAAATTTTCACTTGTCTCAAAAATTATATTATTCATTTTTTTACTTAAGATCGACCTCTAATAAAAATTATTGCTAAGATAAAGGGCTCGATTAGTAATATCGTGACACCTTTTCTATAAAAGAGACAAACATTTTCCTCAAATAATTTTATTCAATTTGAAAATGGTTTACTTTATTAACTCAATTAATATTATGATTTTTAGGATAGTTTCTGTTTCTTAATATTTTGTTATAATCATGTCGCTTCTCCCTTCTTGCTTGTCTCTCTCATGTGTTTGATTGCTTTTATCACTTAGATAATTAACAATTAGAAATGATAAAATATCATATGTTTGCTTATTAATTAGTTGATCGCTTAGTTAACATTTAAGTTAATAAAACATAAGACCTTTATCTGACCACGTAGAATCTCCACGTAAAATATGAATTCGGCCGAGAACCACCTTTGTGGACCTCGAAAGGTGCCTAACACCTTTCTTACGAGGTAATTTAAACCCTTACCTAAATCTCTGGTGAACTAAGACAAAACAACAAAATAGGTTTGTAGTAGCCTAGATCGGTGCCCTAACGCACCTTAATTCGTTAGGTGGCGACTATTCACACTCTCCTTCAAAACAATCTCAAAAAAAGTTAGTCACGTCGAATCCTACTTTCCGCAAGGCAAAATGGGGTGCGACAGACGAGCATATCCCAAATTCTTACATACTACGATCCACCGTAGGTTAAGATTTTTCCCAATATAGATAAAGTATAGTGATCACTTAAGTTAAGGTTCTATTCCGATGGCAAGGGTAGAATAACTCTCTCTAATATGGGTAAGACGTTAGACTATGGTAGCTCACATGATTTATGTCGGTTTGAAGAATCTCTCATAAAAAAGAATAAAAGTAAAGAATTTAGAAACTAAGTGTTATGACTCACTAAGTTTATTCATATGCTTCATTAGCTATGTTTTATAATCTTGCAGTCTTTAATTTTACTCAAGTTCAAGGTGAGTCAGTAATGCTTAGCATGTATTTTTTGAAAGTTTACATATATATTCAGTTCCTGTTTAACTTATGCATTCACCCCCACATATTTAGCACATTCCAGAAGTACTGATCCACACATATATCTATGTGCTACATTGTCTTATAATGTAGGTTCTGGTGCTCTTTTTCAGCAACACGTAATACCGTAAAAACTTGGAAACACAAGAAACGACATAGAAATAGTCCACTAATTCGAGCCAAACCCGAGATCCCAACAATATAAAAGTCTCGGTTTTGCAACAAGACAAGAACAACAAGAATAGGGCAAGAATAACAAGGTGTTTGGACACCAAATCAGCCAACCAAACTAAGTTACAATAATAAGATGAAGAAACAAGAACAATATGATAACAACAACAAGAGACACAACTTGAGTTACAAGAAAATAAGAACTAGACAAATACAAGATTACAATAAGATAAAGAGATAGATAGATAGACAATTGAAGATGTAATCTTAAGAACCCAAGAGCTTATTCCACTCTTGGATCCTTAACACCACACATAACAAAAACCTATTTCTTACGTGACAAAAAATCGGCTTCCACATCCCAGGCATCAATATTTCCAAGCAATACACAATCATTAGTGATTCCATACTAGCTCTTGACCTAATTTCGGGTTGTGCCTCAAATGAGAGATGACTGATGTTCTTATGACTTACAACATCATCCAAAAACTAATTATAGAAGCCCTAACATATTCCGTATATAACTATTACAAAATGGAAGACTAAAATATCCATAATACCCCTCAAGGGTGAGAAACCTATCAAGTGTAATAAGTGAACTGATTTTGGTGTGTTTTGGCCATCTTTTACACTTTAATTGCACACACCAAGTCTCTAGTCCAACATGAACTTTCATAAGTCCATATCCGTGATTATTCTTGTGACATCCTCTCCATCATGAGAGGAATTTGACCATAAATTCATAGCTTTACTTCGTTCAAGGACCACTTCAAAAGGAATCACTCAAAACAGCCCGCAAAACATGAGATAGCACAAAATAGTCCGCAAAAACATGAGGAACCCGAGAGCTTAATAACACAAGTCTTGTCCAACATATTCATTTTGAACCTCGGCTTCCTCTCCATCTTGAGCCTTGTCTTCAATCTTATCCGAAACACATCCCACCTCTTTTCTTGGTGGTGGGGTCCTTGTGGATCTCTACGTATTTCCCTCAACTTTTTTTCCATCATATAAGCATCATTGTAGACTCCATTTCTTTCATGTTCCTTTCTACCATACTCCTCTACATGGATATATCGGTTTTGAGGAAATGGAGTTTTGGTTGAGAGGAATGATTTGGTAAGGTGGAGCTTCGGTTGTGGAGCTTGGATGAGAGGGAATTGGCTTCCAAGTCTTTTTTGTTGGACTTGATCAAATTGAGGAGAAAATAACTTATTTAGATCTCGGGTTTGAGGACATTTGGTGGTTTGGCTTATGTCTATGTCATTTGGTGGTAGTCTTGGAGGATTGATAGTTTGAGGTAAAGTTTTGGGAGTAGAAGCACGAGAGTCCTTCGACTCTCCACTCGACCCAACCTCTCAAGTATAGTAGACATATCTGAGCCTAATTTTTTAAGGCCCGCATTCGCTTTAACCACTTCTCGGGAAATAGCTTCAAGGTGGGCCAAAATGGTTTCCATTATGGCCAAAAAGTTACCTACAAAAAAGAAAAACACATTAGCTGTACAAAAATATCCTTACTCTCTCTTTTTATTTCTTGTCTCTCGAATCCCTCACACTCAATCTCACAAGTGTTGCAAGCTTTCTAGTACTCCGAGAGGTGAATCCAATGTTTATAATGACTCCAAAGAGTAAGGATAACACATATGAGCGTATTACAATGACTCAAAAGAATTAAAACACACAAAGAAAAGTTAACACAAAGAACGGTTTCAAAACTAATTTACAATCTAGTAGATGGTCACTAGCTTGTAAATTAGTATTGGAATTAACAAATGAAACTAAAGACACAAAATGAAACTAAAAGATCAAATTTTGAGCCTAAAATGTATTGCGTGAATCGTAAAAGTGATAACGTGGTAGCCCACTATTGGTCACTATTTTGGCACCATTTTATTCACCCATTTGAAGTCTTGATCACTTTACAATTTGAAATGGTGAACTTTGGTTAATGGAGGGAAAACTACAAGTCTTGGAACTCTTTTCAATTTTCAAACACAAGTCTTGACTTGACTAGTACTATTCCCATAAAATAAGGTCCTTGAAATATGGAAAAATGGTTGAAAAAGTTGTTGTCAAGTCAAAGATTGATGTGATCAAGTCCTCTCACCAACAAGTTTTGTAGCTTTAAATTTCACCTTTTTAGATCTATTAAGATTCTTTATTTGGGTCAAGATATGAAAATGGATGAATAACAACAAGAACACAAAAATAATCTTCAAGAACTACAACAACATCCACATATTTAAGAACAACCCGCCACAACAAATCACAAACAAACAACCAAGTCCCCTTTGTGTTGTGTTTCAATTTTAGCAAGAGAGGAAGGTTGTGATGAACAACAAGAACACTACAACAACCTTTCAAAAACAACAATAATATCAACCAATGTCCAACCAAATCCACAACAACAAGACAACACCAAATGGCCACAACAATGTTCACAACAACAACTTTCAACAAGTTCAAGCTCAAGTTTAGATCTAGACTCAAAGTGTTAGTGAACAAGAAAACTAACACTACAAACACACAAGACAGGTAAAATACTCCTAGACCTAGACTCAAGAACAAATCTCGGTCAAGAACACCACAAGAACACAATTTGGGCCAAGACAACAACAATGGACAGATTGCTATTTTTCTGAAATTTTAAGTTTCCAATAATTTTTTTTGAATTTTCAACTAACAAGGCCAAGATTGATCTTTTGAGAACAAGATCAAGTCATGCTATGATACCAAATGATACCGTAAAAACTTGAAAACACAAGAAACAACACAAAAATAGTCCACTAATTCAAGCCAAACCCGAGAGCCCAACAGCACACAAGTCTCGACTTTGCAACAAGACAAGAACAACAAAAATAGGGCAAAAATAACAAGGTGTTTGTACACCAAATCATCCAACCAAACTAAGTTACAACAATAAGATGAAGAAACAAGAACAATATGATAACAACAACAAGAGACACGACTTGAGTTACAAGAAAACAAGAACTACACGAATACAAGATTACATTAAGATAAAGAGATAGATAGATAGATAGACAATTAAAGATGTAATCTTAATAACCCAAGAACTTACTCCATTCTTGGATCCTTAACACCACACACAACAAAATCAGCTTCCACCTCTCAAGCATCAATGTTTCCAAGCAATACACAATCACTAGTGATTCCACACTATCTCTTGACCTAGTTTCGGGTTGTGCCTCAAAAGAGAGAGGACTTGTGTTCTTATGACTTACAACATTATCCAAAAACTAATTAGAGAAGCCCTAACATGATCATATATAGCTATTACAAAATAGAAGACTAAAATGTCCATAATACCCCTCAAGGGTGAGGCACCTATCAAGTGTAATAAGTGGACTGATTTTGGTGTGTTTTGTCCATCTTTTACACTTTAATTACACACACCAAGTCTCGATTCCAACACGCACTCTCATAAGTCCATATATGTGATTATTCTTGTATCAACACGATTGACTATGGGCATCATTACCTAAATTCCGACTTTTGGTGAGTCCTCATAGTTTGAAGACCCAGTTTATCAAACTCCTATTCATTGATGAAAGTGTTTTGGTTACTCTATTTTCGTTTGTGTTCGGGTCAGCTGGGGTCTCTCCCAATGGATCTCTAGTTGGTAGTAGAGGCTTGTCAGACTGTGCATGTTCTAAGTTCAAAGAGTTTGTTTAAGTTTTTTTTGAAGTTAAAGATTTACCTTAAAGATACGGAATTGTTTACCTTCAGCCTTTGTACATATGTTAGTTCACCATTCATGTGAATGTAAGCTAAATAGATATCATGGGATAGCTTAGGGTTATTTATAGCCTTGAGCACCGTGTGACATCTGGGGTACTTCCGAGGCATTACATAATACTTCATCATTGTCCACCTCAGATATTACAATTGCATTTACCTCTTTACTTATTTTCTCCTACTTGTCATCATTCACTGTTGTTGCAGTATTAATGGATCTTTTCTCCGTATTGTCAAGATCATCATTCCCCTGACTTTCTCCTTGTTTTGCCTTCATTTATTCATCATTGGACTTGGGTGATTCAATTAACTTCCTTTTCCAGTCTTCTCCTTATCTTTGTGTTGATCTGCTTATAATGTTTTACTAAAAGCTTGGGTTACCCAATCTTTAGTACTTTCCTTTGGAGCTTTCTCTACCTGCTTATCTATGTCTGACTGTGTTTCTTCCTCCACACTTTGTAATGTATAAAATGGGTTGTTATCAGAATATTTAATTTCCCCTTGAATATGGCCATATTGATCTTTTTTATACTTGTTTCTCTGCTTAGTAATCCATTCTTGTTTGTTGTTGTTGATAACAGAACTATTCCATCTCTGTATCCCGTGTTTGAATTCTTTTCCACCATCTTTTCCTTCTTTTCTACTGCATTCCCTGTAGTATTCTCCTCCACTTCATGCTTCAATAATTTTGGATGAATATTCCAGCAATTAGATTCATTATGTCCTTGTAAGCAACATTCTTTACATTAATTGGGCATGTAATTATATTGTATTTGTATCCATTTAGATTTGATATCTCCTATATCATCATCTTCTTCATTAATCTTAACTCTTTCAGGAAGTTTTGCCACTAAATCCACCTCAATTTTAACTTTAGCACAACTAGGTCGAGTCTGATTCTTTGTTGCCATGTCTACTGTAAGTGGTTTCCCTACTACTGAAGAGATAAATAATATCTCATCTTTAGCAAAAAAATTAAGAGGCAAATTTGGTAAAGAAATCCAAGCAACTCCTCTTGTTGTTTCAACTTCAGGTTCAAACCATGTATCCCACTTAAGGATTCTTATCTGTCAAGACATCTCTTTTGTTTTCACGAAGAACGTTGCTGGTGATAACATGTGGACATAATCTTCCAACGTAGATAAAAGCATTAGAATATGTCTTGTACCGAAAACTCCTATTGTGCATGCACCTTTGATTCCACATTGAGTTGGTATAACATGTCTTAAATCATCTATGTACGGCTTACCATAGGAAAACCTACCCACTACAGCAAATTGCAAATTTTCCTGTATGATTAACGACTTTATTTTAGAGTTCTTCCATGTTATATTAGGTTCACCTTGAATCATCACCACTACTTAGGGGGAACAGTAGAAGTATGTTAAATTTTAGGTTTGAGAAAATTCGAGTATTGTGTTGTAAGAGGAGGATTTGTAATTGTTTGATTAACGTTAGATTTTGTTGGTAAAGCTGAAAATTCCTCCGGTGGGATTGCCCCGCCGGTGGACGTACTAGCCATGGTAGCCATAGGTAATAGGGTTTAGGGTTTTTTGTTGGACTTGGATGATTTGGTTGGTTGTTTGGTAAAGTGTTTGATTACCTCAAACAAAGTTGACATGGTTCAAATAATATGAAAGGTATAAGTTAAAGATCACAGAGCCTGGTACCAAAAATGTTCTTGTAAATCACTTGATGCATATAATGCTACCACTTGCCAACAATAATTTGAAATAATAGAGAAACTCTGGTCCCCAAAATCAAGCCCACTCAAATTCTTCAAATTGTTTTATCCATTTTAATTAATTCATTGATATTAATAGTTATCAAGAAGACATCTTAGCCGACATGGCTCTTTGATGTTGATTGGTTCGCCTTTCAACAACTTGTCTACTAGGAATCCTCCACTTTTCCCACTCTATATCATATTACAAAAAAATAGTGAATATGATTAAGAGTTTTTCCTCTTACTGAGTAAGTCAATACATAAATGATAGATATAACAACAGTTAGAATCCAATCATCCCTTCGGGGACATCCGATAAAATCGAAACAATATGAAAAAATTAGCATCATTTTTATGTAAGGATAACACATACAAATGGAGAAATAGTCCAATCATGCCTTTAAGGTAGAAGTACTTCTAAAATTTATGCATGGTCCACTTGTGTACAAGCTTTATAAAAATTAAAGCAAGTATATAAGTAAACTATATGTAGTACAAAAGTATAAATTTTAGGGTCACAGTTATCTTTACGGACCATATATATGGTTCTTCATTATTGGTATGTAATCACTAATCAATAATGTTCATAATGGGGTTTCCATGAACTGATGAACATCACATGCATTGAACCTCCAGTTTGATATGTGATTAGTACTTTGTTGATGCAGACTACTTTTAGATATTCTTATTTCAAATAGTATTATTATTTTTTTTCAAATATAGTTTGGTCTTTAGATATTTTGCACCACATATTCAATTGTCAAAAGAATATCATAACAAATGAGAAATAATAAAAGCCACTCCTTTATATATTTCGCCGTCTCATTAAGAAAAACGGTGTGCTATAAAAGTAATTTAATAGGTATATTATCCAGGACCCATCAGTAACAAAATATTTTTATTAAAGTTTAAACTCCATTTATGACCGTCAAATCAAGTCTAAGTAGATACACACGTCTTTAACTATACTATGTATAATTTTGCCATTTAAAAAGGACTTCAGCTGAATAAACAAACTTTATTAATTTGAGAAATTTTAGTAGCTCAATTAATCGGAAATTAAATTTTCACCTTATTGATGAGGTTTGATTACATATATTTTAATCCCTCCCTATTTCTCCTTTTTCTACCCTCAATTTAAAAAGAAAAAAAAAACTCTATTAATCTAGTTTTGGCGTAGATTTAGTCAGCAAAAAGGTTTGTCCTAATATAGTAAGTAAACTGTTAGTTGTTAGTGTACAAAATATTCTACACTATCAGGTAAAATTGACCTACTATTACAGGTTATCTATTTTTTTCTTTTTCAATTTTTATGTAAAAAATTGAGTAACCTAAAATAGCAGATCAAGTTTACCTGATAGTGTAAAATATTATAGTGCACAAAACTTAAACTCTATAATAATTAACGTGTATGCATTGGCTTCTTACTAATAAATTGTCTACTTATTCAGTTGAACATTATGATAACAAACAACGTAACATCATGTTTCATGCAAATTATGGAATGGATCTACCACGAATTAATGTTCTTTAAACCCTACCACGTGTGGAAAAAGTGTGATAAAGTATAACTTGAATAATTAGTCTTAACCTAACACAGCCATTTAAAGAAAATAAGTGAGTTTATTTGCGCCATTAATTAGGAACACTGTTCTTTTTTGGCTCTGGGAATACACATCTTTTTCTGGAGGATTTTTTTTTCAGTTTTCCCAAATTTTATTGGTTCAACAGTTCTGAAATTTGTTTTCTTAAAAGATAATAAGAAAAGATAATAAGTTCCTTAAAAATAATATAAAATAAATAAATTTCTTAATTAAATAACATTTATACTCTCCCTACCATAGACCCTCCATTCATCCCACTCCCACTACCAACATACTTTAAACCCCAACCCACCCCAAGACCTTCAAACCCAAACCCAAACCCGCATCCACCAGGATTCCTCTTAGGGGTTGTTTGGCGGAGTGTATAACAATAATGCTGAATAAAATGTATAGTAGTAATACTTGTATTACTAATGCAAGTATAGTAATGCTATTATTAGTTATTCAGATATTATTTCTTATGTAGTGTTTGATTTGATGTATTAAAAATAATATATATTTAAATAATTTTTATAAAAAGGATGTTTGTTTGCCAAAATACACTTCATTTAAACACTCTTTCGAAGCTAGAATGAAGTAGAAGCAGCTGCTGTTTTAGAAAAGGAAATCCAATTTTCACTTCTCTAAACCCAAAAAGGTTGGCAATGAAATCGACAGATTTTCGGCCGAAATAATGAAGAATAATCGGAAAACTACTATAATTTTCTTATGATTTGTGCAGAGCTCAAAGACATACATATAATCTCTTGCAATATTTATAAATCACTCACGGTAAGTGTTGAGGTGTCCGTTGTTAAAATAATGGGAAAAGAAATAAGATACGGATCATAGTCAGTTCTCGACATGTTATTAGATTAATTGGTGTTGGATGATTTAAAACAAAAAATACTTGTTGAAATGAAGCTGTCGTGTTAGAGGATATAATGATAGATGGGCAGAAAAACATTTCTTGCAAAGAGGGTTTGTTACAAAGAACCAAAAACAGTTTTGATGGCTGCAAATGCTTAAGCTTGAGGGGTAATAATATCATTTAAGGAGTTAATGCATGTGTTGAAAGTCTTGGTATTAATAATACATGAAAAATGGTATGTATTACTAATACACAATAGAGTATATAATTAGTACAAGTATTAATTATGTATAGTCTAAAAAGTGAACCAAATAAGATACTATTAATACACTCTACAAACGATCTCTTAGTGTTTGTTTAGATTATATATGCATTCTCTTTGAAGAATATTTTATGTTAACTTATCAAATATTAAAAAAATGAAAATCACTTTTCTTTTTAGAAAAAATATTTTTTGCGGAAAACGTTTTTCCTTCATATCAACAGCGATGGACTCAAACTTTTCATCAAGTGGGTTCAATATAAAAATATTAAATACGCAACGAAGGATACCAAACAAAGTTTGATTAATTAAAACATATTATTACTATACTATTCTACGAGTTTTCATTTCTTGAAACCTATTCATAATACTTTCATCAAAAACAGTATTAGATATCTTTTTCTACAAAAGGCATCATACAACTGCACATGAAATCATCATTCATTCGATTTCTCAATTCACTCTTGATCAACTTCATTGTCCAAAAGTCCATTCCAATTGTAGCAGTGAAAACCGACAAGAGCAATATAAGCTTTACAAGATGAAACACTATAATAGATCTATTTAAATTATCCGATTTATCCGCACCCCCTACAATTGGTATCAGAGCTTATGCTAATTAAAGTTACGGAAGTAGTATATAATTGAATTTATTTGGTTAATTTATTAGTTATGATAAAATCAGATTTAGATATCCACCAAAATATTATAAATATTGTTTAGATGAATAACGTACAAAAACCACAACAATATAAAGAATTAAAACAAATAATATCTGAAAAACGTAAAGAATTAAAAATAAGGATAGAAAGATTACAGTATAACATAATTGTCGGAGTTAGTAAAAACTCAATAAATGCACAAAAAGAAGAAATATCAAATTTAGAATCAACAATAGATAGTCTAGAATATATATATATCAACATAACCTTTATACATTTAAATAAAATGAACAAAGAAGAATTTATAATCGATGAAAAAGCATATGAAAATCACAAAGGATTAAAAATAAAAATAGTATTCTCTAATTTAGGAAGGAGATATAAGAAAATAGGTGAACATTTATATTTAATGTTAGAAAAAGAAGAATTAAAATTAGAAGATAAGTTGACAGCCATGATAAGAATAGAAAGAGAAAACGAAGAGATAGACAGAAAAAAGGAAATAGATAAAATAAAACAACAAACCACAGAAGAAATACGAAAAATAGAAGAAACTAAAAATAGTAGGATTGCTGAATTAGAAAAAGAACTACAAATGCTAAAAGATTTATATGAAAAGAGACAGAAAGAAAAACAAGAAAAAGATAAAGAACAAAAATTATTAAACGAGATAAATCAATTTAAAGAAAAATTAGAAATAAAAAATAAAGAACCAGAAACCAGTAAATTAGAAATAAATACAATAGATGTTGAAGAAAAAAATAATTATGATTCGGAAGATAGTGAAACATATACAGAAATTCTAGAAAACATAGGAAAACTAGAAATTAATGAAAAACAAGAAGTAATTAATAAAGAAAACCTAGAACTAATAAATACAGAAGTAAATACTCTAGATAAAAATATAATGCTTAGTACATCAAAACCAACCTATAATTACAAAAATAAGTTTAAAAGATATAATCCAAAGAATGAATATAATAAATGAACACCGAAACAAATAATTAATTACAACTTTTTAGATTTAGACTGTGTAATAGACACAAATAAAATAATACAACTATGGATAGGATACATGTCAAAATAACTATTCGAGAATAAAATAGATATAACAAACACACCAGAATATATAGAAAAGACATTAATAGGAACAGTAAAATTATGGTTTTTAAACCTAGCCGAAGCAAGTAAAAAAGTACTAAGATCTGATAATAAAACAGAAGGAACATCAATACCTACTAAAATACTACCAACAGAAATATTGGAAAAATATGAAATAGCTATAAGAGAAGAATTTAGTAGTATAACAACAGAAGAAGAGCAAAATAAAGAGAAAGATACGAATAGGAATTTAATGTTAAAATTAACAATATATAATATGTGCTATATAGATATAATACGTGCGAATTTAAAGAATATTATTATAAAGGAACATATAATGTAGAAGAAAGTAAAGAAATAAGAAGATTATATTTTAGTAAATTACCTGAACCATTTAGTTCAAAAATAATAAAGAGTTGGGATGAAGAAAAAATAGTAGATACCCTAGGAGCAAGAATAAAATTTTTACAACAATGGTATAAAAATCTATGTGAAAAATATAGAGAAGAAATAAAAATGGAAAAAACATTAATAAGAAATTTAGCATGTTGCAAAGATAAAATAGCACCTCAATTTGGATGTGAAGAAAGATATTATAAGAAAAAAAAAAGACATAAGAAATATAAGAAATACAAAAAATTAAAATATAAATATAAGAAACCAAGAAAAAGATATTATGTAAAAAATTATAAACATAAAAGACCATATAGAAAAAAGAAATCTATAAAAGAATGTACTTGTTATAATTGTGAAAAACTAGGACATTTAGCTAGAGATTGTAAATTTCCGAAAAACTCAAAAAATAAATAAATATCAGAAATAAAAATAGAAAATACAAAATATATGCAGATAGATTATATAGATTATGAATTAGAAAGTGAAGATAGTATATATGAAATTTCAAAAAATGAAACAGATAATGAAATAGATAGTGAATTAGATGAATCAAATGACTGAAGAAGATATAAAAATGAACCAAATAACTGAAAAAGATATAAAAATAATAACAAAGGAAGAATATTTAAATGAAGAAGGAACAGATCAAAAAATAATATTTGACAGTAATATATTTGACGAAATAAAAGGAAAAGAGTTAGACATAAGTGTAGAAAAAATATTTAAAATACCAATAATAAAAAATATATTTAGTAGAAAAAGGGAAGAATACTACGTAGTAAGCCAAAAAGAACATGTAATAGATTGTAGATATGCAAAAGGAAGAGCTAGTATACCACTAGTAACAAAAAGAATAATTAATAAAGAAATAAACGATATAAAAAGTAAAGGCCCGATAAAATATGTACACCTTGGAGGAACAAAGATATTAATAAAAGCATGTTTTAGAAAAGGAATAGATACACCAATAGAATTATATTTAGCAGATGATAGAATTATAAAACCTATAGAAAAAAGTATAATAACAATCATAAAAGGAAATTTAATATACCAAAAATTTAAATTTATAATAAGTGTGAATTATTCAGTAGCAATAACAGATAAAAATATAGATAAATCATTAGTATTATATTGCAAAATATCAGGAATAGAACCAACCCAGGAAGTAAACTATTTACAGCAAGATGTAAAAATCTATATGTATTAACAACAAAACATAAAATAACAGAAAAAATAAAATTAATAAAATACAAATAGAAAGTCCTTTTGAACAATTTGTAAAAATAATTGATAATAATGATTATAGTTACAAAGACATAAATATAGAAGAAGATTTAGAAATAATAAATGATAGAATAAACACAACAAAAAGAATAGCTCATGAAAAAACAGAATCATCAACCTCATAAAAAAGAACAAGTTATGAAATAACTTTAACAATTAATTTAAATCAATATTATATAACAGAAACAATAAATGAAAAAGAATATTTAATACTCTTAAACACAGGACAAGAAGAAAATTATATAGCAAAATATCTAGTAAAAAGTGAAGAAATAAAATCTAATAGTGATATATGCCCAAATCTACCAAGGAGTCTAATAAACATTAAAGATACGGCAGAAAAAAAAATAATAATAGGAGTCAGAAAAATAAAAATAGAATTTAAAATAAAGGAAGAAATGCAAAAAAACAAACATAATATTGGGAATAAAATGGTTAGAACAAGTAAAATCATACAATATAGAATATACACAATCATCTATAACATATAATAAAGAAAGATTATTCATAAAAAGAACTTTAACATGATATGAAAATATATGTACTTGTAAAAATAATAGTAGAAGGATATTATAATAGGTATTATACACCTATGATAGATACAAGAGCAGAAACAAACTTATGTAGCTACAACTGTTTACCAGAAAGTAAATGGGATAAATTAAAAACACCAATAGTAGTCAAAGAATTTAATAATGAAGGAAGCTTAATTACATATAAAGCTAAAAATGTAAAAATATAGATATGGGATAAAATAATAAAAATAGAAGAAATCTATAATTATGAACTAATATCAAAAGATATGCTTTTAGGAATGTCATTTTTAGATAAATTATATCCACATATAATAACTAAAAGAGATTGGTGGTTTACAACACCATGTAAACAAAAAGTAAGAGCAAAAAGAGTTATTAATAAAATAAGAAAGAAAATTGATTGGATAGAAGGAAGTGAAAAAATTACACAAAAGTTAGAAAATATAAAAAATACAGAAGACACAGTAAAATTAGTTGTATTTTTGATAAATAAAAAAGAAATAACTATATTTTCAATAGATAAGGTAGAAATCTAAAGAAAAAATTAAGACAATTATATAGTGAAGATCCATTAAGAGGATGGAAATAAACATAAAACTACTATAAAAATTAAATTAATAGATAAAAATAACATAATAACTCAAAAACCATTAACATATAATTTTGACGATTTAAAAGAATTTAAAGTGCATATAGATGAATTATTAGAAAAACAGTATATACAAAAAAGCAATAGTAAACACAATAGTCCATCATTTATAGTAAATAAACATAGTGAACAAAAAAGAGGTAAAAGTAGAATGGTTATTGATTATAGAAATCTAAATGCAAAAACTATAACATATAATTATCCAATACCAAATAAGATATTAAAAATAAGACAAATACAAGGATATAATTATTTTAGTAAATTTGATTGTAAATCAGGATTTTACCACTTAAAGTTAGATGAAAATTCTAAGGAATTAACCGCATTTACGGTACCACAAGAATTTTATGAATGGAACGTATTACCATTTGGATATAAAAATGCACCAGGTAGATATCAACATTTTATGGATAGTTATTTTAAACAATTACCTAATTGTATAGTATACATAGATGATATACTACTATATACAAAAACTAAAGAGGAACATTTAAAATTATTAGAACAATTTACAGATATAATAGAAAAATCGAGAATAAGTTTAAGTGAAAAGAAAGCCGAAATTATGAAAAATCAGATAGAGTTTTTAGGAAAAAGTGGAGTAAAAATGCAACAACATATAGTACAAAAAATAATAAATTCAAAAGAAGAATTAGATACAAAAAAGAAATTACAATCATTTTTAGGATTAGTAAACCAAGTAAGAGAATATATACCAAAACTAGCAGAAAACCTAAAGCCTTTACAGAAAAAATAAAAAAGGACGTAGAATATAATTACAACGAAGAAGATAAAAAATAAGTCCAGAAAATAAAAATACTTTGTAAAGAATTACCAAAATTACAATTCCCAGATGAAGATAAAAAATTTATATATATAGTAGAAGAAGATGCAAATGAATATAGTTATGGAGGAGTACTTAAATATAGGTGCGAAAATAAAAAATTAGAACATCATTGCAGATACTACTCAGGTACGTTTAATGAAACAGAAATAAAATGGAAAATAAATAAAAAAGAATTATGTTCGTTATATAAATGTTTATTAACATTTGAACCATATATTGTATATAACAAATTTATTGTGAGAACAGATAATACCCAGGTTCGCTGGTGGCTAACAAAGAAAATACAAAATTCAGTTGCAACAAAAGAGATTCAGAGACTAGTATTGAATGTATTAAATTTTACATTTACAATTGAAGTAATTAGTACTAACAAAAATGTTATTACAGATTACATATCAAGACAAAACTACACAGACTGATATAATAGAAGATGATACTTTAGAAAAGATACTCAAAACCCTAACTACGCTTTCAATGAAAGTGGACAGTATGGGTAATGAAATAGAAAAGCTAAAGACTAATGAAGTTAAACTGAAGTCTGAAGCTACAAATCAGCTAACTCAGCAGTGTGCAGAGCTATGCCGATCGGAAGACATTAAAATTCCAGAGCTAAAAAGAGACGTTGGGACACTCCATAAAACTCATAACGTTTATCAATCTACAATTACAGGTACAAGCAAAGGAATTAGTGGACAAAGATACCAGAACATGAACATGAACATGAATAAGATATTTGAAAAACCATTTATGCCAAAAGCACAAAAAGATCCCTTGTACATACCCCCACAAATTATCACATATCGAGATAGTTTGAACCAAGATAAAAAAGCTTATAACCATATAGCCCGAGGATATATAGAAAATATCTACAAAGTACAAACTTTTCTAAACCTTAACCCCAGAGCTACAAATATCCAAGAACCAAATACAAACTACATAACCCAAAAATTGCAAGGTTACAACAAGCTCATCGCACTACCCAAAACCAATCCAAGCTTAATAAAAACTTGTTTCGACTATGAATTATTAAATACCGTATATACCCAAGATGGAGAAGAACTAACAGCTATAGAAGAATTACATAAAGTATTCACCACCTATAAAAGAGTAACCAAAGGAAATCTATTGTACATAAAGTTTTATACTGCACCAGCAGAGATATTATACGACGAGATCAAACCAGTTATACAAATTGTAAAAATAGGATTAACCAGAGATATGATTATACCGAAAGATATCGTGCAACAGCCAGAGATACCCAAAATCGAGATACCTGATTTTTATGCAAATAAACGACTTATTGGATTAGCTACAATTATTCAAGAATTAGCAAATAATTATATCAATGGAAACCCAATATGGAGCTATTATTCAAGAGACCATAAAATAATTTATTCAAATTCAAGAGAACTACGACAAACAGATATGGAAGATGTCAAACAATGGATAATGGCGTTACTTAACTCAGAAAAATAATCTACTGCAAGAGCAATTAGGAAAGGATTTATTTTAGACGGATTATTAACAAGATATTGCAAGATAATTGGACACAAATATCAAGACCGTCAATGTTCGAGATGTAATGAAGGAGATAATATTATCCCAGAAGTCCAGCTAGAATAAAAGAAAAAATCAACCAAGAAGATAAGGACGCCAGCTAGAAGATAAAAACGGAGCAATAATGGAAAAAATAAAAGACAAGCTATTAAATCATGAAAGCGACATGTAGATAGCTTTCTTGATTTCCTTTACGTAAATAATGTAGAGGAACTATTGGCTTTTTAATTTTGTTGACTTTTTGGCACTTGCCAAAATTGTTTTTTTATCTTTGTAAGACTTTTTGTAAAAGCTGTAATTATTAAGTAGGAAACGTGTAAAGATATATTAGGACAGGTGTAAAGTAAAATAGTATACACACTTTCATTCCTAGGTTATAAATAGACGAGCATTTTACTCAGTTAGAGGCAAGTCTTCATGTGTTGAAGCAAGCCTCCTTCTTTGTAAACAAATTTTTTTTGAATATTTAATAAAAAGCAGATATATTTCTAAGCAAAAACTATGGATGAACAAAGCCCAGAATTATCAAACCTACCAGAACAGGTATATTTATTTATGATTATGAATAGCTAAATTCATAAATTCCTAACAATCATGATATGATAAAATAGGTTCATGTTAGTTACTTTATAGTAGAATTATTCAAAAAATAGCATGTTAAGAAGTTTATTAGCAAAGTGGAAAAGGAGAAAAATTCCTAAGAACTATGCCATCCTAAATGTGAAACCGGTGAGGCAAGAAAGTCGTGATAGGGGAGTAGCCAGAGTAGAGGCGTTGTTTAAGGGAAAAGTATCCAGATTATCATGCTAATAGTGATCGAAGAATATGTTATTTAAGAATAATCTAGTATATAGTAATCTAAAATGATCATATTTTGTTATGTGTATGATTGAAGGAAATATTTTGAAAAAGCATCATATGAAAAATGAATACTTATTTATCTGACGAAATGGTAGATAAATTTAAAATATTTGTTTTGTATGTACTTAAGGATATAGAAATTGTAGATATAAGAAAAATCATATTGGAAAAAATATTTGATAAATATTTTATGAATAGAATAAATTACATACCTCACCTACTTAACTACTCTTATAAATACTTACATACCAAACCTACACATCAACCATGATAAATTATGTATATTTAGAGTATTGGAAAATGGATATAAAAAATATACAATTAATAGAAAAACTAATGAAAACAAATTTAGAAGAATATATGAGAACCAAAGAAATAAAATATATAGAATACCTGAATGAAAATATAGAGGAATTAATAAGATTAAAACAAACAACTAAAGAAAATTATGAAAAAGCATTTAATTAACCCACCTAAATGACAGATAATTTTGAAGTACTAGTTTTATACATACTTAGAGATATAAAAATTATAGACGTAAAGAAAATAATATGAAAAAAAATATTTAACATTGAAGATGAAGAGTTAGATATAAATCAGATAGAAGACGAGTTAAGAGAAATATACTTAAGTGATGAGAATCACTATTACTATCTAGATAATTATTCAGATGAATATTATACAAATTAAGAAATGCAAGAATATATTCAAAGAGTTAGAGAAAAACAAAGTTGGCTATACGAAGAAATTAATTATAGAAACCAACTTAGAAAAGGAAGAGAACAATTAAAAGAAAGATTAATTTGGATAAATAAAACCATAAAACAACTAGAATTAAAAGACAATTTAAATATGATTTAGACATAGAATTATTCATAGACAAAAAAGACAGGATAATTAACGAAATAGATAACCTAGAATTTAATATCAGGTATAGTACAATTAGAATAAATTATTACAAAGAAATTTGCAGTATCACAACTACTTTAGGATAAAATGATAGACTATGAGTATTTAGTTTTCTTTGTCTTAACTAGCTCCTCAGAAAGGCCATATGCCTATTTAGATTAGAAAATATTTCATAAACGTCACGAACATCAATAATATAAGTCTCTAGCTAATTATTGAGAGTAAACACTATATACTTACCAAAATCATCAGGATATAATTTAGTCATTCTTAATAATTTATTGATGTCAAAACTATAAACTTAGTCAACGGGATTCAGGTAAGCAACCCCAATAAGTAATTTTGTTCTCACCTTATTAAAATTATCATTTAGTTCTTGAAGTTGTCAATCAATAATCTTAAAAAATACTTCCACACGATAGTGATGTGAGATAGTATACTCAACAAATCTTCATCGAGATCTTCCAAAATTAACATATGACTCGTTAAAATTGAATATCAAAATATCATACTTGACACAAAATGCAGACATATTTGTGATAAGTGGATCTCATCCTTCTTCTTTTAAATCATGTAATTGTTTCCTCACTACTTTATCAAGTAGAACATAAGTTGCTATATATTTTTCTTTCTTCTATAAGGATTCATTGAGATTATTTGTGATTACTAAAATATCACTTATTAAGTGCAATATGAAAGCAACCTTAAATGTTTGACAAGCTCTGAGATATCATGTTGTCCTAGCTTTTTCTTCAACAAATTTAGAATCAACAATAATAGTATCAAGGACATCAATAATATAACCAAACATACTAATATAGTTCTTAAATGAATTATATTGTAAACCCCAACGAGTATTAGCAGCTTTAGCAAGACCAAGTTCTTGATTCAATCCCTTACCAATTTCAACCTTACCCAAATCTAGCACCTCTTAGACTTTTTCTACTTGAGCTTGTTGTAGTTGATCCATACATTTAAAAGAACCTTCCACTATATTTAATACATTGAAAATAAATAATACAAGTTTTCTAACTTGAAGACATTTTTTAGTTATACCAACAAGAGTCAACTGAAGTTGATGAGCAAAACAATGAATTTCATGGGCTGACCTACTTTTACTGAATCAAAACTGTAAGGTCACATAGATGCCCTTGCATATTGTTTGCTTCATCATAGCATTGTCCTTGTATACAAGATAAACTCAAAGACTACTAAGTGAAATAGTTAACAACTGCTTCTTTTAAACATAAAACACTAGTATCATCAACATAGTCATTCTTTATAAACAGTTCCACATAGATCTCCACCCCCTATAAACATATCACAAAACAATTTTTATTTTCTTCTTACGTGACACATCACAAGATTCAAAAACTACCAATGACAAATAGTCATCATTTAGATCCTCCATATAGCTTTAGTTCTTTCAAGCTTAAATTCAGTGACAATATCCTTTTGAATTTTTATGAAAAGTCAATTGATTATTTTTTGAAGCCTTTTTCAACTGAAGATCTCTAATTTTGTCACATTGACTTGCATCCATAAAAGAATGTCTAGAAAGTTATCCTTGTACAATGATGATTCATCTTCACTATGCCCACAGAATGTCAATCCATAATTAAAATGAGTCTCACCACATCAACAAAAGCTTGTAAATGAATTTTGTATACAAGCTTGGTTTGACTGAACGGTTTCACGAATGCGGCTTCAATTGACTATTCTTGTCACACTAGATCCTCATAATTCTTCTTTGCCTAATTGCGATCATTGTTTGATCCTCCAACGTGTGTAACTAATCTTATCTTTTTGTGCCAACTTCTGAATCCTATACTAAAAAATGTTTCACATCCACCTTGATTAATTCTTTCATCTTGAAACAAATAACTACACAAACAATAAGAGGCATCTTCAATACCATTACACTCCAACCAATCATAATATATTTAAACCATTTACTATTAAAATAATATTTTAATTTAGAAATATATCTCTTAGAAAATTCACAAACTCGAGATTGATGAGGACCTCTTTGGATATATGCTCGCCAAATCTCATTATGATCACTCGGATGATAGTCCCCAAATGAATTTTCTTTCTTTTGAATTTGTCGGTAAAGAATGCAAGTTTATTCCTTGCTTTTATCTTTTAGCAAAATGATGATTTTCTTTTAATTGATTCAAGTTCTCTTTTACGTGAGAAGTATTTCTAGCGGATGAACTTGATTGGGGCAACTTTGATGATATCGAAGTGAAATATCTTTTCATTGAATTTAGAACCTGTATTACAAATTACAAGTCTCATTAAAAAAATAAGAGTCATTGTAAGCATTTAAATTTTGAAAGTTTGTAAAAAAAAAGTGACCCAAGTTGAAGAGAATACCAATTGTAATTTTCTTCAATTCTAATTAGTAAGAATTTTTTAAGTTAAAGAAATAAAAAATAACAGCAATAATTTTATATCTATAAAAGATTGAAAATAGAGAATACGAAGCAAAGAAGAAACTTGATAAATTTCTTGGTTGATGTGAGATTGACTATTTTTTTATTAGAGGCTGCAAGATTTTTTTTATTTCTCTTTATGTTGTAGGGAATGGGAAATAAAGGTAAATTTAAGATTGAAAATTAATGGGAATTAAGAAATTATGGAAAACTAGAAAATAGGCATGTTATGGAGAATTTAGAAATTAGGCATGTTTTTTTAGGTAAAGAAAAAGTAGAATGTTTTTAGGTAAAGAAAAATATTGACATGCTGGTTGTTTCATAAAGAAAACAAAACACACACTATAGGGGCTTGAACACATGATGTAGAATTTAAGAATTGAATCCGCTATCAATGGGTTGGGTGCTCCATAATTGTGTAATGGGTTCAAACTATAATATATACCTTGTACATTTGTAAAAATTGATTGTCTATACATTATAATATTTTGATGAAGTGGGTTCATATGAACCTACTTGAACCTATGTGGGTCTTCCCCTGTTTATCTTTCTGCACCTAACTTTATCTCTTGTTAATCTGTTGTGTAAATCTGTTAAGGAACCTGGTCCTAGTATTGTGGTGGACTCATACAATTCAACAATTAGTATCAGAGCGATACTTCTTAGACGGTTTACTCAGAGGATGGATCTTGTTTTAATGGTTTCTTTACCTCGTCTCAATAAACTTATGAAACAACAGGATCAATGGGAAAAAGAGCCCAAAGAGGAGAAAACTTTGGCTCTTAAAGTTGCTAAAGAAAAGTATAGTGAAGAAGATGAAGACATGACTTATCTTACTCAAAGATCTCAAAAGGTAGTAAGAAATAATGGAGGATTTCTGAGAAGAGGAAGTGCAAGCAAGTCTTTAAATGGAAATGACGTCTGTCACAAATGCAAAAAACCTAGTCACTTTATTAAAGATTCTCCAATGCACAAGATTGAGTACAAACATTATGTTAAAGCTAGTGGAGACAAAGATAAAAAGAGGGGTCGGATCCCTATAGAAAACAAAAAAAAAACTGATGCAAATTATATCAATAAAGCTCTAGCTACTTGGGGGGACTCGTCCAGTAAATTTGATGAATTAGAATATCCTGAAGATGCATTTATGATGGTTATGGAGAATGATGATGATGCATATACCTCACTTGTTGCCTTTATGGAAAAGTTAGACAATGGTGAAGATGAAGAGGTAACCCATCTTGATATTAAGAAAAACCTCAATAAATATTCATTAAAGAAAATAAAAGGTTTAGCTAATGTCCTGATAGACTCCTTGTGTGAGATCACAAATGATAAAGATCTCTGAGATTAGAACCTTGATATCTTTTAGAGTGAAAAAACTACTTTAACTATCCAAATCTTTGAGTTGGAAGATAAATTGTGTCAAATATTGTCTGAAAATGCTAATCTAAAAGAGAAGTTGGAGAAACATCTTTGCATTAGTCTAGGGGTAAGAATGAAGCAAGTCGTCTCCAACTTAAGCTTGAACAAAGTTTGATCAAATCTAAAGAAAACCTTACAGCCTTTCTAGAAATAAATGCTCAACCAGAAAGGGACCTGGTCCGTGTCAAAGACGAGCTTGAAAAATTACTCAAGTGGACTATTTCATCTCAGATCTTATCTAACTTGACAAGTCAAAGGTCTAGAACTAGGAAAGGTCTAGGGAGTAAGAAGTTCAATCCTACATACTAACCTTATAGTAAGTATGTGTTTGTGGTTAACAATCTACTATGTATACAGTGTGGTAGAAATGGTCATTTCAAGAAGGATTGTGAGGCTAGAAAAAAAACTAAGCAGTGTTTTTCAAGATATGTTGAGGAGGGAGAGCATACTAATAAGGGACCAAATCTTGTAAAAAAGGGATCAGGTCTCTTTGTTAATGCAAGGCATCTAAGTTGCCTGGATATACCAAGAAAGTGTTGATTACTCCCTTATCCCTTTTTAGGAACTCAGACGTAAATGGGTTCCCAAATGATCTTCATGTACAGGTGGGAGTAAGAAAAAGTAGTCATAATTGGTTTATGGATAGTGAATGTATAAAGCATATGACTGGCAAATTGGAAGTAATTCTCTCACTCATGGCACTTTAAAGTGGAGGTGTCTCTTTTGAAAAAAAAATGTGTACTTGGTGTTAGAAAGATTGGAAAATCTCTCAATCATGCAATAAAAAATGTATATATCAAGAAAGTGCAAGAATATATGTATTGCAGATTTCAACTTAGTCCCTGGTGATTATCTTACCTACCTAAGTGCTCAAAATGACAATGTTGATTTATGGCATAAAAAATTGGGTTATGTCAGTTCTTTTTTCTGACCCAGTTGGTCTTTAAGGACCTGATCCTCGGTGTTCCAAAGATAAAATTCACAGACAACAAAATTTGTGATACATGCACTAAAGTCAAACAGACCAGGTCCTCATTCGAGGAAAAAAAGCAAATTAGTACTTTCATATTGCCCAAACTTCTTCATATAAACCTGTATGGACCCATAAAGATTCAAAGCAGAAGTGGAAAGAAGTGAATTTTGACTACCATTGATAATTTTTTTAAGATTCACTTGGACTATGTTCTTGAATTATAAGAATAAAACCTTTGAAATATTAATAATCTTGCCAAAAAGGTACAAGTGAGGTTGAACAGAAAAGGTACAGGGACTAGGTCGAACCATGAGTTAGAATTTAAAATGCATGGATTGAAGATTTATCTTCAAAAAATAGAATAAGACATGAAGGATAAAGATGATGTTGATATTGAGGAACTTCTTCAAACAAAGAGAGAGTCTTGATGAATAAAGCAATGGAGATCAAGTTAAGCAAGATAATGAAGCTGATGTAACTAAAGGAGCATAAGTTCCAAGTCATCAAAATATCCCCCAGGAACTTTTGATTCACAGTTTCTTGAATCTTAGAACCAATTCATAGAGGGACATAGTACCAATCAACCACAGTCAGCCACAAAGAGATCACATTAGAAGCACAAGTTATCTCATTCTCTAGATAATCTTATCTCTCCTCTAAACTCCAACATGAAGATCAAGTACTATATAAGAAACCTAAAAGAACTTCAGCATTTTGAGCTAAGTCAAGTATGACACCTGGTTCCCAGACCTGCTGACCAAACCATCATAAGGTCCAAGTAGGTTTACAGAAGCAAGCTCTTAGGAAATGATGAGAATGGCTATCAAAATTTATTCTTGAAAATTGATTTTAAAGGGTAAAATTGACAACACCATTTTCTTAAAGTCAAAAGGAAATAATATATTGATTTGCTAAGATTTTATGGATGACATCATCTTTGGAAAAATCTTAAACTCACTATGTGAAGATTTTATCAAAATTATGGGAAGTGAGTTTAAATTAAGCATGATGAGTGAGCTAAGCTTCTTTCTAGAGATCCAGATCTAATATTTTCTTAATGTGAAAATATGTGCAAGATTTCAAGTGTGCCTAAAGAATTCTCACTTGAAAAATGCAAAAAGGATTCTAAGATATTTGAAGGGAATGAGGGATTTGGTCCTATTCTATCCATCTAGTGATTCTTATGATCTAATTGGTTATGTTGATGCATATTATGTAGAAAACTCGATTGATAGAAAAAACACCTCTGGAATGGCTTTATTTTGGGAAATTCTCAACTCTTGTGGAGTACAAAGAAGCAAAACTCAGTAAAACTTTTACTGTAGAAGTTGAGTATGTTGTAGTTGCTTTATGCTATGTTGAGATCCTATGGATTAGGCAACAACTGAAGGATTTTGGGATAGTGTCCAAAATATTTGGATCATTATGTGACAACAACAGTGCTCTTAACATAGCTAAAAATCTTGTACAACATAAGAGGATCAAGCACTGTGATATGAGGCATCATATCTTAAGAGATAATGTGGAGAAATTGAACATTTGTATGTAATTCTTCAAGACTGAAGATCAAGTGTCTAACATTTTCACCAAAGCTCTGATCAAGGACCAGGTTGAGAAGAACAGACTGAAACTAAGACTAATCAAGTCGAATTGAGTTGACTGAATTGACTGCATCTCTCTCAAAATTGGCCATGATTAGGTACATCCTTGTGGTAATTTATTTCACTAGGCCTAATTAAGTTTCATACCTTTTACAGTTATACACGCATGATGAGCAAGCTGAAAGAGGAAGGCATATGGGACAGACTAAAGTCAGACATTTTTTAAAAATTCGATAGAGGGACACTGTCCCCCTCCAGAGGTCAGTATCATAACTATTACCTTTTTTGAAAATATTTGAAGAATTATTTTAAAATTTTGTGTATTTTTCAAATTTTTTATCTCTATCCCCATTATTTCTATTTTAGAAAATATACTCTATCTATCTCTTACACTTTAAAAGAAACCTTAATTTCCCTACTCTCCCTAAAATGACTCTTGAAGATCTTGATGTATCTCATTTCTTCGTAATAAAGGTTCTTGATTATCTTGCAGAAATGGTCGAAAACCGCAACCTAGTCCCATCTAAGAAAAAGTCACTAATGCATTTTTTAAGGGACCAGGTACCAAGAAATTCTCTGAATGCCTACCCATTGAGAGAAAATATTTAATGGTGATTTGCCAGATGAAAAAGAAAATTCACCAAATATTTTAACAGCAGGGGTTGATTGGGTCACCCAGAGCTTGACTCAAATGGCAAATAATCCTAAAATAGAATGGAGGTAGAGTAGGTTGATAATCCTTCTAAGAAATGTTTGACATGAAATAGGGTTGGACAAAGAGGTTCAAAAAAATTATTGATGTTGTAGAAAAATTTGTGCTATACATAAGCAAATGTTGAGGAAGATAAGGAAATCATCTTTGATGTTTCCATTAGAATAACAAAAAAATATCCACCTCTGATTCTGCTAAATTCACTACTCTACTAGTGGGTAAACCCAAGAAGCCTATAGGTAAGAAGACTCTTGTTGAGAAAATGGAAAGAGTTGATTAGTCTGAGGGACCAGGTATTGAATCTGGTTCCACCACTCCAGCACAAGTAGCTAAGCCCACTAAGGGACCAGGTACTGCATCCAAGAGGAGAAAAATTTAAAAGGTTACCAAGTTTCTCACAAGGAAAGATCGAATTAAAATTTGGAGAAATAGAAGGTCCTCGATGGTAGAGTGTTCGACCTTGATAGTTTGATCTTCTTGGGATGACTGAACCAGTTGAGATTAGTAGAATTCAACAATGACTTCATCTTTTGATTTTTCAATTCATGAAAAAAAGGTACGAGATTTTTACTATGATATGGTGGTCGTTGAGGGTGGTCTGAGTTTATCCACAATTGTGCATGGGGAAAAGATTCATATTCGTGAGACAAGATTTTACAGATTCTAGATGTGCCTATGGAGGGGACCAGGTCCCAAAAAAATAAACAACCACTCTTATGTTTGTGGCACACATTGGATGATAACTGGCATAACCTTATACTAAAAAGAGCATTATTGCTTCCGCAATAGACCTATTCCTCATGGATTTATTTTGTAAGTTGACGGATGTCGTGTAGCAAAGCTCTACTAAGGGACCTGGTACTACTGATGCTCTGTGTGTAAAGGACTGAGAGCACATGTCACTATATTAAGTACTGAAGTTAAGTACTTGATCAACCAAATTTTCTGCCCTCATACTATTGAAATTTTCTTGGAGTTGAGATTAGTAGAATTAAAGAATGACTTCATCTTTTGATTTTCCAATTCATAAAAAAAAAGTACGAGATTTTTACTATGATATGATGGTCGTTGAGGGTGGTATGATTGTATCCACAATTGTGCATGGGGACAAGATTCATATTCGTAAGACAAGATTTGACAGATTTTAGATGTGTCTTTGGAGGGGACCAGGTCTCAAAAAAATAAACCGCTACTCTTATGTTTGTGGCACACATTGGATGATAACTGGCACAACCTTATACTAAAAAGAGCATTATTGCTTCTGCAATATACCTATTTCTCATGGAGTCATTTGATAAGTTGACGGATGTCGTGTAGCAAAGCTCTACTAAAGGACCTGGTACTACTGATGCTCTGTGCGTAGAGTAAAGGACTGAGAGCACATATCACTACATTAAGTGTTGAAGTTAAGTACTTGATCAAGCAAATTTTCTGCGCTCATACTATTGAAAATGAGAGCCTAAACTTGGTCATCTGCTCCATTGCCTCTAACCCTCCAACCTTTTAATCCTCATTGTCTCATATTCTATTGTATCCTCTTTCTTTTTTGGTTCTGCGGCTAATGTGAACAATTTTAATGTATTTCTATTTAATGAAATACTTATGATTTTGTTCTAATATATTATAAATGAAATGTTTTGATTTTTCTACCATCTTTTCTTCCTTATTTTGTCTTTGTTCATTCGTGTTAGTGTTGCTCTAGTGACCATGAATTACCCTAGTGTGCACTTTTTTTTACTTGATTTACTATTCTTAATTGTTTATGGTGCCAAAATAGGAAAGATTTATGTTAATGACAGGTAGCTAATTCATGATTAAGGCCTGAACTGATAGTTGATAGGGGAAATATGATTGAATATGTGTGTATTAGCTAAGGAAATCTGGTTGAATTGGGGAATATAACTGGAGGGAGCTGGTAAATAGGGAAATTGTTTGTTATTATCAAAAAGGGAGAAATTAATATATTTTTATATATATATATATATAGTTTTGATGAATGACAAACTTCACGAAGGCTCTTGGTACCTGAGATGAATGAGTACATGGTCAACTAGTGTTTGACATCATTGTAGTAAAGAATTAAAACTAGTTCATGAAGTCGAGTATGTGTGGATATTTTTGAGTAAATTTGGTCCTCAAAAAGGAACTTATTTCATGTGTTTGTCAACATCAAAGAGGGAGAAATTGATGATTCATAGTTACTACGATACTATGCTTTATTTTGATGATTTGAAAAACCTATTGAGGGACCACATGAAGAATCAGGTACTCATACTAGACCAACCTTAGAAGAAATAAAAAAATCAGATTCTAAGGGGAAATAAGTTGTAACTATGTTTCGAATTGATCTTATTTCATAAGGAATAGATGAGGGACCAAGTCCATAAGTCGTTGAACTTTTTGGTAGTCAACAGTACAATTGGCAATTGTACTTTTTTGCAGGAAAGTTGGTGCACAACAATAGAGGAGCAACAACTTTTATCTTGACTAATGTGAAGCTTTCTAGATTTCCCCTCATAGAAACCAGATGAGGGACCAGATCTTTCGATCGTTGAACTTTCTAGTAGTCAATAGTACAACTGACAGCTATATTTTTTACAGAAAAGTTGGTGCACAACAGTAGAGGAGCAACAACTTTTATTTTGACCAATGAGAAACTTTCTAATTTTTCCCTCATATTTTCTCCATATATATATATATATATATATATATATATATATATATATATATATTATAGATCATTATATGATAGAAAAATCTAGCTTTCCCAATCAAAAAGATTCATCTTTCAAAATATATGCCATCATCCAAATAACATAGCTCATTTTCAATAAAGAGACCTGATCAAATTGTATCTTTAGTCTTTGTTGTATTTTTGAGTCTTGTGTCTTTCGTTCTTAAATTTTAAATCTACTCGTATGTTATAAAGGATAGTAGATATTTCACTTATCTAAGTCTTTAGGTTGAGTCGCATTAACTAGAGTTAGTTAGTCGAATCATCTATTATTTTAGTCAAGTTTGTTTTCACCATTCTTGGTGTTTCTCTTCGGTAGAGTTGCCTAGGAGTGTTAACTAGAGTTAGTTGGCTTGAAGTTTGTAGTAGAGTTGTTGCACAAGTCTTGTATAGAGTTATTTAAGAGTGTTGACTAGAGTTAGTCGACGCGAGGGTGTGGTAGAGTTACTACATCAGTCTGGTAATAGTGTTATTACAAGAAATTAGGATTAAGAGTTTAATCCTTGTGATTACTGGAGTCTGTAATCACATTTGACTTTAAAATTAGTGGAGTTGTTGAAAATCCTATAAGACAAGTTGTGATTTTTCCTCTTTTGAGTAAGGAGGTTTACACGTAAATATTGTATTCCATTTACTATACTTGCATCTAATTTCAATGTTCTTTAAAAGTATTGCAACTGTCTGTCAACGAACCTTGTCTCTTGACCCTTGGTGTTGTTTATTTTTGTACACCTAACTTCATCTCTTGTTAATCTGTTGTACAAATATGTTAAGGGACCTGGTCCCTAGTATCGTGGTGGACTCATCAAGCCCCTTTTCTTCTTCTTCTTCTTCTTTTTGGAATGTGTACTTTTCTTTTTTCTTTTTTTTTTCTTCAAAGATCAAAAATCTAATTCTAAGTGAAACATAAATTATCCAGATTACTTGATCTTAATCGTTAAAAAAAAATTCATCAAAATGGGGTGAGATATCAATCCCCAAAATTTCTTAAATTTAGTTGGCTAAATCAACGATTCTCTTTCATTAATGCCTTCATTATATTTCTTCTTTCTTCAGAACTCCATTAAAATATAGTAACTATTCTCTCTCGCTAATTGATGCGCTGATTATTTTTCTTCTTCTTCTTCTTCAAAACTTTACCAAAATACAATTTCTTTTAGTTTGAAAATCAGAATCATGCAAATGAATAAAAATTATCATGTTTCATTATGCAAAATAGTAGTTTTCCATAGTAATACATTTTATTTTACATATCAATTCTCATAATAAAAAAAAAATGATACTAATTTCTAAGAAGAATATTGCTTAATGTATGGACTTGATATAAATGAAAGTAGTAAGAGAGGGGATGGATTACTCTTTTTTCGATCAGACAATCGACTTTCTTAGATAGACAGTCGATTATTGATTGCAGTAATAAAAACTTTAGAAAATAAAGTGTTGAAGGTAAATAACACCAGATATTTTATATTGGTTAGGACCTCTAATAGATTTTACTTCAGTCCCCTTGGGTTGCGATGGATTCTACTAGTTCTTTGTGAATAAAATCAAAGTACAAGATTGAGTCAAGATTTTTGACAATGACTCACACTTTTTTCTTTCTTTCTTACTTCGATACAATGCCTCACCAACTATGTGTTTTTCTCCTCTCTTTTTAAGCACACAATAAACTTTAAGAGAATACAATGCTTCAATAAAGTAGAGCAAAGAACTAGAGAAAGTTGAGATAAGTATATATCTCTTTCTTTGACTTTCAATATAGTAGCGATTGGGACTACTACTAGCCGTTGGAAGATAGAAGGCAACTCAAAAGATTTTTTCTTCTTAAAAAAATAAATAAGGATATCCAATTTCCAAAATAAGTAAAGACTAAAAGAAAAATCTAACGAAGTACAATATATACATGAAAGAGAGATGCAACAATTCTATGATTTAATCAATTTATTTAATACAACAAATCTTCCTCCTTTCCTGAAATGCCTCTTGATTTTTTTGAATATCTCTTTCTCCCTTGTAGTGACCTTCCAACAATCTTTCTTTCCTTTGGTAAGTTTTGTAAGATGCTTCTTTCTTTTTGAGTATTTGACAAGAGATTCTTTTTCCTAAATTTCTTGGATCTTGATTTGAACGTATACACATCCATCTTCTTGATTTGGACAAACTTTTTTCTTTCATGATATCTTCGTTTTCATGTTTGTTTAGATCTTTAAAAAATCTTTCTTCATCATATAAACCTATACCAAAAATAAATTTACCTCAAGTAAATGTTCCTTTATTAAATTTTATTGGTTTGTTATCATCAAAATTAGTAGGTGAAACCTTGAACCTAACAATAAATACGTTTCAACATGATTAGTTAAATTAAATTATAAATATTAGATTTTATACCATTTTCATTCAGTAAATACCATTAATAAGATTACTACATTAGTATATAGCATTTTACATATCAATTTCATACATATAATACACCTCTTTACATACATTTCTGTCCCCAAAATAAAGTAGTTGTTTATATATAGAAACTTCATAAACTCTCAAAACAAAATTTTCATTACTTCGTTGAGACTGTTAAAAACTTGAAAATGAGTGTAAAAATATCATCTTATTTATGGCCCAGGTTTACTTGAGACCCATGTAAATGACCATAATTAAAAAATAGATCTTGTTCGTATACCAATTACTTGATGGACATATTAATCTTAACCTCTTAAAATTGGTTCTCCCTCCTTCCATAAAGTCATCACATACTCTCTACATCTTCTCTATCACTAAAGGTTGTGGTAACGTAAGGATATAGTAAGAAGACATAAACCAATTTTCTACAAATACTTTCGCTTTTCTATACGCTAATGTCTTTTGCATCAGATATATTTCTTTAATGTCTCTGTAAAATTACAATATTCAAAATCCTGATCCATATGCATTATAATTCAAAGTTTACATGTGACATTCGAACATCAATTATTTGAACCAATAATCTTCATGGAAGAAAGATTACAGTATGTGGGATATATAATGATTAGAATGGCAGTCATTTTTCTTTAATTCTGATATTTTAACATTTTAAAAAGTGGAGCTGTTAGATTCACATTGTACATTTTTTTGTAGGTTTCAAACTTGAAAATAGATCAAGGACCAATTTCAATTTGAATAGCATTAAAAGATGTATTGGATCAAGAAATTATGTGTTGGCTTCTAACTTAGCTTTATCTGGTAGTCTCCATCAGCGTGCGGACAAAAGCTTGTTTTCATATGAACAGGAGGACTTCGACAGTAGCAAAATTCATGATGTACCAAGTTCGATTCTGATTTGAAAATTTTAAATTAAAATTTTTAATAGTTTTCATAAATTTTGGAGTTGATAAAACTTTTGAGATTCAAAATACATGTCTAAATAAAAATTTAGTTTCAAATTGACCTAATTTGAAATCATGACCAATCGCCCCAAAGAATTCCAAATTTTATGACAGTTACCAAACAAAGAAATATTCACCAAAGTTTATTTCATATAGCTTTAGAACTTAGAAGCAATGTAAAGGGACAAAATATCGCAGGTGCCAAAGTAGATGGAATAACGATTTTCTTATCGATTTTTAAAAGAAGTTGCACATGTTAACTGAATGAAGCTCATAAAAGTGATGGAATATAAAAAGTGGCACAAGCTCCAAGTTCAACTACTACTCCCACAGTTTGGATTTCTGATATTACATTTTGATTTACAATATCTATTAAAAAAAATAATGATTGATATAGTAATTTAATTATATTTATTTTATTAATTAATATTTAGTACTTAATAAATATTAAAAAATAAATAATTAATTTAAAATCAAACATGAAAATTTTTTTTATATTTTTTTGATTTATGAAAAATAATAAATAAAAATAAAATTAAAATTTAAAAAATAATAACAAGTAAATTCAAACAGAGAAAATAAAAATGCCATCCATTTATTGTTTTTTATTTTGTGTAAATTATAGATTTACAAATTAATTAGAGGGCTCTCTTTTATTCCATCTGCCACTAGACCTAAGCGACAACCGACGTGTATTCTCCTTTAATTTATTTAATTAGGAAGCATCATAATTAACTTTAGCAGCCACTTGATAACCAAATAACTAACAATAAATAATTCGAGACTAGCCAAGTTTGAACTTGTAGTCAAAGTCTGTCTGCACATGGATCTTCACTGTCAGTGTCATTTAGTCCGTGTTCTAGTATCTTTCAAGTTTCAACTACATTCGTTCCGAACATTATTTGGTGTTAAAACTTCTAACTTAATTTCGTTAGCTGAAAAAATATGTTGCAAAAGAAAAAAAAAAAAAGAAAAAAAAAGGAAACTCATAAAATATTGGTCCCCTTGGGCCTTGCTATAAGGGAAGATTTTAATATAATGGAAAAAGGTATTAAAATGTTAAATTTAGATTATCAGATTTTGGATATGCCATTGTAGCATCTTTATTGAAATCTCTTGAATACGCTTAAATAATTTTGTCTATGTTACACGTACTAACAATCATGATTCTCATTAGTATTAACTTTCCTTCCTCTGCTTACCATTTAATAGAATTTCAATAATTATATAAAGAACACAAGAAGATCACGAGCTATATGCAGTTTGTTCATGGTGAATTGTGACTGCATTTGAGAGCCAAGACACTAATTAAACCAGAGCGAAGAGCCCTAAAAATATGTTGCTTAATACAAATTCATTGATTTTGGTACAGAAATGCAACCTTTTCATTACAGTACAACTTGCTGGACCAAAATTGAAATATGAGACCATCTGCGGAGTAATTAAAAACCCCACTTGTGGCCTAATCCTTATCCTTCATTTTTATATGTTCAAAAATATAGTTATCCACAAAAGCGTCTTGGCCGACAGAACAAACCCTTCAATGACCCCCTAGTATAACTTTCCAAAATCCAACTTGTATACTTGCAAGTCTCCACTCTTTGTCATGCACATAACACTCTATTCCTAATGACTCGGACTATTGCAATTTGAAAACTTGAGTTACTGAATGGTGAATAGAGATTTTCCTAAAATGTATAAACCTGAAAAAGATGGAGAGAAGAGCAAAATAATTCATTCATTCTTTATATTGAGTCCACCATGTTGCGGTTCAAAATCGAGAGGGCGTCATGCGGAAGCTATTAGTTGCAAACTATCGTAGTGATAATTCAGACGACAAAGAAAAACATACTAAAAAACATATTATTGATGTAATTTGGTCAAGTGATCTACATATTGAAAACTAATATCAAAAACATTAAAAACTATTGGGAGAAAATCTCCCCCTAAACGAGAGAGACTCTTTAAACGACTACATTGTGGATACTACTATGTTATGGTATGAGAAAGGGGTCTTCTATTTATAGATGTCCAAAAACTTTCCTCCAAGAAAGAGTTTAGTCAAATATGGAAAAGAATAATATTTTTTTCTTTCAGGAAAAATAAAAGTAATTATGGTAACTTTTATTTTCCTTCTAAGAAAAAATAAAACTTAAATATAGTAAGAAAATCAGGGCAAAAATCTTAACACACCATTATTGGTCAAGCATATAAAATCTGTCTTTAAAATCAAAATGGCTTTGCAAAAAATTATTTTGGAGCTATAACATTTTGTGTTCGGTGCATTTATTTGATAACACAGTACTTTTATTAGTTTTAAACAAGTTTTGCATGTGATCAATCTTTTCGGAAAGTACCTTCAAGCAACTAATTAGAAAAAAAGATATCAATACACATTAATATTGAAAAAAATATCTCAAGTTTGAATTTACCTTCCGGGTAATTAGCGTAACAATGGCAAACATTTCAACAAACGGAACAAAAAAGACAATAATTAACAAAGAAAAATTGACCTAGAAAAATCTCCATCCATGCATTTCTTTCTTGTACAAAATGATAATGATCACTTGAAGGGTCTTGCAATCATTCCAATCCCTCTACTCTAGTATTAGCAGTTTCCTGAAGCCATTCTGCTATCATTCTAGCTGTTAGTAAAGCGACTGTCGTTGTTGATGTTCGATCGTTTAACTCGCAGGCAATGAATGTTCTTGATCTGCGAGCAGATCCGAAGGAGGTTACCGCGACAACAAATCAAAATGCATGATTTAGAGAAGGACGATAATCTATCGTGTATGCACCTACATCCTTTTCCTTTTCTTTTTGTACGAATTGATCAATTGAATGATAATGACCACTTGAAGATATATGCATCATTTGAGAGTCTTTAAGATTTTAACTCTTATTATGAATTCCTAACTTATGACTCAGGTTTATAAGCCCCAAAGCTATAGGTCTATCCGAAAATGTCCCAGGTACAAACTGTTAAAGAGTACGTAATACTTTTGAGCCATATGTTTTCATCATTAGTAACAATCATATCATAGTAGGCACATGCGTTAGGCTCCTCAGGTTCACCACTAACTGTTGCTCAACTCTTTGGATATACTTTAATCTCTTCATTCAAATAAGAAAAAACAGTTTGAACTTTTATACACTTTCAAAAAAAAAATAATTGCAGGTAAATTATTCATAGTAACAGAGCTTTTGGGTGGGGATCAGCGGAGAGGGGAGAGGGAGGGTATTCAACTAAATCCATTACGTTAAAATTTTAGTACTACTATATAAATTAAATAAGATAAAAATAATTTTTGAAATTATTATATTCTCTTTTTGTCTTGATTAATATGGCACACTTTCTTTTTTAGTTTTATCATTAAGAAAAATGTCTTTCCATATTTAAAAAAAAGTTTAATTTCAAAATGCTCATTAGATTTTAGACCGTAAGCTCAAACGGACTCGATGATTTTAAAGAACATGATCAAAGGCTGACCGGACACTTTTGGAGACTGCAAAATATGATCGATGAAATTCATCATAAAACGCAACAGAAGAATGTCACGATTAGCCACTGCAATAGAGAAAGTAATGGAGTCGCAGATGCTCTTGCAAAGTGTGTCATCTCACTTCAAGAAGACAAAATCTTCTTAGATAAAGAAGACCTCTTTTTAAGGAGGCCATTGATCCTATTAAAACGGATGAGATGCAGCTCCCTTCATTTTCGTAGATGAGCTAAAAAGCGCTCTTCTTGATTCTATGATTCTCCTACTTTTGTATCTGTTAGTATGTTTAGGCTAAAGGTACTTGTTGTTTTCTATTTACTAATGTTTACAGTATTTCATAGTGTCGTACCTTTTTAGTACAAGACAAGCCCTCTTCGAAGTTTAACTCCACTGTATTCTCTCTTTTTTGTGTTGTCAAAAATATAGTATGAAGATATATCTATATCTACATCTATATCTATAATCTATATCTATATTTATAATCTATATCTAATCTATATCTATAATCTATATCTATATTTATAATCTATATATAATCTATAATCTATATCTATATCTATAATATATTAAAAGTGTGAAGGGTCTTAGAAATATCATTTGAACTTTTTGTCTTTTATTAAAAGTTTATACTTTAGACAAAATCGTCTTTTCACTATTTTTTCCTAATATTATTTAAGAGTTAAAAATTAATTAAATATATTTATGGTAAAATATTTTCTTATTAGAAGTCATTAGAATTAATGACAACTAATATTTTTTCATTAATTTAAGAATTCTAATTAACTAAATTTGATTTTAAAAAGTCTATAAATCTACATCTACGTCTACCATATATTAAATTCATTAACCACTTGAAACTTATGGTAGTAAAATATATATGCGCTTACAGTAAAATATATATTTAAAAATTTTTGCATTTCATTAAAAATCTTCGTAATAAATAAAATCGTTCAATTTTAAATAATCAAAAATTACACGTGCAACGTACGTGCGGCTAAATTAGTGTATATATATATATATCGATAATTCAAATTTGCAACAGAGAATCTTAATCCAAGATAATTAGCGTCTGTTTTGACTGTTTAATTAAAAAAGATATTCTGAATTGATTGTAATACATGAATATTGCAATTCAACTCTTAATCTGGTCCCACACATCTTTAATTTAGTCGTCATAGTTTTCTGATAAGAATATGTATGTCCGTATGATTGAATTTTTAGATTTTTGAATTTAAGAAGTTACAATTTAAATTTAAAGACAGTGCTAAATGGCCATAAAAATTTGACCCAAATTTGCCACAATAATAAAAAGATTATATTATTTTTTTCTTTTAAATAGACAAAGTTATTTAATTTTTAAAGTAAAAGGGTAAAAATATCCAAAAATTAATTAATTCATAGTTTGAAAGTAACTTTTTTCTATTGTGGCCAAAAAATTATGGCCAAAAGGACTTTTCCTAAATTAAATTCAAATAAGTTCATATTGATCAATTTGATTATTTTAAAAAATAAATTTTCATATAAATATTAATATCTTTCAAATTAATAAGATATTCATGTAAGTAATAAAATCATTATCAAGAATGTTCCTAGCAATAGAAGCATCAAGATTTGAGAATAAACAAGTTCAAATATAGTAAACTCGTGTCAAAACAAAAAGTATTATAATAGTTCAAAAATAAAAATGAACTTGAAACAATAATATAGAACTATGTCCAAATTATATTGATCATATCACTATTAGTTCATATTCAAGTCAACTACCATTAATTAATTCTATTTGGTTTAATAAGCGTAGAGGGAAACACTGTAGCAGATGTCTTAGCGAAACATGGTGCGATCTTAAGCTCGGAAATCGATTTCCACGTAAATTATTTACCTCCTGAAGCCAGAGGATTTTTGAGAATGGATAAAATGCTTTTACCGTCCTTAGAGATCAGGGCAAAGAAACATTCAGGATGGAACTACAACCCACCATGAGTTGTCTAATGGTCGTGATTGTGAAGCAGATTTTAAAGTGGTCTTTTCATCTGTCCTCAACATCCTGATATGCCCTGTTGCAGCCAACTCTCAGACCCCTCAGTCAAGAAATTTTGATACATGAAGAAATTTTTGCCTAATGTTTCATGTATTACTCTTCTGGTTCTAACCACTTATTATTGTCTTTTGTGCAGTTCATCATTTCAAGGAGGTTTTGGTTTATGTCTTCGCCCTTTTTTTATACATTGGTTGTTCTTTATTTAAACAAGGTAGGGGACTGGGGTCATGTCAAATTTCCCACCAGCTCAAGGCGGCTAGTAAAAAATGGTAATGATATACATGTTCCTTAGCAAACAAATCTACAACTCTTCAAATGACAAAAAAGAATACAACCACAGTGAATGCATATCAGTTTGCACCATCTATAGCCTAATAGTGTATATTATCTAATTTGGTAGGGACGTCGGGTATTAGATTTGGTTTTTAACATATATGTGCTTATCTAATAGATATGAATAAATATAAGGTATACGCATTTGAATTTTTGAAAATTCAAAGTTTTTAATTCAAAATTCATCCTCAGTCTGAAATTTTAAGCAAAATGTAAAAGTCCAAATAAAAGATTCCAATAAATAAATTTCCGTTTGGATTCGAATTTGCTCAAATTATGCCCACCCATACGTGCGACCCCACCGGGTCCAACATGCACACAAGTGGCTAAGGTCCTACAAGGAATGTCCTTCTCAGCACGCCAGAGGCAAATACATGAATTAATGCGGAAGTTCGGAGGAAAATTAACCTTCTTTAGTATATTTAATTACTATTTGAACAGTATTATTATAAATCCACCCCCCTAGGCCCTAGCCCTCTTATCCACTTGAGATTTTTTCATATAAATTCAGAATCCTGCATCCCCAAATTCATCATCACTCGACTAACTTTATTAGTTTTTGATAGACCAAAGAGAAAAAAAGAGCCTTATTAGAGAAATAAAGGGAGATGGAAAGTGCTTATATCCGTAGCAATTTTCTCATAGGTTTTCTTATTTTAGTTGCCTTGACTACTTCTAATTATTCGAAATCAGTTTCAGCGGCAAGGCCAGCTGTGGGGGAAACAAATACGGAGTTTATAAGAACATCTTGTAAGTCAACAACTTATCCTAACTTATGTTTCAGCTCATTATCAAGCCGTGCAAGTGCTATTGGAGCTTCCCCACAACTTCTAGCACATGAATCCCTCACCGTTAGCCTCGAAACAGCTCAATCAACATCCTCTATGATGTTGAAGTTGGCACATGGTCAAGGCATGACGCCGAGAGAGGTCGGCGCCATGCATGACTGTGTGGAGGAACTAAGTGACACAGTCGTTGGACTGAGGAAGTCTTTGGGGGAAATGAAGCAACTAAGGGGCAAAGATTTTGATTTGAAAATGAATAATATTCAAACATGGGTGAGTGCTGCCTTGACGGACGAGGATACATGCACTGAGGGGTTTGATGGAAAAGTGATGAACGGGAAAGTCAAGACAGTTGTTAGGGGAAAGATTCTTGAAGTTGCACATTTGACGAGCAATGCTTTGGCTTTGATCAACAGTCTGGCTGCCCTTCACGGCTAAAGTACTCAAAAGGACAATTAGTTGTATACTGTTTGGTGTGTTAATCTTCTTTTAGAAAAAGTGTACTTAATTCATGCTTACTTGATTGCCGTAATAGATATAACATCTGTTTGTGATGGATGAACTTCTTGAATGAAAATGTTCCATATGCATTTGTTAAAAAAAGTCACTCCAATTTACTGATGATACACGGTAAGTACTATCTCTGAACATCTATTACTACCTATTTTCTCTATGTGATACATATACAATTACTCCCTAATTTATTGGTAATGAATGTAAGAAAATAAGAAAAGATTTTAAATTTTGTTAAACAGAGTAAAAAGAAAAGAAAAATATTTAAATTAAAACAGAGGCAGTACTATTTGAAAGCCGGTAAGTACTTTTTTGTAATCTCTAAAAACAGCAAATTTTATTTCAAAACATTAGAAAAACTTATATGTGAATCTCATACCAATAATTAATAAATCTAATGTTCACTCAGAACTATGAGGAGTAAGTAGTAAATGAGGGAGAGAGCGATATCAAACGGGAGAAGGAGAACTAAAAGTGAAAAAGTGCATCCCAACACAGGATACAAAACATTAGAAAAACTTATATGTGAATCTCATATCAACAATTAATAAATTTAATGTTCATTCATAACTATGAGGAGTGAGTAGTAAATGAGGGAGAGAGCGATATCAAATGGGAAAAGGAGAGCTAAAAGTGAAAAAGTGCATCCCAACACAAAGGATACAAAACATTAGAAGAACTTATATGTGAATCTCATACCAACGATTAATAAATTTAATGTTCACTCAACTATGAGGAGTGAGTAGTAAATGAGGGAGAGAGCGATATCTGTTGATGTAGGTGATATTAGAGAAAGTTGAAAAAGAAGGTCAATCCTGTGTAAATTCTGTTATATCCATAAAGTTGTTATAAGGTAGTTAGTTAATTATGGCCTAGTTGATTAACATGAGTTGAGCAGTTAGCTCATTTGATCAACTATAAATACTCTTGTACATTCTTCATACAAAACAAGTTAGTAATACAACTACTACTAATTCTCTTCATTACATCTCATCTCTTACTTCACATTTCTTCTTCAGCTTCTTCTTCACCATATCAATGGTGTATTCTTCTTCTCTTATTCTGGAAAACTACATGGTATCAAAGCCATAAGCAAGAAAATTCTTGTTTGATTCTGGAAATTTCTTTAACTCCTAATTAATTCAAGAAAAGTCATACAGAAGATCTGCAAACTGTACACAATGGCTGGCATTGCATCAGAGGATACTCAATCACGCAGTTCTGGTGTTAATAATGGACCCGCTTCTGGAATTGATCACAACCATCCCTTGTTTTTAAATGCTTCTGATGTTAGTGGAGTACAAATTATTTCATTTCAGTTGTCTGGTGTTGAAAACTACTCTGTCTGGAATAGATCCATGAGAATCGTCTTATTAGGAAGAAACAAGTGGAGTATGGTTAATGGGTCATGCAAGAAGGAAGATTTCCCAGGCCTAGAAGGCAATTGGGAATGGGTTAATGTTGTGGTTTTGTCATGGATAATGAATTCTGTGTCCAAGAGCCTTCTGGGTGGCATAATGTATGCTACAAACACAGAAAGTGTGTGGGATGATCTATATGAAAGATTTAACAAGGTCGATAGGTCAAGAACTTTTAACTTGCACAAGGAAATTGCAACTTTAAGTCAAGGTTCAAGTTCTGTCTCTGTTTATTATTCAAAACTCAAAAGTTTGTGAGAGGAAGTTGAGGCCTTGGTCCCAGCTCCAACCTGTTCTTGTGAAGTCTCTAAAGAATTTGTATTGCACCTACAGATATTGAAACTGTATCAGTTCCTTATGGGGTTAAATGACTCACACACGCAAGCTAGGAGTCAAATACTCATGATGAGTCCTGCTCCTGGAGTTAATCAGGCATACTCAATGATACTCAGTGATGAAAGCCAAAGGGCTGTGGTGGCTAATGCAGGTGTCTTAGGGACTAGTCCTGCACATACACAGGGCATTCCTGGACCGTTTGATATTGTGATGTATTCAAGAAATAATGGGAATCCGACCGTTTGATATTGTGATGTATTCAAGAAATAATAGGAATCCTCAAAGGATCAAGAAAAACTACAATGTGTATTGTGACTTCTGTAAAATGAGGGTCACACTAGAGAATCTTGTTACAAATTGGTAGGATATCCACAAGATTCTAAGTACAAAAGAAAAGGTGGGAATAATTTCACTCATAATGTTGTGACCAAGGATGATGACATGCAGATCTTGCAGAATCATGGTCAAATAACCCAAGGAGTTGGAACTGAAAATGGAAGGCAGGTGCTACTTGATCCAAACTAATCTTTAGGAACTCAGTCTTATCAACAATCTCAAATGCAGCAACCTTGCACTTTAACAAGAGATCAATACTATCAAGTGCTGTAATTTCTGAACCAAAATTCAGAAGTACCACATTGTGCTAATGTTACAGGTATAGATGTTGTTTTAACAACCCATAAGGGCAAGATAGATTGGATAGTAGACACAGAAGCTACCAATCATATGGTAGCTAATCTAAGTCTACTAAATGGACAGTCATTGTCCAGAGTTAGTACACCTAAAAAGGTACACCTACCAAATGGAGGTGTAGCACTAGTCACACACACAGGATCAAGTCACCTAACTGAAGCTGATACAGTGTCTGAAGTATTCTATATACCTGAGTTCAAATTTAACCTGTTGTCTGTAGCTAAACTAACCAAGGAATTGAATTATTTAGTTTCCTTCTTTCCTGACTTTTGTTTATTTCAGGAACTCTTCAGTGGGAAGGTGAAGATGATTGGTAAAGAAGATGGCGGATTGTACATTCTATCAAGCAATAATAATAAAGAAGAAATCACTTTGACAGCTAGACACTCTTATTCTGATTCTACTACTGCAATACCTATTTCCTTAGATATTAGTCTAGCACATCAAAGGCTTGGTCATGTATCTAGTTCTATACTTAAGAAGTTGATGAACAAAAAACTTGATGATATCAGTAGTACTGTAAACAAGTGCATAGTATGCCCTTATGCCAAGCAAACAAGATTACCATTTCCTAATAGCTCTTCTGTTACTCTAAACAACTTTGATTTGTTGCATATGGACTTGTGGGATCTTTATAAAATGCCCACATTTGATGGTTACAAATACTTCTTAAATATTGTAGATGACCACTCTAGAATGACTTGGGTTTTCCTGATAAGATTAAAATTTGATGTGTATGAGACCTTGAAAAATTTTCTTATTCTAATAAGAACTCAATTTAACAAGACTGTTAAAACTATAAGAAGTGACAATGGCACTGAGTTTGTTAACACAAGTTGCAAAGCTTTGTTTACACAATTAGAAATAATACATCAGACATCATACCCTTATACACCTCAGTAGAATGGAGTAGCTGAGAGAAAACATAGGCACATTCTTGAGATGACTAGAGCTATTAAGTTTAAATCTTCTATTCCACTAAAGTTTTGGGGTTTGTGTGTTCAAGCATCTGTCTACATAATTAATAGGCTACCTAGTACTACTCTTGGTAATCTGTCTCTTTTTGAAAATTTTTATAGAAGGTCTTCATCCTTACATCACCTAAGAGTAATTGGGTGTTTATGTTTTGCAAAAAATCTGCATGAATCAGAAAAACAAAACTCAAGATCTATTGCTGTCGTTCTTATGGGATATGCTGAATCATAAAAGGGATACCTTTTATATGATCTTTCTAAGAACATGTTTTTTGTCAACAGAGATGTCATCTTCCAAGAAGATATATTTTCCTTCAAGACACTGGTTAAAGAATCCTCAACAATATTCAACTATATTGGCATAAACTATATTCCTAAGTCCTTACAGTCTACTCAAAGCAATGTTCCTGCCACCTCTGCAAGTACACCTGCGCAATGTCATATGGCACCACAAGCTTCACCACCTACCGAAGTTGAAATGTCTGCTCTAGAAGAGACTCAATCTGAGCAGTTAATGGAACCACAACAAACTACTCAGGAACCTGTTAGAAGGTCAGGCAGAGGAACTAAACCTCCCTTGTGGATGAAGGATTTTGTTTCACTAAACATTCATGAAGACCCATATAACCTGGACAATTTTGTATCATATGAGAATGTTGCACCTGCCTATCAAGCCTACTTGTCTAAAATATCCAATATCACAGAACCTCAGTCATACAGTGAAGATGCAGCTGATCCAATCTCAGTCATACAGTGAAGCTGCAGCTGATCCAAGATGGATAGAAGCAATGAAGGTTGAGATAAGAGCCTTGCAAGACAATGAAACATGGGACATTGTGACTTTGCCTACTGGAAAGATACCTATAGGTTATAAATGGATATTTAAAGTCAAATATAAGTCCAATGGGGATGTTGAGAGGTTCAAAGCAAGGCTGGTAGCAAAAGGATACAACCAAAGAGAAGGTGTAGATTACCAGGAAACCTTTAGTCATGTAGTCAAGATGAAAACTGTTAGGATTGTTTTATCTATTGTTGCACAAAGGAAGTGGCATATCCATCAAATGGATGTGTTCAATGTTTTCCTTCAAGGTGACTTACATGATGAGATCTATATGCAACTACCTTAGGGATTTAAGAGCCAGGGGGGAGAATCAAGTATGCAGGCTTAATAAATTCTTGTATAGATTGAAGCAAACACTCAGACAGTGAAATGCAAAATTGTCTGAGGTTTTATTAAAGTTCCAGTTCAAGCAAAGTGAACATGATCACTCACTTTATATCAAACAGATACCTGCAAGATTTGTATTTGTACTCATTTATGTAGATGATATGTTGATTACTGGAAACAATATTCAGCTGATTGAGGAAACTAAGGCTAAACTGAATCAAACCTTCAAGATAAAAGATTTGGGGAAGTTAAAGTACTTCCTAGGGATTGAATTTGCAAGATCAAGTAAAGGTATACTCATGCACGAGAGAAAGTATTCACTGGAACTCATATCTGAAACAGGTCTAGGAAATGCAAAGCCTGCAGTAACACCAATTGATACTAACTGTAAGCTGACTACAAAACAATATGGTGACTATATAAATGATGATACATCTAAGGATGATCCCTTGGTGGATCAGGGAGCTTATCAAAGACTAGTTGGAAAGTTACTCTACCTAACCATGACTAGACCTGATATTTCATTTGGAGTACAAACTCTGAGTCAGTTTCTTCAACAGCCAAAAAAGTCTCACATGGAAACAACATTAAGGATTGTTAGATACATCAAAGGACAACTAGGTCAAGGCATTTTATTGTCAAGTTTACAGGACACTACAGTCACAACCTTTTGTGATGCAGACTGGGCTACATGTCTTAACACAAGAAGGTCTGTGACTGGCTATTTTGTGAAAGCTGGAAATTTTGTAGTCTCATGGAAGTCAAAGAAACAACCTATTATTTCTAGAAGTTCAGCTGAAGCTAAATACAAAGGAATAGCCACCACAGTAACTGAAGTAATCTGGTTGCTAGGACTCATGAAAGAGCTAAATGTTGGAGTACAGAAACCTATCAATATCTTCACTGACAGCAAAGCGGCTATTCAACTTGCTGCAAATCCGGTTTATCATGAAAGAACCAAACACATCGAGATTGATTGCCATTTCATAAGGGAGAAGATTGTACAAGGACTGATACGCACAACATATATTCCTACTCAAGAACAACCAGCAGATATGCTAACTAAAGGCTTAACTAAGGTCCAGCATCACCTACTTAGTTCCAAGCTAGGAGTTCAAAACTTGTTTGCACTTCCAAGCTTGAGGGGGAGTGTTAATGTAGGTGATATTAGAGAAAGTTGAAAAAGAAGGCCAATCTTGTGTAAATTCTGTTATATCCATAAAGTTGTTATAAGGTAATTAGTTAGTTATGGCCTAGTTGATTAACATGAGTTGAGCAGTTAGCTCATTTGATCAACTATAAATACTCTTGTACATTCTTCATACAAAACAAGTTAGTAATACAACTACTACTAATTCTCTTCATTACATCTCATCTCTTACTTCACATTTCTTCTTCAGCTTCTTCTTCACCATATCAATGGTGTATTCTTCTTCTCTTATTCTGGAAAACTACAATATCAAATGGGAAAAGGGGAGCTAAAAGTGAAAAAGTGCATCCCAGCACAAAGGATATTAGGTTTGTACGGAGCCGTTACATATTTACATTTATTCTCCTGGTATCATATGTTAAAAAGAAAAACATATTTTAATGGGATTCAACCATCAACTAATGGTATATATATTTAGATTCAGCAGATTACTTACATTATTTTTCAAAGTTATTATATTTATCCTACGTAGAGTAGCTCCCTCTTGTCACAAAATTATCTTTTAAATAATTTGATGATATAAAAATATAGCTTAACAAGTTATCTTTCATGATTTTATCTTAAAGTTAATAATCCCGAATTGCAATAGGTAACACCTTAAGCTTAAGATATAGTTATATGAATTTCTTTCTTTTTACCCCGCTAGCTTAAAATTCTTTTTGAAAAAACTTACTTTAAACTTCTACAAAATCAAGTTTGAAATAATTTATACAATCTGATAATCTCTCGATTTAAGTTTTTTATATTTTCTTTTTCAAATTGATTGACTTGTTTTAACTTGACACGAAATTTAAGAAAATAACGAAATTTTTAAATTGTAATCTTAATTTAAAGATATGTCAAGTGTATCAAAATACCAAATTAAACGTGTTACGTGAAAAGTTAAAATTAAAAAATTATTAAAAGGGGGAAGAGTCATTCTTTTTAAAACAAACTACATATAAAAAAATAGATCAAACAAATTAAAACAGAGAAAATAATAAAAAAATTACTATAGCTGAAGTTTTCTTTAACAACAATAATCATCATTGTATCGTACATTATTTATAAAACTATCTCTTTGTAATAGTCTTAATCAAGCTCAGGGTGTGAATATATTTTTTGAAATTAACTTAGTAGGTGTTTGTACATGAAAATCAAAAATATATTTATTTTATTTGAAATTCTTAAAATTGAAAATAGAGTTAGAGTTGAATTTGGCCATAATATTTTATAATTAATATTTAGAATTGAAATATATTTTTTAAAAATATAAAAATAAAAATAAAATTTAAAAATTTAGCATTTTATGAAAATTAGATTATTTTATGAAAATTTAAAAACTTAGAACTTTTTTTTTGTCGAAAAATAGATTAAAATGTGAAAAAAATGAAACCAAATAAAGTGAAAACACCTCTTTTGGTATTTTTCAAAATTTCAAATACAACTTCAAGTTTTATTTATTATTTTTATGGTCAAACAATAATTTTTAAATAAAGTGAATTCGTATTTTGGAATAAAGTGAATAATATTTATGACCAAACGGGTCCTTAAAAGATTGAACCGTCCAAAAGAGTAATTGATAGATATATAATATAGATGTACAACCAAACCTCTCTGTAGTGGTTGTCTGAAAATTTCATGATTGTTATAAAGAGGTGCTATTATATATGTATACTTATTGGACCTAATCTAGTCTAAGACGTTGACAGCTTCTTCAAGTAATTAGAAACCCTTTAGGACTCTATTGTATTTACCATCTAGTAGTTGTGTTCACGTAGAAGACTAATGTCTCGTTGTACTATATATTCATCGTGTATGCTTGTAAATCAATGAAGAGCCAAAAACCTTTTTAGTCTTATAATTTGTAACTTAACATGGTATCAGACGCCAATTCAATCTCTTCTCCTGCTTTCTCGCTTCCTGCCATGTCTTCCTCCTTCTTCAATCCCCTGAACAATGCTCATCACTTTATTTCAATTAAACTTACTTTCAAAAATTATATATTCTGGAAGACTCAATTATTGCCTTTCTTGCGAGGTCAAAACCTCCAAGACTTCATTGACGGATCAAAGCCATGTCCACCTGTTGTTATTTCTATTGAAGGTTCGGATACTACTACATCCAACTCAGAATTTTCTACTTGGATCCAACAGGAGCAAATCATCATGAGTCTGCTAATATCTTCCCTCTCTGAAGAAACAATTCCTATAGTTATTGAATTGAAATCCTCCAAGGATATTTGAGATAATCTAGCAGCTGCTTTATTTTCTCCTTCTAACACTAGAATTTTGAACCTCCATATGCAACTCCACAACCTTAAACAAGATGATCTATCTGTCACTCAATTTCTCCAAAAGGCAAAACTTCTGTCGGATGAATTGGCAGCCACAGGGTATCTTGTGAACACTTCAGGTTTTAATATTTATGTGTTTAAAGGATTGAGACCAGATTTCAAAGATATTGTCACTGCTTTGTCTGCCAAACCCGAACCCGTTTCATATTCTGAACTCCTTAGCCTATTGTTGAATCATGAGTTTATTCATGGATCCTCCATGATTTCTTTCTTCCTCATTCCAGGTGACTCGTCGTCAAATACACCGACAGCCAACATCGCTCAACGCGTTTTCAATAATGGTGATAGGCAGAAAACTGGACAGTCTACTAATTCTAATAACACTTACAGAGGTCGCGACAGATCATATAGGGGACGAGGGGGAAGATGTGGTCGTCATCAATACCAACGTAATGCCTACGGAAATAATTATTCTAATACTCCTCAACCTTGGAATAACATTGGTGATGGACGCACACGATGTCAAATCTGCAATGGAACTAATCACCAAGCTTCCACTTGCTTTCAACGCTACCATCGCACTATGAACTCATCTGCTCATCTCACTCATCAGGCATCGATTTTATTGACTCAAAATTGGTTCCCGAACTCAGGTGCCAGCCATCATATTGCACCAGATCTCTCCGGCTTCACACATGTTAAGGAATATAAAGGATCGGATCAACTTCATGTTGGTAATGGACAAGGTTTTCCAATCCAAAACATTGGTAGTGCCGCTTTCTCAAATTTTTCTAATCGAAAACTTTCTCTAAATAACATACTTCATGTTCCATTCATTACTAAACGCCTTTCTTCTGTTCAATGATTTGCTCGTGATAATAATGCTTTCTTTGAATTTCATCCCGATTATTTTCTTGTCAAGGATCGGGACTTCAAGACTCCACTTCTTTTCGGTCGGAGTAATGATGGCCTCTACTCCATGTCTATTAAGCCATAATCCTCCAGTTCTCCTTCAACACTCTCGGCTACCAAAACTTCTTCTACTTGCTGACATCTCCGTTTGTGACATCCGCATCAAAAAGTCCTCAGTCAAGTTTATGCACAATCCATCTATAAATCAATGGGCTGTTGTGAAACGCATTCTCCATTATCTCCAACACACCAAGAATATGTCATGTTTTATTTCAAAAGCTTCTAATTTTCACTTGCAGGCATTCAGTGACTCTGATTGGGCTGGCAGCATAGATGATCGAAAATCTACTGGTGGCTATGCAATTTATTTTGGCCCAAATCTGATCTCATGGTCCTCTCTCAAACAACGAACGGTGGCACGATCATCTACAAAATCTGAGTACAAAGCTTTAGCAGATTCTGCTGCAGAATTAACATGGACTCAGTCACTAATGTTCGAGTTTGGTCTTCAACTATCTCGTGCTCCTATCCTTTGGTGTGATAATATCGGTGCAGCATACCTGTCGATTAATCCTATTTTTCACTCTCGCACAAAGCATGTTGAGATAGATTTTTATTTTGTGCGGGATAAAGTAGCTAGACGCGACCTTCTCATCCAGGTTCTCTCCTCTAAGGATCAGATAGCTGATGCCCTCATAAAGACGCTGTCTACAACACGATTTCACTTCTTACGGGACAAAGTGAACGTGAAGGACCCACCTTCAGTTTGCTAGGAGGGTATTGGACCTAATCTAGTCTAAGATGTTGACAACTTCTTCAATTAATTAGAAGCCCTTTAGGACTCTATTGTATTTACCATCTAGTAGTTGTGTTCACTTAGAAGACTAATCTCTCGTTGTACTATATATTCATCGTGTATGCTTGTAAATCAATGAAGAGCCAAAAACTTTTTGTCTTATAATTTGTAACTTAACAATACTGACATTTGACGTTCAGATCTCATTTTGTTGTTATAAGCCAAAGCATGCAAAATTAGAAAGAGTATGAATATAAAAAAGGGAAACAGTAGTAGCATTTTCCTTGTGAAGTTATGAAATAACTGATGTGCCTCATTTAAATTAAATACGATTTTTTCCTTTAAATTAGATATTCGTACTTAGCTTGAAATTTATTGTGTCCGTGACATTAATGATGATTATCATAAATATTTTGATATTTTATTTTTTATATAATATATTTTTTGTAACATATTATTACATAATATTTGAGTATGTTATTATAGAGAGGTAATTCACAAAGAGCATACCACTATAATAAATAATATTATTGTTATATATAGAATATCATTATAGAAAAGTAAAATATAACATGAAAAATCAGGTCATTATAATAAATATTAATATTATAATAAAATATTGTTGCATCTTAGAGAGCGAATGTAAATATTTTTTATTTAAGTTAAAAATGGGTTAATATGTGTCTCTTTCTTTTTCCTCGTAAAACTTTTCACAGCTCAACTTGCTGAGGTGGGCGCATGTGTTGCATGCCCTCTTGCACAATAATTAGCAGTTGATAGTTATATTATGAAGGGGCATAGGCCCATATTTACGGGTTGAACTGAAAAGTGCTGCATCCAAGTAGCAAATGTATTTCTCTCATCTCTTATATATAAATATATAAGTGAAGGATTGGTGTATCACTAATTTATCTTTTTATGGCTACACCAATTATTTATTATTCATTATTCATTATTCATTATTCATTATTATTATTATTATTATTATTATTATTATTATTATTATTATTATTATTATTATTATTATTATTATTACTACTACTACTACTATTACTATTATATTATTATTCATATTATTCATTATTATTATTATTATTACTATTATTATTATTAGTAGTAGTATTACTACTATTACTATTATTATTATTATTTTATTTTTTAAAATTATTATTACTATTATTACTACTTTTTTTTGGTGAGTACTACTATTACTACTACTACTACTACTACTATTATTATTATTATTATTATTATTATTATTATTATTATTATTATTATTATTATTATTATTATTATTATTATTATTATTACTTTACTTTACTACTACATATAAGTGAAGGTTGAGTGATTATCAAGGGTTTCTCGGTAATTTTAGTGACTCATAATAGTATTATTATTATCATATTATTATTATCATCTTTTACTATTACAATTACTATTATTATTACTAGATATTCGTGTCCGTGCAAGGCACGGGCATTTTGGCAACACTAATGTGTAAAAGAGATTCAACTTTGGGGAAGATTATTTCCTACTTGTTTTAATTATTTATTGTAGGAGTAAAAGAAAAGAAATGTAGTACAATGAATCTATGTTAACATAATATATACATTCAGTGTGAAACAAAATTGAGTTTGCTACACTAGTCCAATTAATACAAAAGTAATTATATAAGTGAATAAACATCTAGCTAGATTGTTGCAACTACAGTTGGCGACACATCTTTCATTTGGACATTCCTGGAAAAGTACATGATGCATGTCTCATTTGAAAGTTTCAAATATATAAGTTAAGGAGACATACATCGATTTCGAAATATTTATTGCACCGTAAACTTACCGAAATACCATTGATAGTCATTTAATAAGAAACAAAAAGATATTTATAAAAAATTACTACCATGTATAATTCAATTACAAAGATCTAAATAAAAATATTATTAAAATAATACATGAGGACAAAACTAATAAATATAAGAAAAAAATAATATGTATGTGTAACCATTTTATTGAATCTTAAAAATGAGGATAAAACGAATAAATATAAGGAAAAAGCAATATGCATGTGTCACCATTTTATTACATCATAAAATTATTGAAATACTCTTAGGGTATAAAAATAAGTAATTTAATAAGAAAAAAAAGATATTTATAAAAAATTACTATCATAGATAATTCAATTATAAAGGTCTAAATAAAAATATTATTAAAATAATAAATGAGGACAAAACTTATAAATATAAGAAAAAAATAATATGCATGTGTAACCATTTTATTGCACCATAAAAATGAGGACAAAACTAATAAATATAAGGAAAAAGAAATATGCATGTGTAATCATTTTATTGCACCATAAAATTACGGAAATATCCTTGATAGTCATTTAATAAGGAACAAAAAGATATTTATAAAAAATACTACCATGTATAATTCAATTACAAAAATCTAAATAAAAATATTATTAAAATAACACATGAGGACAAAACTAATAAATATAAGAAAAAAATCATATGCATGTGTAACCATTTTATTTACTATTATATATGAGTGAAGGTTGGGGTGACTAAAATTATCGAAATACCCTTGGTAGTCACCCCAACTTTCACTTATTGCACCATAAATTACCGAAATACCCTTGATAGTCATTTAATAAGGAAAAAAAAGATATTATACTATATATAAGTGAAGATTGGGGTGACTAAAATTATTGAAATACCCTTAGTAGTCACTTCAACCTTGACTTATTGCATCATAAAATTACCGAAAGACCTTTGGTAGTCATTAAATAAGGAACCAAAAGATATTTATAAAAAATTACTACCATGTATAATTCAATTACAAATGTCTAAATAAAAATATTATTAAAATAATACATGAGCACAAAACTAATAAATATAAAAAAGAAAAATATGCATGTGTAACCATTTTATTGCATCATAAAAATGCGGAAAAAACTAATAAATATAATAAAAAAATTATATGCATATGTAACCATTTTATTTACTAGTATATATAAGTGAAGGTTGGAGTGACTAAAATTACCGAAATACCCTTGATAGTTATCCTAACCTTCACTTATATATAGCAGTAAAAAAATAATAATAAATAAATAGAATAGAAACAGAAATAATAGTAGTAATAACAATAGTAAAAAAAAATGAAAGAAAGAGAATAAGACAAATTAATAGTACCAAGGACTTTCACTTATATAATATATATATATATATATATATATATATATATATATATATATATATATATATATATACTAGACGGTTATTGCCCGTGCTCGCACGGTCCCAACATTTTAATTTTGAAAGTAATCGTCTTTTTGAATGCTTTGCATAGTTATTTGATGATGAAAGGATAACGACGAAGAAAAAAATATATCATGAAACAAAAAGCTAAAATTGCATTAACCTTACAATTCTTCATTTAGTTGCAACGCAACATCAAGCAATAAAGTATTGTATTCGAAAAACTACTCGAGTTGTGGGAGAAAGAAAATACATACTCTTTCAACATACCGACTTGACACTTACACCAACTCCAACACAATCACCAACTAAATAGCTAATCACCAACGCCAGTTCTTCTTGTCAATGAACCCAATCGGTAAAGACTTTCCTTCCACTAAGCATACTTGTGCCTCCTATTTCAATGACCTAAGACACCATTGACTGCAAGCTTTTGCGATTTAAAGACGGGACTTTCACTCTCTATATATACAATTTATCATTCTTCATACGCAAACTTGTCTCATAAACAGAAAAATATGAAATTCGTAGTTAAATATCTGAGCTAAAAACGTTATCCCTTCCTTGGAGGTAGAGAAGATGTTTCTGATGGACCTTTGACTTAAGAAAAATTAGATGAAATAGATCAAGTCGATGTAAAATCCAATCAAAGACATCTGACCAACCTAATATTATAAATCAAAAGATAACTTGCCTCATTATAATTACTTTCAAATAAAAACATATCATTTTCATTCATTTTTCAGGATCTTTCTAATTCAGGATATAATAGTGTTTGCTAAGAGATTTATTTAAAGATGCAGTAAGTATCTATCATCAACAGATGGGATACTTCAGTACTCACAAGATGGTATGCCATAGTTAATATTTGGACCGCCTTATATAAGAAGAGAAGTATGAGATTTGACTTCCCTGCAACAATAAATTTGTCTGTACTTCTTAAAGAAAGAACTTTCTTTCATTCTGCATATGCTACACTATTATTATTTCTCCAATCCAACTAAAAAGATAAATTATTATAAAGTTAAAAAAAAATGGAGGGGGAGGAGGGAGGGGGGAAGTAAACTGCAAATATAGAATGATAGAACTATTAATAATTAGTGTAGAATGACGATCGTGAATAATGGATGTTTCAATGTCGTCAATAGTTCTTGCTCACATATTGGGATGTTCCTTGATGCATTTGTCTAGCTTCTACTATCATTATTGATGTTATGTCAGTGAGATTTCCAGAATCAAGTTTCACTAAGTAAAAGTAAGCTCCTTTTGAATGTGAAAATTTCAATGGAATTATTGTTCAAGTAAAAAAATCTTACTCTACTTCACGAAATAAGCAAAATTGGAAATTTCTTCCTTGAGAATTCCATGAATTCTTCAGCCTGAGGTCTCGTAAATTGCAGTAATTTTTCACTCAAGAGAAGGAAAGAGTCATAGACAGCGAAATAATTACAAAGCTTATAAATACTTGTTGGGAAAAATGAATTATCGATACTCTTAGAAGCACATTTAGCTCCATTTGATCTAATTCGTTAACCAGCTATCCACAATGCTATGAAAATAAGCATGATCAATGCCAAGACTCAAGATGCAATTGATCTAGTTCAATATAGCTCCAAGAAATTATAACAATAAATTGATACACGGGGAGTTTAATAAAATTATGCAATCGTTCGGCATGAAATTCAAGCAAAGAACTGAACAGAAGTTGTATCAAAAATGACAAAGGACAGATGACTACTTAAATGCAGTTCAAAGGTTCTTTCACATACTTCATGTGCCTAAAGAAGAAGATGTTCAAAACAAAAACTATGCAGTAACCACAAGCAAACATACATATTCTCAAAGCTATTCTTCGCATATGCTCCACATTCACGTCCATCCAGAATGCTTAAGTGAGACCTGTAAAAAAAATTCCTGTATAAGCAACATAAAAGATCACTTAAAAGACACAAGTTTTAACAGTTGAATAAAGAAATACGATAAAGAGTGAAAAGATAACCCATCTACAAAAATAACCAGGGCTGTGAAAATGATGTCTGCATATTATAAACATCCAACTTTCTTGAGTGTTGTTTTGATGGAGGACCGAGAATTTTAAGGTAAACTAAACGTTAAAACAAACTTGTACAAGGTAAATGTGTCTTTCCAATAAATAATAAACTTCGGAAGAAGACATTTCAACAGGAGTATGAAAGTAAATTCCATTGAATGAAACAACAATAACAACAACAACAACAAACTCAACATAGTTTCACGAGTGGGGTCTGAGGAGGACAGAGTATACACAGACCTTACCCCTACCCTGTCAAGTCGAGAAGTTGTTTCTGAAAGACCTTTGTTGGAATAACAAAGGACATAGGCAGGGCGAAATGACAGGAGAAAGGTATGGCACCTCTCAGTACAATCAAGTGAAACTCACTGCATATCCATTCATCATCAACGATGTACTTGTATTCATAGCGTCCTTCCTGTATATGGAGGAGACATTAGGATTGATAATCTTTACGAAATATTTGTTATATGTTCTCCAATTATTTTGTAACAATTTACTTTTTGTTGTTGCACCATACATGTCGCTGAACTTTTCAATTATGTTTATATATACAATTTTCATCATTGAAAGAAAAAAGAAGCAACACTGCAAGCCTAAAACAACATACTTACAGGCAAATCCCTCTAGACAATCCACATATTACAAAAGAATCACAAATAAGAAGCTTGACGAACTCTTTTGTCAATCCCGAAATAAACTAACCAGCTTAAGCTAACTGCAATAGACTACTATACAGAGTATGTCACACATCAATAGTGATACGATTGTCTTAAATCAAAACAATATTAGAGATACGCGGTAATTGTGAAGAAAGAGGAACTATATCATGTAAGCATAAATCTCACATTCTTATGGGTTCCTTAGACAGCACTACAACCAAATGCTACACTCAAACAACCAAATGCTACACTCTAATCTGATTCATATCTAAGACAAAAGACCTATTATGCTACCTACATTCATCAATGAGCCAAACAACCCAAAGAGAAGTGTGCGTAAATTCATTAACCACCACACAATATCAACTCAGCTAATTAAAATAATAAAATCAATTTTGGGGAACTAAAACAATCAACTTCAAGTTGTAGAGCATCTGTCAAAAGACTTCTTTTTTTACAAAAATGTATTTAGTTATTTTAGAAATATTTCAAGCGACTTTGCTACATCGGTGTGCAATTCAGATACAAATACAAATATGTATGAAAAATCCAATTAGAAATACCCAAAAGAACATAGAACTACCACAAATGTCACAACAAACAAGTTTACTTTGAGGTACTAAACAACTTTTTTGGCTCATTTACAGCTAAATTTGAAGGTTCAGTGAGATGGTACTTTGTAATTGACTTTTTATTTTGTTTCTCTTGGTTAGTTGAATCATTTAACCTGATGTACTTCTTGTGCATCTAAGTAATGCCAAGACATTCACGTTAATTGACCAAAAAAGAAAAGAGTGTGGACATAAGAAAAGAGCTTTGAAATTTTGATTCTCAAAAGCACAAACAAACACTAATTTTCTAATTGTGATATTTTCTCAAACATCTAATGTGACTACAACGAACGAAATTCAAATTTAGTTACTGTAGCTGAAGCACCAAATAAAAAGCAAAATCAAAACAAAAATCAAGTCAATCGAATGAAAATTCAACAGAAGAAAACCTAAAACCAAAAGTGAAAGAGAAGAAGCTGGTAGAGGCTAAAAGTTTACTCAAAATTATCCGAAAAAGAATGTTTATCAGCGGAATTCTCATCCCAGTGGCTGGTTGAGAGCCCTTCCATGGAGATTTAACTGATATGATGAGAATTGATTGTCGGTTCTCTCCACTCTTTTGTTAGAGATGATATGAAAATATCGGATGCTTCTAGAGTATAATTGACTAATTAAATTGCCCTTGAAATAAGTCATGTTTACTAAACTACCCTTGGTCGTCCACTTGATCACCTTTATGTTCATCAGCTTGGCGGAAGTAGTAGTAGCACTGGTGTTTGCGGAGGCGGAATTGCCAGTTTGTCCTACCACAGGCTTTCTTGAACAATGGCGACCCCTGTTCATGTGTCGCTCACAATACTTTTGATCAGCCAACAGCATCTCTTGATCACCACCATTTCTTACCATCTGTTCTCCTACACATTCCTGGTTCTGGATCATTGTTATTGGAGAATCCTAGATGGAAAGCACCCCATCCCACTGCCAAGATAACCAGAACACAGATCATCCAATAGTCTAAGAAAATTATACTCAAAACCATCCACTATTTAACCGCTTTTTCCTGCTTAATAGGAAGAAAATTTACTTAATGCAGCATATATATAACAATACCTTTATTCCATCATTTCACAATTAGAAACAAGTAATGATTTACCACGGTAGGTATGATCATTTGTGGTGGCGGGCGGAGTCAAAATTTTCACTAAAAGGGTTCAAAACATGAAGTAAACACACGAGAAAGTCGAAAGGGGTTCGATATCTACAATATATTCATAAAAATAATTTTAACCGTCTACATATACCGTAATTTTCCGCCGAGCTAACCCCCTTGCCGTACCAGACTCCGCCCCTACACACTTGGGATACTTCCTTAGCCATATAGAATAAACAAATTCAGCTTTAGATCTCACATTTCAGGTACAAATGTGGATAATTGCATCATTTTTATACAGCAAGATGGTAAGAAGAAAAAGCAAAGATTTACAAGCATTGGGTCTCAGGCCTGTAAAAGTTGAGAAACCAGCAGATTCAAGAGCTTTTCTCATAAGATTGAGTAGATAAGGAGGTATTGGTACATTTGCAGTGATGTACTTGTAGATCAAGGCCTGATGTTCCAGCTCCATCCACTGTGATGGAGTGAATAGCCCTTTCACACCTGCAATTAGCCTATGCATATTTCCACCATTCAAAGCTCCACTGCCACAACCTGAGCAAAAGAGATTACAACTTTAGTAACAAAAATTGGTTTTTACCAAATAAAGAGACTAAAATGAATGGCTCTTGTCAGCTCAACAAATGTGAGAGAAGAACAAAGACAAAATTAAGTAAGGGTGACAAAAATATTTTAAAACTAAAAAAGAGTGACACAACTTTTAAATATTGAGTAGAGTTGATAATTTTAAGATTAGTATTAATGATACTAATTTTAAAATTCTCCCGTTTTATTATTTATACAAAGATTCCTACACCATCACCATCACTCCTCCTCCACATCCTTTTTATTGTTGTAGCCGCCACCTCCTCTTCCTCTACTATCTCTATCATTGTCACATCTTTCAGATTCACCATTATTTCCTTCCTTTAAATAACTATTCCTATTTTTCTTCTTTCTTCTCCACCACCGTCGCTATCAACACCACAACAAATGTCATCTTCTCATTCGACGTCACCACCACCACCACCACCTCTATTTTTACCATGAACGTCAATTTTTTGTGGGTTCCTCCTCCAATCAATTTTTTTTCAAAAATTAAGCAAGTATCAAAGTTGCTGCAGCAACTATCAACTTCGATAATTGTTGTTACAGTAATTGTTGCAACAATTATCGTAGTTGCTAAAACAACTCTCGTAATTATTGAATTTTTTGAATTATTTCTTCATTTATTTTTAAAAGAAATAAAAAATTTCTTTCCAAACTTTTTTTTTTTTTAAATAGTTCATGAAAATTAAAAAAAAAAAAGAACGAAATGAGAAGAGAAAGAAAAAGAGAAGATGGAACAAGAGGAAAATCAAGAGAGGAAAAAAAAATAAGAAGAAGAAAAGAAGATGGAAAAAGATAATTTGAAGAGAGAAAGAAAAAGAAAATTGAAAGATAAAAAAAAGGGGAAATTTTAAAATTTATTTTAAAATTTGAAGTTGGAGGACTTTTAAAAAATTTAAAAGTTTTTAAAAATTACATTTTACACCCCGATTAATTTAATCACAATTTAAATAAAAATTTTACCTTTTTAAGACTTTTTTGTCACCTCCTACTTAATTTTCTCTAGAAAAATAGACTCTTGAAAGTTAAATTGCCTAAACTCTTCAAAAATGTTGCTGCGTAGTTTATTGCGGAGAAATTAAAAGACTGTTGGTATTGAATTAAGAAAAAAAATAGTGAAAAATCAAAAGTTCATCATCAGAACAAAAGATAGTCTGACAAAATGGAAAAAATCTAAAAACACAAAATATGGCTAGAATTTTCTATGCAAACTCATAGAAAAAATTAATTTTGTCATTATTTTCATGTAGAAATCTAAGTAGCCTAATTTCTAACCACTAAGTTAAATTAGTTTTAAGAAAAAACACTAAAAATCAGATAATACAATATCACACAAACTATTAAAGAACACAAATAAAGTTTGACTAGACATTGAACTAACATGAAAAGTAGAAGAAACAATATAATTTGAGAAGAATGAATCAATTTTGACCTAACATTGGAGTGGATGACCTGAAAATTGAAAGTAAAATAGGAACAAATTAATATGAAAGAGTGAAAAAAACATAGAAAAAATTTCAGAGTAGAAAAAACACGCACAGATTGAAAGAAAAAGAACCAAGATGTGAAGGTGAAGAGTTGATTGAGTATGTTCTTTCCACTTTTGTTAGAGATAAAATATCTGATTTTTCTAGAACGCCACTAGTACTATTACTATTACTAATCTTATAATTACTCTTTTGTCCTTACCTTAAACTAAATTTGCGAAATTGCCATTGGTCGTTCTAGACCAGCTTTTTATATAGTAGAAATACATACATATATATATATATATGAATAATAATTATTATTATTATTACTATTATTATTATTATTACTTTACTTTGCTACTGTATATAAGTGAAGGTTGGGGTGACTACCAAGGGTATTTCGATAATTCTAGTGACCTTAACCTCTATTGTTTCCTTATATTTATTAGTTTTGTCCTCATTTTTATTGTGCAATAAAATGGTTATACATTCATTTATATATAAGAGAAATTATTATTATTATTATTATTATTACTTTTTTTTATTATTACTATTGTTGTTGCTGCTACTACTACTACTGTTATTATTATTATTATTATTACTTTACTTTGTTACTATATATAAGTGAAGGTTGGGGTGACTACCAAGGGTATTTCGGTAATTTTAGTGACCCATAATATTATTATTATTATTATATTGTTATTATTACTATTATTAATTTTTTTTACTATTACTATTACTATTATTATTATTATTACTATTATTACTTTACTACTATATATAAGTGAAGGTTTGAGTGACTACCAAGGGTATTTCTGTAATCTTAGTAACCCCAACCTTTATTTATATATAGTAATAAATAAAATGGTTACACATGCATATAATTTTTTTCTTATATTTATTACTTTTGTCCTCATTTTTATTGTGCAATAAAATGGTTACACATGCATATTATTTTTCTTTATATTTATTAGTTTTGTCCTCATGTATTATTTTAATAATATTTTTATTTTGACCTTTGCAGTTGAATTTACATGGTAGTAATTTTTTATAAATTTCTTTTTGTTCCTTATTAAATGACTACCAAGAGTATTTCGATAATTTTATGGTGCAATAAATTTTTTGAAATCGATGTATGTATCCTCAATTTATATATTTAAAACTTTCAAATGAGACGTGCATCATGTACTTTCCCATGAATGTACAAACAAAAGACGTGCCACCAACTGTAGTTGCAACAATCTAACTAGATTTTTATCCACTTATATAATCACTTTTGTATTGGTTGGACCAGTCTAGCAAGCTCAATTTTGTTCCACACTGAATGTACATATTATGTTAACATTGGTTCATTGTACTACATATCTCTTTTTTTACTCTTATACTAAACAATTAAAACAAGTAGGAAATAATCTTCTCCAAAGTTGGATCTCTTTTGCACATTAGTGTTACCAAAATGTTTGTGCCTTGCACGGACACGGATATCTAATCCACATAATCAACCAACTATTCATCATTCTCAAACTTTCTATCCTCATTCGAGTATATATGTGCCGCTTGAGGTTTAGGTGTGAACATAGAAATTGTAAAATCAAAGAGTTGGAGAACTGAAATGAATTAATCTGATTCTTTGATTTCGATTTTTTGATTTAATTTTGATATTAAATTATTTAAAAAGTTGATATTCGGCTCTACTTTTTTATTCTAGTGTTAACCACAGAATCAATAATACTAATTGATTTTCTCTATCACGGGTCAAATTTTCTCCAGTAACATACCCCAGCCCCCACCAATATTCTCTTAATTTCCCTTTCCCTGTATTCTCAAAACCTAACTACCAAGTCCTAGGACTCCTAACCCTAGCCTTTAGCCTTTTACCCTAATTTCACATTTCTGAGCGTCTGATAGTTTGTTTGGATGGTTGTTATACGTAGTCTTATAATGTATCATATATTATAATATTGTATTATTATTATTGTTTTGATACATAAAATATCTTAATAGATTTTAGCGTTGTCCGTTATTATATAGTATCATACATCAATAACCTAAAGAACAAACTCAAATATTATAAAGAAAATAGGATATAGGATAGAGCTATTATAAACAAACCAAAAGGTATGGTAAATGATAAAATAGGATTATTAATAAATAGTAAGCCAAGTCCAAAAGCCAAAAAAAAGAAGTGATTATATGAAATAGGCTTAGTCGTTGCATAATAGCGAATTTACGATGCAATACAATAACGTCTACTTCACAGTGAAAACATATATTATATCTAAAAGAACAAAACATATACGACCTCTCACCCAATCACTGCTCTTTAGTCAGCAAGGTCTTTTTCATTTTTCATATATATTTTTTTCCATGTTCATCTCAATCTCCTTAACTCATTCACCGTCTCCTTGTGATTTCCATGTTATACTATTGACGCTGACGACATGATCGATGCCTAAGGCCTAGCAGTTCATCTTTCAGTTTCACCAACAAGCCAACAAATGAGACGTCAAAATTAAGCATGTCAAACGGGCCGGTTTGACCCGGCCCACTAAGAAACCCCTGGGTTAATTTTTTTGGGGTCCGATTGACTCGGCCCGAATCCAACCCGGACCAGGCCCACCGATTGTCCGGTCCGGACTAGCCCAAATTCTTTTTTTTTTAATGTTGGTTTGACCGTTTGGGCCAAAATAGCCGTTGGGCCCAACGGCTATATTGCCGTTTGGAGCCTCAAATGGCTATTTGGCCCATTTTTCTATTTTTTTTTTTAATTTAAAATATTTTTTAAAATCCAAAAGATTTCCTATAATTACCCTACACTTTCAAATCATTTTCCACACAAATTTCATTCTCTCAAATCGCATTCTCTCTCAAATATTCTATATATCTCCTAAAGTGCTCAATTTTATTTTTTAATTTTGCGATTACAAATAGGAGTGGAAGTTTTCTGAAGTCGCAACTTTCGAATACTTCCAAAATTTGGTATTATCGTTTCATCTATTACTTTTATTTTTTAATTAGTGTATTAATTGTTGAATATTTATTTTTATTATTTTTGTGTATTTTGGATTTTTTTTAGTTTGATTTATATTATGGATAAATTAAGAAACCTCGGTAAAAGTGTTAAATTTTTTTGTCCCGGAAGTGGTAGTGGTAGTAAAAAGTGAATTACTAGCGGTAGAGGTAGTTCAAGTAGTAGATATACCCGTGTACCTCAGGTACCACTTAGTCAACCTTTTGAGGAAGAAGTAGGTGTAGGTGCTCACGATATGGATTATTTAGAAGCTCAAAAAAATTACGGTATAGAAGAAGAAAATGAAGTAGATGCGGTTAATTTAGATGGAGATGATGAAAATATTGGTGAGACACTCGCAGTAGAAAATGCTAATGTTAGATCTGAATCGATTAATCGTTTTCCCCTTCCTCCCCGTGCCCCAAGAGCTCGTAGAAAAACTAGTATTGCATGAAATTTTTTTACACATATAGAATGAGAAATTAAGGTGCAATGCAATATTTGTCAACAAGTATATGAGCATAAAAGAGGAGGCAATCAAGGGGGTACGGGTACGTTAATAAGACATATAAGAGAGAATCGCCAAAGAAAGTTATTTATTGCAAAAGGTGGTGAGACTGTTGGTGGGTCAACACAAACTAGAATGGACCCAACAACCGGTCAGGTAATTAAGAATTATAATAAATTGAGGGACCGAAAAGAAATAGCAAAATAGTAGCTGTGGGTTGTTTGCCTTTCACTTTTCCTTCTTCGGATTCTTTTATTCATTATATTCAAGCAATTTATAATCCTATGTTTAATGGTATTTTTAGAAGTACTTGTCGGACTGATATTTTTAGACTTCATTCACAATATGTTATTATTTATATACATTGTTAAAAGATATTCAATGTAGAATAGCTCTAACTTCATATCTTGGTCGTGCTGTTAATAGAAATGATTATTTAACCATTACTTGTCACTAGATAGATAATAATTTTGTTATGCAAAAACGTATTCTAGCTTTTTTGTATGATGAAGATCGTAGACATACTGAAGAATTTATTGCTGAATCTATTAGTAAAGTTGCAGAATTTTATGGTATTGAAGGAAAAGTTATATGTATTGCTTTTGATAATGCTTCTAACAACAACAGTGCTATTTAAAAGTTAAAAAATGATCTCTCTCCGCCGTTACCTGAAATATTTCATGTTAGGTGTTCTTGTCATCTATATAATTTAATTGTAAGAGATGGTCTTGAATTTTTTTAGTTTTCTATTGAAAAGATCCGACTTGCTGTTGGCTTTATTCAAGGAAATAATAAAAAAAAAGTGAGAGAAATTAAAATTAAATGTGAACAAAATGGACTTACGCTGATATTTATGCCTGGAGAATATGATACTAGATGAAATGCTACGTATGATTATTTTAAAACTTGTCTTGCTTATAAAGTTTCTATTACATTGACTTTTAACCAATTTTGTGGTTCATTTGCTAATTCAGCTGAATGTATGCTAAATGATTCTGATTGGGCTGCAATTGGTGATCTTGTTAAGTTTTAGGAAAAAATTTATATAGCTACGGTAAAATTTCCCGGTGCTTATTATCCTACTGTTTGTAATATTTTAGTATATTTAGCCGATATTTCTATTTTTCTCAAAGAATTTAAGAATAAAGAAGGATACAAAGAAGTTGTTAGTGTTATGTTTGCTAAATTTAAAAAATATTTTTTCCCGATTTCTCCTATTTACTTGGTTGGTGTTATACTAAATTCATGTATGAAATTTAATACTATGTGCCACTTTAGTACTCTTATTTATTCTAACTTAGAGATAAATGCTAACAATGATTCTGAAGATGAAGAACAAGAACAACCAGATTTGTTTACGGCTATGAGTAATGCGAACATTTACTTAGAAAAATTATATAACCATTATGTCAATTTACTTGATGTAGCTGTACCGACAAATATCACTCCAACTGTCGCTCATCATGCTCCCGAGGAGCCATTATCTTCGAAAAAAGCAGAACATAGTGGTTTTCCCGATTACTTTTATGATTTAAATGTTTGGAACAACGTTGAGGCGAAAACTTACAAAACAACTTCTCGGGAAGAGCTTAAGTATTATCTTCGAACGCCGGTAGAGGATCGTAGACGATGGATCAATGCGTTGGATTGATGGAAGAATAATGAAAGACAATATCCTGTGCTTTCAAGATTAGCTAGAGATATATTGAATGTTCCCATGTCAACCGTTGCCTCGGAGAGCGCTTTTAGTCAGGGACGACAACAGCTTGGGGACAACCGACACTCATTGGGAAGCAATGCTCTGAATGTTTTAGTTTCCCTCAGAAATTAGATTAGAGCGGAACGAAGAAATCAAGGAATGGGGGTGGAGTCCAAAGACGAACAGAATCTTGAAGAAATTATGACTTTAAGGGAAAACTCAACACAATCAAATCCAATGCATGGTTTTGCCCCCATTGATTTTGACTATCCTATGCCAGTTCCCGTTAATATTAACATTAATGGGTTGGAAAAAGTGATGCAAAATTTGTAGATTTTTCATTCATGTAAATTATAAATTTTGGATCATTTTGCAATTAATAAAATACAACATTCATTCACTCCTTTATAATTTTTTTTCATTTAAATTGAATTTCTAGCTTGAATTAAATACTTAGTTTTAATATATTACTAATTTACTATCAAACTTTACACTAAGTAATAGACAGTTAAATATGACAAACATATATACACATAATGAAAAAATATTTTTTTTTTAAGTTCAAAACCTCAAGTATTATTATATTAAGTGTTACACCCTTTTTTTAACTTCCAAAAGAATTAGATTTTAAGGTTCGAAGGGTTTTTATTATCAAAGTGACAAAATTAAAATTTATTTCAAAAAAGAATTATTTATATTTTTTATTCAGAGTCGCCACTTGACATAATCTGGTGTGCCAAGTCACCTTTGGAGAATCCTTTTCGAAATGATTTGACTCTTTAAAAACTGGTTTGCGAACAGAGATTCCGGCTAAGAAATTCTGTTGACCGAGGGGAAGGTGTTAGGCATCCCTCGATCCCATGGTTCGACCACGGTCGCTTGGTGGAGCATATCATCTAATTTGACATTATAAATGTATAAACCACACAAAAACACATAAAAAATCAATCAAACACATGAAACAAAACAAATCCAAAATATAGCGTAAGTCCAATTATACAGTTCAAAATAAAAAATGCGAAAAAATAAATCCTATTCTAACCTACACTAATCCTGAACTACGCTCCTGTGCTTTACCCGATGCCTCGAGCCTTCGTCACGGGCGTCCTCCGAGTACAAAATACCGCGGGGCATTCTCCGGAGAATAAACATAATTACCTTGGGGCATTCCCCGACCAAATAATACATTTGATCTAAAAGCAATAAAACTAAGTCATTCAACACATGTTTCAAGCATTCAGCATTCCACAATTCCTGAAATTTACCAACCCGAACCTACTATTTGCCTACCCAACTCGACCTATCATGGCACTATCACGATCGACGACGTCAATGAATCAAAACAACAAAAAAATCAAAATTAATCCTAATTCACTTTAGCAATTTTTCAATTCTTCTCCAAATTCATTCTCAACCAATGATTAACACATGCATCAATTATCAATTCACTTTTCAACATTCAAATCCAACATTAACCAATAAACAATCAAGATTCAAACATACCAACACATAAATCATTCACGATTACGTAAAAATTAAAAAGAGAGAAGATAGAATTGGACCTCAGTGCTTTCAAAAATTGATGTATTATTTCGATTAACCCGGTAGAATCCGCATCCAAAATCCTCGAACAAAACCCCCAATCACAATCAAGAATCCAACTCGGTATCAAAAAAGTAAAGCCCAAAACTGATTAGGTGAATTGATCAGGACAAAACAGAATCTAAATCCCAAAATCAGTTCGAAGACAAATGAGCCAAGACCAAAATTGCAACAGAGTAAATCAAACCCGTCAAAATTCTCAGCAAACGAACTCACAACCCCTAAAAATCTGAACTACCCCAAACAATCCCACTGAACCTTTTTAATTTTTATCGTTTTCCGACGAAAGTTGGCCGAAATAAACTGAAACAACTCAAATTTTTATGGATTAGAAGGCTGACTTACCTTTCGATGAGATTCGGACGGAAAACTGGGATCGGGACTGACTTTTTGATGCGAGTATGGTTGGAACGAGATTAGCGGAGCTTTCTCGGTGGCGATTCTAGTGAGTCACCGGTGAGGCTTCGCCGGAAAGCAGTCCAATGACCTCCCTGTCTCTCTCTCGATCTCTCTGGCTCGCTCAAATCTCTCTTACCTTCAATGATTTCTCACTGTTTCTCTTTTAACTCTCTATGCCTCTCTCCATCTCTCACTCTCACTCTCCTCTCTTCTTCTTACTATTTTTTTTTTTTGAGTTTTTAGTGAGCTGGTGAAAATGTTGTGCCAGTGGAATTGGGGATTTTGTGGTGATCAGTGAATAAAAAAAGGAAAAAAAATGGCGTGGTGTGTTCTATGTTGAGGAAAAAAAGAATCCAGTGGTGCGTATGTTCTATGTATATGGATTGGTCAAGAAGAAAAGAAAATCCCCTGTACCTGTGTGTTTTTGGAAAAAATAGAGAAGAAGATCAAAGAGAAAGGAAAAAAGGCCTCCCCTAATCTATTATAGTGAATGGAAATTATATTGATGGAATGTGGGGTCGATGAGTGAGGTGTCTATTTTGATTGGGTAGGTTGTTAGGATGAGGTGTAAAGTTGGTTAGGATAGAATTAAAACAAAATAGAATTTGCTAGGGATTATGTTAAGGGTTGTTATTTTTTTTTTGTATTTTTGTGGGGTATAATTACATAGATGAGGGTGTATAATAAAGTGAGGTAAAAATGAATAAAATTAGACTTGGGAGGGACAAAATTAGGTGTCTACAACATGCCCCCTTTGAATGTAAACATGAAGTGTTTTCAGACAAAGAAGTAGACAATGAGACAAAATTTTATCCCGACCATTATTCAAAAAGAATGAAACAGAAGAAAGGAGGGAAACCAAGTCTTGACTTTGGACATCATACTCATCCCTAGTTATGAGGGAATCAAGTCACAGGTATCCCCAAGGATTGAAAGAAGAGGGACTATACCGAGTTGGAGAGTCGAGCGAGGTTCTATCGAGGTTTCGGTCTGCGGCTCTGTCATTACATCAAAAAAAAATTACAAGTTAAAACATAAATGAAATTACAAAAGTCCTATCTATGCGGCTTCTTTTGGACTCTTGACTTGAGTTTCATCACCCTATTCTTCAGGCGGGCTCCTGACTTGCAATTTCTTTAACTTGTTGCCTGACTTTCAATTTCTTCATCTTGTTGTTTGACTTTCCATTTATTCGCCTTGTGTTTCGGGCGGGCTTCAATGTTGCTTGAGTTATCAAAATAAGGAAGTGCGTCTCCTTACAAATGCTGCTTGAATTACCCAAACAAGGAAGTGCGTCTCCTTACAGATGTTGTTTGAATTACTAAAATAAGGAAGTGCATCTCCTTACAAATGCCGGTTGAATTACCCAAATAAGGAAGTGCATCTCCTTACAAATGCCACTAGAATTACCGAAATAAGAAAGTACGTCTCCTTACCAATGCCGCTTGAATTACCCAAACAAGGAAGTGCGTCTCCTTACAAATGCCGAATGAATTACCCAAACAAGGAAGTGCATCTCCTTACAAATGTTGCTAGAAATACCCAAACAGGAAAGTGCGTTTCCTTACCAATGCCTCGTAAATTACCAAAACAAGGAAGTGCGTCTCCTTACAAATGTTGTTAGAAATACCCAATCAGGAAAGTGCGTTTCCTTACCAATACCTCGTGAATTACCAAAATAAGGAAGTGTGTCTCCTTACCAATGCCGCTTAAATTACCAAAACAAAAAAATGCGTCTCGTTACCAATACTGCTTGAATTACCCAAACAAGGAAGTACGTCTCCTTACAGATGTCACTTGAATTGCCCAAATAAGGAAGTGCGTCTCCTCATAAATACTGCTTGAATTGCCCAATCAGTAAAGTATGTCTCCTTACAAATGTCTCTTGAATTACCCAAACAAGAAAGTGCATCTCCTTACAAATGTCGCTTGAATTACCAAAATAAGGAAGTGCATCTCCTTACAAATGTTGCTTGAATTGTCCAAACAATGAAATGTGTTCCCTTACAAATGTTGCTTGAATTACCCAAACAAGAAAGTGTGTCTCCTTACGAATGTTGCTTGAATTACGTAAATAAGGAAGTGTGTCTCCTAGAGATATTGGATTATGAATTTTACCATGGCTTTGAATACCAAATCTGTGCAGCAACATTGCCTCTTGCATTTGTAAAAGTGAGAATATTACGGCCTTTGATGTTTAGGCTTTGAAATCTTTGATTCAAAAGTAGCATGCGTTCCTGTTTCATACAAAGAAAACTTGTTAGTTTAAAACATAGTGGCTAGTTTGTGGCTTTGTCTTTTGGCAATTGTTCTTGCCCCCGTCACATTTAACCTTGCTTCCAACCATTACATATATCATTGACTTGATGCATTATTGACCCAAACTCAGATTATTAAGAATGACTTTGAAACAAACATCGTATCTTTGCTTTGTCATGCTCTTCAGATAAACCCTTTGACCTTTGGTATTTCCATGAGTTCCCAGACTTGTCTGTTGACAGAACTTTCTGTATGCCTTATTTCGGCTCTTAATCATTTCTCTTTCATGTGTTGTCCTTTTTTCCTACTTTTTACAATTGAAGAAGCTGGTAGCCAGTTTTGAAATCTTTTCTCACTTGTTTTGATATGGACTTGACTCAAAGACAAGAGAAAAATGACAATAATTTTTATTTTATTTGGGTAACTGAATCAAGAAAATAAAAATAAAAATATAACTAAAGAGAATAAAAAAACGACAATGAATGTCCCCATTGAAAAAAATGAAAGAAAAATTTATCTGAAAATGACAGTCAATCTCACTATTGACAACCTCTTTCCAAAAGGATTAGTCTGAAGAAACCATCGCTTCTTTAAATGTTTGAGGCTCATTTTCTAAGAGAAATGTTATAAAATTTAATCCAAACGAAGTTGACATTTTTTGACGTGTATTACGTCTTGGACTCTCATCATTATTTACATCCTCACTTGGTTCATCTCGAGGTCATTTAGACCCTCCACTAGAATGTTCATGTCTAGTTTTATACGGATAAATATGCTCAAAGAATTCAGCATTATCTGATTCAATTATCGTATTTTTAGTAATATCCGAATGTTCGAATTTATGAACCAAAAACTGGCATGCTTTACTACTTTTAGCATATCTTATGAACACGCAGTCACTGTCTTAGGTCCTATTTCACTCTTTTAGGCATAGGAACTTGAATTTTCGCTAGACACCCCCATACTTTGAAATATTTTAAGTTCGGTTTCCTTCCTTTCTATTTTTCATATGGAATTGATTGTGTCTTACAATGGGGCACTCTATTGAGTATTCGGTTAGCTGTAAGGATAGTTTCAAGTTTTGCAGTAAACCCAAACTTATTAGTAAGACATTAATCATTTCCTTTAAGGTTTGATTTTTTATTTTTGCAATTCTATTAGATTTAGGTGAATACGGGGTCGTAGTTTGATGGACAATTTCATTCTCTACACATATTTCCGCAAAGGGAGATTCATATTCTCTGCCCCTATCACTTCTTATAATTTTAATCTTTTTCTCTAACTAATTTTCAACTTCTATTTTATATTACCTAAACGCACCTATTGCTTCATCCTTACTATTTAGCAAATAGACATAACAGTACTTAGTGCAATCGTTAATAAAAGTTATAAAATACTTTTTTCCACCACGAGATGGTGTTGACTTCATATCACAAATGTCAGTGTAGATTAAGTCTAAGGGATTGGAATTCCTTTCAACGAATTTATGTGGATGGTTAGCATACTATGATTCCACACACGTTTGACATTTTGATTTATTGCACTCGAAGTTTGGCAGAACTTCTAAGTTAATCAATTTTCGCAATGTTTTGTAAATGATATGTCCTAATCATTCATGCCACAAATCATTAGACTCAAGCAAGTAAGAAAAAATAGAAGTTTTATTGATTTCAACATTCATTACATTCATCTTAACTAAGCCCTCAGTGAGGTAGCCTTTTCCTACCTACACTTCTCATTAACTAAGTATAATTTTCCAAAAACTAATACACATTTGAATCCGTTTTTATCAAGAAGTGATACAGAAATCAAGTTTTTCCTTAACTCTGGTACGTAAAGGACATTATTCAGAGTCAACACTTTGCCTGATGTTATTTTCAGGCAGACTTTTCCTGTTCCTTCAACTTTTACAGTTACAGAGTTTTCCATATAAATCTTCTCTTCGCCTTGAGCCGGAGCGAACACAACAAACAACTCTTTATTTTCACAAATATGGCGGGTGGCACCAGAATCCATCCACCATTCTCAAGGATTTCCCACCAAGTTACATTCAGACTGCATGGCACACAGATCCTCCATTTCATTCTTGGATTTGGCCATATTTGCTTGGTCCTTCTTTTATTCTTGCTTTGGGGCACAACAATCTGTTGACTTGTGGCTAATCTTGTCACAATTAAATCATTTGCATTTGAATTTCTTCTTAGGCTGATTGCTTTATTGTCCAGCTTTCTTCTGCTTTTTTGAGTTGTTGGGGTTGTCTTCTGCAATGTTATCTCTATTCATTGCATAATTTCCTTTAGACCTCCTCTCTGTAGATTTATTGTCTTCTTTAATGCGCAACCTCACAATGAGGTCTTCGACTGTCATCCCTTTTCGATTATGTTTCAATTACTCTTGAAGTTCTTCCACAAAGGTGACAACTTCTCAATAATCGCAGCAACTTAAAATGTCTTGTTCACAACCAAATCTACATAAAAGTTTATGTAAATGTTACGAATATTTTAGCTTGTTCAAATAAGGTATCCATTAAATTCATACGTTCCACAAAGATATCGTGGATGATGACTTGCAAATCCTGTACTTGAGAAACGACATTCTTGCTGTCGATTATTTTGTACTCTAGGAATCATGCAACATAGAACTTCTTGGTTCCTGCATCCTCAGTCTTATATTTCTTTTCCAGCCATTCCACAATTATTTAGGTGTCTTCATTATGTTATAGATGTTGTATCGGTCATCTTAGAGGCCACTTAGGATGTAATTCCTACATAGGAAATCAGAATATTTCCATGCCACTGTTACAATGAATCGCTCCTGGTCTGAAGTTCCTTCGGTCACTTCTGGAGCATCTTCTGAAATAAACATTTGAAGCCATAATATAGTCAGATAGAAGAACATTTTCTGTTGCCACCTCTTGAAATCAACTCCAGAAATTTTTTCACATTTTTTCGCTAGTGCCATTGTGGGTGGTGCATTTGTGCGACTGGTTGTGGCAACATTAGTTGCTGGCACATTTTTCAAACCATCTATATAACCTTCTGTAGTTATTTTTCCTATCACAAAAAGATAGTCAACTTTTAGCAGAAACTTATACTAATTACAAGTCCGTAGCAACTTATAAATACCACTTGTTTCTTGTTTAACGGTGAAATTTTTATATCTTCCAATCGTTAACCGAATGACCTTTAACTTGTCATGAGGATTATATTTCTTCAAATCACTTGTTATGTTCAAACGGAGTAGAAAGCTTAAAGCTTTAATCTCCAAAAACCAAACAATACAGATTATGATGGTTATTTCCTTAAGATTGTTGTAATATTGTTGTTTCGGGTACACAAAATGTATTTTGGCAAAACAACTTCAACACAAGTTCAAGATTATATCAAGAACACTTATAAAAAAATTTCAAAACCTTCAACACAAGTTCAATATGAATTATCAAAGAAGTGTGTTATTTTATTAAGAAATAAGATAAAACAGAATAAGCCAAGTCCTCCGAATTCACGGAGTGTCCTTAAGAAAATAATTCCCCTCAAGTACCCGAGGTTGCGGAATTTTTCTCCCAAGATAAAATAGTTTGACAACTAGAATGTAGTGGTACCTCACATGTTCTGGTTTTTCTTCGAACTCACTCAACAGAGATGATCATACAGAGTTTTTTCAAAGTAAGAGAAATGTTTTTCAAGTGCAGAAATTTTCATTCCAAACTAATGGAAAAATGCAGGTTTATATAGCCATGAAGTGCCTCTTCGAAAAGGAGGCAATGGTTCATCGGAAAGGTGTATATTTTCAGAATAGTCATGTCTGTTCATTCGAAACATTATGTAACAATCATAATAAGCTAAACAATCATTCCTTTTCCTAAAATAGTGTATCTTTTACTCGAAGAGTTGTGTCCCTTCCGAGCACCTTTCAGTGTTTCTGCATTCACGTGTTAATGGAGAAAAATTATTGCATTTTTCTTGGATTTTCGGACTGAATTTTTCCCAAGTTTCAGATAAATTTTGTCCAAAAAATTAATCTCATCGATCGATCATTTGAAAAATCTATATCCAAAGCCAAAGCTGAGCGAGCAACGACGAGGAAGACACGAAGCACCTCTTGATTCTTGTCTCACTATCTATGTGGAGTTGTGTTTATTAATAAGAACACATGCAAGTTTCATTCTCCCACCAATGTGGGAGAATTAGTGGGCTTTCTTATTGTGAGCACACTTTTTTTTTCGGTGTGTTTTCACTTTTCCTCCATTAATTCTATCCATTTTCCGTTCACACTTTCAACTTAAACCCAACAATGCCCCACATAAATGGGGAATGACTATTCTTTGTAAAACTTTTTGAACAGGTATGTGATCATCAAGCAAAGACCGATTGCATTTGGATAAGTGGGGTTTCCTTTGAACTTTCCGCAGTGAACAAGTATCAGATGCACTCGATCAATCGATAGATGTGATATGTTTGAACCGTCGAGCTTTAATGTATACCTAGACAACACATGTCACACAACCAGCCTTTTACTATTTATGGTTTTGACGGTTTTGTTTGTTTCATCAATGAACACGTCTCGATTTTATTAGAGCTTAAAGAATAGGCCTTTACTAACATTCTCCTTAAAACGGCTTCCATTTTGCCCTCATATAGGTGACTTCTAAATGTTCAATCCTATATATTAAACTATTTTGTCAAATCTGCCAAATTTAGATAATTATTAAAAGACTTCATACCATATATAAGTCTTATCGTTGTTTACTAAATATTGTCTACATCATGAGAATAGGTTAGTTATATTAACAATGTTGAACCTGTCAGACACAACTTTATTTGATATCTTTGAACCTAGCTCTTGGGATCTCCAGTCTGCTAGGTAGAGTTACCGTTATGCTGACTTGTTCTAGGCCGTAAATCCATTTCCTTAGATGTTCTCTCAACTCCCTCTCTAGATAGGCCTTTTGTAAGTGGATTCGACACATTATCCTTTGAATTCACATAGTCAACAGTGATAATTCCACTAGAGAGAAGTTCTCTAATGGTATTATGTCTCTGTCTTCTGTGATGAGATTTACCGTTGTACATCATGCTCCCTGTCCTACCTATTGCCGATTAACTATCACAATGTATACATACTGGTGCGAATGGTTTGGACCAATAAGGAATATCTTCCAAGAAATTTTGAAGCCATTCTGCTTCTTCACCGGCTTTATCTAGTCTGATAATTTTTGATTCCATTATAGAGCGAGCAATACATGTCTGTTTGGAAAATTACCAAGAGACTGATCCTCTCCCTATAGTAAATACATATCCACTCATGGATTTTACTTCATTCGATCCGGTGATCCAATTTCCATTACTATATCCTTCAAGTATCGCGGGATATTTATTATAAGGCAAAACATAGTCTTGAGTGTATTTAAGATACCCCAAAACTCTTTTCATTTCCATCCAATTAGTTTTATTGGGATTACTCATGTACCGACTCAACTTACTAATAGCACATGTTATGTCTGGTCGTGTACAATTTATTATATACATTAAACATCCCAATACTCTTGCATACTCCAACTGTGAGTCACTTTTACCTTCATTTTTTTAAAGTGCGAAGCTCACATCTAATGGATTCTTGGCAATACCAAATTCTAAATACTTGAATTTGTCAAGTATTTTTTTGATGTAATGAGATATGACAATGCCAACCCTTATGGAGTTCTATGAACTTTTATTCCTAAGATCACATCCACAACTCCTAGGTCTTTCATATCAAACTTTCTCTCAAGCATTTGTTTCTTAGCATTTATATCAGAAATGTCTCTACAAATGATCAACATATCATCCACATACATACAAACAATGACCTTGTGATTTGGAGTGTCTTTAATATAAATAAATTTATCACATTCGTTTATCTTAAACCCATTTGCCAACATGGTTTGGTCAAACTTTGCATACCACTGTCTTGGTGCTTTTTTTAGTCCATAAAGCGACTTAACAAGTTTACACACCTTTTCTTTACTTGGAACCACAAAACCTTTGGGTTGTTCCGTATAAATTTTTTCCTCCAATTCTCTATTTAGGAATACTATTTTTACATCCATTTGATGGATTTCATGACCATATACCGCCGCCAAGATAATTAACATCCGGATTGATGTTATCCTCATTACAGGCGAGTATGTATCAAAGTAATCAAGGCCTTCCTTCTGTTTAAAGACTTTTACTACAAGTCTTGTCTTGTATTTGTCAATAGTATCATCTACTTTCATTTTTCTTTTGAAGACCCATTTAGAACCTAAAGGTTTATTTCCTAGAGGAAGATCAACCAACTCCCACTATGGTTGCTTAAGATTAAATCAATCTCACTATTGACAACCTCTTTCCAAAAGGATGAGTCTGAAGACGCCATCACTTCTTTAAATGTTTGAGGCTCATTTTCTAAGAGAAATATTACAAAATTTGATCCAAATGAAGTTGATGTTCTCTGACATGTATTACATCTTGGATTCTCATCATTATGTACATCCTCACTTGGTTCATCTCGAGGTCGTTTAGACCCTTTACTAGACTGTTCATGTTTAGTTTTATACAGATAAATATGCTCAAAGAATTCAACATTATATGATTTAATTTTCGTATATTCAGTGATATCCGGATGTTCAAATTTATGAACCAAAAACTGACATGTTTTACTACTTTTAGCATATCCCATGAACACGCAGTCCACTGTCTTAGGTCCTATTTTCACCCTTTTAGGCATAGAAACTTGAAATTTCGCTAGATACTTGGGTTTCCTTCCTTTCTATTTTTCATATGGAATTGATTGTGTCTTACTACAAGGCACTCTATTGAGTATTCGGTTAGCTGTAGGGATAGCTTCCCTCCACAAATTTTGCAGTAAACCTGAACTTATTATAAGACATTCATCATTTCCTTTAAGGTTCGATTTATCCTTTTCGCAATTCCATTAGATTGGGGTGAGTTCGGGGTTGTAGTTTGATGGACAATTCTATTCTCTACACATATTTCCGCAAAGGGAGATTCATATTCTCTACCCCTATCACTTCTTATAGTTTTAATTTTTTTCTCTAACTAATTTTCAACTTCTGTTTTATATTTCCTAAACGCATCTATTGCCTTATCCTTACTATTTAGAAAATAGACATAACAGTACCTAGTGCAATCATCAATAAAAGTTATAAAATACTTTTTTCCACCACGAGATGGTGTTGACTTCATATCACAAATGTCAGAATGGATTAAGTCTAAGATATTGGAATTCCTTTCAACGGACTTATACAGATGCTTAGCATACTTTGATTCCACACACGTTTGATATTTTAATTTTTTGCACTCAAACTTTGGCAAAACTTTTAAGTTAATCAGTTTCCGCAATGTTTTGTAATTGTCATGTCCTAATCATTCATGTCACAAATCATTAGACTCAAGCAAGTAAGAAGAAATAGAACTTTTATTGATTTCAACATTCATTACATTCTTCTTAAATATGCTCTCGGTGAGGTAGCCTTTTCCTACATACACTTCTCCTTTACTAAGTATAATTTTTTAGAAATAAATACACATTTGAATCCATTTTTATCAAAAAGTGATACAGAAATCAAGTTGTTCCTTAACTCCGGTACATACAGGTCATTGTTCAGAGTCAACACTTTCCCTGATGTCATTTTCAGGCAGACTTTTCCTGTTTCTTCAACTTTTGCAGTTGCAGAGTTTGCCATATAAATATTTTCTTCACCTTGAGCTAGAGCGAACGCAACAAACATTTCTTTATTTGCACAAACGTGACGGGTGGCACCAGAATCCATCCACCATTCTCGAGGATTTTCCACCAAGTTATATTCAGACAGCATGGCACACATATTGCCCATTTCGTTCTTGGATTAAGCCATATTTTCTTGGTCCTTCTTTTTGCCTTTCTTTTGGCACGACAATTTGTTGACTTGTGGCCGATCTTGCCGCAATTAAAGCATTTGCCTTTGAATTTCTTCTTAGATTGATTGCTTTGTTGTCCAGCTTTCTTCTGCTTCTTTGATTTATTGGGGTCGTCTTCTACAATGTTAGCTCCATTCATTGCATAATTTTCTTTAGACCTCATCTCTGCGGCTTTATTATCTTCTTCAATGCGCAACCTCACAATGAGGTCTTTGACTGTCATCTCCTTTCATTTATGTTTCAAGTAACTCTTGAACTCCTTCCACAAAGATGGCAACTTCTCAATAATCGCAGCAATATGAAATCCTCGTTCACAACAAAATCTACAAGAAAGTTTATGTGAACATTTCAAACATTTTTAGCTTGTTCAAATAAGGTATCCATTAAATTCATACCTTCCGCAAGGAGATCGTGGATGATGACTTGCAACTCTTGTACTTGAGAAACGACAGTCTTGCTGTCAATCATTTTGTACTCTAGGAATCGCGCAACATAGAACTTTTTGGGTCCCGCATCCTCAATCTTATATTTCTTTTCCAGCGTATTCCACAATTCTTTAGATGTCTTCATTATGTTGTAGATGTTGTATAGTTCATCTTGGAATCCACTTAGGATGTAATTCCTACATAGGAAATCAGAATGTTTCCACGCCTCTGTTACAATGAATCGTTCCTGGTTCGAAGTTTCTTCGGGTTACAACGAATCATTCCTGGTCCGAAGTTCCTTCGGGCACTTCTGGAGCATTTTCTGAAATAAACCTTTGAATACATAAGGTAGTCATATAGAAGAACATCTTCTGTTGCCACCTCTTGAAATCAACTCCAGAAATTTTTTTGGGCTTTTTCGCTAGTGCTATTGTGGGTGGCGCATTTGTGCGACTGGTTGTGGCAACATTAGCTATTGGTACACTTGTCACACCATCTACATGACCTTCTGTAGTCATTTTTTCTGCCACAAAAAGACAACCAACTTTTAGTATAAAATTATACTAATTACAAGTTCGTAGCAACTTATAAATACCATTTGTTTCTAGTTTAACGGTAAAATTATTATATCTTCCAATCGTTAACCGAATGACCTTTAACTTATGATGAAGATTTTATTTCTTCAAATCACTTGCTAAGTTCAAACGGAGTACAAAGCTTAAAGCTTTAATCTCCAGGAACCAAACAATATAGATTATGAAGGTTATTTCCTTAAGATTGTTGTAATATTGTTGTTTTTGGGTACACAAAATGTATTTTGGCAAAACAACTTCAACACAAGTTCAAGATTATATTAAGAACACTTATGAATTTTTTCCAACACCTTCAACACAAGTTTCATATGAACTATCAAAGAAGTGTGTTATTTTATTAAAAAATAAGATGAAACAAAATAAGCCAAGTCCTCTGAATTCACGGAGTGTCCTTAAGGAAATAATTTCCCTCAAGTACCCGAGGTTGTGGAATTTTCATCCCAGGATAAAATAGCTTGACAACCAGAATATAGTGGTACCTCAAACGTTCTGGTTTTTCTTCGAATTTGCTCAACGGGAGATGATCACACAGAGTTTTTAGAAGTAAGAGAAATGTTTTTCAAGTGCAGAAATTTTCATTCTAAACTGGTGGGAAAATGCAGGTTTATATATCCATGAAGTGCCTTTTCGTAAATGAGGCAATGGTTCATCGGAAAGGTGTATATTTTTGGAATAGTCATGTCTGTTCATTCGAAACAGTATGTATTTTTCGAACAGTCATCCTTTTTTCCGAAATAGTGTGTTTTTTACTCAAAGAGTTATGTCCCTTCCGAGCATCTTTCAGCGTTTCTACATGCTTCTGCATGCACGCGTTAATGGAGAAAAATTATTGCGTTTTTCCTTGGATTTTTGGACTGGATTTTTTCCAATTTTAAAATAAATTTTGTCCAAAAAATTAATCTCATTGATCGATCAAATCCAAAGCCGAGCGAGTGACGACGGCGCGAGGCGCCTCTTGATTCTTGTCTCACTATCCATGTGGAGTTGTGTTTCTTAATAAGAACACATGAAAGTTTCATTCTCCCACCAATGTAGGAGAATTGCTAGACTTTCCTTATTGTGAGCACACTTTCCTTTTAGGTGTGTTTTCACTTTCCCTCCACTAATTTCCTTCATTTTTCATTCATACTTTCAGCTTGAACCCAACAAAAGCTCTAAGAATATGGTCATAATAAAAGTGAGAGATTTTTGGTAGAATACAAAAAAAAATAAAAAATTCTTGTCAAGCACATGAAACAGGGTACTCCCGTTTGTCACTTGCTAGAGTTCAAAGTATTAATTAGTTTTCATGAAAATTGGGCAAAAGGTTTTAGTTGAAATATCTTGTGAAAAATATTTTTTGAAAAATCTCTTCTTGTGATTCTAATGATATGTCATATTTTTAGATACTTTACCGGTAAAAAGAATGTTTCATTTTATAATTTGTAGGTTTTAGCAAATTAAGAGAGTTCTATTACTTTTTTTTCTCATATTATTTTAGTATTAGATTATTACATAAAGTACTAAAAGTCAAATTTAGAATTTTAAAGCATCATTAATAAAGTCAATTTAGTAAACAACTCGAATTGATTAAACTTTCTTAAGGGACATAAACCAACTAGTATGAAATGGAGGAAGTATGGGGCATAGTGAAAGTTCACGTACATCTGATAAAAAAAATGAAATTCTTGTCAAACGCTTGATACACATAATACTCCCACTTGCCAACAATAACTTGAAATAATGGAGAAACTCTGGTCCCTCAAAATCAAACCCACACAACTTGTTCAAATCGTTACCCATTTCCAACAATAACTTGAAATAATGGAGAAACTCTGGTCCCCCAAAATCAAACCCACACAACTTGTTCAAATCGTAACCCATTTCCAACAATAACTTGAAATAATGGAGAAACTCTGGTCCCCCAAAATCAAACCCACACAACTTGTTCAAATCGTTACCCATTTTAATTCGTTAATAGCTATCAACAAGCTAAGGCACATAGCCGACATGGCTCTTCGATGCCGGTTGGCGGCTGATGTACCTTTCAGCAACTTTGTCTTCTAGGAATTCTCCACTTTTCCCACTTTATATCCTATTACACAATAGTGAATGTGATAGAGCTATTCCTCTAGTTACTGAGAAAGTCAAAACATAAATTGACAGAGATACGACAACAGTTAGAATCCAATCGTGCCTTTAAGGTAGAAGTGTTTCAAAATTTAGAGCTAATTTTTCCACTTGTGTACAAGCATCATTTCTTTTTGTGTGTACAAGCATCATAAAATTTATGGAGTATATAAGTAAACTAACTGAAGTACAAACTAAAGTGCCACAGTTATATAACTGAAGTACAAATTAAAGTGCCATAGTTATCTTTACGGACCATATATATGGTTCTTCATTATTGGTACATAGTTAATAATGCTCATAATGGGGCTTCCATGCACATCACATGCGTTGAAGCTCAAGTTTGATCCGTGATTAGTGCTTTGTTGATGCAGACCACTTTAATGTTTAGATATTTTATTTCAACCAGTGTTATGATATTTTCTTCGAATAAAGTTTGGTGTTTAATTAGATATTTTGCACAACATATTTAACCGTCAAAAGAATATCATAATTAGAGCTGAATAAAATCGAATCGTAAATTAAATCAAATTGCTAAATTGATTCAAACAAAATAAAATCTCGACTAATAGTTTGGTTTGACTTGATTTAGTGTTGGAGGAAAAAATCTGACTATAATTGATTTGTTCTGATTTTAACTAAAAAAAAGTCAAACCAACCCATTATTACATTTATACAATTCTTAAAAATATTTAATACATAAAAATATTTATGATTATGTAATTTATAGATATTTCTTTAACTTTTTCATTATTTTTATCTTTGAGCGTATTATTTTAAACTTGAATTTAGTATTTTGAATGATCCAATAAGTTTTATAACCCATAGATATTAGTAACTTAAATGAAGTCCAAGTCAATACTAATACTAACAAAAATATCCAATTAAACACCAAGAATATCAGTAATGTTGATATCTATTCTTTAGTTTTTGCATAAATACATAACCTAAATTTATTTTTCTACTTAATATCTAGTCATATAGTTAATATTTACTAAACTTATTTTAGCATGACTTAATATTTTTTAAATTATGATTATTTGTATGGATAAACAACATGAATCCCAATTAATTTTGTGCTTAATTACAAAAAATTTCGTTTCTTTGCATATTTACAAAAAAATCTCGATTTTTTGCTTGTCGCCACATATAAGTAGGAGCCGATACATTCCAGCATGATACATAAGCACCGATATAGAAATATTATGTATTAATATCACAGTGATACATACAGATTTGTAGGAGAAGAAAAGTGAAGAAGAAGAAAACTCTGCAGCTTTGTGAGAAATTGTTGCAAAATTATTTATGTAATTGTATTATGTAAAACTCTCACCACTTTCATTCTATAAGAGAGCTTCTTTGAAGAAACTCGGCTTCTCTGTGAGATGCTTAGTTTTTTTTTTTTTTAATTGAAATGAGAAGGATAGCGTATCAGTTTTTTGGGAGAGAGAAAGTGAAAGTTGAAATTTTTATAATTATTTTGTAGGGATAAGATTTGTGTAAATATATGATAAGTTAAGGTGTGTGTTGATGTTATTTGTTCTATTTATTATAACTTATTAATATGTACTGATATTTATTTTATGATATTATCATTATTTTTTGGTTGGATATTCTTTTATCATCGCTCATTTCATAATTTGTGTTATTTTTGTAAGAAACACCTAAGATTGTTGTATCTTGCTAGGAGTAAAGAAATATTTAAAGCACAAGTTAATTATGTTTGTATGAAGCCTTTATTGGAAAAATCCAAAAAAATCGAAACAACCTGAGAAAATCGTAACATTCAAAAAAAACGTCGAAGTTAAAAAATTTAAATTTTATTAATTTAATTTATAAATTTGATACAAATAGTTTAATTTAATATTTAAAAATATTAAATTAATCGGTCCATGTACAACCCTAATCATAAGAATGAGAAATAAGAAAAGCAACCCCGTTGATATTTCGTCGTCTCATTAAGAAAAACGGTGTGCCATAAAAGTAATTAAATAGCTATATTATCTAGGACCCATCAGCAACAAAATATCTTTATTAATGTTTAAACTTTAAACTCCATTTAAGACCATCAAATCAAATCCAAGTAGATAGAAGTGTTCAACTCTACTAGGTACGTATAATTTTGCCATTTAGAAAAAGACTTCAACGAAACAAACAACTCTATTCGTTTAATAACCTAACGGTGTGTTCCGTATGGATGAAAACAATTTTTGAAAATTATGTTTTTATTTTCTCATGTTTGTTTGATTAAATATTCTGTAAAATATTTTTTCTCAAAAATTAAGCTTTTTTAAAATAAAAATAAATGACTTTCTTAAAGTAGAAAAAATAAGTTATAGTATTCAAAATTATTTTTAATTTATTTTTTTAAAAAAATAATTTTTTTCTTATCCCAAACCCCTCTTCTAAAAAACAAATTATTTTTTAAGTTTGTTCTATATAAAATTTCAAATTTTTTTTGCTACCATACCCTCTACCTTACTTGTTCTCATTGTTTTTTTTTACTTTAAAAAAGAATGACCTACTTTAACTTGACACAAAGTTTAAGAAAATAAAAAAGACTTTTGAATCTTGTGGCCTTAAATTAAAGTAGTGTCAAATGTACCAAAATATCCTTTAAACTTGTGGTCCTAAACATGTCATGTGAAAAGTTGAAATTAAAGTATTATCAAAAAAGAAAAGAAGTCATTCTTTTTTAAACGGACTAAAAAGGAAAGTAAGTCATTTTTTTTTAAACAGAGGGAGTATTAAATATATATAAAAATATTTTTAAAAAATATTTGAACACAAGAAAATAATTAAGCAATAATTTATTTTCCTAAAAAATGATTTTTTGAAAAATGTTTTTCATGAAAAAACTTTTTCTGCACACTGAACGCACCCTTAGGTTTGCAAACGCAGATTTAGTCGGTAAAACGTTTATTTATTCTAATGTACTACTTAATACTACCTCCGTTTGCTCTAATTTTCTAATTATATTTCTATTTTTATTTGTCATTTTTGACATATCAAGAAAAGACAACTTCTTTTGTTATATTTTATCATTAACATTAATTGCATGTTTTTTCAAATTAACTTCAAGACACAATGTAAACATCATTTAATAGAGTTACTTTAGTAAAATAACAAAATTATTGTAATTATTTTTCTTAATAGATGTATCAAGTGATCAAAATATGATAAGTAAAAGCAAGCTCCCAACGAATAAATTGTCTACTTATTCAGTTGAACATTTCTGACTTAAAAAAAGGTAACGTTGTAATTCATGTAAATTAATGGGAGACCACCCCAAATTAATGTTCTTCAAACCCTACCATGTGTGGGAAAAGCGTGATAGAGCATCACCTGAATAATTAGTCTCAATTAACATAATCACTTATTTATTTGCTCCATTAATTAAGAGCATATGTTCTTTTTGGATGGAATTGGAATGCACGTCTTTTTCCTGATTTAAAAAAGTGACAAACGCCGAATGCGTTTTCCTGGTTTAAAAAATCACTGATTTTAATTTTGTACCAATCATTAAATAATTTTGTATTTATCATCAGTATTATAGCTTAATCTTTGATAGAAAAATCGAACATATAATGCTGTGGTCCCCTCAAAACAAATCCACACAAATTGTTCAAATCGCTACCCATTTTAATTTGTTTAATAGTGACCGGCATTGGAAAATGAAATGTTTTGTCTTTGTAAAATAAAGATTTCTTGCTTGTAAAAATTAATTTCTCTTGTAAATTAAGTACTCCATAAAACTAATTTAAAAAATCATAAAAAAAATTACAAAATGATTTCTCCTACTGGAATGGCTCTTCGATTTCGATGCCGGTTGATGTGCCTTTCATCAACTTGTCTACTAGGAATTCTCCTTATTGGGGCCTCCATATAGGGAGCCTCCTTGTATGCACATCACATGCGTTTAGGCTCAAGTTGATGCAGACCTCTTTAGAGTTTACATATTTTATTTCAATTACAGTTATTTATTTTATTTTGAATAAATTTAGGATTCGTTTGATCATAAAATTTTTAAATAATTTGACAAATAATATTTGATTATACAATTTGTCATTATTTGATAAATATTTTTGGCAAATAGTTCAAATTCTCAAATACTAGAAAATATTAGTATTTGGGTAAAATTTCATTTTTTAGAAACTTTTAAAAGTGAAATATATTTTCCAAAGACTATGGTCAAACATATACAACAACAACAACAACAAACCTAATGTATTCCCACAAAGTGAAGTCTGGGGAGGGTAAAATGTACGCAGTCCATCCCGCTACCTCCGAAGAAGTAGAGAGGCTGTTTCCGATAGACCCCCGGCTCAAGATAGAGAATAGTGCACAAGGTTATAGTGAAACATGAAACAGGATGGATGACATAACAGAAATAAGGAATAGACTAAGAGTCGATCCCTGGTGCAAACCTATCTCGATCAGAAAATGCCCTGAGTCTCCTCCCGCCGTCCTCACCCGAGTATTTCCTCTATCGTACATGTCCTTAATAGCTCTGATGTACGCCACCGATACCCCTCTCACCTATAAGCATCTCCAAATAACCTCCCTCGCGACTTTGTCATATGCCTTCTCCAGGTCGATGAACACCATGTGCAAATTCCTCTTTCTTTCCCTATACTGCTCCACCTATCTCCTCACCAGGTGGATTGTCTCTATCGTCAAGCGACCAGGCATAAAACCAAACTGATTCTTCAAAATATACACGACCCTCTCCAATCTCCGCTCAACCACCCTCTCCCAAATCTTCATAGTGTGACTCAACAGCTTAATACCCCTGTAGTTATTGCAGCTCTGAATTTCACCCTTGTTTTTATATAACGGGATCATCGTACTCCATCTCCAAGCCTCTGGAATTCTCGCAGTCTTTAAAATATCATTAAACAAATCAGTCAACCACCTTAAACCAGCCCCGCCAGAATACTTCCAAAAATCCACCGGGATCTCGTCAGGCCCCGTCGCCCTACCCCTCTGCATCCTACGAATAGCCTCTCTGACCTCCTTAACCTTAAAATATCTACAGTAACTGAAATCATGGCTCTCATCCGAGCGCTCCAACTCCCCTAACTCAATGCCTCTGTCCCCCTCCTCGTTTAAAAGTCTATGAAAATACTCCTTCTATCTCTTCTTAATGTGAACATCATCCACCAAAACTCTACCATCCTCCCCCTTAATGCACTTCACTTGATCGAGGTTACGACCCTTCCTCTCTCTAGCCTTAGCAAGCCTATACAATCTTTTCTCCCCACCTTTCTCCTCTAACCCCGCATACATACTCTCAAAAGTTGTTGTCTTAGCAGCCGTAACTGCTAACTTAGCCTCTTTCCTTGCTACTTTGTAAACCTCCCTATTCACCCGCTTATCCTCTCCATCTTTACTCTCAATCAACTTAACATATGCCCTTTCTTAATCTTTACTTTTTTCTTAACTTCTTTATTCCACCACCAGTCCCCCTTATGTCATCCTGCCCGACCCCTCGAAACACCCAACACCTCTCTAGCCATCTCCCTGATGTAGATGACAGCCTTATCCTACATAACATCCATGTCCCCCTACACTTCCACACCCCCATTCCCGCCATTTTCTCCCCTATCTCCAGCGCACTAACTGGCGTCATGCCACCCCATCTAATTCTGGGTCGACCCTCTCCGACCCTACTCTTCTTGATAAATAAATCTATCACCAGAATCCTGTGCTGGGTCAAAAAATGCTCACTCGAAATGACTTTACAATCCTTACACAAAACCTCATCCCCCTTCTTAAGCAGCAGAAAGTCAATCTGAGTCTTGTCTATCGCGCTTCGAAAGGTAATCAGGTGATCCTCCTTCTTCGAAAAGCCCAAATTCACTACCACCAGCCCAAAGACCCTTGCAAAATCCAACAGAGCAACCCCCTCACCATTTCTATCGCCGAAACCAGAGTCTCCATGCACATCATCATAACTTCCCGACAAAACCCCAATGTGCATATTGAAGTCCTCTGCTATGATAATCTTATACGAGCTAGGCACGCTTCTCACCACCTCATCCAAAGCCTCCCAAAATCTCGTTTTTACCTCCTCTTCCAAGCCTACCTGCGACGCATAAACACTACACACATGCAATGTAAACCCCCCAATGACCAATTTAATCGTCATTAGCCTATCACTGACGCTCTTAACCTCCACTACCTATCCTCTAAGCTCCTCATCCACTAAGATGCCCACTCTATTTCGATGCCTCTCACTCCCTGAGTACCACAACATATACCCATCCACATCCCTAGCCTTAGACCCTACCCACTTAGTTTCCTGAACACACGCAATACTAATCCTCCTCTTCTTAAGAATCTTCACCAGCTCAACAGACTTACCCTGAAGGATTCCTATGTTCCAAGACCCTACCCTTAACCTATATTCTCTCGCCTCTCGCCTATCTCTTCCACCCCTTGCCGAACCAGCCTTAATACCCGACCTAGACCCCCCTCCCACCCCCGCTATCCCCACTTCACCCCTTTTTAAAACAGCTTCCACCTCCAACCCTCTCGGACATGACCTTATTTTATCATCAACCCTCATAACCACTCCTCAATAATCGAAACAAAGCCCTAAACCTTTCAACAAACAAACAAATAAACAAACAAAGCCACAGAGGAAAACAATAGGAAAACAACAGGGAAACAACAGGCACGCACAAAAAAATACACTATCAAGAATACACTATCTGGCCTAGCAGTTAGCACAACACAACAATATCCACCAATAATCAAGCCAAACCCCACTCTAATCACAAGGAATCGAAAAAAAAAACCTAAACTGTAAAGAGTAACTAAATAATAAAGTTTGGATATCACCAGGGTACTCCTGCGTGTGCTAGTTACGATAATTCTGATGTCGAAATTAGTTGCTGGAATGAAGTCGCTTGAAAGAAGCCGTTGGTGCGTCGCTGGAATGTCGTCGGACCGTCTTCTTGGTGCTGCCGGCAGTTGGTCGCCGTTTGATGTTGCACCAACTATTTTAATCGTGTTTGACCGGTGCTGCACACTACGCTGTTGCTGGAGTCGAGCCAGCAGAAACCCTAATTCACTGGCGATAGCAGTGATGAGAGGAAAAAAAGAGCAAATGAGAGAAAAGACTGGGGAGAGAGAATGAGGGAGAGAGAGTGGGCCCTTACCTGTGCCGGCACATCTACGACGTCACCGGCATTGCCGGTGTCGGAGTCGGCTGGTCAGTCAGTCAAGGTGACCGTTTGAATATTGACGTTAAAGAAGAAGAGAGAGAGAGAGTAGGTCAGTAGTTTTCCAAGGTTGCACAACAATCCTATGGTCAAACATACGATGAAACTTTATCCATATCTTCACCCAAAAATAGCTTGTTAAAAATATTTGAAAATCTACAAGTCAAAAATCAATCAATATATCATATCTATAATCTATATCTATATGTATATCTATATGTATATCTATATGTGTATGTTTAGGTGTACGCGCCTTGCGCATGTACCTCACTTTAATGAGTTCAAACATTACACTAAATAGGATATTTGTTTAAATAATAAAGATGAATATAATAATTAAATTTAATATCTTTTGAGTATGTAAAGATGGAGAATTTATTTATTAAACCTAATCTTTACCAAAAATATTTTTAAAAGTCGATTGACATTCATCTACCATCTATGAATTGCAACAAAATAATAAAATGATACAGACATCAAAATAATACAATTAAATCTAATCTTTACACATAAATTTTTCTCAAAGTCGTATGACATTCATCTACCACGTGTAAACAATAACAAAATAATACAATAATAGAAATATCAAAATAATACAACTAAACCTAACCTTTACATAAAAAAATTCCTTAAAGCCGACCAACATTTATCTATCACCTGTAAACTACAACAAAATAATACGATAAAAGTGATATCAAAACAATACAATTAAACTTAAATTTTACACAATTTTTTTTAAAAATGGTCGAGATTCATCTACGAACTGTAAACTACCACAAAATAACAAACTAATAGAGATATTGCGATAATACAATTAAACCTAACCTTTACCTAAAAAAAAATTCAAAGTCAACCCACATTCATCTAGCATCTGTAAATTAAAATAAAATAATAAGATAATAAAGATATCAAAACAATACAATTAAAGCCGACTTTTATACAAGAAATTCTTCAAAGCCAACCGACTACGACCTGTAAACTATAAAAAAAATATAATAGTGATCACAAAACTTCGATTTTGATCTAACTAATTCTTGTCTGAGCAAAATTTTTTACCCTAAAGAATGATTTTGAATGAAAATAAAGAAGATATATATATACACACATGTTGAATTCTATTATGCTGACAAATACAATGAAGACGGGGGTTAGAAAATAAAGCATCCACCAATCTAGACATGCAATTGAATCAAGTTAGATGAGTATCAATCAAATTCTCCCAATAGACAAACTGGTTTGTTCTCTAGTTTAACGTATATCTCAATATCTATAGAAGTGTACTTTTCTAATTGAACAGTAGAAAGAAAAATATTAATTAATTCTCCTACTATATATTTTAGGAGTCCCATATATTTTAGAAAGTGTAGTAGAAAGCAAATATTAATTAATTCTCCTACCATATATTTTGGGAGTCTCTTATATTTTAGGAAGTGTAGTTAGTATAATAAAAAATAATTAAATAATAAATTAAAAAATAGTGAAAATACAATTTTGTCTAAAGAAAAGTCTTTTGATGAAGGACAAATATATATTAAAAGTGTGAAAACCTTTAAAAAAGTGATTTGAAATTTTTGCCCTTCATCAAAAGACTTTTCTTTAGACAAAACTGTCTTTTCACTATTTTTTAATTTATTATTTAATTATTTTTTATTATATTAACTAGATTTCCTAAAATATATGAGAGTCCTAAAATATATGGTAGGAGAATTAATATTTTCCTTTCTAATAGACTTTCTAAAATATATGGGACTCTTAAAATATATGGTAGGAAAATTAATTAATATTTTTCTTTCTACTGTTCAATTAGAAAAATACTCCTAAAATAGGGCTCTATTAAGGAAATACTTTTATAAATATTGAGATGTACGTTAAATTAGAGAACAAACCGGTTTGCCTATTGGGAGAGTATGATTGATGCTCATCTAACTTGATTCGATTACATGTCTAGATAGTGGATGCTTAATTTTCTAACCCTCAACTTCTTCACTGTTTTTGTCAGCATAATAGAATTCAACATGTGTGTGTGTATATATATATATATATATATATGTTCTTTGTTTTCATTCAAACTCATTCTTTAGGGTCAAAAGTTTCGCTTAGACAAGAATTAGTTGGATCAAAATTGAAACTTTGTAATCACTATTATATTTTTTTTTTATAGTTTACAGGTCGTAGATGAATGTCAGTTGACTTTAAAGAATTTCTTGTGTAAAGGTTAGGTTTAATTGTATTGTTTTGAATTCTTTATTATCTTATTATTTTATTTTAATTTATAGATGCTAGATAAATGTGGGTTGACTTTGAATTTTTTTTAGGTAAATGTTAGGTTTAATTGTATTATCGTAATATCTCTATTAGTTTGTTATTTTGTGGTAGTTTACAGTTAGATAGATGAATCTAGATCGGTTTTGAGAAATTTTTGTTTGTAAAATTTAAGTTTAATTATATTGTATTGTTTTGATATCACTTTTATCGTATTATTTTGTTGCAGTTTACAGGTGATAGATAAATGTTGATCGACTTTGAGAACTTTTTGTATGTAAATGATAGGTTTAGTTGTATTATTTTGATATCTCTATTATCGTATTATTTTATTACTAGTAAATCTATTTGCGCTTCGCGCGGTTAAAAAAGAAGGTAGTTGGTAGATTTCGAACAAAATTATAAGTTATTATTTTTAATCAAAAGAAATTATGTACTTACAACAAAGAAATTCATATATACAAACAAAAAAAATTATAAAAAATAAAGAAATAATACAACATTATTTTTACAATCTTAATCATTAAACATAAAGAAAAAAATTACGAAATCAATACACAATCTTTCGAACTCTGATCGACATCTTCCACAAGTCGACACCACCATTCAATAGCCTTCATCTTATTCATCAAGACAAATAACAAAAATAAATGTAATAAGCACCGAATATGTAGCATGAAACTTAAAAAACTAATGTGATTATTTGTACAAAGTTTTATAATTTTTATTTATAGGACTGTACTATGAAAATACTAAATATATGTCATGAATATGATTATTAATTATTTAATAGGTTATGATAATAAAAAGTTATGGGAGTAATGAAAATAATGATCATTAAGTTTCACATTAAAGAAATTTAAAGAAAACAGTTCAAATTTCTTAACATTGCATATTTAATAAAATTAAGAGAGTTAAAATATTTTTTTTTTTACTTTTTTTAATATACCACATAAATAAAAATAAATAGAGAAAAATTCAAAAAACTTTTTGTATTTCTTAGCCAACAAAAGATGTCACGTCATTTTTTTCTATTCCTAACACACACACACATATTAATTACGTATCGACACTCCTTGACTTCTCCATATAGTTACTTCCTTACATTTTGACATTCCTTACTAAGAATTATACATATATTTGTTGACAAACACATAAAAATGAATGTTGAATCATTAAATTTATAGGACTAATAGTACCATAAAAGTTATAAATTGTTTACCTTGTCTAGAAAGTAAAAAGTAATATTTTTTTTTATTTCTTTGCCACTCTATTGCCATTGACATAAAAATAGCCCAAACTATAGTGAGTAGAATATTTGCCACGCCATAACCTTTGATATGAAGTCCTGTCCTGTCTTGTTTATTTTTGCATTTACGTAAGTAATTGATATAATATGTATTTTCTACATTTACTTAAGTAATTGGTGAAATTAGGTTTGAAATCACTTCATAAGGTAAATAGTATACAGTTACACTTTCACGGAGAATACACAATAGAGAATAAAACATTTTCTTTATATAACAATATAATTATTTATCCACAGTTAAGAGTAGATTTTTTTAAGAATATGTTACACATGAAATTAGGAGACAAAGGCCAAAAAATCATAAATATACAAATTTACCGTACAAATAATTCTACAGCTAATACTATTTACATAAAATAAGAGTTATTTATTTGAGCAAAAGAAGAAGAGAAAATTGCTCTTGTTTTCATAAGTTTGTCAATATCCCAAAAACTTCTCCTTGATTTACTCCTCATATATATCATTCCAAATACCATTTTTTCTTCTTACAAAACTCGAAACACCAAAAATCAAATTAGTAGAAACTAGATGAAGTATTGAAAAAATAAAAAGGCTCAAAATAAAGAAAAAACAACAAAAATATGATATACAATTAAACATGAATAAGTGCATGTTAAGAGTGAAAATTAAAAAGAAAGAAGATAAAAAAAGAAAACGAAAGTGACAACAATTAGCGGTTTCCGATTCGGAACCATTTGCTTAGACAATGCCATGGATACACTTATATAGTACTTGAAAAAATTATGTATTAATGTCAAAGAGAGGGTAATTAAGAGATTTTAAAAGGAGGCTCTTTGAAATTCTGTAATGTTAACAATTACAATAATTCATAATGAATGTGGAGAAAATGTAACCGTTACTGTTACGTTTTTCCTTTTAAAAGAATAAAAAAGATTTTTAACATATAAAATGTGCAAAAAAAGTAAAAAAAATGTGGTAAGAGATAAATTTCTTTCTTGACATTCTAGACATGCCACATCAGCAGGCTACTTAATCTCTTTTATATATATATATATATATAGATTGTTTACAGGTGGTAGATGAGTGTCAGACGATTTTGAGAAAAATTTTGTGTGTAAAGATTAGATTTAATTGTATTATTTTGATGTCTCTATCATTGTATTATTTTGTTGCAATTTACAGATGGTAGATGAATGTCGATCGACTTTTAAAAATATTTTTGGTAAAAATTAGGTTTAATAAATAAATTCTCCATATTTACATACTCAAAAGATATTAAATTTAATTATTATATTCATCTTTATTATTTAAAAAAATATCCTATTTATGTAATATTTGAACTCATTAAAGTGAGATACACGCGCAAGGCATGTACACCTAAACTAGTATATATATATATATATATATATATATATATATATATATATATATATATATATATATATATATATATATATATATATATAAAGGAGACTCTTAGGCAATCCTATGTGGCATATCTTAGAGGTCTCCATTCCCATTGTTCTTTTTTCTCCTTTTTTATTATTTAATTAATTTAAATAATTATAATAAAATTCTATCATAATTATATTTAACACATCTAATTATATCTCATGGATTACAAAAAAACCCTCCAACTTTTTACATTCCCTACTTAAATAATATGTCTTCTCACCTCCCTTCTATTTAATTTTTATAGTCTAACCATTCTATAAATCACAATCTAATATGGATTTGATGGATACTCATTTTTATTTTCTCCAAATCTTAAGGAATAAAATTGTCGCGTTGAGATTAATGGTGAACACACTTGCACTTCTTCATATATATGCTCATATGTTCGTTTTCAGCATCAAGAAAATATATATAGTTTCAAGAAAAAATTGCAAGTTTCATTCATCATATTGTAGCCTGAAGGTTTTTTGCAATGTCCTAAACATTGTGAACATCTTTTGATTCTTCAAATCATATTCCAAATCAACATATTCGAAGTTATAGATTTCATTCTCAAGAAGTTGTTTTCCTTTTTTTTTTTTTTTTCAACATCTTCGCTTTAATTTAATTTAGTGTAATAGTCCAATTGTTAAAACTCTTAAAGTTCTTTATTTTATTTTATTTTATTTCTTTTGTATGTGTTTCTTGTAAGTTATGATTCTTAAAATATGAGGAACATTCATTATTAAGGATCATATTTATTGTTTTTCTCATTTTTTTTTCTCTTATCGATGTGGCTTGAAACATCTTTTTAAACAAGCATAATATTTAGTTTCTCTTTTATTTTTAATTTATTGCTATATTATTGTAATAAAAATCATAACTATCATACAACATTTTCTTTCCCTCCTTAATATTTATTCATTATTTAATAATTTATTTACATTTTATTTAATAGGTCGAATTTTATCCGTCCCCTATGAGTTTTTCACTTATTAGAGGCAAATAATTTTGCTAAGTGAACTTTGTTAATTTTCATTATTTTTTTTTCTTTCATACATAATTTATTACTCTTTGTTGTTTTGTTCAAACTCTATATTTGAAACATAGTATAGAAGTTATAAAAAAAGTGTTGTGACACTTTTCTTGGTAAAAAAATATCACTATTTTTTTCTCTGTCTTTTAAATTACTTTGAACTCTTTCTTTTAGAAAAAAAAAAAATTAAATAAATTTCATCATCAATACTATTAAAATTTTCTCATTTATGTGCTGTGTATAAAAAGAAAATTTAAAAATCACTCCTTAAACTCTCTTAATCATGTCAAATATGCAAGAAAAAATTAAAAATTATTTGTGAAAACTCAAAAAGCAATATATATATATATATATATATATATATATATATATATATATATATATATATACATATATAATTTCTCCTAATATTTGATTTTTTTTTATATTTAATATCTTTAATAAAAGTAATTATTTATAACTCACACCTCTTTAATTGTACTCTTAATTATATCAATAAATACAACTTTTAATCTTCATAACCCCCAAAATTTAAGTTATAAGTTTATGACACCTTGTAGTATTCCTTCATTTTGCCTATATAAATTCATAGTTTGTTTCATGAAAATTCTCACCCAAGATTTTAATTCAAAATACACATATAAATTAATATTATAATTATTATTTTCTTGTAAATTGTCAATTTTTTGAAATACAAACTTATGAAAATGCACTTTTTTGATTATTATAGTATTTAGATAATTAAAAAATTATATTACAAATTTAAGAAAGCTCAATGATCGCGTAGTGCGAAATAAAGCTTTTTTTCTTTTATTATATAATTAATAGAGTTAAATGTAGTGACTTTTAATTTTTCTTTAAAGACATAAATATTTAAAATGAGGAGATAACTAATATATATATATATATATATATATATATATAACATGAATAGCTTGAGAATTACAAATATTATTAAGAGTGGAAATTAAATAGATGAGTTATAGAGGCATAAATATTAAAGTTATAAACCTTTTTTTCTTTTATTATATAATTAATATAGTTAAATGTAGTGACTTTTGATTTTTCTTATAACACATAAATATTTAATATATCTATATATATATGTATGTATGTATGTATGTATGTATCTTAATTTTTAAAATAAATATTTAGGGGTTATAAATATAAAAACATGAATAGCTTGAGAATTATAAATATTATTAAGAGTAGAAATAAATACAAATATATTAAGAGTAGAAATTAAATAGGTGAGTTATGGGGGCATAAATATTAAAGTTATAAACCTTTTTTATTTTATTATATAATTATTAGAGTTAAATGTAGTGACTTTTGACTTTTCTTTAAACATATAAATATTTAAAATGAGGAGAAAACTTAACAAGTGTCCAAAAAAATCACAAAAAGGATAAATAAGAATAGAGGTCATAGAGAGGTGTCACGTTAAAATATTATTTTATTATATAATAAATAATTAGTGATTATTAAATAACTAAATTAATGATAATGACTTTTGCTTATCGAAATGAAAAAACTGACAGATAATATTTCTATGAATCACCCCAAATTTTTGATCTCTCTCTCTCTCTCTCTCTATATATATATATATATATATATATATATATATATATATATATATATATATATGTTAAAAATGAAGAGTTGAAGTTGTTCCTTCTATCATATCGTGAGGCAATTTTCAAATATACAATCTAAGGTAATAATTTGCATATTTTAATATTTTGTTGATTTTTGAGAATGAAATTATTAAAAATGAGGAGAATGAAGAATTAAAGTTGATCTTCCTATCATATAATGAGGTAATTTTCAAAGATATTATCTTAAGCAAATCTATTAAGCATAAAATTTTTATTTGACAAACATTTAAATTTGTCGTTAGAACAAAATTTTTTTGTATATCAAATGTTCTATGTTCTTTCGTTATACATTTTATATTACTTCTTTTTCTTAAAAGCTTCTCATATATCGCTTTTTCAAATTGCAATAACTTCATTTACGAAATGAGGTTAGTCTTTTTATATGTAAATATTCTTAAAAAGGTTAATCAAATATAATTTAAATGAAAATTTAGATAATAATATATGTCGTATATGAAGCTGAAATTTTTATAATTTCACAATTATGTTATACTAAAAAGATAATTATCTATAAAATTAATTATTAATATATTTTTCATGACCGCGCAAAATACGACACGATTTCCTAGTATATATATATAAAGGAGAAACATAGAGAAGGTGATGTGGCACCTCTCTATGATCTCCATTGCTATTTATATTTTTAGGATTTTTTTGGCCATTTTTTTACTTTTAAAAAATTAAAAAATTACCCTAACATTATACATGTTACAAAATAATATGTTTATGGTGGATGTCCATAACTCTTAGAATTAAGTAACTCCCACCCACCTTCTCCATGATGTGTAGTTAATCCTCCATTACTCCACACACCATTATGAGTGTAACTCTCACACCCTTTAACCTCCCCCATAATGTTCTTGTTTAATACCATTATTATGACAACCTTTTGCATGCCTCTATATGATATTATAAATAGAGGCATAAGGTTTCATATTATATACACTTGAACAATTGAAATACTTGAAAGAATGAAAAGATCTGTTGTCTTGTCTCCTTATTTTCTTGTTTACTTCTTCTTCATGTTGCTATTGCTTAGATTAATTTTAACACGTTATCAGCACGAAGCTCAGATATTAAAAGTAAGGATATATTATGTAGAAAAATACCTACTGGCAAGATGTATGAATTTGTGGTTATGTTTTGGTAATTCTTAAAGGCATCATCTTTCTCTGTTTATATTATCTTTTTAAATTTGGTATAGCCTATAAGTAGGCCGTAAATATCACTGGTGAAAATCTTCATCCTTTATTGTAATTATGCCTAATGTTGTTAATTTAATTTATACTCTTTCATATCAATTGATGTTGATAGTCTAACCATATCTAATGTTCAGTATATTTAATTGATTTTCTTTGCAATCATCCTTATATCTACTTGTCAAGAGTCATGTGAATGTTGTGCACATAACACAAATAAATGGTTTAGAGACTATATTGACACGAACAATACATATTTTCATTTTGTTTGATTTTTTTTTTTTTGATGAATCATGCATTGACATGATATAGACAATCTATTTTATATTATCACCTGATTAATAAATCTCATCACACCAAGATGGCAAGACATTAATTTGAATTCTGATGTATTATGATAATAAGACCATCGAATTATGACTTGAAATTTCATTTTATTGGAAAGACGTTGGGTTCAAGTCCCAACATGATATATTGATGACTGAATCAAAATGATATATTTTGATGAAAAATCATGAAATCCGCTACATTGATATGCTCCATTTTTTTATAAGAATGTGGTAGCATTGCGTAATAAGTCTAAAAAAAAGATAAGTGATTTAATAGATGTGGGCGTGAAGTTAAAAAAATATAATAGTCATCATTGTGGTAATCATAAAATAAAGAGCATTACGGGTTCTCAAAATTGTCCTTCAAAAAGTGAAGGTAATTTTTTTTGTTCACCATCAATTTGATAAGAAAGGCAGTGGACACAAGGTTGTTGTGCAACCTAATTTGACGGTTTTATAAATCCTCCATCAAAAGAGAAAAGAATAAAAGTGCAGATATACTTGGACTTTTAAATGATGTTGAGGTGGGTCTATAAATATGATAAATGTCAAGGAACGACAATGAACTTATAAAATAAATTATGAAGCACATATGATTATAGTCCAATTCTTAAAGAGAATGTGACTTGTGTTAAACTTTGTGGATGCCCAACCGTTCATGAAACTGAATATGTCAAGATATGATGAAATTCACGGACAAAGACGTACTTATATATGATTGGATAAATACCAAAACTCACCTCTACGGGAGGTTTGAGGAAAATAGTGAATTTTAATTCTGTATAAAAAGGTCATTGATGCTATAGTATGTTTTATTATGATCTACCAAAGGGTAAAATCAAGACGTAATTCTTGACTATAAAGGTTCTGGCCATGACCAAAATAGTTATGGTGTGGTCGAATGAATTTGTCATTGATCATGTAAATATGGTACACCAAAAAAGGACTTTGCCAAATGTTATAAAAATATTTTGTTAAAGGAAAGAGTAAAGAAAGAAAGAGGCCTTGCATATAATGATTTTGACTAAATGACAATAATTTTCTCCCTAAAAGAAGATGGTCACCATACAAATGGTGTTTGAAATATGAGGTAGTACACAGGTTTTGATAGCTTCAAAAAGCCAATATGTTACTACATGGAGAAATGAAATTATTTATGATATTGAAATTGTAGTAAGTCTCCTAACAAACTTTTAAAGTTTCAGGAAAAGTGACAAGAAAAGAAATTATTATTATTTTGAGACTATAAATTATGAAAAGTTTTTGTATCTTCATGGGTTATAAATATTTATGGAAAAGTCTACCTATTTTTCTCATGTTTGTTGATACCAATATGGGCATGGTGATGAAATCACATGCTGCAGTAAACGAAAATTTTACAAGAAATAAAGAAGTTGGCATGACCAGTTGACCATCCCGGTTCAAATGTGATGCAAAGATAATTGAGAATTCATGAGGTTTTACATTGAAGAAATAAATGATTCTTCAAGAATTCTCTTATGTTGCTTGTTCTCATGGTAAAATAATACACCCACTAAGGTTATGGTTATATTTTCTAAATTGTTGGAATGTACAACAAGGTGAATATGAGACCGTTTACCTGTCATGTAGACCGTTTATTATGAAATGAGATGCATCTATGTTTGGTCACATGCTCTTTGCTATTAACTTGCAATTTAATTTTTGCAAGGTTGTTTGCTCAAATTGTTAAATTGTAAGCATGGTTTCATACTATAAAAGTTGATAATGCTGGTTGGTTTAGCAGAAAATTGTGTGCCTCCAATTATAGATGAATCATTGATTATGAGAAAAACTCTACCAAAAAAAAATTTGGTATAAGAAATTTATTTAAATATAACAACATTTGTATGCATCAAGCCAACAAGGTTTCTCTATATTGTTGGTTCAGAGTCAGGAACCAATTAAAATCTATCTAATTTGAATGTGCAATATCCACCACGCACAAAGATGGATCCCCAAGTAAAGTTGGGTTGAATGTTAAATTTTCTAACATTAGTGGGAGATATGATTATAGCTAAAATGTATGGAATGAATTATCGAGATCCTCGTAACAAAAATAATTGTGAACTTGAAGTTCAATTGATAATTCATGATTTGAAAAATGTTGCAAGTTCATTGTCAGATTGATCCTATGCTACAATTTAACTATAAATGCTCTAATGAGAAGTCCTTGAAGGACAGAGTATATAACACGATTGAAGCGTGACAGATAAATCGATTCCAAACATAAAACTCCTTGAAGAAGGAGAGCAACAATTGATAAATATGGTCAATGATAATGAGGCAAGTGATTTAAAAGCACCATGACATAACTCTTCATAAAACCTTGGCAAAGGTTCAGCTACCTGAAAATGATGAAAACGAAGAAATCAATCTTTATATGTTATGTCGTAATGGAATCGATATCAAATAACCATCGATGGTATTTTTTGATATAATATAGCGCTCACCATTATAAATGGTAAAGAGGATCTTGAATTTAAATCTGTCGAATAGTTTGGAAAGATAAAATACGCAATTCAAGTATATTATGTTTCACTTGAAAAGTAATATTTTGAAATTAGTTCATAGACTAAGGTGTAATGTCAGTGGGATACTAATTAGTGATTGTGCGAAAAGTAAAATCATAAGATATAAAATGCGACTTGTGCCTTGAGGCATAAAGGTTATTCGCAAAGTCCTGGCATTATTATTTGGAGATGTGTTCTCCTATGGTGGATGCAATATGGTTTCTTTAAATCTGGCAATGTATGAAAATCTTGAATGCGTATAATGAATGTCTGTCATGTCTAGCTAGACGACAAATGTTATAGGAAAATCTTTGAAGGATTTAAAATATATTCGATCCATTGAATATTTCAATGATTGCAAAATTACTTATCATAAAGAAAGATCAATTTCGATCTCATGAAATGGTTAGAAAATACCATGTATTAGTGCAATTATTGCACTTATGTATCCTGCTATTATATACATGAGATAATAATTTTTATAAGTGTGTAGAATGACATAATTTTACTTTTATGTGAATGTGATTGAAATCAAATATTATTGATATAAATTTATTATTTTTAATAAATATTTCCAAAAGATTATTGATTATGCAAATGTGGGTAGAATATTTGATCTGCCGTCAATTTAAAAAGAAAGAGTTCACAACAAGTTGGTTGTTGCTACGAACAAGTTCAATGTGAAAATGACATGCGACGATGAGGTTACAAATAAATTAATTGTCAAGAATTTATTTGGCTGAGTTCAAAGGTTTAACATATCCAAGAAACAAGAAAAAGACATATCAGGATGAGTTCAAGAATGCAACATCTACATGAATGTGTTTTGATCACAAAGGCACAATGAATATCAATATTTGAAAGTTGCCATATAATATTGGAGACAGTATCTTTGAGAAATGAAATGATGTTTGCATCAGGGGAGTAAAATACGCGCTGCACTCTTTTTTTCTTAGCCTAGATTTTGTCTCAATGGTTTTTTTCTGGCAAGGTTTTTAGTGAGGCAACAAACAAACACGTATTATAAGATATGTGTACTCCTTCACTAGGAAGTTTTTTCAAACAGAGTTTTTTTCTAGTAAGGTTTTAACGAGGCATATCATCTATGGACATCCAAGGGGGAGTGTTACAAAATAATATGTTTATGATGGATGTCCATAGCTCTTAGAATTAAGTAACTCCCGCCCATCTTCTCCATAATGTGTACTTAATCCTCCATTACTCCATACACCATTATGGGTGTAACTCTCACACCCTTTAACCTCCTCCATAATGTTCTTGTTTAATACAATTATTATGACAACCTTTTGCATGCCTCTATATGATATTATAAATAGAGGCATAAGGGTTCATATTGTATACACTTGAACAATTGATATACTTGAAAGAATGAAAAGATCTGTTGTCTTTTCTCCTTATTTTCTTGTTTACTTCTTCTTCATGTTGCTATTGCTTAGATTAATTTTAACAATACACAACATTTATTTTTATTCTTTATTGTTAAAACTTAAATGTATCAAAATTTACTATTCCACTTATTCATATTTCAAAAGGCTAAATATTTACTAATTTAACCTTTCATTTCCTCCATAAAAAATCAAATAAATTGAGGAGTATATATATATATATACACACACACACACACACAAAGACACTCCATTGCTATTTATCTTTTTTTGTGATTTTTTTGACCATTTTTTCACTATTAAAAAATTAAAAATTCACCTTAACATTATACACAACATTTATTTCTATTCTTTATTGTTAAAATTTAAATGTATCAAAATTTACTATTTCAGTTATTGATATTTTAAAAGGCTAAATATTTACTGATTCAACCTTTCATTTCCTCCATAAAAAATCAAATAAATGGAGGAGTTTATATATATATATATCAAAATTTACTTTTTTCACTTATTCATATTTTTTATTGTATACTTTAAAAGGATAAATATATCATAAAAAAGGTGATGTAGTACTCCATTCATATTTATCTTTTTCTTCCTTTTGTTCGAATTGTTTTCTTCGTTCTTTTTCTTATCAAGTTGTCTATTAATTAAAAAACAATCTATTTATATAATAATATAAAAGAAACAAGAAGATGATGTGCCACCTTTTTATGATCTTCATTTTTATTTATCTTTTTTCTTTTTTGGGGGGCTTTTTTCTCCATTCTTTTTATTAATTAATTTATTTATTAAATACAAAACTCAATCATATGTACCCTTCTAATTAAATATAATGAGTTACAAAAAACCTCTATCTATTTGTATTCTATACTTAAATAATAGGTCTCCCCAACTTCTTTCTACCTAATTTTTTTGGATAATTCAATCTATAAATAAGAATCACCTATGGAGTTGTTGAATGTAAGTTTTTATTTTTTCAATTTTTTTATTAGTATAGTTATATAGTTATTTTTATCCCTTCTTGATTTTCTTCTTCATCGTTTCATCAATCATGTATTTAGTAATAAAAAAAAGGACATAAAAGAAATGATGTTTTCAATATGACCATCACTTGAATGAAGATCATAAATATATTCTTCAAAGATTCATCAAAGAGATGTTCACATTAATTTTGTACGAGTTTATTAAGATGAAAAAGGAAGCTCAATTGTCTTGAAAGACTCACTAAGAGAGATGATCATAGTTATTTGGTGAAATGTAGAAGTTTGAATGATTTACAATTATTTTGAAGATTTATTTGTGTATTATTTTGATTTAAATTAGTATGATTTTATTTTTTTATTTTATTTCTTTATTTTGAACATAGATGTTTGATCACATATATAATTCGCCTTTATTTAGGAAAAATTAAATTGTAAAATTCTACTAACCAACATATTAGAAAGCTCAATTAGCAAATTTTACTCAATTAACTTTGCTCTTCTTCTTCTTCCTCTTCTTCTTCTCCTTCTTCTCCTTCTTCTCCTCCTTCTTCTCCTCCTTCTTCTTCTCCTCCTTCTTCTTCTTCTTCTTCTTCTTCTTCTTCTTCTTCTTCTTCTTCTTCTTCTTCTTCTTCTTCTTCTTCTTCTTCTTCTTCTTGACAAGAGAATCCTAGAATTATACTAGGATGGTGTCAAATTTATACAAACTGCATGTTTTTTATTTTGTGTATAATTTTTTGTCAATTTCTAATTAATTTGACTATGTTAATCATATATATATATATATATTAATAATCTTAATATTATAACACATGTTTTTTGCTAACAGTAATTTTCTAATATTTTGCCACGGTTGAAAGGTATATTACCAATGGTATATTTCTCTTACTTTGAGCTGTAGGTGACAAAAAAGTTTGAAAATGAGGTGTAGGTGACTCAAGTCTTAATAATTGAGTAGAGGTGATAATTACTTTATTATGGATTAAGAAAGTTGGGGAAATTTAAAAATAACCCACAAGTTTTTAAATTTATACTTTGATCCAAATGTTAGTTAATATAACGAGAAACAGACAAAAAAGGTGCATTTCTCTCTCTTTTCGTCCGTTGTTGCTTTCTCTCTCTTCGCGATTTTTGGTATTCATTATTACTGTTGCTTTATTCGTTACCTTCTGCTTCATTATCATCATCTTCTACTTCATTATCATCATCATCTTCTTCTTGTCGGTCATCGTTGTCGTTTTTATTGCTACTGCTGCTACTTTACTTGATAAATTTTTTAGGTGAAATTTTGTTTCGTACATCACTTTGCACTTTGGCATTACTTCATAGGTGACTTTGGTAAGTAAAATTATAATTTTTAGTTGAATTTGTCATCTGGGTACATTGCTACTGCTGTTTTTTTAAACAATTGATAGAACCCATTCACGACTACAACATAAGAGACCACAATTTAAACACATCACTCAGTCTATTTCAACAGATACATATCCTGTTGCAACAAAAGACTCATATTCTGTTGGTTAATTTGTTGCAACAGACGTGTTATCTGTTGCAACAGATAATTATTCTGTTGCAACAGATAATTATTCTGTTGTAACAGATAATTATATGTTGCAACAGACGAGAAATCTGTTGCAACAGAATATTTATCTACTGCAACAGACTATTTATCTAGTACAACATATATTTATTCTGTTGCAACAGATGAGTAATGTGTTTGAAATAACACAACACAACTCCTGTCACAAACCCAACAGATAACCCATATGTTTCAACTCTTATTATTGATACTGGATTCAAATTATTTCTTAATCGTCAACATGTTGGTTTTGAAGAAGAAATACACAAAACGAAAATTAAATAAGAATTAAAACGTCAAAGTCAATCAAACATAAATTTTGTAATAAACAAAAACAAATAAAAATACATAGGCTAAATTTTTTTTTCCTTCACGAGGTAGGGAGTTAAGGTCTGGGGATACACCACCCTCCCCAGATCCTATTTGTGGGATTATACTAGGTATGTTTTGAAGTTTTTATTTTCGTATTTTTATTTGATAAACTTTAATAATTTACTAAGTGCTTAATTAATATGATCTAATAGAGGTCTATACTTGAGTATTAATGTATGCATTGGGTCAATTTTTAAGTTTCAACTCTTGCAATTACTATTGGATTCAAATTATTCCTTAATCGTCGACATGTTTGTTGAGAAGAAAAAATAGACAGAATGAAAAATAAATAAGAATTAAAACATCAAAGTCGATCAAACATAAATTTTTTACTAAGCAAAAACAAATAAAATACATAGGCTAAAAAAATAATCTAATTATTATTATCATCATTATTGCTAACCGACCAATCTTCAACCGACATCAGAAGTGCCCTCCTCAGCCTACGGATCCCCTGGAGCATCCTGACTCTCATTGAAGACAACTCCCATTGAAGGTCATGAACCTGAGTTTGAAGCTCCCGCACGGTGTCTTGTAAAATAGCAACGTCCCACACTGGATCGGCCAAATCTAGAACACGAATGAATTGACAAAAAAATGTTAAAACAAAAGTAAAGACAAGAATTTGAATGTAATACAACGTACACAACCAATTGAGTATATTTACATAAAAAGCAAGAAAAAAACTTACCTGAGTAAGGGAAGAGAAAGTGGTTGAAGGTGTAATATGAAAGACAAGATTCAAAAAATAAATTTAGTAGAATGAACGAGTAAGGAGAGACCTATTTATAGAGGATTGAATTTGAATGAGGCAAAAAAGCGCGACTGTTCACCTCTATTTATTAATTACATACAAAATGGTGACTTTTTGATTACTTTGAGAAATTATGACTTAATTAAATAAAGTTGTTGACTGACTTTTTGATTATTGTGATAAGTCATGACTTTTCAGTTTATTATTAGTAATTAGTTCTTTTCAGTAACCACTTTTATTGAGTTGTGGCAACAAATTCTATATCTGTTGCATCAGATAACACATCTGCGACAACAGATATACCATCTGTTGCATCAGATAACCCATTTGTGATAACAGATATACCATCTGTTGCAACAAATCGATAACCTGTTGTATCAGATAATCTATCTGTTGCAACATATAATCTATTCTTTTTAATAATAATCATATCATTAATCTAAATTTTTTATTATATAAATTTTAAAAACAGATTTAAAAACAAAAATGATGAAAAGTCACTACTTGTCGCCTATTTTATATTAACATCAATTATTCAAATTAAATAACCATTTTTTTATGGTTATAAATTGTGTTTATCATTTATTTCCGTATTGTTTTCTGTGAAAAGAAATGACTTAATTAAATTAAGCTGGTGAGTTTTTTTTTATTGTGATGAGTCATGACTTTTCAACTTATTATTATTAATTAGTAATTAAATTTAAATAACTTTTTTCTCAATTAAAAAATCGAAACCTTTTCAATAACCGTTTCTTTAATAAAATAATAACCATTTTTATTGAGTTGTGGATATAGATTGTATATCTGTTGCATCAGATAACCCATCTTTGGCAATAGATATACCATCTGTTGCAACAAATCAACCATCTATTTTAGGAGCTTTTTTGATTTCTTCTAACAGTTGATTCATCAGTCGCAACAGATGGAGAATTTGATGCATCAACAACATTGAATGTGTTAGAGACAAAAAGTCACGACTGTTCACCTTTTATTTAACAATCATCATATACCTTAATTAGTCCAATGTTGTAAATTTTTTATTATATAATAAATAAATAATTAAAAATAAAACAGATTTAAAAAAAATGGTGAAAAGTCACGATCTGTTATTAAAATTAAATAATCATTCTTTTACGGTTATTGATTGTGTTTATCATTTATATCCTTATTATTTATTTACGAACCATTTTTCATATTAAATAATCGAAAAGTCATGACTTTTCACCCTCTTAATAACAATAATCTTTTTTTATTAATAACCGTTTGTTGCAATATATGATCCTTCTGTCGCATCAGATTAACCATCTGTTGCAACATATGGTTCATCGATTGCCACAAACGTTCAATCCCTACCTCCAACCGTCGACATGTTGAGAATAAAGAATAGGCAAAATGATAATTAAATATTAAATAAGAATTAAAAATCCAAAGTCAACCAAATATAGATTTTTGAATTCATTATATACAAATATATACAATAAAAAAACATACCCTTGGGTAGATCCGATATAAAAAAAGAAAATACATATGCTAAAAGAAAAAATATTAACCTAATTATTATTACTACTATTATTATTAGTAGTATTAGTATTAATATTATTGTCATCTGGACAATCGTCATCCGACAGCAGCAGGGCCCTCCTCAGCCTTGCTTTGAAGTCGCCCAACTTTCTTCGGAGTTCATGAATCTGCCTTTTAAGTTCCCGTAAGGACTCGAGATGAATCACCTTGTACAAATCTGGATCAACCCTATCTAGAAGTGGAGTAGAATGAACGAGTAAGGAGGGACTTATTTATAAAGGATTGAATTTGAATGGGTTAGTCAAAAAGCCAAGACTGTTCACCTCTTTATAAATAAAACTGGTGACTTTTAAAGCTTATGTAAATTAAAAAAATGGATCTAAATACAACATTTTATCTTTATTGTATTTCAAAAAGAAAAAAAAATTATTTTAAAATAAATCTAACAGATGGGTAATCTGTTGCAAAATATATTCTATTTGTTAAATAATTTACAATATATCGATAATCTATTGCAACAGATGGATATATCTGTTTGATTTTTCCAACAGATAAGTCATATGTTGCAATAGATTGATCATCTGTCATAACAAATGTCTATAATTGTTTGATAATTTAAGCAGATGTGGCATCTGTTGCAACACGTTAGTCATCTGTTTATTCAATTTAAGCCATAGATGGGCTAGGAAGAATAAGGTGCGTGCAGATGGATGGATCCATTTTCATGTGTGGGAGTTAAGTATTACTGATAAAGTCATCGGGACAACACACACAAAGTACAATATTTTTGTGAATGCAGTTTTTAACCGATTAGGCACTGATCATTCAAACAAGATCCTGCATTATACAGTTAAGTTTGATAGGTTCGAATTGATAAGGCAAAGTACCCCATGAAAATGGTGTTGATACCTTGTTACGAATTACTGATGGTTATTTCTCATGTTTATGTGTGTCAAGTTTTGAGAAGGGATCAATATTTGGTGTCATTGCAGAGATCCAATAGCGATTGAACTTAACTTTAAGTGTGCATTGGACTATGAAAAGGCATTCGAAGCCTCGCACTACATCAAACAAGAATGAAAAATCAATAGAAATTCCCTTGGCCCAAATTTATATGGAAGGGTTGTTCAAGAAGATGATTATACGCCAGAAGGAGCCGAAGGAGAATGCCTGCGAGAAAAAGAGGAGTGATGAAATACTATATCATCTGAGAGCAAATTAAAGAGGAAATATAGGGTAGCAAGGAACTTCTAGCAAATTTGGCTGATGAAACTGAATTAAAACATGAGAAATCTGAATCAAGTGCAAATATGAAAGTGTATCCAGTATTGAAAATTTGTCTGTTGTTTCTCTGAAAGAAAAATAATGCAGATGGACACTTTACTAGGGAGATGCGACTAGGTAGTGTGGTCAAGATGATCACCTATATAGAAAATAGCAGAACACCAAGAAAGCATCTTTATGGGCACCGAGGGTTGAAATAATATATAGTAAGTCGAGAAAACTTACGCCAATAAAAACTGCAATTAAAATAAGAAATCTAAGCGAAGGCGACAATTTTTGAATTTTGAATTGCATCCCATACCTTCTTGTTTGTGGTTTTGATTAGGTCCACTACTATTGACCTGATTGGAACCATAAACATGATTGAAAGTTAGATTGAGTATCATTACTTTCTTAGCAATATGGATTAATTGATTGTGTTTTTTTGCCTTAGCATGCTTTCAACATATCTTGGAGAAGATCAGGGGCTTACTGTAGTATGTGAATCCCGATAATTTTCAAGCTTGCCTCCAACTTGCTGATTCAATATTCAAGCCAGTCGTTGCCATCTTTGAGGTCATTATAGAGTTCCTGGTCTTTTGTGAGTTCGTCAATGAGGAACACTTTCTTTGAAGTTGTGGCATTGTAAAAGACTTCAGAAGTCTTCAAGAACACTTTATTCAGTAGGCTTAAATGATACATAGAGGGTTTGCAATGTTTGTTTTAGGTCAAAATATATCGATGCACACTCAAGAAATGGTCTCAACAGTTAAACAACTCACTTTATCGAGCGTTGTTCAATGTAACTTGCTAAAAAAACCTTCAAAGGATTTGATAAATTAGTTAGCCTTGAATTACATAACGTTTGATCTTGATTCCACTAATCCTATCAAACATTACGTAACTCCAGGCTCATTAACCTATCAAAAACTTTGCCCGAGTTAGTGCACAAATCAAGCGAGCTCAATCTCTTAGCTCTTAGGACAAAAGTGATCAACAAAAGAGCTAAGAAATTAAGCTCATTTGATTTGTGCACTAACTCGGGCAAAGTTTTTAATAGGTTAATGAGCCTGTAGTTATGTAACATTTGATAGGATTAGTGAAATCAAAATCAAACATTACGTAATTCCAGGCTAATTAATCTATCAAATCCCTTGAAGGTTTGTTGAGCTAGCTGCAGTGAACAACGCTCGATAAAAGTGAGTTTTTCAACTGTTGGTACCACTACTTGAGTGTGCATCAACATATTTTGACCTAAAACAAACATAGAAAACCCTCCATGTATCATTTATGCCTTCTAAAGAAAGTGTTCTGGAAGCCTTCTGAAGTCTTTTACAATGCCACAACTTCAAAGAAATTATTCCTCATTGACTATCTCACAAAAGACCAGGAACTCTATACCAACTTGAAAGACTTCAACGACAAACTTGAATACCGAATCAGCAAGCTGGAGGCAAGCTTGAAAATTATCAAAATTCACATACTACAACAAGCCAATGATCTTCTTCAAGATATGTTAAAAGCATGCTAAGGCTAGAAAACACAACAATTATATACAGATTGCTAAGAAAGTAATGATACTCAATCTGCCTTTCAATCTTTTTTGTGGTTCCAATAAGGTCAATAGCAGTGGACATAATTGGAACCACAAACAAGAAGGCATAGGATTCAATTTAAAATTCAGAAATTACCGCCTTCGCTTAGATTCCTTATTTTAAATGCATCTATTATTGGTGCAAGTTTTCTCGGCTAACTGTACATCCTTTCAAACCTTAGTGCCCATAAAGTTGCTTTCTTGGTGTTCTTCTATTTTCTATATAGGTGATCATCCCGACCACTCTACCTAGTCGCAGCTCCCTAGTAAAGTGTCCATTTGCATTATTTTTCTTTTAGAGAAACAACAGACGAATTTTAATACTGGATACACTTTTATATTTGCACTTGATTCAAATTCTCATGTTTTTATTCAGTTTCATAGGCCAGATTCGCTAGAAGTTCCTTTCTACCCTATGTTTCTTCTTCATTTAGCTCTCAGATGATATAGTCATTTATCAACCCCCCATTTTCCCTCACAGGCATTCTCCTACCTCACCTTATGGCATATAATCACCACTTCAAGCAACCCAACCATGTAAATTTGGGCTAGGGCAATAACTATATTGATTTCCATTCTTGGTTGAAGTAGTGGGAGGCTTTGAAGGCCCTCTTAGAGTCCAATGCACCCTAAAAGTTAGTCCAATCGCTATTGAATATCTTTACAATGCCACCAAAACCTGATCCTTTCACAATACTTGACACATAAACATGAGCAACAACCTACATTAAATATTAATAGGGTATCAGAACCATATTCATGGTCCCTCAGCCTTATCAGTTCGGACCTATCAAACTTAACTGTAAAATTACAGATATCTTGTTTGAATGATCAATGACTAATCGGTAAAAATAACATATACAAAATCAATGTACTCTCTATATATTTTCACTATTACATTATCAGTAATACATACCTCTCACTTCTGAAGTGGTTCATCTACAAGCAGCTTATTTCTCCAAACCCATCTTTACTGTAGCCTCTTGTGTTGGTCGGGCAAAAGTTGATCAAATTTTAGTTCCTTATATCTACAAAGAAAAGGAATAAAATTGATGTCAAATAAGAGAAGAACAAATAAAACATTATCCATCTGTTACAACAGACGTGGAGTCTGTTGCAATAGATATGGATTTTGTTGCAACAGATGTGGAGTCTGTTGGAATACATCAAACCAGCCTTGCCAGTAGTTTGATTTGTTCCAATAGTTGCTCCGTCTGTTGTAATATCAACAACAACATAAACTACAAAGAAAAAATAAAGAAACAATATCAACAATAAAGATACAATATCATTTGTTCTAACACCATCAACAACATCAACAGCAGAGAAGCAACATCTTTTGTTCTAACACCATCAACAACACTACACCACAAGTTCCAACAACACCCAACCCACCACTAACACATCAACAACATCAACAACAAAGAAATAAAGAAAATACATACATAAAAAGGATACTGCCAATAAAGTTTTAAACTTCTCCCAACAGATGACTTTTTTCGCATGTTGTAATCAAACCAACGGTTCGTTCATTAGAGACATAAAAGTTTCTACAATTTTTTTAAATAAATATGATATGGGTAAATGGTAATTAAATAAAAAAACAAATGTAAATAACTTGTAAATAAGAAGACGAGAATGAAAGAGCAATAGTGAACCATACCTATAATGTCAAAAGCAAGGGGATCAAAACAACAATTTCAGTCGAGGAAATATATGGATCGGTTTAGATCTGAAAGGATCTTTATGAGAATGAAGAGAGAAAAAAGAAGACGAATGTGATAACCCTAGAGAGAAGAGAAAGAAAAAGATGAGAGATGAATAAATTTAGGGATGAGAGAGAGATAATTCTAGACATGGGTTTAAATATTCATTAATAACTTGAGGGATGCGAGAAAGACACGTGACATTAAAAAGACAAGATAAGAATACTCAATGAAATTTTTGAGTTATCCAAGAAGTATTTTTTACCGCCTTTAGTAGTACTATTTTATTTATCTTTCTTCTTTTGGACAGAAGATTGATTTAAAATTAACAACAACAACAACAACACACCCAGTGTATTCCCACAAAGTGAGGTCTGGGGAGGGTAGAATGTACGCAGTCCATACCACTACCTCCGAAAGAGGCAGAGAGGCTATTTCTGATAGACCCCCGGCTCAAGATAAAGAATAGTAAACAAGGTCATAATAAAACATAAAGTAGGATGGATAGCATAACATAAATAATGAGCAAGACATAATGCAAATAAAAATAAGAGAAATATAAAATAATAGAAATATGAGCAATACGAAATACGAAATAGGACACCCACCTAGTAGTAGCAAACACTCACAAGCCCAAAGACACCCACCCCACCCAAACTCTCCTGGCTAGAGGCTCTTACCTATGAAAATAGTCCTAGGATTACTAACCCGGCTATACAAGAGCACTCCTAACTACTAGCTACAAACCACACACTCACACTAGCCTTCTACCTTTATTCGCGACCTCCACACCTTTCTATCTAGGGTCATGTACTCAGTAAGATGAAGCTGCTCTATGTCATATCTAATCACCTTCCTCTAGTATTTCTTTAGCCTACTTCTACTCTCCCTAAAGCCGTCCAAAGCTAGCCTCTTAAACCTATGAACTGGAGCATCCGTGCTCCTCTTCATCACATGCCCAAACCATCTCAGCCTTCCTTTTCGCATCTTCTCTTCTATAGAAGCCACTCCCACCTTCTCTCGAATAATCTCATTTCTAACTCTATCCCCTCTAATAATCCCACACATCCAACACAACATTCTCATTTTTGCCACCTTCAATCTTTGAATGTGGGAGTTCTTGTCTGGCCAACACTCCGCTCCATACAACATGGCCGAACAGACCACCACTCTGTAGAATTTTCCTTTAAGCTTAAGGGGCACATTCTTATCACACAACACTCCTGATGAGAGCCTCCACCTCATCCAACCCACTCCAATACGTTTTAAAAAAGATTTTCAAACAAATATTTCGTCTATTGCAACAGATATCAATATTTGTTTGAAAAATTCCAACAACTCAGTCATCTGTCACAACAGATGCAAATGTCTATTTGATAATTAAATCAGATATGTTATCTGTTACAACAAATATCAATATCTGTTTGAAAGTTTAAAATAGCTCAATCATCTATCACAATAAATGCAAATATCTACTTGATAATTAAATCAGATATGTCATCTGTTGCAACAGATATAAATATCTGTTTGAAAATTTCAAACAACTTAATCGTCTGTTGCAACAGATTTCTTTGTAACTTATTTAGATAGAACTAGGGATGAGTACATAAGGTGAAGTACAACTTTAATTGAGTCTTTGTAATTGTATGATGTTGGTATTGTGTTCCTCCCGACCCGATTCATCGATCGATCACTCTGAGTCAAAATATTTTGTATCAACTTATTATTGAGCCAATACCTAAATTGATTTAGATAGAACTAAGGATGAGTACATAGGGTGAAGTACAACTTCAATTGAGTCTTTGCGATTGCATGATGTTGGTATTGCGTTCCTCCTTACCCAAATCGTCGATCGATCATTCTGAGTCGAAATGTCTTGTATCAACTTATTATTGATATAATACTTAAATTAATTTAGATAGAACTAGGGATGAGTACATAGGGTAAAATATAACTTCCATTGAGTCTTTGTAATTGCATGATAATGTTTTGCGTTCCTCCTGACCCGAGTCGTCAATCTATTACTCTGAGTCGAAATATTTCATATCAACTTATTATTGAGCTAATACCTAAATTTATTTAGATATAACTAAGGATGAGTACATATGGTGAAGTACATCTTCAATTGAGTCTTTGAGATTGCATGATATTGGTATTGCGTTCTTCCCGACCCGAGTCGTCGATCGATCACTTTGAGTCGAAATATTTCGTATCAACTTATTATTGAGTTAATACATAAATTGATTTATATAGAACTAGGGATGAGTACATAGGGTGAAGTACAACTTCAATTGAGTCTTTGCGATTGAATGAAGTTGATATTGCGTTCCTCCCGACCCGAGTCGTCGATCGATCACTCTGAGTCAAAATATTTCATAGTAACTTATTATTGAGCTAATACCTAAATTGATTTATATAGAACTAGGAATGAGTACATAGGGTGCAGTACAACTTCAGTTGAGTCTTTGCAATTGCATGATGTTGGTATTGCGTTTATCCCGACCCGAGTCGTTGATCAATCACTCTGAGTTGAAACATTTTGTATTAACTTATTATTGAGCTAATACCTAAATTAATTTAGATAGAATTAGGGATGAGTACATAGGGTGAAGTACTACTTCAATTGAGTCTTTGCGATTGCATGATGTTGGTATTGCATTCCTCCCGACCCAAGTCGTCGATTGATCACTCTGAGTCGAAACATTTCATATATTTTAAATTTTTTTAAAAAAATTAAGATCAATTCGAACCAAATTAACATTTTCAAAACTTGTCATTCTTTTCCAAAATACAAATCAGCCCATACAAATCATCCATTTAAGGAAAAAATATTTCATGATTTCAAATCTCGATTTTCTCACTCTTTTCTCTCTCTCAACAATACAGACAACAACTACTCAATAAATTGTTCAACCCTTCACAACAGATCAATTTTCTTCTTATTTTTAACCACATAGGTGTTATTTTCGACTTCAGTCTTGCTTGTATCCATCGTTTTCTCTGTCTTCGTAGGTAACAGAGTTTGAGAAGATCATTTTCTTTGTTATTTTTTCTAAAAATTAGGAATTTTTAGTTAATGATTAAAAATAATACTTTTAGTTGTATTATTTTTGAGAATGGGTTAACAATTTTGAGTTTTGAAGCTAAAAACGTAGGAAGAACCCGAGAAAACCCTAGTTTTTGTCGCAGTGTTTCGTTGACCATCGTGATAATTTTGGATGGTATTTGTGGTGTTGTTGGTGGATGTTATTGGTGGTGTCAGTATTGGTAGTCTTGGTGGTGGTGTTGGCAGTTTTGGCGGCCTTGGTACGGGTATTGATGGCATTGGTAGTGGTGTTGGTAGTGGTCTTGGTGGTCCATCTATTGCAATAGGTGGAACATCTGTTGGGAGATATTAAATAGGTGTTCATAAAGATTCTCCATCTGTTCCAACTAATGGGTTATCCGTTGGAGTATTTATTTGTAATGTGGCGTATAATAATTTATTGAAATTTGTCTTAGCTTTGTTAAAAAAATTATCCAGACATCAAATGTAATGTATTTTTTTTTTCTGTTGTTTGTAGTTAAAATATGTATCCCAAAAGAAAAGAAATTGAAAGTTGATCAACTTCTGACCACCCAACAAAAAAGGCTAGAGTACAGATAGATTCGGAGGAACTCCCTGAACAATCTCAGTCAGGAAAAAAATGAAGCTACGAAAAGTTTTGAAAAAGGGAGGTGGAGAAGGGTATATAGAGGCTGGTGAGGAAAATAAAAGTGAGGATAAAGAAGAAGATAATCAAGATGATAATGCCTCACCAATGGGGCGTGAAATAAGATCAAAATCCCACCATGAGGCTATCAAAACTATTAGTATTGACAGGTTTCAAGTTGCGATGCCGATCGATGACCCTGCAAAAATAACTGGTGATCTAGTACTTAAATGTCAGTTAGGGAAACCTTTTGATAAATTTAGGAATATTATGAAGAATGAAAACATAGATGGACCTTTTAAGAAGAGCTGCTTTGGATACTTTCTTCGACTGCCTACAGACCACACTGTCCATTTCCAAATAAGCATGGTATATGGTCTTCTCAAGCGTAGGATCAAGTACGTAGGGGATGATAAACATTCGAAGGAGGGCAAAAAAAATATGGATGAAATTTGGATCAACTACTGTGGCAAGCCGGTTTGTTTTGGCTTGAAAGAGTTTGCCATAGTGATAGGCTTGAGATACAATCGTCCAGAAGAACCTCTCATCAAGGAAACACCTCTCAAAAGGTCAAAGGCAAATATGACAGCCAAACCATCACCATCAAATAGACGAAATGCATTGTCTAAGAAACCACCTACCAAAATGAACAAACAAAAGGAAAAAAAGGATGGGTTGTTGGACATTGCTGGACGTAGCTACAAAACAGCGAATTTGATAGAAGATCTCAAGGATAAAACCATACCAAAGTAGTACAAGGAGAAATTGTGCTTCGTTTGGTTTGCCCATGCCGTTATATTGGCAAGAGACGTCAACAAAGTCATAGAAGATGATTTGTTGAAGCTTGATGATGATTTTGAAAAATTCAACAATTATCCCTGGGGAGATGACAACTACTACTTGACTGTCAAATATTTACTGACAAAGCTATCCCCAAAGATGACCACATTATACGACTTCCCTTGGGCTTTCATGGTAAATTTAATCACTATTTACTTACTCATCCATTAATTTATATTGACTAATTATTATGACTTTTTTTTTCTTGCTTCCTGTTTACATATTTTAGGCTTGGGCATTTGAAGCCATTCCTTCCCTCCGAAAGTAGGTCAAGGATTACCCAGATGAGGTTTTCCATTCAAGAATCCTTAGGTGGTTGGCTGCAAAGAGCAACACAAGAATTAAGGAGGATGATTTATTTAACCCTCCGGATGATGCAATACGTCTTCTTTTGAGTAAAATAATTTGACTCAAAGAAAGATATGAAAATAGATATGCCATCTGTTACAACAGATGGGTCTTCTGTTGCAACAGATTACCCGTCTACTATAACTGGTGCAATAGATGGGTAATCTATTATGATATACGATCCATATTTCGCAACAGATTAACCATCTGTTTCTCTGATTCTCTGAACCCAACTCAATAGATTATCCATCTACTACAAATTATGCAACAGATGAATAATTTGATGCAATATATTGTTAATCTTTTATGACATACAGATCAGTTGTTGTGACAGATAGATCATCTGTTGCATAAGTTCACTGTATTAATATGTGACCCAACTGACAATAAATTATTATTATATGATTTAAATATATCTGTCTTTTTTATAGGTTGTGCATCCTTGGATTGTGCCTACTGAGTAGGAGTTAAGGATAATTTCTTTTATTACTCTAGGTCTTGTTGATACAGTAACAGAACCAATGATGGAGTTAATAAAGTAGAAATTGGCTGGATCAATAGCCATAAGAAGAGTAGTTAGGCAAGGTCAGCCTAATGTTGAAGCTCTTCATGACCAACCTACTGTAACAGATCCGGGTGCTTCTTCTGAGGCTGTTGCTGGTGGATTTATTGATGTTGGTGGTAGCTATTCTAATGTTGATGTTGCTGCGAGTCGTGATGATGAGCATATTGATGCTCAAGAAAAAATAAATATATTTGAAATCATCCTTTACATAGGTCCCTCTCTCCCATACGCCGGTCCCTCCCACCCTTACTGTGGTCCCTCTCACCCCTCTTCACCCTCATATTCTTATTGCAACTGCAATGTGTGCAAGGACAGACATAATAAAATTCTCAAAAAACTAGAGGCTATCTCTAAAGCTGCTGAGGAATTAAAATCCAAGAGGGGTGTCGTACCATCCAAGAAGATGAGGAAGCCATACATTCCTACAGTGACGGTTAGGAGAAAGAAGGAAAAATTAGCCAAATACTCTCCAGTCTGAAAACAAAAAAAGATTGTAAGTCCTCCCTCTCTAAAAGTTGTTGAAGTTCTAAGGCCACTAAAGAAGGTGGACATATACGCGATACTTGGGTACGAAGAGAGGACGAAACTGCGAAATGCCAAGTATCCCAAAAAGAAGGAGCCTGTTGAAGAATACACTATGTATATGTTTGACTACAAAGACTTTAGAAGTATGACAACTATGCGTAAGTGGTACGTGGATAGGGTAAGTTTATTTTTCCTAACCTATCCTTTTAATCTACTCCATGAAGAAGAAGCTATGCAACAGATGTGTCGCCTGTTGCAACAACTGGGTATTCTGGTGCAACTGGTGGTTGTTGTATTGCTACAGATTAAATATTTGTTGCATACGTTACGTTAGCTGGGTAAGCTGTGAACTAATTCAGAGAACCCTCTATAATAGATGGACCATTCGTTGCATCTTTCCACTATGTTTTTCTTCTTTACAATTACTAGCCTATTTAAAAATTATCGTCTTATATCACAGTATGTTGATGAAATTCTCTGCCTCACGAGGGTCAGACAATCAACATACCCTGATGCTTATGATGCTATCGATAGGATAATAGACCTCAACTTCTACAATAATTTCAAGAATAGGTACAATAGGCTCAAGGATCTAGCTAAAACTCCTGGTGGCCGGGGATTTGATTGGTTAGTTTCTACGTATGACTGGGAGGAAGATATGATTAAATATGTTAGAGGGAAGAGACCATATCCACACGACAAGAGATGGACCAAGGCAAAGATAATTCTTGCAGTCATGAACATACAGGTCAAACATTTTCTCGCTGTTGAGATACTTCTCGAGGAGGGAAAGATTAAGGTTTATGACTACAACTTACTTGTCTTCAATGACACCACTTTTTTTATCCACGTGCAGCCACTGTTGGTGTTGATCCTAAGCTTATTAAGGCAGAGTAAGATGATGGATCATTTGCCAGCGAAAGTCTTGATGAAAAAAATATGGGATTTTGAAGGTTGAAACAAGGACGTGCAGCTTTAAAAAAACAAAACTGGTGCCGCGTGCGGGCCACACTTGCTTGCATACATCGAATGTTTACTGATCGACATAAAAATGTTCGATCTGTGCGACACTGTTATGGTAAAGATGTAAAAGCTCTGGGCTTATGGGGTACTAACTAAATGCTTAGAGCCTATGTATAAAGAGGAAGATGTACAAAGACAAACACAAACACCATAATAATTTTTTATGTTTGACAAAAGTTAATTTTTTTTATAATGCAACAGATTGTCTATTTAGTATATCTGTTGTGACAGATTATTTATCTGTTGCAATAGGTTGGTCATCTGTTGCATTATGCAGATGTTTCTCAGTCTCTATTACAACAGATATATAATTTATTGCAACATATAGTCCATCTGTTGTAAATGATAGGTAATGTATTGGGACAAATAAAAAAAGTAGGAAGACCTGCTTAATAATTTCCAATAGATGACCTACATGTTGCAACATATGTCTAAATTTGTTCGATAATTTCCAACAGATATGTCGTTTGTTGCAACATATGTATTATCTGTTGTAATATTTGAATCTAGTATTCTATTTCAATTAATAAGTTCAAAACTAAGGATTAAATTATATTCACAGACAACATTAAATAAATTGAAGCCTTTAAAAATTGCTTGAAATAACTCAACAAATAAATGAAATGTAAAAAAATTATTATGGGTACAAATGATCTACTCTACAAATAAATCAACAATTTAACCTTTGGTGCCAACACTTGCCAAGGAGATGTTATTACTTTGACAGGCTCAAGCTCTAAAGGTCTACTCAATATGGATAAGTTGTTCATCATCCGGTGCTATGGAATTCGGCTTTGGTCGTCGTGGATATTTAATGTCGTTTGCATACAGTTTTTGAGCTTTCGCTTCTCCGTATTTCCATAAAAGAGCAGCATATTTTTTGTGGAGTAATCCGAAAGCAAGTTCATCATTTAGTACTTGTAATCCATCACTCAAATACTCGGCGTAAACGGCAACAAAAAGACTGCAATCCATACATTTTTAAAAAATCAGATAATCCATATCTTGCAGTTCATATAAGCGTTTTGAAATTTATGAAATGAAACTAAATCATGATACTTACAGGCTACCAATGGGTTATTGAGCAATTCCTTCAACATATTCTACATCAAATGGATTTCCCATTTTATCTCAATATGCTTCAATCATCGACCAATCAGTACGAACCTTTTGGTCCAAAAAGCCACTCATATCAAGGTAAGTAGGCAATATTTTGGCCAGCTTTTGTATTTCCGACGATGGTGCGGAACGTCTCCTTCCCGACATCAAGTTATAAACTCGGATACGCCTCTCTTTTAGAACGATGACAGTCAACACCCAATGGAATTCATCACCGTAATTGATTAGGATGTGCACTTCATCGACCAAATACCAAGGTAAGCCATCTGGAATGTTAAAACTTTTGATGATGTTGATTAAGCATTCCTCAGTTCGGGAAACTTCCGGCTGTTGTTGACAAAACCTATCGTAGGCCTTATTGATGTAAACTTTGTACAAATAATTGCCTGTCGTGTATTTGTATTGTTCTTGTGTTTGCAACTTCGCCTTCTTTCGGAGGTAGTAAAAAATAACATCGATGTGCTGCACATATTATCAAATATTTCAGATTACGTGATAATAAAATTAATACATAGATGAAATTAAATAAAGTATGAATTAATAGTAATATGTATGACATTTAAACCTTATCATTCCAGCAAGTTTGAGGCTGTGACATCAAATAGAATCAATCCTTCATTCCGAGATGTGCAACAACAAAGTCGAACATATCAAAATCAAGACTTGATTCATTCACTTTGTAGTGTTCGTCATTTTGTTTTCTACATGATTTATATGTGGTAATCTCATGTTTTTACAATAAGAATTGTATAGATCAATATCTTTAAAAGCTGATTTCTGTACCTGCCGGTGTGATGCTTTAACAGACCATCAGCAATTTATTCCGAATAGTCGTTGATCAACTTTGTTAGTTCTTTTGTAGCCTCATCCGAGATGTTGAACCCTTCAAACGGGTAATTCTTCCGTTCTCCCGAACTGACAGACTCCATTTTTTCTTCTTCTTTACTGTGATATTATACTGTTCAGCAGTAGCTTCTACTGTGTCATCCACCTGAAAAGCCAGAATTGTCAATGCTAATCACAGATATAAAATAGATTATTTATCTATTGCATCATCTGTTGGGATAAACTCGAATAGATAAAACAGAGTTGTACGATAATTTCGAATAGATGATCCATTTGTTGCAGCATATGACTCATCTGTTATAATTGTTTTGCTAAAATAGACAGACATATTGTAACAGATAACGCATCTGATGCAATAGGTTATACGTTAGTTGCAATAGATGTATATATCTTTTTGATATTTTTCAGCAGATGTATAATCTGTTGAAACAAGCGTGTCTGTTTGTTTGTATATATATTAACTCTTTTCAACTCATGCTGCTCTCCCGTGGACCCTTTACATTGATCAAAGGTGCAAGACAAAGATAGAGGAGTTGCAATTTTGCTTTTTTCAATACTTGATGATGCCTTGGAAATTTCTTTCCTTCTTCTCTTAGCCACCTTGATCTCTAATGAAGTATATGAATATGAAATTCTCTTTGATGGAATGACACCCTTCTTAGATATCATTTTCTTTACAGAAGCAATTAATGCATTAATGACATTAATCACTCCATCATATTTCGCCTTGCAGTTTGACATTTGCATGCAGAACATTAGCTAGAAGTGGCAAAATTTGTATAACCAGTATGATCATAATCTTAATGGTTTGTTGTTTCAAAAACTGTAAGAGGAGCACCACTACCACTACCACTACTATCATCAACAACAACAAGCCCACCCTCCAAAATTATTTTTCTTGTGATGGATATTGCTCCAAACAATTCTTTCTTTATTTTATCAATGACCTTAGGGTTCGATAAAGTTTGCACAGACCCTAAAGTAAGAAAAACTGGAATCTTTAACTCTCAATTGGTCAGAACAAGCCACAGATGGACAATCTAAAATAAATAAGTACATATATTAGAATGACGATGAAATAATTTTTAAAAATCATTAATTAAAACAAAAAATTAATTAGAATTTGACTTATTGCTTCCTTCGGGGGGTTGAAGAGATCAAGAAATTTTACATTTTTATTAGTTTTGACCGACAACCATCTCAGGATTCTTGGACATGAAACTTCTTCCTGGTAGTTCAATTGTTGTCTCAAATAAGAAATAGCTTCAAATGCCCAAGCCTATAAAATAACGTCAATAAATCAAAAGCATTATTGAATTAAAAAAATAAATCATGTCATGATAAAATAAATATTTATCATGAAAGCCCATGGAAAGCCATATAAGTTGACTGTCCTTGGAATTAAGGGAGTCAACAAATATTTGACAGTCATTTTGTAGCTTTCATGACCCCAAGGATAGCTGTTAAATGTCTCAAGATCCTTGGAGAGATTTATCAAACCAAATGGTATGTTGTTGTTAACATCTCTCGCCCAAAGAACATTATGTACAAATCAAACTAAGCACAATGATTGCTTGTGCTTCTTTGAAAGTCTTTTATCTTTCAACGCTTCTATCAAATTTATGTTTTTTGAAGCTTGGACCAATAAGGGACACCAGGTCATCACGATCACTCAACTTGCCTTTGTTTTTTTGGGTGTGTGCGGTGATTTTTTGGGTTAGAATAGATATAACTTGAGAAGGAGAAGGAGGATAACATTTTAATCCAGTAACTATGGCAAACTCCTTCCAACCAAAACAAACAGGCATGCCATAGTAATTTATCCATACCTCATCCATCTTATATTTGTTTTCATACATAAACCTACGCTTGAGAAGATCATATACCATTTTCATTTGGAAACGAGCATTGTTGTCCTCCGATAAATCAAGAATTGCCCAAAACAGCTGTCCCTGTAATAAGCATCCAATTTTTATTCTCGAAGTATTTTTCTGAAGGCGTTGAAAGATTTTTCCATGGATTACTTAACCACAAAATTACTCATTAAATCTGTGGCACCATCGCACTGCATTCTCATAGGATAATGATCAATATTGAAAGTTTTGACCAACTCTTCGGTGGAAGGGCTATTAGCATTTTGATCTTTTCTTTTGAAACATTCCTCCTCCCCATGTTCATCATCTTCTGATCCTGATTGAGATAACGTTTGTAAAGCAAACCCATAGAGTGGTGGATGTAGCCTAGCTGCTTCACTTTTTCCTTTACTTGGACTTGATTCGATTTTTTTTTTGGAAGCCATATTATCTAAAATTAATGAGAATATAAAATAGATTATAATTGATTAATGTACCGTTAAAAAGGATAACAATAAATCAAACATGTACAATAGTAAAATAATATTTCAAATAGACCACACATCTGTTGCACCAGGTAGGATATCTGTTGTAGCATATGACCAACGTGTTGCAGTGGATGATCAATCTGTTGGAAATAATAAAAACAGGCCACACGTCTGTTGCACCAGGTAGGTTATCTGTTGCAGCATATAACCAACCTGTTGCAACAGATGAGTAATCCGTTGGAAATAATAAAAATAAATTACAAATTTATTGAACCAGGTAGGTTATCTGTTGCAGCATATAACCAACATATTGCAGCGGATGAGTAATCTATTGGAAACAATAAAAATAATATCACTCACCTGTTGCACCAGGTAGGTTATCTGTTGCAGTATTTAACCAACCTATTGCAGCGGATGAGTAATTTATTGGAAATAGTAAAAATAGATCACTAATCTGTTGCACTAGGCAGGTTATTTGTTGCAGCCTATAACCAACCTGTTGCAATGAATGAGTAATTTGTTTGAAATAATAAAAATAGATCACTCATCTGTTGCACCAGGTAGGTTATCTGTTGCAGCTTATAAACAACCTGTTGCAGCGGATGGGTAATCCGTTGGAAATAATAAAAACAGACCAAACATTTATTGCACCGGGTAGGATATCTGTTGCAACCTATAACCAACTTGTTGCAAGGGATGAGTAATCCATTGGAAACAATAAAAGTAAATCACTTATCTATTGCAATAAATCACGCATCTGTTTCCAAATGAGTTTTCTGTTGGATCAATATTGTTTAGATTTCTTCCAAACAGAAGAGTCGTCTGTCGCAATAGATGAATGGTCTATTAGATTGTTCATCTGTTGTAACATATTTATTATAGTATCAGATTTTTATGTGTTGCATCATATTTCCATCCATTTTATCAGATGTCTCATTTATTGCATCAAATGTTTCATCTTTTGCATCAGATGTTCCATCTGTTGCATTAGATGTTCCATCTGTTACATCAGATGGTTCATATGTTTCATCAGATGGTTCATCTATTGCGTCAGATGGTTCATCTGTTGCAATACCATTTTTACTAAGAAAAATAACAAATTAACCCAGTAACACCAACACAACACACACATATACTGAGAATTTCAACGGCAACAAAAATCGAATCAATAGTTCGACAACAAGAACTACAGTAACAACAAGAAATTATATTCCACACCAAAAAGAGTAGAGATGAAATGCAAAAAATTAAGGTTTTATTCAGTCCACATTTCAAATTTAAGCAAAAATATTAAAATTGTTAACCAGTACTAGAAGAGAAGTGGCTCAAGTTCCTTTATTTTTTCATAACTGAAAAGACATAATTTTTTACCTGTGAAAGAAGAAATGGGACGACAAAGACTTCAAAGTTGTTGTCCCCGGAGAACACTTTTTGTTGTGTCGATTAACGGTTAAAAGTCGAAAAGAAACTCGCCCGGTTATTTGTCACTGGAGCTAGAAGTCTTCGGGAAGTGAAGGGAGAAATTTTATAGAACTGTTGGTTGGGAGAGTGTTGAGAGAGACTGTCGAGAGAGAGAGGAGAGAGACCGTCGATTTGAAAAGGAGTGAAGTGTAGGTTGATTTGTATTTTTGAAAAGATTCGACTGAAAATATTAATTAAGTTCACAATTAACTTAATCAAATTTTCTAATTATGTTTGACCCTTTAAGTTGGTCAATGTCACCAATCCTTCATTCAAGACTTAAAAGACACATTTCCTTCAATTTCCCCATAGTAACTGGCTATTAATACCCCTAAAAATATATGATATTACTATATTAGAAATCAATCAAAGAATAAACGATTGAATCATCTTTATGGTCTTTTAAAATTTTATGATACATTTTAACTAAGCATACTCTAAATCTCACTTTGTGGGAATACACCAGGTATATTTTATTTGTTATTTTAATTAAGCACATATATTGATATTTTCAATGTGAATAAATAACATATGAATATTTTTATATGATTGATTGTAAAAGCAAGCATGTACAATATATCAGTTACCTCCTTATGAATTTATTTTTGCTCACGTAATTTATCCCTTTTAATTTTTTTATGGTTATTTAATTTTCAAAATGAAAAGATGCTATATACGACATACAACAAATCAAAGAAAGAATATATATATATATATATATATATATATATATATATATATATATATGTATGTATATATATATATGTATGTATATATATATATATGTATGTATATATATATATCAAGGGCCTGCGCCAGCACGGGCCCAATATATGTTCCTTTTTAGTCTCAATTTATGTGATATAAATAAAATCATATTTTTAATATACTTTAGATATTCTAAGTTGTTAACTGTCGTAATTTATAATACTTTTTATGTAATTGTAACATAATACATGTTACTCTCCTTGTTCAAACTTTTGTGGCGTCGCTAGCCAATTACATTTATAAAATAATTTAAGTTTTTAATTATTGAGATTTATAATACCCTTTTTTCTATTTCAATTTAAGCGACACTGATATAATTTCTAGAGTCAACCAAATATTTTATATCTTTATAATTTTTTAAGTTGTTAATTATTATGATTTATAGTATTTTTTGAAAGTATTTTTTGAAATATATAAAAAATTAATTATTTTTAGATACTTTAAGTTGTTAACTATGTAATTTATAATACTTTTTATGTGATTTTCAAATAATACATGTTACTCTCCTTGTCCAAACTGTTGTGGCATTGGTATTCAATTATATTTTTAACTATTTCAATTTAAGTGACACTGATATAATTTTGAGAGTCAGCTAAATATTTTATATCTTTTAAATTTTTTAAGTTATTAATTATTGTAATTTATAATATTTTTTACGTATTCTTTTGGAATATATAATAGATTAATTTTTTAAATATATTTTAAGATTTTAAATATTGTAATTTATAATAATTTTTATGTAATTTTCAAATAATATATATTACTCTCTTTGTCCAAAATTTTGTGGCATTGTCGCATTGATAGTAAATTATATTTTAAAAATAATTTAAGTTTTTAATTCCTGTGATTTATAATACCTTTTCTTCTATTCTAATTTAAATAGAAATGATATAATTTCAAGAGTTGGACAAATATTTTATATGTTTTAAATTTTTTAAGTTATTAATTATTGTGATTTACAAATTTTTTTTTGTATTTTTAAAAATATATAACAAATTAAAAAATTAAGACAAACAAATTAAAATGGATTAGAAAAAATGAAGGCAAGGGAAAGGACTAATGAAGTTGTGCCAAAGTAGGTATATTGACCTTTAAATATTTTAAGTTGTTAGTTTTGTGATGTATAGTATATTTACGTATTTTTTTTGAAATATATGGCAGATTAATATTTTTAAAAGTATTTTTAAGTTGTTAACTATTATAATTTATAATACTTTCTATTAATATTCAAATAATATATGTTATTTTTTTGTCCAAAATTTTATGGAAATTGATAGTTAATTATATTTTTTAAATAATTTAATTTTTTACAATACTTTTTTTTCTATTTCAATTTAAGTAGCACAATGCTTAGATGGTCATAATAATTAATTAGGGGGTGATATAGTAAAATCACGATTGAAACAATGAAGTAAACATGTCTTAAATGACTTATAATAACTAATTAGAAGTGTTATAACAAAATCATTATAAAAAATACTTGTGGTAAAAAAATTAAGTGGACCTCATATAAGACGTCAAGTTAATTTAACATTAAATATTATTAATTTTTTTAATATTTAGATGACTTTATAATTATTTTTTATTATTAATTTTTTAAAATTTAGATGACTTATAATAATTAATTAGAGGCGATATAGTAAAATTATGGTTGAAGCAGCTGAAGCAGATATGCCATCAAATGTCTATTTTTTTAATCAAATATTATTAATTTTTTAATACGTAGATGACATATAATAACTAATTAGGGGTGATATAATAAAATTACGGAGCAAACAGCTGAGCGGTCGGCAAGCAGGACAACTGGAAGCTGCCCACTCCCTCTCTCATTCACTTTTATTACATAGAGTAAGCATTTATGGTACTTTTTATATTATTTTCAAATAATTATCTCAATTTATACAATGCTGCAATAATTTTGAGAAACAATCTATTTTTTCATCATGACTTTTAAATATTTTTAAATTAATTATTGTAATGTATAGTATTTTTGTACATAAAATTTAAATAAATATAAGTAGTTCTAGAAAATTTCTCAAATAACAATATGTAGAATTTTGAGGAGTTTGGTTGTTATTTTTGAATTTCCTTAAATACTAATAAGTGAAACTTTGAGGAGCTTACTTGTCATTTTAGAAACTCCTCAAATAATAATAAATGAAACTTTGAGGAGCTTATTTGTCATTTTTGAAAAACTACCCTAAGCTCCTCTATTCATATAAGTAATTCTAGAAAAGTCCTCAAATAATAATAAGTAGGATTTTTGAGGAGCTTGGTTGTTATTTTTGAAATTCCTTAAATAATAACACGTGAAACTTGAGGATCTTAGTCGTCATTTTAGAAACTCCTCAAATAATAATAAATGAAATTTTGAGATGCTTAGTAGTCATTTTTGAAAAACGACCCTAAGCTCCTCTATTTATTTTTTATATGTCTTAAATTTTTTTTAAGTTGTTAATTATTATTATTTATAAGATTTTTTATATCATTTTTAAATAATTATCTCAATTTATGCAACACCGCAAGAATTTTGAGAAGCAATGAATTTTTTCATCATGTCTTTTAAATATTTTAAAATTAATTATTATAAATAAATATAAGTAATTCTAAAAAGATAAATGAAACTTTGAGGAGCTTAGTTGTCATTTTTTAAAAACGACCCTAAGTCCCTCATTCACTCTTACTCCCTCCGTTTCATATTAGTTGACCCCTGTAGACTTCGCACACCCATTAATAAAAATATTTATTAGGGATCTATTTTACCAAATTAGTCTTATTAATTATGTCTTGAAAATATAAATTTGAATATATACAACTTAGTTAGTCATTTAATTATAATGGTATTATTAGAAAAATATAATAAAAATCCTCTTGATTTTATCAATGAAACAGCTAAATTAAAATAAATATTTTTAGAAAAAGGTCAACTAAAAAGAAACAGAGGAAGTATTATATAGAGTAATATATATATTTATTCTTCTTTTTAATTAAATCATTTATGTGCCATATTAGAAAAGTTCAAAAGTCAATCCTTAACTCTGTTAGCTGCATTAAATATATTATGTTAAAACTAAAAATAAACTATTTCTTTAACTTCTCTTAATTCTTATTTAAAAAATCAAATTCACCCATTTAATTATCTCAATAACTTATCTATGTAGTATGACCGAATATATACATTATTTTTCTTTCTTACATTGTAAATGAGATGTGAATAAGGATTAGAAAGAGTCATGTTATTGTTCTATTATAATAAATATGTATATGTGATTGTATTTTACTTATGATTATTTGAATCAAATAACATTTACACTTAATTTTTTTATTAAAGAAAGAGTTATCTTTTAAGGAGCTATTATCATATATATTTTTAGTAATGACTATAATAATAATAAATAATTTATAACAACAATCGTATTAATATTGTCAAATTCTTCCACTGCTCTATATCGATCTGTTAGGGATGATTATTGATCCAATTTCTGATATTGTTTCCACAGATGGACCTTACGTACTAAAAATTCAATATTTTGTCTCTCTGTAATAATCTCTATAGAATGGAATAGATAAGTACAACATCGAGTCAGTAAATCATATCATGACTTATTTTAAATATACATTTCATTTTGTATCACGTATTTAAATTATATTGCGAAGTATAACCTAAAACGTAATTTTTATTATCACAACTTATGTTCGTTTTCGTGATATATTTTTCTCAATAATTACTGTATAAAAATGAAGTTGATAGAGATACGAGATCTCTAATATTAATGAACCGTACGCAATGCAAATACACGTTAGATAAATCTTAATATGAAAAATCAATATAAAAGAAAACCAAACAAAAAGGAGAAGATTTCACTAACTTCTGCATTGCACGCATAACCATGTTAGAAACATAATTCAAGTATTTTTCTTACTCTAATGCGTCCAAATATATTTAAATTTATTTACATTACATATCGAGTCATTTATACATAAAAATGAGGTAATTAATAATCAATTAAACTTATAAGATCGTGACTTAATTTGTATTTTCGTACACACTGCTATTGAAATAATTGTCAACTAACGACATCAATCATTTGAAAATATATTAAATCTCGCACGAAGCGCGAATACGTACACTAGTTATCTTTTTTGGTTTTCCCAAGGTATCCCCACAGCCGGCAGCCGTGAGACTAATCCTTCGTGCCTCAGTCAGCGCATTAATCCTCCGTCCCTCGGTCAGCGCATTTTGCGGTAGGAAACTGGCCACAAAGTTTGCTCCATTCGCCAGAGGCGGGGATCAAACCCCCGACCTCTTGCTTAAGGGACATAGCGTTGAACCACTATGCCAACTTTGGTGATTACGTACACTAGTTATCATTAAAAGAGAATAAGAAAAGTAACCTTTGGATAGATATTTCGTCGTCTCTTTAAGATTAAAATACAGGTCGTACTATAAAAGTAGTTAATATATACGTACCCATTAGCAACAAAATAACTTTATTAAAGTTTAAACCCCATTATGATCATCGAAATCAAATCTGTAGGCAATTAAGTTTCTTTTCAGAAAAATTACAATTAAGAAAAAATAATAGTGACAAATAATAATATTTTATTTTAAAATAATGCCCCAAATTACAATTTTTATAAAACCTTACATAAAAAAATATAGTTCTTTAATTCTTCTACTCTTGTCCTTTGATCTATTCTTGATTGGTGCAATATTTGTTGGAATCGACTCGATCATAAATCTACTAAAGCAAAGGCTTGGGGCCTCAACTTTTGGGACCCTATTTTTTCTCAAATGAAATTTTGGGAGAAAAAAATAAAATAATTTTTGGAGACCCATTTTCAATAGTTACTAAAAGTAAAGTTGATTGTTTAGATTTTTTTTTCTTTAAAAATATTAAATTAAACTAAAAGATAGTTTAAAATGGTAGTATACATGCACATGTTTAGCATGAATTGGTATGTGATTCTAAATATTTTTACTCATTGATAATAATTTTTTTTAAAATTAAAATATGGGCCAAAAGCCCTTTTTATTAAAAATCAAAGTTCTACTATTTACATAACCGGGTTCGAAATTGACCCGGTCCATTAAAGAAATAAAGACAACAAAATGGTTTCTCTGTAGAGGAGCAGGAGTAAGAATTCATAAGTAGTGGTGAATCCGTGTAGCATGAAATAAAATTATACACACGAATTAGGAAACCAAAACTCCCTTGAAGCTTCTAGAGAACTTTATCTTCCCCCATCGCCTCTCCACAATATCAATGAGATTTTGATGACTGACCCATCTGATTCCTCCTCTGTTCCAAATAGTTTACCAAAAGTTATGATGAGTTCGTTCTAAGCTTAATAATCTTCTTCAGCTGCTTCCCAAGCTCCAAAATTTGCTGAAAATTGAAAAAAAGGTTGTTCTTCTCTGAGGGTTTAAGTGAAAATCAAAGGTTTATGTTGAACTTTGGGTGCATTTTATTTAGGGCGTTTAAAACTCTCACAACCGCCATGAAATCACCCAATCGGAGATTTCTTCATTTCAATCCACCGAGATACGCACCTCTTTCCGTTAAATAAGTTCCTTCCTTTTCCTTTTATTCTTATTTACCTGATTATAGTTGAGATTGTCACTCACTTCATCATTTTTAATAGATTGAGCTCAATCCAAGAGCTAATACCACTGTCTTAAAATTCCGAAGCAAAATTTTTCCAACAAAATAGGTAAATATTTCACTTATCCCTGTTTAACTTCTTCAACTGCTAATTTTTATTCCTGGTATAATTCCTTAAACATGTGCGTTGTGCTTCCTTTCTTGTTTGCCTGGTTGAATTGTAAACTATATGTCCGACATGTTGAAATTTAGAACTTTCGATCATATCGCTTTATCAGTTTGATGATCCTCATTTTGCATGTTTCTTATTCTGATATTAGGGACCTGCATTTTATCCATGTTCATTAGGGCCTTAGCTTCTTTTGGTAATTACTGAAAAGTGGAATAAGTTAATCTATCAATACCTGTGAAAAAGAAAACTCCGTTAGCAATAAAATCCGCCACTTTGTTGCCTTCCCTGAACGTGTGCTTCAGAATCACTACCACCCTCTTCATCAAATCTCTAATTCTTCTTATTTCTACTGAAATGCACCAAGGAACCTCCCAACATCCTTCCACAAAATTCTTCCCAGCCATTGAGCCAGTCTCTAATACCAATGGAAATAGATTATGAGCTCTACAGTATTACAACCCCATTCTCATAGCCATCACCTCAACAATTAAATTGTTTAATTTACCTATTCTCCTACACTCAGCAAACAAAAGTTACCCTAATCATCACTTACATAGTAAGTACCAAAACTTTGACCTGGGTTACCCTTAGAGGCCTCATCAGTAGTACACTTGAAATGCCCATCATTAGGAAAGGATTAGTAAACCACAAAATAATTAATGGTAGGACTATAAACCTTTAAAAAACACAATAGATCAGGCCAGTTTTCTAGAATAAATTTAAACCAAGGATATAGTGTTTTAATCAGAAACACTATATTCCTGGTCACTTCCCTCCTCATTATCCAAACTAACATCTTTTCTCCGTGTTTAATCACATTTCTTCTCTTCCTTATTTATCATAGAATGAACATATGAATAGCTTTAAATATAGACTCTAGCTTTGCATTTATGGGGGCATTCCACCATTTAAAAAAACTTTGTTTTATTTGTAAAAAAGGGCTATCAATCCCTGCATATGAAGCAAAATAAGACCAGATACTGCTAGATGTAGGACAATTTATAAATAGGTGTTCAAAGGTTTTTTCCTCTCCACAATCACAACAATAAAACTCAAATTCATCACAAATACCACTCTTAATCATCAATTCACCCACTGGAAGCCTTTTCCTCCATAACCACCAAATGGAAAAGGATACCTTAAAAGGGATACCATTAGACCAAATTCTCTTAAAGATCAACAGACTATCCTTTTATCCCTCTAATAATCCCAAGAAGATCTGACACTAAAATTCCTAGAAACATTCAACATCCACCATGCTTTATCCCATTGCTCTTTATCCTCCTTGCATTTTATACTATGTACCACATGATTGCTCTTTTTCCAGTTGACTATTCCTGTAAGCATCAATAGGTAAGTAGAAATACAAGGCTCCCAATTATGTCCAATTGTCATATCATACGCTTGCACATCTAGGTTCCCACCATATCTGTTGATCAAATATTTCCTTTACTTCATATTTTTCTAGGTTACAAAACCTCCTCTCTAATCTACCATTTGTGTACCTCTTTTCTTGCAATATTTATTCCACATGAAATTAGTCCATAAAGATTTTTGAGTTCTAAATATCCACTATAATTTAGTAAAAAGGGACTTAGAAATATCAAATAGTAATCTAAATCCCAACCCCCCTCCATCTTTAGGACTACAAATATCATTCCATGTCACCTAGTGTTTATTTCTGCTAATTTCTTTATAGTTCCATATAAATCTAGCAAAAATTCTATGTAAATCTTGAATAACACACTTTGGAGGATTAATAGCAGATAATAAATAAATGGGAATACTACTTAGAACATTATTTATTAAAGCAGCTTTACCCCTAAAAGATAATATCTTTCCTTTCCATGCCTGCAACTTTCCTTGTACTTTCTTTATCAACTCTGTGAAGTGCACCTTTATTTTACTTACATGCCCTATTGGGCAGCCTAAATACATCAAAGGAAACTTACCTCTGGATAAACCTGTGCAATCTTCCTCATCTTTAATAAGAGTAGAAACAGTTTTATGATAACAATAAAAAGAATTTTTCTCTTTGTTAATCAACCGTCCAGACTACTCTTGATATTTCTTGAGAGTGTCCATCAGTATCTTCAAAGACTTCCTATCAACAGAGCCAAATATGATGATATCATATGCATAAGCAAGGTGATTGATATCATCACTCCATTTTAGCAATCCAAATCCCCTATACCCATCCTTTAAAAACAAAGAATTTAGAGCTGAATTTAGAGCTCTAGATAACACTTTTACAGAAAGAATAAATAAAGCAAGTGATAAAGGACCACCCTGCTTTACCCCCTTGAGGAAAGGAAAAAACCATGTACCTGACCATTTATTAGTATTGAATACCAGTTATTAGATGGCAGCCTCCAAATATTATCAACCACCTCTTTATCAAAGCCCATCTTTTGGAGAACTTTCACCAAGAAAGACTAATTTACACTATCATAAGCCTTGGCCATATCCAACTTAATTACCACATTGTAGGCTTTCCCCTTTTCCTGATATTAGTAATAATCTTCTGAGCTAACAAAATATTTTCAGTAATGCTTCTACCCTACACAAAAACAGACGAATTCTTAGATATGATATTAGGCAATAGGTTTTCTAATATGTCATGCAAAATCCTTGAAATCACCTTGTTAAGAAAGTTACTTAGATTAATTGGTCTTATGTCTGAAAAAGATTGTATGTTATTTTTTTAGGCAATAAAACCAAGTTAGTGTGAGTGGTGGATTTAGGAAGAGTATTTCCTTGAAAAAAGCAATAACCACCTTATAGTCATCCTCCCCAACAATCTCCCAACAATTTTTAAAAAATAGACCTGAAAACCCATTCTGACCACAAACACTATCACCATTTAATTCAAACACAACCTTCTGCACCTCTTCTCTGGTTGGTAATGCATTTAATGATATGTTATCAACTTCATACACTATGTTTGTAATATCCTGTACTTTTCTAAGCTTAGTTCAGCTCATAGTGCATGCATAAGAGACTTAGAACCTGAAAATTTAGCCAAGTGTTGGGGACTTAGCCTTATTTTTGACCTATTAACTTCGAGGATTTTTAAACTGACCTTTCCAACACCTAAACATAAGTTTTTGAGTTAATTCATGTTCAGGGGTGTAAGGGGCATGTCTCGGAGAAGTTTTAGATTTTTTGGATGAGGATTGAGACACGTTTGGATTTCAATTCTAGAGCCTCACCGCGATTGTGGCGCGTCACTGGGGTATAGCGATGAGGCCCTTTGTGCGTCACGGTGGACCTTAAGTCGGCGTTCTAGTTACGAATTTAAATTTTTGAGGGGCAGTCTTGTCTTTTTCCATCGCCCCAATTAGTAAAAACACAGGATTTAGCTTCAGTTAGGGCATTATATGCCCAAATTCTCCAATTTTACTCTAAAAACAAACCCTAATCATTCCCCCAAGTTCAACAATTCTCTTCCTTTCACTTCAAGAAAACTCCAAAATTCAAGCTTCACCATCCAAGTACTTTCAAGAAAGTTGTTCTCTTTTAAGATTTAGGTATCAAAGGTTTGTGTGATGTTCATCTCTGGTTTCCCTTCTACATGGAGTCTAAGAATCCCTTTTTTAAATGTTAAATTATGAGTTTTCCATGTTTTAAACTAATTATCTCCATGAATTTCTTATTATTTTGATTTCAAGTTAAGATTACAATTGTTTTCAAGTGGAATGAATTATAATATATTTTGGATGTTGAAGTTACCATGTCATGTTGTTTTATGTCTTGTAATCATGCTATCTCATCATATTTAAAATCATCCCTATGTTAAAGCCTTAATCCCCATGTGTTTGATAAAATGCCAAAATGAATGATTTTGCAGAATGATTCCCCATAATGTTTTTTGAAGCTTTTACAAGCCTTTGTTGTTATTTGCACCCAGTACAGGGGGTTATGAATACCCAAAACTTAGTTTTTTACATAGTCTCATTACATTCACAATGATTTCAGATATAATCTCAGTATATTCAGAATGATTTCTAATATATCATGAGCATTATCAGTTTAGTTAGTTATCACAGGAAGTTAAACTTAAAACAGTTCAGTAATCAGTGTTAGTTTAGCTGGGAGTAGGATTTAGCACTAAGCGAACCTAGGTATGGGGGATCAACCGCCAGCTAGGACTGGGTCCTTAGAATTAGTCCCTAAGTTTTAGAACTACGTAGCCAGCGTAGGAGTATGAAATGTGACCCGCCAATTTAGGACTGACATTCTCTGAGATGTCACCCGCCAATTTACGACTGGCATTCTCTTAGTGGTCACCCGCCAGTTTAGGACTGGCTTTCTAGTCCTTCAAACACTAGTTTAGTGAATCCACATAGCTATGTGTTAGTACCCATGGCACGGTACTGACACCCTTTCAATTAGGGTTATAGGTTGGACCCTGATTAGCTCAGATTGGGGCATTTTAGTTACATGATATCTCCCACAGTCTCAGTTTAGAATTCAGTACAAAGTTCAGTTCAAGTTTTCTTGACCATAGCATATAGTTCATCAGTTATTCAGTTACCAGATTTCAGTATCTCAGTTTACAGACTACTTCAGTATCATGTTACATACTTGGTCATGCATTCTCAGAATTTATAGCTGTAAGACCCCGTAAAATTCTAAGTGTTTATACTTAGAAGTATTCTAGCCTTCATAAGTTGTCGATCCTATTCTATGACCCTTATGACCTTAAAATATCAATTTTTTTGGTTTATTCATGATCAGGAATGTCAGTAGGTCACTTTGGGTGAGTTTTGGATTTTTTGGACCTTGTTTGAACCATGTTCAGGTGACCAAAATAGTGGGTCGACGCGATATCGATGCGTCCCGTCACCCATTGCATCGACAAATAATTTCCCCTCAGCTTTCAGTGCAGTTCCAGTGAACCAATGCGAACTCGATGTGGCGCGTTGGTCATCTCATTGATGCCATCGACGCAGTGCATTGGTCTGTGTGTCACTGGGCACACTTTTAGTCATTAAAAACCCACGTCTAGAGGGGTATTTGGGTTATTTTTCCACCCTTAATCAGCCCTAAAAACACGAAATTCATCCCTCAATAAGCAAAATACACTCACTTTCTCTCAAACTCTCTCAAGACACAAACCCTAACCCATCAAAGTCAAGATCAAGATTCAAGAAATTCACCATCAATCTTCATGAATTCAAGCACCAAGCTATGTTAGTTGTTCATCCAAGGGTTTCCTTCCACCCTTGGAGTTCAAGAACCTCTTTTAAATCTTCAAGTTTATTGAACTCATGAATTCTATGTTGGGCTTGAATGTATTCATGATTATGATGTTAATTGGGTTTCTAATTCATGATTTATTACAAGATTCATGTAAATTTATTGGACATGTGTGTAGTATTATGTGAATTCATGTTAAACCCCTTGAATTTGTAAGTTGGGATTGGAAATCATGATGCCTACATGTTGTTTAGTATTATGTGCATAGACTATGTTCCCTATGTGTTTGATAAATTGCTCATGTGGATTAAATGGGGAAATCATGACATGCTAGCAGATGTACAAGCTTATATCTTACAAGTGTTTGATAAAATGTCTCTATGAATGAGTTATGAACATTGTAATGCTTTTCAAGATCATTCTATGCTTTACTTTTCATGTTATCAAGTCCTGGGGGTATCTAATACCCGACAATCTAGCTGTTTACCTAGAATTACAGTAGCTTCAGAATAGTCTCAGTAATGTCATGTACAGTATCATTCGGTCAGTACTGAACTCAGTATATCCAGTCAGCAAATAGAACTCAGAACACTCAATCAGTTGTAGTACTCAGTGAACTCAGTCCAGTTCAGTCAGTTAACATGATAGTAATAGTTCAGTATAGCCTAGAACAGTTTAGAAATTAGTTCAGGGTCTATTCAGTTGGGAGTAGGATTCAACATCGAGTGAACCCAAGGGTGGGGACTCACCTACCAGTAGAGGGTGTGATCCTTAGAAGCAGTCCTGGTATTCTAGAACTACATAGCTAGCGAAGGTTGAGATATCAACCCACCATTTGAGGGTTGATGAGGTATTCTACCTGCCAGTTGAGGGTACCACCATTCTCATCCAGAGTACCTGCCAATGAGGGTGACTCAACACTTGTCTTTACCCATGGCATGGTACTGACACCCTTCCAGCTAAGGTTACAGGTTAGACCCCAATCAGTTTAGAGATGGGTATGTCAGTTAGATGATTACCTCTTATATTTTTAGTTTCAGTCCCAGTATAAAATTAAATTCAGTTATACAGAATCAGGACTATCAGACACAGTCACCCAACTCAGTATAGAACTCGATTTAGTTCTACAAGATCAGGACTGACAGAAAAAGTCACCCAGCTATTAGTAGTCGAGGACAAAGTTATCATATTATTTCATTATTTCAGTATTTAGTTTATTTCAGTAGTCAGAGTTAGTTGGGGACTTGTCCCATCAACTCCATATTCAGACAGATAGAGGCTTTCAAACTAGACTTTTAAACAATATTCGGTGGTACAAATTATTATTACAGTTGGTATTCTTTATCAGTATTTCAGGTTTTGAACCTTGGCATTTTAGCCTATTTTCCCATATTTATTACAGTATTATTACTCAGTGCTCACAGCAGATATCAGTCATGGGTTAGCTTATGGTCCTTCAGGGTCGTAAGCACCGTGGCACATCCGGGGTGTAGACTCTGGGCGTTATAATAGCTTTCACGCATTTATGCATCAGTTACCTCATGCTGGTCAGTCAGTTGTTATTTCATGCACATGAACCTATGCATTTCAGCCTAACCTTATCTTATATACCAATAAATTCAAAGTGCTGATCGTATACTTTCTTCGCGCTATGATGTCTTATATCATAGGTTCGAATGCTCAATTCCCCAACCACAGTTGGACATCCCAACATAACTTAGTAACAGTAGTGGTGAGTCCTAATCTTTCAGGGACATAATGATTTATTTCAGCTACTCATTAGTTCATATTATTTAATCAGTCAGAGTTAGTTGGGGACTTGTCCCATCAACTCCACAGTCTGATAGTTAGAGACTTTTTAGATATTCAAATAGTCAGTTAGTTTATCAGCGTTATCAGGTGGATTTTAGTATTTTGCAAGATATTTTTAGACTTGCAGATTCAGTTACATTTTTAGTATTTAAAACCTTATGGCATTTATTAGTCATTTTCCACATATGTCTTTATTATTTGTTACTCAGTGCTCACAATAGGTCCCAGCTCATGGGTTAGCTTGTGGTCATTTAGTGATCGTAAACACTATTGTCGTGACTAGGGGGTAGCCTCGGGTCATGATAAAACTTGGTATCAGGGCCTAAGGTTTTTTATAGTCCTAGGGAGTCTGAAAAGCTGATTTAAGTAGAGTCTTATGCATGGGTTTGAAGCACGCCATACTTATGGACAAGAGGCTATGAGATGTTTTAGGAAAGTTTCCCTTCTTTCAGTGTTCATGTTGTGAGAAAGAGTATGAGATCTATCAATTTCTCTTTCTAATTCATTCTTCTTTTTGTTTACAGAAAATGCCTCCCAGAAAGAACAACGAAAAAAGAAATGAAAATCAGCCTGCACCTTCACCTGTTCAGGAAGATCCCCTGAATGAGCATGTCTATCACGTCGAGTTTAGAGATGCCTCCACTACTTTAGCTCACTTAGTAGCAACCCATAACAATCAACAGGCTACTATCCCAGCCAATCCACTGGCCAATACAGTTGTAGATGGGATTTGGGATTTCACTCGAATGAATCCCTCTTTATTTTTTAGATCTAAGTCCGAGGAGGATCCACAAGAAATTTTTGATATGGTTCATAAGATGACAAATATCATGGGTGTCACCTCAAGTGAGAGTGCAGAATTGGTTACCTATCAGTTGTAGGATGTAGCTCACACGTGGTATAAGTAGTGGAAAGAGGATATGGGTGTTGAGGCAGGGCCTGTTGAGTAGGAAGAGTTTGCCATGACCTATTTAGACAGGTTCATTCCTTTAGAGTTGAGTGAAGCTAAAGTGCTGGAGTTTATTAACCTGAAGCAGGGTAACATGAGTGTAAGGGAGTATTCGCTTAAGTTTACTCAGTTGGCCAGGTATGTTTCTAATGTGGTGTCTAATAATAGGTCTAGAATGAGTAAGTTTCTGTCTGATATATCTAATAGTATGGTCAAAGAGTGTAGAAATGCTATGTTAATTAAGGATATGGACATATCTAGGCTTATGGTCCATGCTTAATAAATTGAGGAACATAAACTTAAAAAGAGAGAGAGAGAAAAAAAGAATAAGAGGGCCAGAATAGGTAGCTTTAGCCGAAGTCAGAGAGTGGTAATAGTTCTCTGTTCCATTAGAAATTCTCAGCCCCAGCACTGTCTTCATCTAGTGCGCCAGTACTAAAGTTTAGGAATGACAGTCGGGATAGGGTGCCAAGACCTAAGTCCTAGGGTAGTGTGAACAGTAGTCGTACTAATCCACTCTACGAAAAATATGGTAGAAATCATCAGGGTGAGTACAAAGCTGGCAATGATGTATATTTTGGGTGTGGTAAGACAGGCCACAAGATCAGTAAATGTTGAATAGTTGCTTAGAGGGGAAATGACTCGCGCCAATAGGGCCAGTCCAATCTGTCATCAGCTCCAGTAGGTCGCACAACTTAGCAGGGCGCTACTTCCAGTGCCACCAGTGGACAACGCCAGAATAGGCTATATGCACTTCAGTCCCAATAGGATCAGGAAAGTTCTTCTGATGTGGTTACGAGTACATTACAGGTCTTTCACCTTCACGTTTATGATTTATTAGACCTCGGAGCTTCACTCTCCTTTGTAAACCCCTATATAGCTATAAATTTTGGTGTCAGTCCCGAATCTTTAGTAGAACCCTTCTTAGTGTCTACCCTAGTAGGTGTTTCTATTGTAGCTAGGTAGTTATACTGGGACTTTCTGGTCACAATATCCCAGAAAGTCACCTTAATTGATCTTTTGGAGTTAGAGATGACTAATTTTGATGTCATTCTCGGCATGGATTTACTCCTTTTATGCTATGCTTCAGTTGACTGTAGAAACAGAGTCGTTCAGTTTCAGTTTCCCAATAAACCAATTATTGAATGGAGGGGTAGTACCTCAGTGCTTAGGGGTCAAATTATTTCATATCATAAGGCAAGAAAAATAATTTCTAAGGGGTGCATGTACCATCTTATTCGAGTCAAAGACTTTAGTTCTGAGACTCCCAGTCTCGAGTCTATTTCAGTAGTGAGGGAATTTCTAGATGTGTTCCTTGAAGATATTCTCGGAGTTTTTCTCGAAAGGGAAATTGACTTTGAAATAAATCTCCTTCCATATACCCAACCTATCTATATTTCACCCTACAGAATGGCTCTAGCTGAGATAAAAGAGTTAAAAGAATAGTTAAAATATCTCTTAGATAAGGGATTCATCAGGACCGCTGTTTCCCCATGGGGTGCTCCAGTCTTTTTCGTGCATAAGAAAGATGATTCTCTCAGAATATGCATCTATTACCATCAGTTGAACAAATTCCAAGTAAAAAATAAGTACCCACTCCCTAGGATTGATGACTTGTTCGACAAACTTTAGGGTTCCAGTTATTTGTCTAAGATAGACCTCAGATTCGATTATCACCAGCTCAGTGTTAGAGAATGTGACATTTTGAAAATAGCTTTCAGAACTCGATATAATCACTTTGAATTTAGAGTTATGTCTTTGGGACTAATGAATGCCCCAAAATCTTTCATGGACTTGATAAATAGAGTGTTCAAGAAGTACTTGGACATGTTCATCATAGTCTTCATAGATGATATTCTTGTTTACTCTCGTAGTGAAAATGATCATGCAAACCATTTCAAAATCGTATTACATACTCTTAGAGCCCATCAGTTATTCGTCAAATAGTAAATGCAAGTTTTGGATAAGATAAGTAGCTTTACTTGGCCATATTATTTTCGGTGATGGCATTAGATTTGACCCTCAAAAGACCAAAGTAGTGAGAAACTGGCCCAGACCCATCTCTCCATCAGATATCAGGAGTTTCTTGGATTTAGCTAGCTATTACAGGTGGTTTGTTGAAGGGTTTTCATCTATTGCATCCCCCATGTCTCGATTGACTTAGAATAAAGTCAAATGTTTGTGGTCAGATTCTTGTGAAAAGAGTTTTCAAGAGTTGCAGACTCAATTCACCTCAGCCTTAGTCTTGACTTTGCTAGATGGTACAGATGGGTTTGTTGTTTATTGTGATGCTTCCAGAGTTGATCTTGGTTGTATATTGATGCAGAGAGGCAATGTCATAACCTATGCCTCTAGATATCTTAAACCCCATGAAAATAATTATCCTACTCATGATCTTGAGTTAGCAACCGTTGTTTTTGCCTTGAAAATTTGGAGGCATTATCTTTATGGGGTGCATGTTGATGTGTTCACAAACCACAAAAGTTTACAGTATGTGTTCTTGCAGAAAGATTTAAATCTTCGTTAGAGAAAGTTGTTAGAGTTGTTGAAAAATTACTATGTGAGTGTACTGTATCATCTGGGAAAGGCCAATGTAGTGGCAGATCCCCTTAGTAGATTATCTATGGGTAGTGTTTTTCATGGTGAGAATGATAAGAAGAAGTTAGTTCAGGAGGTTTATAGCTTTCTAGATTAGGTGTTCGGTTGGTGGATTCAGCTGAGGGTAGTGTATGGGTTCAGAATAGTTCATAATCATCTTTGTTTTCTGAAGTAAAAGAAAAACAGGATAGGGATCCTGATTTAGTTAAGCTAAAGAAATCAGTTATAGATCAGAAAGTGGAGGTTTTCTCCCAAGGGGGAGATGGTGTGTTGTGATGTCAGAGTAGACTGTATGTGCCGTGTGTAGATGGTTTAAAATAGCAAATTCTTGCATAAGAACATGGTGCACGTTATTCTATTCACCCTGAAACTACTAAGATATACCGTGATTTATGGGAAATCTGTTGGTGGAGTGGTATGCAGAGAGATATTACAGAGTTCGTAGCTAAGTGTCATAATTATCAGCAGGTTAAGGTTGAGCACCAAAGGCTTAGTGGCACTTTACAGGAGTTCAACATCCCCACTTAGAAGTGGGAAGATGTGAACATGGATTTTGTGATGGGATTGCCTCGGTTGCATCGTCAGCATGATTTGATTTGGGTTATCATAGATAGAATGACCAAATCAGCCTATTTCTTGCCAGTCCATACTTCCTATTCAACCGAGGATTACTCCAATCTCTATATTAGAGAGTTGGTTAGGTTGCATGGGGTCCAATTTTCTATCATTTCAGATAGAGGTACCCGATTTACCTCTTATTTTTGGAAAGCTTTTCAGAAGGGTCTTGGTACCCAAGTTTATCTCAGTACGACCTTTCATCCTCAGACAGATGGTCAGGAAGAAAGGACCATTCAGAACCTAAAAGACATGTTGAGAGCTTGTGTTATTGATTTCAAGGGTAGTTGGGATGATCACTTCCCATTGATTGAGTTTGCCTATGATAATAGTTATCACTCCAGTATTTAGATGGTTCCGTTTGGGTCTCTCTATGGGAGGAGATGTAGATCTTCTATTGGTTGGTTTAAGGTAGGTGAGGCTTTTTTCATAGGACTAGATTTGGTATTTGATGCAATGGAGAAAGTTCAGTTAATCAGGGAGAGGCTTAAGAAAACCCAAAGCTGATAGAAATCTTATGCAGATATGAGAAGAAGAGATCTTGAATTTGAGGTTGGTGACCGGGTCTATTTGAAAATCTCTCCTATGAAGAAAGTGAAGAAATTTGGCCTGAAGGGGAAGCTTAGTGCCCATTTTGTTGGCCCTTACAGGATCTTGAGTCATTATGGGAAGGTAGCGTATGAGCTTGAGTTGCCTGCAGATTTGGCATCAGTACATCCAGTGTTCCATGTTTCCTTGTTAAAGAAGTGTATCAGTGATCCAATTGTAGTAGTCCTTTTAGAAAGTAAAGATGGATAAACTTTCTTACGAGGAAATCCTAGTTGAGATCCTTGATCGTTAGATTCGCAGGTTGAGGAACAAAAAAGTTCCCTTGGTCAAAGTTCTTTGGCGGAATCAGTCCGTTGAGGGAGCCACTTAGGAAGCAGAAGCAGATATGCTAACCAAGTACCCTCATCTTTTCTCCTCAAACTCAGACTTAGCTTATGGTAATTATTTTCTTTAGATTATCACTTTTCCATTCTCAGTTCCAGCTTTACAATCATTTTAATGTCATTGCATACATCCACGAATCAGTTTAGTCATGTATCATGTTTTAGACTCAATCATGTAATCATGTTTTCAGTCATGTATGTTCAGTGTGTGATTCTAGTTTCCCTAGTATTCTCAGTTAATCAGTCTCATTCGATGATGAATGTTCCCAAGGGGAAGATATTGTAATGCCCCATACTTTTCTTAGCTTAGTTCAACTCATAGTGCTGCATAAGAGACTTAGAACCTAAAAATTTAGCCAAGTGTTGGGGACTTAGACTTATTTTGATCTCTTAACTTCTAGGATTTTTAAACTGACCTTCTCGACTCCGATGACATAATTTTTTGAGTTAATTTATGTTCAGGGGTGTAAGGGGCATGTCTCAGGGAAGTTTTGGATTTTTTGAATGAGGATTGAGGCATATTTGGATTTCAATTCCAGAGCCTCACCATAATTGTGGCACATTGCGGTGGTATAGTGATGAGGCCCTTGGCACATCGCGGTGGCCCTTAAATCGGCATTCCAATTATGAATTTAAATTCTTGAGGGGCAGTCTTGTCTTTTTCCATCACCCCAATTCATAAAAATACGGGATTTTGCTTCAGTTAGAATGATATGCCCAAGTTCTCCAATTTTACTCTAAAAAACAAACCCTAATCATTCCCCCAAGTTCAATAATTCCCTTCAAGAAAACTCAAGATTTCAAGCTTCACCATCCAAGAACTTTCAAGAAATTTGTTCTCTTGCAAGATTTAGGTATCAAAGGTATGTGTGATGTACATCTATGGTTTCCTTTCACCATGGAGTCCAAGAATCCCTTTTTAAATGTTAAATTATGAATTTTCCATGTTTTAAATAAATTATCTCCATGAATTTCTTGTTATTTTGATTTCAAGTTAAGATTACAATTATTTTCAAGTGGAATGGATTATAATATGTTTTGGATGTTGAAGTTCCCATGTCTTGTTCATGTAATTAAGGATAAATCCTCAAATTATGTTTTTTTTTCATGTGATCATGCTATCTCATCATGTTTAAAAGTATCCCCATGTTAAAGCCTTAATCCCCATGTGTTTGATGAAATGCCAAAGAGAATGATTTTGTAGAATGATTCCCTATTATGGTCTTATGAAGCTTTTGCATGCCTTTGTTGTTATTTGCATCCAGTGTTTGGGGGTATGAATACCTGAAACTTAGCTGTTTACATAGTCTCAATACATTCAGAATGATTTCAGATATATCGTGAGCATTATCAGTTCAGTCAGTTATCATAGGCATTTAAACTGAGAATAGTTCAGTAATCAGTGTCAGTTTAGTTGGGAGTAGGATTTAGCACTGAGCAAACCTAGGGATGGGGGCTTACACTCCAGTTAGGACTGGGTCCTTAGAAGAAGTCCCTAAGTTCCCAAACTATGTAGCCACCGTAGGATTATGAGATGTCACCCACCATTTTAGGAATGACATTCTCTGAGATGTCACCCGCCAGTATAGGACTGGTATTCTCTTAAGGGTCACCCTCTAGTTTAGGACTGACTCCCTAGTCCTTTAGGACACCCGTTTAGTGGATCCACATAGCCATGTGTTAGTACCCGTGGCACGATACTGACACCCTTCCAACTAGGGTGTTAAAGGTTGGACCTCGATTAACTCAGATTGGGGCATGTCGGTTACATGATCCCTCCTACAGTCTCAGTTTAGTATTCAATATAGAGTTCAGTTTAGGTTTGCTTGACCATAGCATACAGTTCATAAATTATTCAGTTACTAATTTCAGTATTTTAGTTTACAGACTATTTCAGTATTATGTTATATGCTTGGTCATGCATTCTGAAAATTTATAACTTTCACGCATTTATGCATCAGTTACCTCATGTTATTCAGTCAGTTGTTATTTCATGCACATGAACCTATGCATTTCAGCCAACCTTATCTCATATACCAGTACAGTCAAAGTACTGATTGCATACTTTCTTCGCGCTATGATGTCTTATATCATAGGTTCGAGAGCTCAGTTCCCCGACCGCAGTTAGATATCCCAGCGTGACTTAGCAGCAGTAGTGGTGAGTCCTCATCTTTCAGGGACATGATTATTTATTTCAGCTATTCAGTAGTTCAGTATTATTCAGTCAGTCGGAGTTAGTTGGGGACTTGTCCCATCAACTCCACAGTCAAACAGTTAGAAGATTTTTAGACATTCAGATAGTCAGTCAGTTTATCAGTGTTATCAATTGGATTTCAGTATTTTCACAGATGTTTTCAGACCTGCAGATTCAGTTACATTTTCAGTATTTAAAATCTTATGGCATTTATTAGTCATTTTTTACATATGTCTTTATTATCAGTTACTCAGTGATCACATCAGGTACCAGCTCATGGGTTAGCTTATGGTCACTTTTGACTGTAAGCACCATTGTCGCGACTAGGGGGTAGCCTCGGGTCGTGACAATGTTGGGGATAATTTGGCAAAGAAAATTCATCAACTGTTTGAGATTCAGTAAATTGATCCTGGAAATATTCAATTGCTGCACCAGCCACCTGATCAGTCCCTTCCACCCACTCTCCTTTATTTTGAATCCTGTTTAAGAATAATCTTTATCTTTTCCCATTGACAAGACTATGAAAAAATCTTGTATTCTTTTGCACTTCAATAAACCATTGAATGCCAACTTTTTGCCTCTAAAACTCCCCTTTATAGTGAATATATTTCTTTAATTTTTCTTGAGATTTTTTTAGAACTATTTTGTTTAAAGCAGAAGGATCAACTTCAAATAATTATTCCTTTATTCACATAATTTCTTCTCTGATTTTAAGTTGCTTAAATATATCTCCAAATATGTTTCTACTCTACCAGACAAAACAATTTTTGTCTTCTTTAGCTTTTTCTTGAGATTCACAAATACATCAGTATCATCCACTGCCACCTAGTTATCCCTGACCACCTACTAAAATTCCTCTTTTTCAACCCAAAATTTAAGAAATCTGAATAGCCTTATAATAACAGTTGATTAATTTCCACAAAACAATAATAAAGGGGCATTTTCAGATCACTTCTTGCCAAATGCTCACTCTACCATTCCAAAACATCCCAAAAAAGACTGATTAACTAGAATTCTATCCAATCTTTTGAAAATACATTCATTATCAATCCATCCATTCCACCAAGTAAATGGACTTTCTTTAAATTTGATATCAACAAGATCACTTGAGTTATCACAAAAAACAAAATCCTCACATTCCTGAGGATACACAGGTAGTCCACCTATCTTCTCCTCACAACTTAAAATAACATTAAAATCACCCCCAATTAGCCAAGGCAATTGCCTATTCATATTAAGTGCATAAATATCATCCCATAGTACCACTATTTCTTGTGCATCATATTTATCATAGACCACAGTAAGCAATACTGAAGTCTAGTCTCTAAAAAAATCAATCTTAGAGATAAATGTTGCTTTGAATCAATAATCACATCCACTTGAATTTGTTCTTGAATAAAAGCCAAAATTTACCATTTTGATTATAATTAGGATAAGGCATGCCTAACCTCCTTTTGAATCTCTGAATCTGGTCTTTATTCTGAAAAAGGCTCCATCAAAGCTATTATAGAGAATTTGTGATGTCTATTCAACATCTGAATCATATGGAATGAATTTTGGGTCCTTACAGACCTCACATTCCAAAATAAAGCTTTAATCATCATTTTTGGATAGATTTGACACTCTCTTTTAGGATTTGTCCTTTTTGGCAGTCTCTCTCTTACTTTTGGTCTTATTTGCCTTGAACATGTTTGTGGTGATACATTGGCTTCATATTCCTACTGACATCCTTCTTCTTTCACATGATATGATACTTTCTCATGTAATATTTTTATAGGATTAGACTTTGTAGAAGGAACTGATAAAATATGCTTTTCACCACTCTCCATATATGTAATACTCAACATCAACAACCTATTGGATACCTTGGGATAGGATCCCACCAAATTTGTCCTTTCCATTGAGGTATCAATTTGTGAAGGTTCTTGATAAATAGCATGTGCTAATTGCTGCAGAATGTCCATTGTTTCTACCAGCTCTTTATTATTCCCATAACTTGCTTCATCTTTATTATGACATCCATTATATTTCACTAACTCTGTTATTTCCCCTCTTTGTAATTTCTGTCACCTTGGTCCCTGATACAATATCACATATATCATTTATGTTCATTTCTCTATTACTTCATTGCCTGATTTGTCCTCATATTTCTCCAGATCAGTGATGTGTGGCTGTGTTTTTGCAGCTTGGTTATTTCTGGTATCAACCTCTGAAGGATCTACTATGCTGCTATGTGTATTCCCAGGTATGTTACAATCTTTTTTAAATTGACTTGTAAGTTGTTCTTCTTCTTTAGATGTAGTACCTTTTGCACTGCTATGAAATGTCTTTTCTACCCAATATCTAGTTCTATCCTTACTGTTAGACACTTGATCTATAACTTTATCCTCTGTGTCTTTTTCTTCTCCCTGGTCTTGTTGATTTAGATCCTCAAACTGATTGGTGGTACTGCATGTATTACTTCTCTCTTCTGCCTTTTTACTTATGAATTCACATTTCTTTTTGGTAAAAAATCTATTTGTAGGATTCCACTTAGTAATCAAGTCACCCTTATAAATATTTCCTTTTCAGCAAAATCACCCCCAACAACACTTTGCTCTTGACTAATTCTGCTTTCTTGCAACTTTGCGTGCAATATTCTACAATCATCTTCATTATGCCCTTGTAATTTACACCTCATACAATAGGATGGAATACCATCATATTGAATTTTCACCTTGATAATTTTATTCTCCTGAGTTTCACTATTTTCAATCTCCAATTGTACATACTCAGGTTTATCCGTAAGCAAATCCAGCTAGAATTTTACCTTATCATAACTAAGGCAAATTTTATTAATGGTTGCAGAGTCCAATTGGAGAGGTTTCCCAACTGCTGATGCCAATGAGAATAACACCTCTTTCACAAAAAAAAGTTTGTAGAAGATCAGGGAAAAAAATCCAATAGTCACCTTTGATGTTTCTTCCTTTGGCCTGAAGTTTGCATCATATATAAATGGACGCATTTGATATGTATATCCATCCTTCGTAATTATGTAATAGAATTTTTTTATAACATGTTTATGTAATCTTTAATCTTTTAGAATCTCATTAGCACATGTCTATTTCTCAATAGGCCTATTTGACAATCACCATTAATACCGTACTACTTTGGTATTAAGTGCCTTAACTCAGTAATGTCTAGCCAACTGTATGAGAATTTACACATTGCAGCATATTGTAGATTTTCAATTATGTTCATTCTATTCACTTCTTTCTCTGACCATTTGAATGTATGAATTCCATATTTATAAACAACTTGCTTCACAGGAATGGGCTCAATGTTCCTAAGTTTCTCATTAGCAGTTGTGTTGTTCAATAAATCCACAAACTTTCTTTTAGGGCTTGCATCTTCAGGTTTTTTAGTATTTTGGAAGGATGATGTCTTACTATGAAGTGGAGGGAATTGAGTAGTAAAATCAGATTCCATGCCAGTCACCGGAGGTGGCTAGCTGCCCACTTATAACATGGAAGTGCTAAGGAACGCTTGAACGAGGGTTTAGTTTTTCTACTAATTGATAAAAGGATGCACTTATAGCAAACAAAATGTGCATAAGATACACATATGTCGCACGAGATGCACGTACGCCTCACGAGATATATGTTTTATTAAATATACTTGAAATTCCTTATTAAGATTTAACGTTAGGCCATCAAATTAATTGAGTCGCTCCTAACAACCGTGGAGGTATGGAGACTTGCGGATCATCGCTTGGAGATGAAGACTTCTTGGTATGCGAAAGACTTATTAATCACCGATGAAGAAGAGAGTTTCTCCTTATGTGTATATTTATATTTTGTGCTTCCTTTTTTCGTTAAGACCTCTTTATATAGGCAAGAGTTAGGGCTTAGAGATATTTTAGTCTGGAAAATTGATATAAATATACCATATTCTCAAACAATTGACATCTTATAGCCAAAAATATTTTTGCAAATTGTAGGCTGAAATTTATTGGTATAACTTAGCCAATGTATCTTCTATCCCTTATCTGTAGGATAAACATAGGCATAAACTACCAAATAATTGATTTCTCTCTCTATAACTTCCCATCTCCCTTTCCCTTTATATCCCTATATTGGCATGACCTGAACCAGGGCCTAGTCGTGTCGGATGCCTAAAGCCCAATCGGGACCAGAGACCACCCGCAATACCCAACCATAACTGTCCTGCACCCTATGTCGGATGAATTCTGAACATATAACAAGATAAAACAATTATAATTGAGGAACATTAGATAAAGTTCATAACCATAAATATCCAAGTATCTAACCAAACATCCAACTGGTGTCAACCCCACTACCATACCAATGCCAAGGTTAACACCAATATGGACACCACCCATGCCTATAGTAGTCACGTAAAGCCTCTAATAAAAAACAAAGAACATTCGGTCAGGGCATGCCCCCGACCATACCCAAAACCAAAGTCCAAGAAATAACAACAAAATAATGTAAAGAAGTGCATAGCATGAAATAGTGTCTTTTGGATAATAGAAGCTCACCACTTCAGTCTGACACAAAACTGTCCCCAAATACGATCACTGAGTAGGAGGAGTAGTATAGATGGTTCCTATATTGCGTGGGGATCCAGTGCCCAAAGATGGGTTAACAGGTGAACGCTAGCATGTACTCAGGAATAAGAATAAAATAATGTCAATATTTAGAACCAAGTAAATAACTGTATACAATCACACACACACACACACACATATATACCATGCCGGGAAAGGAAACCGAGTTTAGCATTAATTTAAAATCTTAACTTGGGTTGTGTAGGTTGACGTCCTAAAATCATCCACGGGTTATATGGGTCCAGCGTTACCCCCTGAATAAGCCCTAGTGTGTGTAGATGCACTAACGAGAGATATCATAGGGGTCGGGGATTCCCGTGTACCCTTCGCTCTCCATGATACATATATACTAGTGAAAACTTAGAGGATTCTCGTGTACCCCACCAGTATATGGTTACCATGACCAACCCTCATGTTGGCAAACATGAGTTTTCAGTTTTCGTCCATTGGACTCACACTATCATGATTAGCTATCACAACTCACCATTATTGACCAATTAAAACCTTTAGCACATAACCAAGGCACCAATTCCATAAGTTAACTACCATGGCATTATGAAGTGGTATCGTCATACCGACTATAGCTTGCAAGTAATGTCATTAGAGAAAAATTAAGGGATTCCCATGTACCCTATGGATATCTAATCATAAAAAACATGGCCACTAAGGCCTTTCCAAATCATTTAAGTCAATCAAACCAATTTAGATTCCATTACCATATTATGCAATGTAAGGTTTTCAATAAAAGTCAAACTATGTGACAAAAACATTCTCATTAGCATTTTAACAAACATGTTGAGGGCATATAATTTCCAAAACCAAAACCAAGAACTGTAAGACCCCACAAAATCCTAAGCTTAATTCAGTCCTTTAGGCTTGTCAAGGGGTCCAAGACAGAATATTTTAGCTAAGTACTTAGACTTTGTGTCATTTTAACCTATGAAGATTGGCAATCTTATTTTGTGACCTTTACATCAATTAAATGTTGATGTTTAGGTTGATTCATGATCAAGAATGTCCGTACATGTTTCCAGATAAGTGTTGGATTTTTCGAACTTCGTTTGAAGCTCCTTTGGAATCTTAAAATAGTGGATCAACGCGATCTTGGCGTGCCGATCGACTATCACGTTGATTAATATTTTCCCAAACTATCGGCATCCAATTCTAGTGAATTGATGTGATATGGCACGACACATTGACTATCATATGGATGCTATCGACGCGCCGCATCGACCTACGCGTTGGTAACCCAGTTTTCAGTCATTAAAAGACCGCATTCTTGGGGGTATTTTGGTCTTTTTTCCTCGACCCTTAGTCCCTAAAATACAAAATTAAACTCCATATAGAGAAAATATAGTCATTCTTTCTCAAATTTGTTCAAGAAAAAAACCCTAGAAGATCTAATTTCAAATCAAGAACTCAAGATTCAACCATAAACTCTAAGAAATTCTTCAACAACGGTATGTGAAGTGTTCATCTAAGGATTCCTTCCACCCTTGGAGTCCAATAATCTCTTGTGAACTTTAAGAAATTGATTTTATGATTTTTATGATTGGAATTAAAGTGTATCCATGATTGATATTTAGATTAAGTTTCTAATTCATGATTATATATATGTATCTCATGTGAAATTGATCATTATGTGTGTAGATTCATGTGAATCCATGATAAACCCTTGACTTGTGAAATTAGAGAGAAATTATGATGCTCACTTGTTGTTCAATACTATGTGGATATACTATGCTCACCAAGTGCTTGATAAATTGTTCATGTGAACTATTAAGAGAATGAAATCATGTCAAGTTAGCTTGTTTGCAAGTTATATCATTCAAGTGTTTGTCAAAATTCCCCAATGAATGAATGATGATCAAGTTCATAGTTTACATATTTTAGGTTATGCCATGTCTCTTAATTTACGCTATCAAGTCCTGGGAGTATTTGTACCCAACAATTTAGCTGATTACCTAGAGCCATGGTTAGTCATAGAACAATATCAGTCATGACACGATCAATAGTACTCTCAGTCAGTTACAGAACTCAGGAAAACTCAGTAGAATCCATATTAGTCTAGTCTAATTGAGTATCCAGTTCAGACCTCAGTAAACTCAGTCAGCTAACAGAATTCAGTAGTATTCCGTCAGTCAACGGAACATAGTAAACTCAGTTCAGTTCTGCTAAACAGTAATCTCAGTAACCGTTCAGTCCAAACTAGTATAGACTATAAATTAGTTCAGTAACTATTAAGTTGGGGGTAAGATTTAGCACCGAGTTAACCTAGGGATGGGGGCATTCCTGTCAGCAGAGGGTTTGACCCTTAGAAGTAATCCCTGCATTATAGAACTACGTAGATAGTGTAGGTTAAGGAAACTTCCTACCAGACATTATGAGGTTTGATACTTCTCATCCGAGTTATCCTGCCAGCGAGGGTTGATTAAAGAGCTTTCTGTCAGAGAGGGTTAACTCACATATTATCCTTATCCGTGGCACAGTATTGACACCCTTCCAACTGGAGTTATAGGTTGGACCCTAAATCCTGTTAGAGAAGGGGCATGTCGGTTAGATGATTACCTCCTACAGTCTCATTTCCAGTCTCAGTCTCAGAATAGAACATAGTTCAGTTCTATAGATTTAGGACTATTAGACATAGTCACTCAACTTAGTATGGAACTCAGAATGGTTCCACAGTATTTAGAACTATCAGATACAGTCATTTAGATAATCAATAATATAGTATTCATAAACTCAGATATCGATTATCAATATTCTGATTCAGTACTCAATATTAGCACGATCTCAGTTATAGTTTATGTATTCATGCTTGTATTCTTACTTAGTCATACTCATGTTATTCAGTTATTATTGTGCATGCATATAAACCCATGCCTATCAACCTACCTCACTGAGCATACTAGTACATTCAAAGTACTAAAGCATGCTTTTCTTTGCGCTATGATGTCTTATATCATAGGTCAGACACACGGGCTCCAGAGCACCCTTAGCAGTTTAGATTCTCATCTTTCAGAGTAGTGGTGAGTCCTCATAGTTTAAGGATATGCTTATTATTTACAGTACTTCAGTTTTATTTTAGTAATAGAGTTAGTTGGGGGCTTGTCCCATCAACTCCACAGTTCAGTTAGTTAGAGGCTTTTTCAGACGAGTATTTTCAGACAGTTGTTCAGTTTTTCAGTATTGATTTTTAGTTTTGGTATTGTTATACCCTATCAGTATTATTTACTGATTAAACCTTATGGCATGTTTTCTCCTAATTCTGTATATTATTTAGTATTTATTACACAGTTATTGTAGCAGGTACCAGTCATGGGTTAACTTGTGGTCCTTCGGGATTTTGAGCATCGTATAGCATCTAAGGTACAGACTTGGGGCGTTACAAACTTGGTATTAGAGCCTAAGGTTCAATAGTTTCCTAGGAAGTTTAAAAGTCGTATCTAGTATATTCTTGTGCTCGGGTGTGTTGCGCGCCACAGTTATGGACAAGAGGCTATGAGATGTTTTAGGAAAAGTTTCCCTTCTTTCAGTATTCATGTCGTGCGAGTGAGCATGAGCTCTAGTTACACTCTTTTTCTAATCCTAGCTTCTCTTCCATTTATAGAATATGCCTCTAAAGAGGACTCAGGGAAGAGCAACGGGAGATTAGCCAACCCCTAAGCCCATCCATCCAGATCCTTTGGGCGAGCATGTCTCCCATGCGAAGTTCAGAGTAGCCTTCACCACCCTAGATCATTCTGAGGAAGCTTAGAATGAATGTCCAACTGCGGTTCTAACCAACCCAGTGGCCAATACTAATGCTTCCAAGATTTGATACTTCACCCGAATGAACCCTCCATAGTTTATCAGGTCTAAGTCAGATGATGACCCTCAGAAATTTCTTGATCAGGTTTTGAAGGTTACCGATATCATGGTGGTGACTACTATTGAGAGTGATGAGTTAGACATATATCAGTTTTAGGATGTGTCTCACTCATGGTTCAAACAGTAGAAGGCAGAGAGGGTCGCAGATGCAGGGTCCATAGAATGGGAGGAGTTTGCAGTTGCATTTTTGGATTGGTTTTTCCCACTAGAGTTGAGAAAAGCGAAGGTTTTGGAGTTTATAAACCTAAAGTAGGGAAATATGATAGTGTAGGAGTATTCTCTCAAGTTTACTCAGTTAGACAGAAATGCCTCTCACATTGTAGCAGATAGCAGAGTGAAGATGAGTAAGTTTGTGTCAGGGGTGTCTAGCAGCGTGGTCAACGAGTGTAAGACCTCAATGCTTATTAATGACATATCTAGGCTCATGGTCCATGATCAGTAGATATAAGGGGCCAAGAATAAAGAGAAGGAGAGAGAGAATAAGAGGGTAAAAATAGGTAGTTTAAATTTTACTCAGCCTAAGTCAGAGAGTGGGAATCGTTCTGAATTCCGCTCGAAATCCTCAGTTCCAGATCCTTCCTCAGCCAGTGCTTCAGTGCCAAAATTCAGAGATGGAAACTGAGATAGGGAATCAGGCCCTAAACCCTTGGGCAGTATTAGCAGTGCCCGAACCAATCCCCTTTTCCAGATGTGCAGTAGAAACCACCAAGGTATCTATAGAGTTGGCAGCGATGTGTGTTTTAGATATGGAAAGCCAGTCCACAGAGTCAGACAGTGTCCTCAGGTAGGTTCGCAGAGTCAACATAACCTTCCTCCAGCTCAGTCCGGTCGCCCGAATCAGCAGGGTGCCTTTTTCAATGCCACCAGTGGGCAGCGCCCATACAGACTCTATGCTCTTCAGTCCTGATAGGATCAGAAAAGTTCTCCTGATGTGGTCACTGGTACATTAAAAGTTTATCATTTGTATGTTTACGCTTTGCTAGATCAAGGAGTTTCTTTGTCTTTTATTACTCCATATATAGCAGTTAAATTTAGAGTCTGTCCCAAAATTCTAGCAGAGCCCTTTTCAGCCTCTACCTCAGTGGGTAAATCTATCATAGCTCGGTGGGTATACAGGAACTGTCCGGTTATGATATCTCAGAAATTCACTTCAACAGATTTAGTCAAATTAGAGATGACTGATTTTGACGTCATTCTCAGCATGGATTGGCTTCATTCCTGCTATGCCTCAGTCGACTGCAGAAATAGAATTGTCCAGTTTTAATTTTTGAATCAACCCATCCTAGAGTAGAGAGGTAGTACTTCAGCATTTAGGGGTCAACTTATTTCTTACCTTCGGGCTAGAAAGATGATATCTAAGAAATGTGTCTACCATCTTGTTTGAGTCCAAGACTCCAGTTCAGAAACACTACTCCTGAATCAGTGTCAGTAGTATGTGAATTCCCAGATGTGTTTCTCGAAGATCTTCTCGGAGTTCCTCCCGAAAGGTAAATTGATTTTGGAATTAATATTCTCCCAGATACTCAACCCATCTCTATCCTTCCATATAGAATGGCTTCAACAGAACTTAGAGAATTCAAGGAACAGTTAAAGGATCTCTTAGATAAGGGATTCATCAGACCCAGTGTGTCCTCGTGGGGTGCACCAATTTTATTTATGCATAAGAAAGATGGTTCTCTCAGAATGTGCATAAATTACCTTCAGTTAAACAAAGTTACGGTTAAGAACAAGTATCCACTCCCCAGAATTGATGACTTGTTTGACTAACTTCAGGGTGCCAGTTATTTCTCTAAGATAGACCTCAAATCAGGATATCATCAGCTCAGAGTCAGGGAAAGTGACATCCCAAAAATAGCTTTTTGAACTCGGTACAGTCACTTCGAATTTTTAGTCATGTCCTTTGGTCTTACAAATGCCCCAGCATCCTTCATGGACTTTATGAACCATGTGTTCAAGTAGTACTTAGACATGTTCTTCATAGTCTTTATAGATGACATTCTCGTTTACTCTTGTAGTGAACACAATCATGCAAACCATCTCATAATAGTATTGCAGACTCTCATAAACCATCAGCTATTCGCCAAATTTAGTAAGTGTGTATTTTGGCTAAATTCAGTAGCATTTCTTGGCCGTATAGTTTCCGATAATGGCATTAGAGTTGATCCCCAAAAGACCAAAGCCGTGAAAAACTGGCCCAGGCCTATCCCTCCGTCAGATATTAGGAGTTTTTTGTGTTTTGCTGGCTATTACTGATAGTTTATTGAGGAATTTTCATCTATTTCATCCCCTATGTCCATATTGACTCAGAAGAAAGTCAAGTTCCAGTGGTCAGATTCTTCTGAAAAGATTTTTCTAAGAGTTGAAGACTTGAGTCACCACAACTCAAATTTTAACCCTACTAGATGGTTCCGATGATTTTTTTGCGTACCGTGATGCTTCCAGAGTCAGATTGGGCTGTGTTCTGATGTAGAGAGGTAAGGTTGTAGCCTATGCCTCTAGACAGCTTAATCCCTATGAGAAGAACTATCCTACTTATGATCTTGAGTTAGCAGTTGTAGTTTTTGCCTTAAAGATTTGGAGGCATTACTTGTATAGTGTGCACATTGATGTGTTCACTGATCATAAGAGCCTGCAGTATGTGTTCTCTCAGAAAGACCTCAACCTCCGTCAGAGAAGGTGGTTGGAATTGTTGAAAGACTATGACATGAGTGTTCTATATCATCCGGGCAAGGCCAATGTAGTGGCTGATGCTCTCAGTAGAATATCTATGGGTATTGTTACTCATGTTGAGAACAGTAAGGAAAAGTTAGCCCAGAAAGTTCATCAGCTATCCCGACTAGGTGTTCACTTAGTCGATTCAGAAGAAGGTAGTGTGTGGGTGTAGAGTAGCATAGAATCAGCCCTAGTTTCCGAAGTAAAGGAAAAATAGGATAGGGATCCCAATCTAGTCTAGTTGAAGGAATCAATCAAAAATCAGAAGGTAGAGGTTTTCTCCCATGGGGGAGATGGTGTTTTATGTTGTCAGGGTCTTCTGTATGTGCCAGGTGTAGATGACTTGAGGCAGCGAATTCTTGCATAAGTGCATGGTGCACGTTACTCTATTCATCTAGGGGCATGAAGATGTACCGCGATTTGTGGGAGATCTATTAGTGGAGTGGGATGAAAAAAGACATTACAGAGTTTGTGGCTAAATGCTCAACATGTCAGTAGGTTAAGATTGAGCATCAGAAGCCTAGTGGGTCCATGCAGGAGTTCAGTATTCCCACCTGGAAATGGGAATAAGTGAACATTGACTTTTTGACGGGCTTGCCTCATACTCGTCATCAACATAATTCAGTTTGGATCATTGTAGACAGGATGACCAAATCAGATCATTTTCTTCCAGTTCATACCTCTTATTCATTCGAGGATTATGCCAAATTCTATATCAGGGAGTTGGTCGGATTACACTTTGTTCCATTATCTATCATGTCAGATAGAGGAACCCAATTCACTTCTCATTTTTGGAAAGCATTCCAAATGGGTCTTGGTACCTGAGTTTATCTTAGTACAACCTTTCATCCTCAGACAGATGGTCAAGCTGAGAGAAACATTTAAACCTAAGAAGATATGCTACGAGTATGTGAGATAGACTTTAAAGGTAGTTGGGATAACCACTTGTCTTTGGTTGAGTTCGCATATAACAATAACTATCACTCTAGTATTCAGATGGCTCCGTTTGGGGCACTTTATTGGAGGAGACGTAGATATCCTATTGGTTGGTTTAAAGTAGGTGAGGCCACAGTGGTAGGGCCTAAATTGGTGTTTGATACCTTAGAGAAGGTCCCGTTGATCGAGTAAAGGCTTAAGACAGCTCAGAGCCAATAGAAAACGTATGCAGATGTGTGCAGAAAGGATCTTGAGTTTAAGATTGGTGACTATGTGTACTTGAAGATATATCCTATGAAAGGAGTGAAGCATTTTGGCAAGAAAGGGAAACCCAGTCCCTGATATGTTGGTCCTTACCGAATTCTCAGCCATTTCGGAAAGGTAGCTTACAATCTCGAGTTACCTTCAGATTTATCTTCAGTTCATCCAGTGTTAATGTATCCTTGCTAAAGAAATGCATAGGTGACCCATCAGTCATTGTCCCTATTGAGGGAATAGATATTCAGATCAGCCTCTCTTATGAAGATATCCCATTCGAAATCCTTGACTATCGGATTCGCAGACTAAGGAACAAATAAGTTCCTCTAGTCAAAGTTCTTTGGAGAAATCAGTCCGTTGAGAAAACTACTTGGGAAGCAGAAGAAGACATGCGAATGAAGTATCCTTATCTATTCTCCGCTAACCCAGACTTCGCTCAAAGTAATAGTTTTCCTTACTCTTATTCAGTTTCATGTTCAAATTTTAGTTATAAACTTGGTATCAGTTACCATTGCATATTTAGTTTTACGTTCATGAGCCAATTCAATCATGTATCCATGCATCAGATATACATGTTCAGTATATAGATTCAGTTTATCAGTAATCTCAGTCATGCATACATGAATCATGTTCAGCTATAGCTATGCATCAAATATGCATGTTCAGTATGAGAATTCAGAATACCAGTAATATCAGTCATATAGTCATGTTCCATATGTTTATGCCCAGTATATAAGTCAGTCTCTTAGTATTCTCAGTATCATTAGTCTCATTCGAGGATGAATATTCCCAAGGGGGATATAATGTAAGACCCTGCAAAATCCTAAGCTTAATTCAGTCTTTTAGGCTTGTCAATGGATCCTAGACTTAGAATATTTTAGCTAAGTACTCTGACTTAGTGTCATTTTAACCTATGACGGTTAGAAATCTTATTTCTCGACCTTTACGTCCATTAAATATTGATGTTTAGGTTGATTTATGATCAGGAATGTCCGTAGGTGTTTCCGGACAAGTTTTGGATTTTTCGGACTTCGTTTGAAGCTCCTTTAGAATCTTTAAATAGTGGATCAACGCGATCTTGGCGTGCTGCGTTGACTATCACGTTGATTAATATTTTCCCCAGCTACCAGCGTCCAATTCCAGTTGATCAACACGAATATGGCGCGATGCATTGATACCATCAATGCTCTGCATTGACCTGTGCGTCGGTAACCCAGTTTTCAGTCATTAAAAGACCGTATTCTTGGAGGTATTTAGGTCTTTTTCCCTCGACCCTCATCCCCCAAAACACAAAATTAAACTCCATATAGAGAAAATATATTCATTCTTTCTCAAATTTGTTCAAGAACAAAACCTTAGAAAATCTAATTTCAAATCAAGAAATCAAGATTCAACCATAAACTTTCAGAAATTCTTCAACAAAGGTATGTGAAGTGTTCATCCAAGGGTTCCTTCCACTCTTGGAGTCCAAGAATCTCTTATGAACTTTAAGAAATTGATTTTATGATTTCCATGGTTGGAATTAAAGTGTATCTATGATTGCTATTTGGATTAAGTTCCTATTCATGATTACATATATGTATCTTATATGAAATTTATCATTATGTGTGTAGATTCATGTGAATCCATGATAAACCCTTGACTTGTGAAATTAGAGATAAATTATGATGCTCACTTGTTGTTCGATACTATGTGCATATACTATGCTCACCAAGTGCTTGATAAATTGTTCATGTGAACTATTAAGAGAATGAAATCATGTCAAGTTAGCTTATTTGCAAGTTATATCATTCAAGTGTTTGTCAAAATTCCCCAATGAATGAATGATGACCATGTTCATAGTTTACATGTTTCACGTTATGCCATGTCTCTTAATTTACGCTATCAAGTCCTGGGGGTACTTGTACCCGGAAATTTAGCTGATTACCTAGAACCATGGTCAGTCATAGAACAATATCAATCACGACATGATCAATAGTACTCTCAGTCAGTTACAGAACTCAGGAAAACTCAGTAGAATCTATATTAGTCTAGTCTAATTCAGTATCTAGTTCAGACCTCGTTAAACTCAGTCAACTAATAGAATTCAGTAGTATTACGTCAGTCAACGGAACTCAGTGAACTCAGTTCAGTTCATCTAAATAGTAATCTCAGTAACTGATCAGTCCAACCTAGTACAGACTAGAAATTAGTTCAGTGTCTATTCAGTTGGGAGTAGGATTCAACACCGAGTTAAACCAGGGATGAGGGCATTCCAATCAGCAGAGGGTTTGACCTTTAGCAGCAATCCCTGCATTATAGAACTACGTAGCCAGTGTAGGTTGAGGTATCTTCCTGCCAGACATTATGAGGGTTGATACTTCTCATTCGAGTTATCCTTCTAGCGATGGTTGACGAAAGAGCTTCCTGTCAGAGAGGGTTAACTCACACCTTGTCCTTACCCATGGCATGGTATTGACACCATTCCAACTGGGGTTACAGGTTGGATCCCAAATTCTGTTAGAGAAGGGGCATGCTAGTTAGATGATTACCTCCCACAATCTCAGTTCCAGTCTCAGTCTCAGAATTGAACTCAGTTTAGTTCTAAAGATTTAGGACTATCAGACATAGTCACTCAGCTTAGTATGGAACTTAGTATGGTTCCACAGTATTCAGAACTGTCAGATACATTCATTCAGATAATCAGTAATACAGTATTCATAATCTCAGATATCAGTTATCAGTATTCCGATTTAGTACTCAGTAGTAGCACGATCTCAGTTATAGTTTGTGTATTCATGCATGTACTTTTACTCAGTTATACTCATGTTATTCAGTTATTATTGTGCATGCATATAAACACATGCCTATCAGCCTACTTCACTGAGCATACCAGTAGATTCAAAGTACTGATGCATGCTTTCTTTGTGGTATGATGTGTTATATCATAGGTTCAGACTCACGGGCTCTATAGCACCCTTGGCAGTTCAGATTCTCAACTTTCAGAGTAGTGGTGAGACCTCATAGTTCGAGGACATGCTTATTATTTACAGTACTTTAGTTTTATTTCAGTAATGGAGTTAGTTGGGGGCTTGTCCCATCAACTCCATTGTTTAGACAGTTAGAGGTTTTTTCAGACTAGAGTATTTTTAGACAGTTGTTCAATTTTTCAGTATTGATTTTCAATTTTGGTATTGTTAGACCCTATCGGTATTATTTACAGATTGAACCTTATGGCATGTATTCGCCTAATTCCATATATTATTCAGTATTTATTACAGAGTTATTGCAGCAGGTACCAGTCATGAGTTAGCTTGTGGTCCTTTGGGATTATGAGCACTGTGTAGCATCTAAGGTACAGACTCGGGGAGTTACAAAAACCAATTAACAATTTCCATGCAACCACATGTTAAAACCAATATTATAACATGAAAAATCATAAATAAAACATGGGAAAACATCATCCAACTATTAGTAACCAAAACCCCTAACATATATTTCAAAACCAACACAAACCAACAATAATGCCATGAAAACCATTAATAAAACATTCTTTTAGTTTGAACAAACAATGAGGGAGGAGTAACATACCTTAGATACCAAGGAAGACGGAAAGAAACCACCCTTGAAAGCCTTAATTGACCACCTTGTAGAAACCCTAGCCTCTTTTGAACCAAGAGCTTGAAGAATTTACGAGTGTTTGATTTGGGAATAGTAGGTTAATGAAGTCCCAAGAGTTTTTTAAGTCTTGTGGTCGAATGAAGTTAATAGAGGAAATGTCAAGAATACCCCCAACTTAAATTGTAAAAATTTCCACAGGTAGGTACGGTTTGGACCCCTCACTCGTACCCACATCATACGAGTGGTACCTTCCACTCGTATCTTGATCAGAAAGTTGGACATCACATTTTGTCCAATATACGACTCCTTAGCCTAACTCATACCCTAACTATACAACTAGTACCCTTCAAGTTGTACCCTAAGCAGAAACATCTCGTCTAGACACTGGAAAACATACAGTTGGACCCTACCTCTCATATCATGTACATATGACTCATATGGAGTCTTCTGTAAAAAGAACATAATTTGGTCAATATCACTGTAAGAAACATACGACTAGGGTCCTTAGACCCGTACCTATACCATAAGACTAGTATGGTGAGTCGTATAATCAACAGAAGGCTCAAAACTCAGGAAATTTCCAAGTTCCAAAAGCCAGGGTATTTAAATTCTCCCCTATTTGGATCATTAGTCCTCGAATGATGGGACAAGGCAGTACAAGCACAAATTACACCCCAACACCTCGACTCTAACCTTTAACTAAGTTAGAAACCAAAGATATATGGAAAACAATCTTTTCTTTAAATAAGTTAGAAAACAAAAGTATGATGAAAAACACATACCTTCCGCACAAATTTCTAGAGCATAAAATAGGAATGAATACTTGGACTTTATGTCCTCTTCAGCTTCCCAAGTAGCCTATTCAACCTTGTGGTTCCTCCATAGAACCTTCACCGAAGCTACGTCCTTGGTCCGCAACCGACGAACCTGCCCATCCTAGATCTTAACCAGGACCTCCTCATAAGACAAAGAATCCGAAATACCAAGATCCTTGATAGGCCCAATGTGAAACGGATCACCCATACACTTCCTCAACATAGAGACATAGAATACCGGGTGAACGTAGTTCAAGCTAGAAGGAAACTCTAACTCATAAGCAACATTGGCAACCCTCCTCAAAACCAAGTATGAACCAACAAACTAGGGACAGAGCTTTCACTTTTTCCTAAACTGCATCACTCCCTTTGTGGGAGACACCTTAAAGAACACCATATCCTAACCTCAAACTCTAACTCTCTTCACCTCACATCCGCATAGGACATTGGGCGACTTTGGAAAGCCTTAAGTCTATCCCAAATTACCTTCACTTTCTCTTTGGCTTGGTGAACCAAATCCGGGCCAAACATATCTGCCTCACCGAGATCGAACCACCCAATAGGAGACCTACATCTCCTGCCATACAACGCTTCAAATGGGCCCATACTAATGCTAGAGTGGTAGATATTTTTGTAAGAAAACTCTACAAGAGGTAAGTGTTCAATCCAACTACCACCATAGTCAATTACGCAAGCACAAAGCATATCCTCCAATGTCTGAATAATCCTTTTGGCTTGCCCATCTGACTATGGGTTGAAAGCAGTACTCAGATAAATCTTAGTCCCCAAACCCTTCTGAAACGAACGCAAAAAATGAGATGAAAACTACGTACCACGATCTGAGATGATAGAAACAGGTGCCCCATGGAACTTCATAATCTCATGGAGATACAACCTTGCATAATCCTCAATCGAGAAGTTAGTCCTCACTGGCAAAAAAGTGAGCCGACTTTATCATCCTATCCACGATGACCCATACCGAATTAAATTAATTCTGAGATTGAGGAAGACTGGTAATGAAATCTATGTTGATCACTTCCCAGTTCTACTCTGGCAACTCAATTTCTTGATACAAACCTCCAGGCCTCATGTGTTCAACCTTTATTTGTTGACACACCAGGCACTTGGCCATGAAATTTGCCACACTCATCTTCATATTGTTCCACCAATACATCTCCTTGAGGTCATGATACATTTTTGCCAAACTGGGATGAACAATATAGCACGACTCATGAGCCTCAATCAAGATCCTTTCTCGCACACTATCCACATCGAGAACACATAATATCCCTTGGTACCACAAGGTACCATCACCACTAATCTCAAGGGCCATCACCTTCTGCCCACCAGCGTCACCCTTAATCCTTATTAACACAAGATCTAACACTTGTTTTTTCTTAATTTCAGGACTTAGAGACGACTATGACACTTTATGAATGAACACACCACCATCCTCATAGTCTAAGAGACAAACTCTAAGGTTAGACAAACGGTGAATGTCCTTTACCAACTCCCGCTTCTCCTTATCTACATGAGCTAGAGTCCCCATGGATAACCTGCTAAGAGTATCAACAACCACATTAGCTTTACTTGCATGGTAGTGAAGACTTATGTCATAATCATTGAGCAACTCAAGCCATGTTCTTTGCCTGAGGTTAAGATCTTTCTGAGTAAACACATATTGCAGGCTCTTATGACCAGAAAAGATATCCACATACACTTCATACAAATAGTGATGCCACATTTTTAACGCAAACACCATAGCTAACAATACTAAATTATGAGTTAGATAATTTCGCTCATGCTCCCTCAACTGCCTAGAGGCATAAGATATCACCTTACTATGTTGCATAAAAATGCAACCAAGCCCCACACGGCATGCATCACAGTAGAACACAAACCCATTAATGCCTTCGGGCAAAGTCAAAACCATAGACAAAGTTAGCTTATCCTTCAATTTCTCAAAACTACCCCCACAAGTATCAAACCACAAGAACTTTACCTTTTTCTGAGTTAATTTAGTCAATGGGGCAGCTATAGTCGAAAAACTCTCCACAAACCTCCTATAGTAGCCAGCCAAACCCAAGAAGCTCCAAATAGCAGTTGGAGTCATAGTTATAGGCCACTTCTTAACCACTGTAACCTTCTGTGGACCCACTATGATCCCTTCACTAGAAATGATATGACTTAGAAAAGTGACAACGTTAAACCAGAATTCACATTTTGAAAATTTGGCATATAACTGGTGCTTTCTCAAGGTATGAAACACCACACGGAGGTGATCGACATAATCCATCTCACTCTTAGAGTTCAACAGAATATCATCTATGAATACAATGACGAACAAGTCCAAAAATTGATAGAAGACCATATTCATCAAATCGATGAATGCCGTCGGGGCATTGGTCAACCCATAAGACAAAACCAAAAACTCAAAATGCTTATACCGGGTACAAAAAGTAGTCTTAAGGATATCCTCCTCCATATTCTTTAACTTATGATACCTGGATGAAAGTTCAATTGTGGAGAAAAACTTAGCACCCAACAACTGATCAAACAAATCATCTATATTTGGAAAATAATACTTATTCTTTACCTCACCTTATTCAACTGCCGGTAGTCAATGTGCATCTAAAGGGAACCATCTTTATTATGCAAGAATAATACTGGTGCACCCCACGGGGACACACTCGGACTGATGAAATCCTTATCTAAAAGTTTTTTGAGTTGCTCCTTAATCTCCTTCAACTCAGTTGGAGAAATTCTATATGGAGGAATAGAAATTGGATGAGTGTTCAGAACAAGATCAATCCCAAACTCAATCTCCCTATCAAGAGAAACACTAGGAAGGTCATCAGGGAAGACCTTAGTAAATTTATTCACCACAAGGACAAAATGTAAAGAAGGACCCTCCGAGTTAGAATCTTTAACTCGGACCAACCGATAGAGACACCCCTAGGAGATTAATCTTCGAGCTTTAATAAATGATATGGACTTCCCCTTAGGATCTAGGGAACTGCCCTCCCACTCAATAACCGTCTTATTAGGAAAATTAAAAACAACTTTATGGGTTCGACAATCTAGAGACGCATAGCACTAGTGCAACCAATCCATCCCTAGTATGGCATCAAAATCCAACTTATCTATTTCAAACAGATCCACCAAAGATTCTTTACTACCAATAGATACCACACATCCTCTATAGACTCTTCTAGTAATTACAGAGTCACCTATCGAGGTAGAAATAGAAAAAAGGGGTTGAACACACTCTGGACCAAAATCAAAATGCACAGCTACAAATGGGGTCACATAAGATAGAGTAGACCCCGGATTAAGATAATAGTACATACCAAGGGAAAAGAGTTTTAACTTACCACTCACGACATCAGGCAATGCCTTGGACTCCTAGCGAGTAGTGAGCGCATATAGACGATTCCGACCAGTGCCAAAACTAGATGGTGCACCATTTGGTATTGGAGATAAAAAAGAGGCAACTAGAACCTTGGTTGCCCCAGAGACAACTTTACCAATAGGAGAATTTCAAAGCATGTGCCCTAGCTGACCATAGTTTAAACTCCAATCCCTTTCACCATCACAGAAACCCCAATGAAATCTACCATAAAACTTAAAGAGATGATATGATGGAGATGACTGGGCTCTACTAGTCTGAGATTGGGCATACTGTGCTCTGAAGTTATCGCCACCTAGAAAATTACTGTCACCCGATGGCTTTGGATAGACATCACTAGCCGTTGAGTAAGACCTAGAATTGCCCCACTTCTTCTTGGGCCACTTACTACCATCCCTGCCACTCTACTATTGGTTACCACCCTGCTTAGAGAACCTAAAATTCTTGCCCTTCCTCTCCCCTATCTCAACCTGCTTATTCTTTTTTTCTCCACCTATTGCATGTACATAACCAACCTGGAGATATCCATGTCCTTGATTAACAAAGTAGACTTACTCTCCAATATCAAGTCTTGGGATAAACAAAAAGCGAACTTCCTCATTATAGCCCTCGTTCTAGAAACCAACTCCGGTGCACACCACAATAACTAGTGAAACTTTAATGCATATTATTTGAAAGTCATCTTACTCTGCTTCAGATTAAAAAAACTTTTCTGCTTTCACTTCCCTCAACTCCTGATGAAAGAAGCGGTCCAGAAAAGCATTAGAAAAATCCTCCTACAGAGATGATTCAACATTGTCACCCCTTGACTGATCCCATTCCTCGTACCATTATTATGCCACATCCTTCAGCTGGTAGGTGGAAAACTCCATGCCCATCACATTTGTGGCATGCATAATTCAGAAAATCTTTACCATTTTACCCAAAAAAACCCTGAGGATCCTCCTTCACCTTAACACCAGTAAAGGTCAGAGAGTTCAACCTCATGAACTGGCCAATCCTCGTGGCCTTGGAAGATAGAGTAACAACAACACCCTACTCAGACTGAGAAGCTACCAACTATGTCAACATATGGATAGACTGATGAAACTCAGCATTCGTCACATAAGTCAGAGGAGCTTGAGGGGGATGAGAGGAAACCAGCGAAACTCTAGGAGGACAATCAGGAACTAGACCCCTAGATTAGGTATGGACCCCATAAGTAGAACGGGCCCTATCAATATTGTACTCAATTGGGACAGAGGAGTTTCTATAAGTATCAGATCGTCAAGGAGGCATGATCTGAAAAACAAACAAATAGGAATTATAGGAGAATTCAAGACCTTAGACTCTAAGCTTGAAAAATAGAACACAAGAAAGAGAAATATTCCTAAATGCCTTGTAGACTCTCCCTTATGAGTGTGGCATGCTACACACTCCTAAAAAAAGACTCTACTCGACATAACTTTATGGATGCCTAATTGACCATGAACCTAGGGCTATGATACCAATCTGACACGACCTAAACCAGGGCTTAATCACTTGGGTGACTCAAGCCCAACTGGGACCAGAGACCACCCCAATACCCAACCATAACCGCCCTGCACCCTATGTCGGATGAATTTAAAAAATATAACAAGATAAAACAATTATAATTAAGAAACATTAGATAAAGCTCATAACCATAACCATCCAAGTATCCAACCAGATGTCCAACCGGTGTCAACCCCAATACCAAAGCCAACGTTAACACCAATATCGACACCACCCATGTCCATAGTAGTTACACAAAGACTCTAACCAATAAAGAACATCCGTTCGGGACATGCCCCCAACCATAGCAAAAACCAAAGTCCAAAAAATAATAAAAAAGTAATATAAAGAAGTCCATAACATGAAATAGAGTCTTTCAGAGAAAAGAAGAACACCACTTCAGTCTGATACAAAACTGTCCCCAAATCCATTCATTGAGAAAGAGTAGTATGGTCGTTTCCTGCATTGCATGGGGATACAGGGCCTGAAGAATGATCAACAGGTGAATGCTAGAATGTTCTTAGGAATAAGGATAAAATAATGCCAATATTTAAAACTAAGTAAATAACCATATACAATCACATACATATATACCATGTCGGGAAAGGGAATTGGGTTTAACATGCATTTAAAATCTTAACCTAGGCTGTGTAGCTGGACCATCCTAAAATCATCCACAGGCTATATGGGTCCAGTGTTATCCCACTGAATGAGTCCAAGTGCATGTAGCCGCATGAATCAGAGATATGATAGGGGTCGGGGATTCTCGAGTACCCTTCTCCCTTCATGATATATATATACAAGTGAAAACTAAGAGGATTCCCAAATACCCCACCAGTATATGGTCACCATGACCAACCCTCATGTCGACAAATATGAGTTTTCAGTGTCCGTCTATTGGACTCACACCTTTATGGTTAGCTATCATAACCCGCCATTATTTCCCAATTAGAACCTTTACCACATAACCAAGCAACCAATTCCAGAAGCTAACTACCAAGGTATTATGAAGTGGTATTGTCATGCCGACAATATCTTGTAAGCAATGTCATTAGCCAACAATTAGGGGATTCCCATGTACCCTATAGGATTTCCAATCAATTAAAACCATGTACACCAAGACATTTTCAAATCATTTAATTCAATCAAACCAATTTAGGTTCAATTACTATATTATGCAATGCAAGGTTTTCAATAAAAGTCAAACTATGTGACAAAAACATTCTCATTGGTATTTTAACAAACATGTTGAGGGCATATGATTTACAAAACCAAAATCAAGAACCAATTAACCATTCCCATGAAACCACATGTTCAAACAAACATTATAACATGAAAAAACCATAAATAAAATATGGGAAAACATCATCTAACCATTAGTAACCAAAACCCCCAACATATATTTCAAAACCAACACAAACCCACAATAATGCCACGAAAACCATTAAGTAAAACATGCTTTTAGTTTGAACTAACAATGTAGGAGGAGTAAAATCCCTTACATACCAAGAAAGACGGAGAGAAACCCCCCTTGAAAGCCTTAATTACCACTTTTTAAAAACCTTAGACTCTTTTGAACCAGGAGATCGAGAGAGATTTAACTATGTTTTGGGAGTGTTTGATTTGGGAATAGTAGGTTGATGAAGTCCCAAGAGTGTTGTAAGTCATGGGGTCAAAAGAAATTAAGAGGGAAAATGTCCAGAATACCCCTAACTTAAACTATAAAAATTTCTGCAGGTGGGTACGGTTTGGACTCCTCACTCGTACCCACATCATACGAGTAGTACCTTCACTTGTATCTTGATCAGAAAGTTGGACATAACATTCTGTCCAATATACGACTCCTTAGCCTAGCTCGTAACCTAACCATATGACTAATACCCTTAAAGTCGTATATACGACTCCTTATCCTAGCTCGTAACCTAACTATATGACTAATACCCTTAAAGTCGTACCTTAAAAAGAAAAATCTAGTCTAGACATTGTACAACATACGGTTGGACCCTACCTCTCGTATCATGTACATACGACTAATATGAAGTCTTCTTACACCAAGAACAAAACTTGGCCAACATCACACTGGCCTACATATGACTAGGGTCCCTAGACCTGTATCCACACCATACGACTAGTATGGTGAGTTGTATGATCAACAAAAGACTCAAAACTTAGGAAATTTCCGAGGGACAAAACCTAGTGTGTTTCATGTGTCTCCCCCCTCTCTCTCTTCGTATTTTTTTTTGGGCCAGGAAGATAATTATGTATTAAGTAATAAGTAGCATAAAATGTACAGAGACCGACATAGCTAGTTAGGTTAATTACATAAGAACTTGGGGAATTCCCCATTACAGAAGTTGAAGTTTATCCTCCTTACAAAAATAGTTCCTAAATTGTCTACCCAAGTAGCTTTGTGAGTATTCATAGGAGGAACTACCAAGATCTTTGTTACTTCAAGATTTTCTGAGCTTGATCCTTTCTTTGCTAGGATATCAACCACCTTAATTTGTTCCCTATTGTTTTATCCTTTTTTGGTTTTGACGGGCTGAAAAACATTAATTTCAACTTTTTAAACTATTGTAAAACTTTAAAGAAAATTTCAAAATAATCTAAGAAGTTACAGAGTCGCCACATAGTTTATTTGAAAATAAATTAAGAAAACTTTTAAGGAAAATCCTAAATATTAAAATAGAAATAAGACTTAGGCTTTTAAGAAAATTCTGGGTAAGAGGTTCTTATTAACATCTTAGGAAGGTTTTTAAGGCACCTAAAATGTTCGCTAACTTGCGGTTATCCGAATTATTTGAAAACACCTTTGACTAACTGTGAAAAAGAGAAGTTGATTTCTGAAAATAAAGTGATTTTAGGAAAAGACTTGTATAATATAAATTTTGACGACTCAGTAGGATATTTAACTAGGAAATTTAACTAAGTCTATGCAAATTAATAACAACTAGCACATAAAAGAGAAAGGGAGAGACTAGAAGACTTAGGCCATTAGGCCCAAATCAATAAACCTGTCCTTAGCTAATTTGAGCTTTCGGCCCATCATCACCTTTCCTAATCTAAATAATGGGCATTGAGCCCGTAACCTGCTCCACCTATATTAATTTACAACTTTGGCTTCGAGAACCAAATGAATGAATAAATAGATAAATAAATAAACAAATAAATAAAGAATAAGAAAATAATAAAAATCGAGACTTTCAAGTCTCTTAGCGACCCCATCAATGAGTTTTGACCCATTTTCCTTCTTCTTCCATCTTATTGCACCCGCACACCATATAGTCAATCTTGGGTTTAAACTTTGAACTTGACTCGAAGAGGTGGGCCTCACTAGCCTATTACGAAATGCAAGAGGAGAGGAGTCCATTTGGACTCTATACATTTTTTGCATGCAAAGAAAGATAATGAAATTAATATACATTCAAGAAATAAAAGTTACATATTTCAAAGCAAAAGAAAATATCAAGAACCAAATTTTGAATGACAATGATAAGCACACTTGCACACGTATAACAAGAATAAGAGTCAACAAATAAAATGCAAATCAAAGACCCCCACTTACATACTTCATGATTTATGTTCATATTAAGAATGAAGAAAGGTAAAAGGAAGAAGGACACATTCAATGAATTAATGCAAGAACACACAATGTAAGCTTGCGAAAGTAAAGGTATGAGGCAATAAGAAAAATACCTATGACTTCTAAAATTGTACAAACATAAACACTAATCCATATAATAAAAGAAAATAAAGTCTAACTTTTCAAGAAAGAGAATTTTTAAATTTCAATTAAAGCGACATTAACGAAGATTCTAAATTACAACCAACATTTTAGGGAAAAATGTATAACGACCTATGGTCTATATTTCTAAGACATCGTTGATTCTTATTTGATATTATGAATCAAAGAGAGACGTGAATTAAGTCTTTACACACACAAAGAGAACTTATAACAAACCGGAGTAAGAAAATTAGAATAAAAGTTTAGCATCTCTAAAAGTAAAATATCGTTCAATAATCATATTATGCATGACTCAAAAATATCTAAATAATTCTATTTAGCCACAATAGTTCGAACTTTCTCATCATTTTGACAAGACAACATATGAACAAAAGAGGAATAAACATCTTGGATGGAAAATAAAGCTAACACTTCATCTCTCATATGAGAATATTGAAATCCATTAAAATAATTAGCAAGCAAATGACGAATTCTTGACTTAACCAATTACTATTTTTATTAAGGCAAAATAAATAATAGTAACTATTTTCCAATATAAAAGAAATAACTTTGCATGCTAATAACAAACATATTGTCCAACAATGAATTTAAACAAGACATGAGTACGTCTTTTGAGCAAAGATCAAAACTTTATACATAATAATCAAAGATAAAGGCAAAACACAAAACAATCAATATTAACTATTATTTTCGACATAAAGAAAATAACTTTACATGCTAAAATGAAACAGATCCACCAACAATGAGTTTAAACAAAGCATAAACACGTTTTTTAAGTAAAGATTGAAACTTTATCAATAATAATTAAAAAATAAATCCAAAGAAACACGTTCAACGATTGCTAGCTCATTTTTTATACCATGAATGCAAAAATAATCATAATATCGATACCACAACGTCCTATGGCCTTCAAGGCCGTCTACAACAAACAAACCAGCAAACACACGTACAACTATGATCTACGAAGAAGAAGGAGATGGAGAAGAAAATGATAATAAAACTAAAAAGGGAAAGGTGTGTTTACCTTTTTTGGGGAAAAAAAGGGGACTTCAAGCTTTCTTCGGAGTCTTAATCACCACCGAAAAACAATTTTGTGAGAACTCCGATTAGACTACCGCTTGAAAATTTTTACTAAAGAATTTTTTTTTAACTATTTGCTCAAAAGTTTTTTCCACTCTTTGAGACTTTGAAACTTTTTTTTCTTTCCCCATTCTACCAAAATAGTGGTAGTATTTATAGAAAAGGATAGAGATCCAATTCTATTAATCCATCAATATGGGAGAAAGTATTTAGGAGTGTTTTTGGAAATTATACAATGTAGTACAATTTTTAAATTTTGAAATTGGAAAAAGGACAAGGTTGAGGGGGAAATTGTACAATGTAGTACAATTTTTAAATTTCAAAAGTTTAATTTGGACAGGGTTGAGGGAGAAATTGTACAATGTAGTATAATTTTTGAATTTCAAAATTTGAATTTGGAAAAAGGACGAGGTTGAGGGGGAATTGTACAGTATAGAATAATTTTTGAATTTTAAAATTGAAAAAAGGACAAGGTTGAGGGGAAATTGTACAATGTAGTATAATTTTTGAATTTTAAAATTGAAAAAAAGGACAAAGTTGAGGGGAAATTGTACAATGTAGTACAATTTTTGAATTTCAAAATTTGAATTTTTGGATTTGAATTTAATTTTGGTGGGAATTGGGTAGAAATTATGAGAGTTTTTGGGAATTTAGGATTATTTAAAATATAACCCCAATTGGGATTTAAAATTTAGTCAAATTTATTTAATTTTGATCAAATTGAAAATCAATTGACCGACTGCATTGCAATTATGACCAATTTGATTTCAATTATGACCAAATCTAATAATTTGGCTAAATTAAATTAAAATTCAATACGAATTAATACTTTCTTTAATCTTGAGCTTCTTGATTAAATTAAATCAAATAAACATTTCTCCAGATAAATTAATTTTGAGAATAAATTTTATTTAAATCAAGACTTTATCCGTTTAGATTAATTTTCAAGCTTAATCAATAAAAGTTTAATTTTGATTAAAATTTTCATTTAAGTAACAGAACTTTACAATTTCTCATATGTAAATACAAAAACGTATAATCGTCAATTAAATGACAAAATTAAACCAAATAAATATTTTAGAGCGTATTTATTCGGATGGAATAAATATTTCAATTTTATTAAAAATTGAAGAAACTCAGGGTTAAATTTAGCCGTGGAGGGAAAAAATTAGGTGTCAACAACTGCCTCTTCCTTTTGGGTAGGGTGGATGCAAGTAACCCTAGGCAAAGAGAGTTTGACATTTCTAATTGTAATACCCCGAAAAATCCAAACCAATATTAAAGCCATGTACCAAGCTCATGCATAGTACATCATGGTTATTTTATAGTTTATGAGTAGGTTAGATGTATATTAAGGCTTCAAATAACGGCCAGCTATCAGACGAATCAAAAACATTCCTTACCGATTGAATTCTTGAGAAGGATATTGGTATAGTCAACTTCAAGCTAGCATATCTCTCATTATACTTGGAATTTTTGAGATCATGACCTATCAACAGATAGATAATTGAATTAGATTTTCAACGATATTAATTTAGCCTAACTACGATATCGGAGCAAAGAGTTATTCCTATTTTACTCTAGCTTGTCAGGCTGGAAACAGTGTGACGACATTCATGGTAGCTTACCACATTTGTGACGCCCTATCACGAAGGTCGTCAGCCTTAGGTAGAAACCATCTCCAGTGTGATGACATTCGTGGTAGCTTACCACATTTGTGACACCATGCCACAAATGTCGTCAGCCTTAGGCAGAATCCAACTTCTGTGTGACGATATTTTTTATGGCTTACCATATTTTTGACGCCATGTCACAAATATCGTCAGCCTTAGGCAGAATCCAGCTTATGTGTGACGACATTTTTTATGGCTTGTCACATTTTTGATGCCTTGTCACAAATGTCGTCAGCTATTATTTTCAGCAACTGGGAATTTTTTAAATAAGGGTATTTTGGTCTTTTCCCTTCACTTCCCATGACTTATAACCCTAATGAGGCATAATTTTTCCTATTTTTCTTCAGTTAAGCATCTCAAAAATCCTCTCTTACGCTTTTAACCATAAGATTAGGGTTTTCTCTCAAAATCATCTCCTCAGGAACAAGAACATTCTTTCCCAAAGGGGTTAAACCCTAGTCAAGAAAAATCAAGGGCAAGCCTAAGGATTTCTTCAGAAACCTTCAGAAACATTAGATCTCTTTCAAGATCAAGCTTTAAGGTATGCGTAGTGTTCATTTATGGATCCAATCCGTTCATAGAGCTCAAGAACAATGTTTTAAATATTATTTTATAAACTTTTTGTAGTGATATGAGTATGTACATGTTGACGATTGTTGTTTAAGTTTCAATGTGATGTCTAAAGGTGTTTTCATGGAATATATATGTTTGTTAATTGAAAACCATAAAGTTTAGGTGGTTTAATATGGTGCAAGTATGAAACTCACCTATATCTTAAAGAATGCATGCAGGGTGTTTGATTAAATGCTTAGGATGCTAGAAATTCATGTTTGTATGGTTTTATGATGTCTAAATGATAAGTTCATGTTAGATATATACTTCAATATGTATCCCATGTTTTTCATGTGTTGCTATTGTGGTGGTATAAAGTATGTAAGATAATGGAGATATACAATATGTACACAAAATATATCCATGCATTCCCTACAATGTTTAAGATGTTGAATAACTATATGAAATATGATATCCCCTACTTATGATATTATGAATTGTGGACTCAAATCTTGTGATCAAGTCATGTCATGTGTGCCAGTTTCCTTTTATCAAGTCCTGGGGGTATTCGTACCCAAAAACTATAGCTATGTGCCTAGAGCCATGTCATGTTTCATGATATACAAAATCAAGCTATGATTCAGTAGAATTCAGTCAGTCATGTGACTCAGGAAACCTCATGGTCTCAGTCAGTTATCAGATATCAGTAGTATTCCGTTAGTCAACGGAATTCAGTAAGTTCCACTTACATACAGTCAATTAAATCATGTTCAGTCTCTTCAGATGGGAGTAGGAGTTAGCATCGAGTGAACCCAAGGATGGGAACTCACCTGTATATAAGGGTGTAATTCTTAGCAGTCATCCTTTTATTCCAGAACTATGTAGCCAGCATAGGTTGAGACATCGTAGCCTATTATATGAGGGTAAATGAGGTGACTTAACCTGTTATATGAGGGTTCCCACCATTCTCACTAGAGTTACCTATTATATAAGGGTTGCTCACATGTTGTCTATACCAGTGGTACGGTATTGACACTCTTCCAGTCAGGGAAGAGATTGGACCCCATCTTAGCCATAATGTCACATATGGGGTATGTCGGTTAAATAACTACCTCCCACAGTTTCAGACTCAGTCTTAGTAAAAGAACTCAGATAGGTCTTCAGATATCAGTATACCAGAATAGTCAGATACAGTCAAATTCAGTTATTGTGCGGAACTCAGATAGTTTCATCAGATTTAAGACTGTCAGATACAGTCGCCCATATTATCAGAACTATAGTTTTAGCCATGTCAGTTATCAGTAAACCATGTATTAGCGTACGGATCTAGCTATCATGTACTCACGACCTTAGTTACTATGTATGTATGTTTACATTCTCATGTTCATATCAGTCAATCAGTTAGCATTGTTCATGCATGTAAACCTTTTTTCATTAGCCTGCCTAACTCGTATACTCAGTACTCCAGTTGTACTGCCGCATTTGTGCTATGGTGCTTTCTTTCATGTTACACCATAGGTTCAGAGACACGAGCTCCAAATCAGTACTAGCATCCAACCACAAAGTTGCAGTGAAACCTCATCCATTTGAGGGCGATATTATTTTATTTCATTTATTATTTTAGCTCAGTTTTTCTAGATGGAGTTAGTTGGAGACATGTTCCTTCAACTCCTAATTCAGACAGTACTTAGAGGCTTTCAGATTCAGTATTCTGACTTATGTTCAGATTTGATTCAGTTTTCAGTTGTTTTGGGTATCTTTCATCCAAATGGATATTATGTTTTGACAGATTCTTTATTTAGTTGAACCTTATGGCATACATGTTCATGTTTTCTGCATTATTACATTATATATGCAGTGTACAAGTACAGATATCAGTCATGGGTTAGCTTGTGGTCCCTCGGAGTTATGAGCACCGTGTAGCATTTCGACTCAGAAAAAAATTGAGGCGTTACAAACTTGGTATCAGAGCCTAAGGTTCAATAGAGTCCTAGAAAGTCTGAAAGATGCATCTAGTAGAGTCTTGTACATGGGTGTGTTGCGTGCCACATTTATGTACAAGAGGCTATGAGATGTTTTAGGAACAGTTCCCTTTATTCAGTATTTATGTTGTACTAGTAAGCATAATATCAAGTCAGTCTCTCAGTCTAATACGCTCTTCTCTTATTTCAGAAACATGCCTCCAAAGAGAAGAAATCAGCCAGCTCCTCAGCCGGAAGATCCTTTAGGCGAACATATTTCTCATGCGGAGTTCAGGACCAAATTTACTGCTCTTGCTTAGTCTGTAGCGGCCCAGAATAAATGACCAGCAATCGTTCTGACTAACCCAGTAGCCAATTCAGCAGCAACTAGGATTCAGGATTTCACCCGAATGAACCCTCCATCATTCTTTGGGTCTAAGCTAGATGAGGATCCTCAGGAATTCGTTGACTAAGTCTAGAAGGTCATTGCTATTATGGGAGTCACTTCTTCTTAGAGTGCCGAGTTAGCCGCATACCAATTGCAGGATGTCACTTACACTTGGTACAAACATTGGTTAGCAGAAAGGTTAGAAGATGCAGGTCCTGTTGAGTGGGAAAAATTTGTCACGGCTTTCTTAGACAGATTCTTTCCCCAAGAGCTGAGAGAGGCCAAAGTTCTTGAGTTTATCAATCTCAGGCAGGGAAATATGATAGTTAGAGAGTATTCTCTTAGATTTACTCAGCTAGCTAGATATGCCCCTCATGTGGTTGCAGACAACAGGGCTAAGATGAGTACGTTCATGTCAGGGGTGAATGATAGCGTGGTAAATGAGTGTAGGTCTGCGATGCTGAACAGTGATATGACTTTAGCCAGGATCATGACCCACGCTTAATAGATACAGGAGCAGAAGGTTAAGAGTAGGGAGAGGCAGAATAAGAAAGTAAGAGCAGGCAGTTTCAGTTTTCCTCAGCCCAAATTAGAGGGAGGAAATCGTTCGCAGTTTTGTCCTAAGTCAGTAGTTCCATCCCCATCCTCCGCTAGTGCCCCAGTGCCGAAGTTTAGGGATGACAATAGAGACAGGGCACCAGGCTCTAAATCTCAGAGCAGTGTTAGCAGTGCCTGCACTTATCCTCAGTGTTAGACCTACGGTAAACACCTATCAGGGTGTGTGTAGAGTGGTTCAAGGCATTTGTTTTGGTTATGGAAGGCCAAGCCACAGAGTTAGGGAATGTCCTCGGCCAGGTCCTCAGGGTCAGCAAAATCGTTCCACAACTCAGTCCAGTCGCCTGAACTTGTAGGGTGCCACTTCCAATGCTACTAGTGGGCAACGCCCAAACAGACTCTATGCTTTTTAGACCCGATAGGATCAAGAAAATTCTCCTGATGTCGTTACTGGAATGTTATAGATTTTCCATGTTCATGTTTATGCTTTGCTAGACCCAGGTGCATCCTTATCTTTTGTCACTCCATACATAGCAAGCGCTTTTGGAATATGTCCCAAAATTTTAGTAGAGCCCTTTTCAGTCTCTACCCCAGTGGGTAAAACCATCATAGCTCGACGGGTATACAGGAACTGCCCGGTTATGATATTTCAGAAATCCACATCAGCAGATTTAGTCGAGTTAGAGATGACTGATTTTAATGTCATTCTCGATATGGATTGGATTCATTCCTGCTATGCCATAGTCGACTTCAAAAATAGGATATTTCAATTTCAGTTCCTGAATGAGCCCGTCCTAGAGTGGAAGGGTAGCACTTCGTCTTTCAGGGGTCAACTTGTTTCCTACCTTCGGGCAAGGAAAATGATTTCTAAAGGGTGTGTGTATCATCTCGTGCATGTTAAGGATTCCAGTTCCGAATATCCCAGTCTCGAATCAGTCCCAGTGGTTAATGAATATTCAGACGTTTTTCCCGAAGATCTTCCAGGCATTCCTCCCGAAAGGGAAATAGACTTCAGCATAGACCTTCTCCCAGATACTCAGCCTATTTTTATTCCTCCATACAGAATGGCACCAACAGAACTCAAGGATCTAAAAGATTAGTTGAAGGATCTCTTAGATAAGGGATTCATCAGGCCCAGTGTATCCCCATGAGGTGCGCCAGTCTTATTCATGCGCAAAAAAGATGGTTCTCTCAGAATGTGTATTGATTACCGTCAGCTCAACAAAGTCACGATCAAGAACAGGTATCCACTGCCTAGGATAGACGACTTATTTGACCAAATTTAGGGTGCCAGTTATTTATCCAATATAGACCTTAGATCTGGCTATCATCAACTCAGAGTTAGACAATGTGACATTCTGAAGACAACTTTTCGTACTTGGTATGGTCACTTTGAATTTCTAGTCATGTCCGTTGGTCTTACCAATTCCCCTGCAGCTTTCATGGAATTGATAAACTGGGTGTTCAAGAAGTACTTGGACACATTCGTCATAGTCTTCATAGATGATATTCTAATCTATTCTCGCACAGAGCATGATTATTCAGACCATCTCATAATTGTTCTTTAGACTCTCAGGGATCACCAGTTGTTCGCCAAGTTCAGTAAGTGCTAATTTTGGCTAAGATCGGTAGCATTCCTTGGCCACATTATTTCCGGTGATGGCATTAGGGTAGATCCTCAGAAAACCAAAGCAGTAAGAAACTGGACTCGCCCTATCTCTCCATCAGATATCAAGAGTTTCTTGGGTTTGGATGGCTATTACCGACGGTTTGTCGAGGGATTTTCTTCTATTGCATCTCCTATGTCCAGATTGACTCAGAAGAAGGTCAAGTTTCAGTGGTCAGAACCTTGAGAGAATAGTTTTCACGAGTTGAAGACTCGACTCACCTCAGCTCCAGTTTTAGCACTTCCTAACGGTTCCGATAGATTCATAGTATATTGTGATACATCCAGAGTAGGTTTAGGTTGTGTAATCATGCATCATGGTAGAGCCATAGCCTACGCCTCTAGACAGTTAAAGCCCCATAAGAAGAATTATTCTACTCATGACCTTGAGTTAGCAACAGTTGTCTTCTCCTTAAAGATTTGGAGGCATTATCTATACGGTGTTCATGTAGATGTCTTCACAATCATAAGAGCCTTCAGTATGTCTTTTCCCAGAAAGATCTCAATCTTCGTCAGAGAAGGTGGTTAGAGCTCTTTAAGAATTATGACATGAGTGTCCTTTATCATCCTGGCAAGGCCAATGTAGTGGCCGACGCACTCAGTAGACTGTCCATGGGTAGTGTTTCCCATGTTGAGGATAGTAAGAAGAAATTAGCTCAGGAGATTCATCAGCTTTCCAGACTAGGCGTTCGCTTAGTTGACTCTTCAGAGGGTGGTGTAGGTGTTTAGAGTAGTTCAGAGTCATCTCTAGTTTCTGAGGTAAAAGAGAAGCAAGATAGGGATCCTAGACTTGTCAAGCTAAAAGAGTCAGTTCAGAGTCAGGAAGTAGAGGTTTTCTCCCAAGGGGGAGATGGTGTTCTTCATTGTTAGGGTCGTCAGTGTGTTCCCCGTATAGATGACTTGAGGCAGGGAATTCTTGCAGAAGCACATGGTACATGATACTCTATTCATCCAGGGGCCACTAAGATGTACCGCGACTTGCGAGAGATCTATTAGTGGAGTGGGATGAAGAGGGACGTTACAGAGTTTGTGGCTAAGTGCTCTACATATCAGCAGATTAAGATAGAGCATCAGAAACCTAGTGGTTCCATATAGGAGTTCACTATTCCTACTTGGAAGTGGGAAGAAGTGAACATGGACTTCATGATGGGTTTGCCTAGAACATGTCATCAGCATGATTCAGTTTGGGTCATTGTAGATAGAATGACCAAGTCAGCTCATTTCCTTCCAGTTCGTACCTCTTACTCAGTCGAGGATTATGCCAAACTCTATATCAGGGAGTTGGTCAGATTAAATGGTGTTCCACTATCTATCATCTCAGACAGAGGTACCCAGTTCACCTTTCACTTCTGGAAGGTATTCTAAAAAGGACTTGGTACCCAAGTTCATCTCAGTACAATATTTCATCCTCAGACAGATGGTCAAGAAGAAAGGACCATTCAGACTCTAGAAGATATGCTAAGGGCGTGTGCAATTGATTTCAAGGGATGTTGGGATGACCACTTGCCTTTGATTGAGTTTTCATACAGCAACAGCTATCACTCCAGTATTCAGATGGCTTCATTCGAAGCTCTTTATGGTAGGAGATATAGGTCTCCGATCGGTTGTTTTGAAGTTAGTGAGACCGCAGTCATAGGGCCTGACTTAGTATTCGATGCCTTAGAGAATGTTTATTTAATCAGAGAAAGACTCTGGCTGCTCAGAGCTGACAGAAGTATTATGCAGATGTTCATAGAAAAGATTTCAAATTTGAGGTCGATGACTATGTCTATCTCAAGATTTCTCCCATGAAGGGAGTGAAGAGATTCGGCAAGAAGGGAAAGATCAGTTCCCGATATGTCGGTCCCTTCAGGATTCTCAATCGCTTTGGCAAGGTAGCCTATGAGCTCAAATTTTCTTTAGATCTAGCCTCACTTCGTCCAGTCTTCCATGTCTCTTTGCTCAAGAAGTGCATAGGTGACCCAACAGTTGTAGTCCCTATTTAGAGCGTTGATATTCAGAATAGCCTCTCTTATAAAGAAATTCCAGTTAAAGTCCTCGACTATCAGACTCGTAGGCTGAGGAACAAAGAAGTCCCTCTAGTCAAGGTTCTTTGGCGGAATCAGTCCATGGAGGGAGCTACTTGGCAAGCAGAAGCAGATATGTGAACCAAGTACCCTCATCTTTTCTTCGCTAATTCAGACTTAGCTCGAGGTGACCATTTTTCTTAAGCGTATTCAGTTACATGTTCAAAATTACAGTATAAAATTGGTATCAACTATCAGTGCATATCTAATCATGCATTCATGAGTTCAACTTATCAGTCATGCATCCGATATGCATGTTCAGTTGGGCTATATTTAGTTTAAAATTCAATTCAGTCCTAAAATCATGTGCCAGTTGAGCATGATTAGTGTATGCGTCGTTCTATCTTTCTCCCCTCTCAAGCACTCATCATTCTAGGATGAATGTTTCCAAGGGGGACATATTATAATACCTCAAAAAATCCAAACCAATATTAAAGCCATGTTTTGACAAATTCTTTATTCAGTTGAACCTTATGGCCTACATGTTCATATTTTCCGCATTATTACATTATATATGCAGTGTACAGGTACAAATATCAGTCATGGGTTAGCTTGTGGTCCCTCGGGGTCATGAGCACCGTGTACCATTCCGACTCAGAAAAAATCGGGGCGTTACACTAATTTTTGTCCGACCATAAATTCATTTCTAAAAGAGATTGATTTTCACACGAGTTTAATAGAGTTATTTTTGGACCCCGTTATCAGGTTTCCTACATATCACATGTTACATTAGAATTCAGGCAACTTGTTGTTCACAAAGCTTGACTTAAAGCATGATTTTTAAAGAAATCACAAGCTATCTCAATTTTTGAATTTTAATGAAATTGGAAAGCTGGGGAATAAGAGGATTGGGGGGAGGTTGGAATGCAGTCGAATTTAAAATAAATATCCCAGCCTACATATCCCTGAGACTCGGGAAATCAGACTGCTTGTAGTTTGACTTGATCGGTAGAAAAAATAGTCTTTTATTTTAGACGATCTTTGATTCGGGCTGAGTGACAAGTTGTTCGAGTTATGAAAAGAGGTTTGTAACCTATTAACCATGAATGTGGAGATCTTCACCTCCATAGGTAAGAATTTACCTGGACATAATTTCCAAATTTCTAGGTGTCCTATCACTTAAATTTACAGAAAAGAGAAGTTACCCTCAGCATGAGTTTAGAAATATCCCAAAGGTGAAGCTGAAACAGACATATTCCAAAGTACCCACATGACTTCTAATAGGGGTGTGGTTTGATGGTAGTGGTGATCATCCTTTAGCTCGCATCCAAAGATTTTGACGTCCCTCTCTAGACTATGTCCCATTTTGCTGCTAAGAAAGAGTTCCATGTTGTATTGCATCCTATTTGGAGTCATCTGCACCTGTGGTTTAGATTTGAGATTTTCATCCTCTCGGATGCTCTTAATGATGTCTCAAAAATTATTAGTGCTAAACATAATTCATGAAAGGGATATATAGTCTTTTACCATATCTCCATATGCGTTGTTACCTAAAAAACAAAGTCATCCTCTCATGTACCTGTTTGTAAGAAAATAACTTGCAATAACAGACACAACAACCCTCTTAGTTGTTGTATAATCATCTCATTTGTCGATTGAATATGTCTTCAAAGTGGGGTGTCCCTTGTGGACACCGACGACACTTTATGTAGAACGATCCCTGCAACCGTGTAATCCTATGCTGATGTGTCAACCCTTTTGGTCTCCTATAATGCTTGTTGTATGTGGAATGATAACTTCTCCTGTACTTGACTAGAATTCTTTGTAACCTCGGGTAAGTCTTGCGCATCATTCGTGTCGATACGACTTGTAGATTTCCTTTGAATTGTCAATCTTTGAATAATCTTGCACATTATTTGATGTTGGATACGATGCAACTTATAGATATCCTTTGAATTGCTAGTTTTTAGGTAATCCTGCACATTATCCAACCTTGTATAAGAGATGGCTTACAGATATCCCTCCAATCGCTAGCTCTTAGGTATTCCCGTACATCATCCGACCCTTGATACAATATGACTTATTGTAATACCCCGTACTTTTCTTAGTCCCGTTTAGCTCCTAGTGTGTCAAGGGTCAATTTTAAAAATGCACAACTCTTGATACGTGTAGAATTTTCCAGCTCAAAACCTACCAAATGGTAGATAATTGAATTAGCTTTCCAACAATACCAATTTCACCTTAATTCGATACTCGGTTGAGAAGTTATGACACTTTTAGTGAAAAATAGTAGGCCAACACGATATCACCGTGTCGTGGTAAGGTGAAGATTCGTAATTGTCCATTTTCCAATGAAGCATCGTGATTACGCTGCATCACGGTGAATCCTAAAATCCCATTCGTCCCTTTCTAGTAGCTCACCGTAATTTACCGATATCGCGCCATAATTGTCAATGGGAAAGACACGACATTGTGGTGGAGTGAAAAATGACACTCATTCTTTTTCCAGTGACTCAATGTGATTACGCCGCATCGCACCAGAGCCTAAAATAACACTAATCCTTTTTCCAATGAACCACCGTAATTGCAACGCGTCGTGCTGAGGCCTAAAATCGGGACTCCAGTTCCAAACTTAAAATTTTAAAGGGCAATATAGTCATTTCCCAAGCCCCTAAATTGTGAAAAATACTAGATTAAACCTATTCTAAGACTAATACGCTCATTATTCACAAGACTTCTCTCCAACAAACCCTAGAACTTCAATTTCAAATACTCAAGAAACCCAAATTCCATCATTCTTTTACCAAGATAACCCAAAATTCAAGATTCTCAATTCAAGATCTTCAAGAATCAATCATCAAGAGCACAAATAGGAACTCAAAGTTCAAGATTCTTTATTTATTCGTCAATTAAGGTATGTGGGGATTTCAACAAAGATAATTCTTTCATCCTTGTGTCCAAAATTAGTTTTTGAAGTTAACTTCACATGAATTTACATGAGTTTCAAATTAGGGTTCATACCCAAATATTGCTATTTGAAGATTACAAGTGATTTAGATGTTGAATTGCATGTCTACTTTCATATTTTTATACGTATGACATTAATTTCCAGATTTAGAATTGAATTATTAATATTTTTATTATTTAGTATGAACTTATGATGATTTGACATGAATTTAATGCATGGGTTACTAAGCGCTAGTTGAATATTGATATTTCAAGAATGACAATGCTTTAAGCACCCTATGATTAGTTATTTTCTAATTTTGATCAAGATTTGATCATTTGATCTTAGCTCAGATATGGAATCCACTTCATAGTTTTAATTGCAATTTACAGTAAACAGATACACAAGTGGGTTGTCTTATAAACCCTTATAATAGTTTTAAAAGTGGATTTCCTACAAAATAAGCATACAAATTAAAGAGAGTAGTATTTAGCACTGAGTTGGGTATGTTTACATGCCCCAGAACTACGAGTCAACGTAGGTTCAAATTATTAGATTATTCATATTTCTATATGGATAACAGTTACAGATATGATCTCTTATCTTAGGTTTTAATCTTTAGTAAGAGTGGGACATCTCTCCCTAATATGAGGTTTTCCCATAAGAAAACTAGACGTTGGACACTATGATAGCTCACATAGTCTATGTCGATTAGAAGAACCCCTACAGAAAAGAGAAATCCTAACTAAAAAGAATAATAGAAAAGCTTTTAGAAACTAAGTGTTATGGCTCACGATTTTATCCACATATTATTTTATATAATTCATTAGCTACTAGATTTCAACTTTCAGTTTACAGATACAGAGGTGAGTCTTTTTACACTTAGCGTGTATGATTTGAAAATAGATTTCAAATATAGATTTAGAACTAAGTGTAGTGTCTCACAACATTCATATACCATGTTTTATCATTCATGATTTATGATTATATTTTTCAATTACTCAAGCCTAAGTGAGCCATTATTACTTAGCATGCAGTGTTTATCAGAAAAATGTGTATAGTTCCCCACTGTTTTACTTATGCATTCACCCCCATATGCTCAGTACATTCCAAAAGTACTGATCTATATATACGTCTATCTGCTACATTGTTTAATAATGTAGGTTCAGGTGCTTAGTTTCAGCAGCGTGAGTGATTTCGAGCATCTCCATCTACATCCCAACAGTTGGTGAGTCCTCATAGTTTGAGGACCCAGTTATTCAGATTTTCTAGCTCATTACAGTAGTAGAGGCTTGTCAGACTGGTAGTTATGATTCAGATTTCTAGTATTGATTGTCCAAACTTTTAAGTCTAATATTTTTAGATAGCATGTTTAGATAATTTCAGCTTAGATCAGACAGACTTCTGCATTGATTTTATGTTTATATTTCTCTATTATGAGTATTCAGATTTAGTAGAAGGGTTACAGGGTTAGTTTGAGGCTACTCATAGTCTTGAGCATCGTCTGACATCTCGGGACCTATTTGGGGGCGTTACACTTATAGATATCTCTCAAATTGCTAGTCTTTGGGTAATTCTGCACATAAGTAATCTTAGATATGATGAGGCTTATAGATAACCCTGGACGTATCATTTTGATAACCTCACATATTCTCCGGTAAGGATTTAGTTGTGACTTATGGATGACCTTCAAACTATCGATCTTAGGGTAACCATGAACACTATCTTGTTAGGATGTTGTTGCAGCTTACAGATAACCTATGGACTATTAACTCATAGGTAATTTTGCACACTATCCTATTTCAAATAATATGACTTATAGATGACCCTAGGATTTTCAATTTCTAGGAAGTTTCATATGTCATTCGCTTTCAGATAGCGACTTAAAGACGTCCATTCAAATCATGTGTTTTTGATGCATTTAGATGTTGATTCATGATGAGATATCCTCGATGCCAGCATTTGTGTCTCGCGTGTCAACAAATATTAAATGTTAATAATATCCTTGGCGCCAACGTATGCTATCTCGCATGTCAATAAATATTAAAGGTTGATGATATCCTCGATGCCAACGTATGTTATCTCACGTGTCAATAGATATTAAATGTTGATGATATCCTCGATGCCAGTGTATGCTATCTTGCATGTCAACATAAATTAAATATTGATGATATTTTCGACGTCAGCATATGATATCTCATATGTCAACAGATATTAAATGCTGATAATATCCTCTATGCCAGCGTATGTTATCTCAAGGTCAATAGATATTAAATGTTGATGATATCCTCGATGCTAGCGTATGCTATCTCGTGTGTCAAAATATATTAGTGCTCCAAAGCATCTTACAAGGCCATACCTTATCGTCTTGCATGTCGAGCAATTATGGAGACTTAGTTGAATGGCATGATGGCCTTTTTGGCGATGAAATTCTATGAAATGGCCCTCTTGGCAATGGAATGAAATGAAATGGCTCTCTTGGTAATGGCATCAAATGTCCCTATCAGTGATGATATGAAATGGCCCTCTTGGTAATGGCATAAAATGGCCCAATCAGTAATGAGATGATATGAAATAGCCCTCTTGGCAATGGGATGATATGAAATAGCCCTCTTAGCGATGGCATGAAATGGCCTTCTCGGTGATGATATAAAATGGCCCTCTCAGCCCTCTCCACAATGAGATGATATGAAATGTCCCTCTCGGCGTGGGATGATATAAAATGGTTCTTCCAGTGATTTGAAAATAGGTTCACCTGAGTCCATTTGTCTGTGTTTTTATTTCTACATGTACCTATACTCAAAGTAGATAGTTAGTAGACACAATGTTGCTCCCACTTGAGACCATAGTCAGGCATTATGATAGTTTAGTGACAAATATTGAGCATCATATTTTGAATGACTTATTCCTCTATTAATCTTCTCTTTTTGAAGAAATAATTAAATAACAAATCCATCAGATGTAAGTAAATGGGGCAAAATCCTTATTTGGGGATTACTCAAATGTCGTTTGCTTTGCTTCAAAGCGAATTTTAAGGATGACTTTCTGCTCTTCCTCCTATTGAGGATGACTCAAATCGTGCCGACTCCCTTGAATGCACCCGCGATCAAGGTAAATATTTAGCATACACAAAGTCAGTTTTTCTTGTGACTATTTTTTAGGAAATTTCTAAATACAATATTCATAAAGAAGATAAGGTGCCTTTGTTTGTCCTTCACGGTCTCACAAAATGAGATAGACAATTCAACAGGTCCTCGATAAATTGTTATTAAACCCATTTTTAGGGCTACGTAAAAATACTGTTCTTAAGCATTATATACATTGGTGTGGCTCGCAACTTTCTTGGGGATTTTTTGAAAAAGATTCCCATTTTTGTGTATTGATCCCTGCATCCACAGAAAAATGATTAGTCTTGAGTGAAACTACTCCGTGTTAACCTTTTTCGATCCTTGGTTTGCTCCTCGCCATCTTTTGGGTGATCTGTCATGTTGAGGATTCCACCCTGACTCCACATTTCAATAGATGCCTAGGCAATCACTAATTAAAAAGATTTGCACAAATTTTCGAAAGTAGTCTTAATTTTTAGAAACTAGTTTCAAAAAGTTCTTTAAAAGCTTTAGAAAATATCTGTCAGTCATGTCATGTACTAGCTCAACGAATGTCTTCCTCTTGGTTCTGACTGTATCTGATGTTTAATGGAGGATGTCCAAGGATTCATCATCGTTGAGGCTTTCTATCAGAAGTTTTGTCATAGTTGGAGATTTAATCTGTCTAGACTTTATCGCGGCTGGTGATATACAAAACTTGCCTCTGACCTCTGGTGCTGGGGGATTTGAAATATATTCTAATATATTAGTGGAAATTTTGAGGACCTCCTCAAAATTTCTGCCCCAATTTACTACTATTTTAGATGATCTTGTCTTGAGAAGATCTGAAGTCTTTGTTGATCTTCATTCTCTTTACTGGATGAGGATCTTTTATTTTGAATTTTTGAGATTTCTTCTCAAAATTTCTACCCAGTTTCCATTTCCTGGGGTAGTATGATCGAGGTGTTGGGGTGCCTACGTATCCCATTGAAGCAGGAATTAGGTCAAACGTAGTTCAGAACTATGCTAAGGGTATATAGAACAATCTAAAGGGTTGACCGAAGCCTTCATAGGCTGTCTACGTATCCGATTCTTGGGAATTTAGGTCATCGCGTAGTTCATAAATATAAAGAACGGATAAAATCTCCTAAGGGGTTGACCGAAGTCGACAAAGACTATCTACGTATCTCTTTCTTGGACATTTAGGTCAAACGTAGTTTGTACATAAAAGGAACGAATAAATTCTTCTAAGAGGTTGACCAAAGCCGACATAGCCCGCCTATGTATCCCTTACTTGGGAATTCAGGTCAAACATAGTTCGTACATACAAGAAAAGGATAAATTCTCCTAAGGGGTTGATCGAAGCCGACATAGGCCGCCTATGTATCCCTTTCTTGGAAATTCAGGTCAAACGTAGTTTGCAAACACTTGGAAAATAATTCTTTGCCAAATGCCAGATTTTATTTTTCTAGTTGTTGATGGCCTCTTTAGGATACGTTCTAGATTCTAAATATCTTTTAATATCATAGTACCATGACTTTCTGTCAGGCTCCCGTTCGACGTTCGCACAATATGCAACATAAGGAGTAATCTTAAAGTTCCTTACAGCCCATTCCCCCATACTTAGTGAATCAGTAAATTTGAGTCTCCGATGACGAGCAATTTACGAACACCCATATCAAGTGCCAAATTGAGACCTAGGATGCAAGCCTCATATTTGACCATGTTATTGGTACACGGGAAGTGCAACTTAGCAGTTGCTGGATAGTGTTGGCCCTTTTCTGACACCTAAACTTCTTTGATTCCCGAGCCTTTGAAGTTGACCGCTCCTTTAAAGAACAATCTCCATCCAGGGTAGATCTCTGCAATGTCTTCTCCCACGAATAAAATCTTCCAATCTGGAGAGTAAGTTTGAAGTGGCTTGTACTCATTATCAACCAGATTCTCAGTTAAATAATCCACTAAAGCTTGCCCCTTGATTGCCTTTTGAGTCACATACACAATGTCAAACTCACTCAGTAACATTTTCCACTTAGCTAACTTTCTTATAGGCATGGCCTTCCGAATTATATACTTCAATGGATCCATCTTGGGAATGAAATATATTGTGTACGAGGATAGATAATGCCTCAACTTTTGTGCTGCCCAGGTCAAAGCACAACACATCCTTTCTACAAGAGTATAGCGAGCCTCATATGGCGTAAACTTTTTACTCAAGTAGTAGATGGCTTTCTCTTTCTTACCGGTCTGATCATATTACCCAAGGACACACCCAAAAGCATTTTATAAGACTGACTGGTAAAGCAATAATGGACTTCCTTCCCTTGGTGGAACCAAAATAGGCAGAGCAGATAAATAATCCTTAATTCTGTCAAAAGCCTTCTGACACTCTTCTGTCCATTTATTCAATGCTTCTTTCTTCAACATCTTGAGAATTGGCTTGCATACGACTGCCGATTGGGAAATGAACCTGCTAATGTAATTCAGACAACCTAGGAAACTCATAAGCTCTTTCTTGGTCCTTGGCGATGGTAAATCCTGAATTGTCTTGATCTTGGATGGGTCTAGCTCGATGCCCCTTCTACTGACTATGAACCCCAGTAATTTACCTACTAGCACACCGAAAGCACACTTAGCAGGATTTAGCTTCAAGTTGTACTTTTTTAGTTGGTTGACAAACTTTTCCAGTTGTGTCAGATGATCTAAACTCTTGTGGGATTTGTTAATTACATCATCCACATTCACCTTAATTTCTTTATGAATAATATTATGAAAAATCATTGTCATAGCCCTCATGTATGTTGAACCAGTATTCTTGAGTCCAAAAGGCATTACCCTATAATGACAAACACCCCAGGGCATAATGAAATCCATTTTTTCTGTATCTTTCTCATCCATTAATATCTGATGATACCCAGAGAAACAATCCACTACAGACTGCATTTCATTCTTCGCATAATTATCGAGAAAGATGTGGATATTGGGTAGCAGAAAATTATCTTTAGGACTGGCTCTATTCAAATCTCTGTAGTCAACACAAATTCGATCTTGCCATCCTTTTTTGGCACTGGGACAATATTATCTAGCCATGTTGAATATTTGTGACCTCCACAACCTTGATTGAATTTGCCTCATCACTTATTCCTTGATCTTCAAACTCAAGTCTGGCTTGAATTTCCGCATTTTTTGCTTTACTGGATCAAACTCAAGATTAATTGGTAGCTTATACGACACGATGTTGGTGATCAATCCCGACATATCATCGTAGGACCAACAAAATATGTCAATGTACTCCCATAGAAAGTGAATGAGTTCTCTTTTTTATGCTTCTACTAAGTGAACACTAACACTTGTCTCTTTGATTTCATCGTGGTTTTCTAGGTTGACTATTTTAATTTTTTCCAGGTTGGGCTTCTCTCGATCTCCAACCGCTCTTCATCATATTCTTTCCATTCCACATCATTCACCTCATTTTTTTCATCTGACCCTTGACATAACATGACATTACATTGGCAGGTTTTAAATTACGTTATTCCACCAACTTTGTGAAAAAATAAATTTCACTTTTTTATCTATCTTATTGATCGGGGAGTGATAATTGGAGTGAAAGTACAGTTCAATAACGTTTCCTCCAATTCATCTTTCTTAATTCTGTTGTCTTGTAAAAAAAATTCCATGGTAGCATCACACTTTTTTCTATTCCATCCCCAAGACCATCACTTATAGGTTCTTAAAAATGGCTGGTAGAGTATAGTTTTACTAATAGTCATTTTTTCTTTCCTGTAACAAAGCTATAGTCAAGAAAGGAATCTTTATTCACTTTGATCTAGTGAAGTAGGGACATTTTATGCCAACACAGAGTAGTTTCTATTAACTATAAAGTAAAAACAACTCTAAGGCTAACGTGTTAGATTCTATTAGTAATAAGCAAGATGATAAGGCAGGAATTAAAAACATAAGGTTGTTTCTATCTCATACGAATTGATCCATGGAGTAATGATGACTTGAGAATTTCAATGAATAGGATTTTAATCATTGATATGGATAAATGAAATTTATCCAGAAGATTCAACTCTTCTTTTTTCTAGCCTTGTTTCTTATTTTAAGAAAGTAGAGGACAACCGACTTTTTGAAGATAGAAGCCGGGCCAAAAGGCTGCCTACATATCTCATGGAGGAGAAATCAGGCCCTGCATAGTTCGAACATATAATGGCTTCTTCCGAGTCCATAGTCAACCTTCCTGAAATGATATCGAGCTTTTAGGAAGTTTTAAGAATGATTGCGGATTTTTTCGAGAGACTTAATAGACCTGGAGTATGTTTGGTCGGACTTTTGCATAATGGGTATTTTTCTGCTCAGGATATTCTTTGAAAAATGGGAATGGATCAATTAGCCTTTGATTTGAATCAAAATAACATGTATAAGCACATAACACAGTTATATCACATGAGCATATTGTAATAAACGTGAATCCTAATTGGGTGACCCTTTTGAGCCAAGAGTTTGCCTAACGTATTTGAAGGGAGTATATGCTTTTTAAAACCAATCCATATCCCCCCAAAACCTCTATAGGTATACATGAAGGGCATAAATGCTTACAAAAGTTGCACAAAAGGGATACAATCTTTAGGGAAAAGGAAAATAACATGAGAAAAAGAACAATGTCCCGCGCAGGGGATAGTAGCTCCTAGCTGTTCCTTCATCAGCCTTTGCCCTCTTAGCTTTGTTCACTTATTGTCATATGTGATATCTATTGATGATCAAGTAATTCCTGTATGACTATGCAATATAATCATAGGACATTAGTCTGGGAAATCATGCAATCATCCAAATCGATCAATCATAAACCTCTTGCTTGGCTCATTTTAATTCCTGCATCAATTGGTGTATGATTGAGGCATCCTTACACGAAAATAAGCAAAGAAATCCTCCCCCCATTCCAATGGATAATGGATTGGATTAAATAACATATATTTCTTCAACACATAAATATACTTCATCGTTAATTGATTTGTGGTTAGTAGATGCAGGGAAAGTTTTCTAATTGGCCCAACACCCCCTCGGGCAATGGGCTATCCTAGGCTCATGCCTAACGGAGAGTTTTAGTTTAGCTCTATCCTGGGTGTCTAGAGTGGGTTTGGACACAGGTTCCCAAGTAACAACTTTAGTTTGGATATACGAACAACCTCCGACCGCCTAACGTGCAAGTGAACCGTCGTATTCCAAACACTTGATTTGGAGTTGATCAAAAGGCATCGGGACATCCACGAAACTCCAAAATAGTTTAATAATCATCATGCGGAATTATGCCATGAAATGCAACAGTTAAATTTCGTAGAATTTAAGCATATAAGCACATAAACAGTTTAATAATTAGTCAAAGAAGCTAATTAAAATATTTGGTTAGAACCTAGTTAAAATTCTCCAACAGAGTCGCCATTTATGTTTTATCCTTTTTCAATTTTAAAGGGTTGAAAAAAATTGATTTTGACTTTTTAAACTATTTCAAAACTTTAAAGAAAATTTCAAAACAATCTTAAGAAGTTACAGAGTCGCCACTTAATTTATTTGAAAAGAAATTAGGAAAAGTTTTAAGGAAAATCCTAAGTCTTAAACAGAAAAAAGATTTAGGCTTTTAAGAAAATTCTGGGTAAGAGGTTCTTATTAACATCTTAGGAAGGTTTTTAAGGCACCTAAAATGTCTGCTAACTTGCGGTTATCTGGACTATTTGAAAATCACCTTTGACTAACTGTGAAAAAGAGAAGTTGATTTTTGAAAAAAAAGTGAGTTTAGGAAAAGACTTGTATGAAATAAATTTTGATGACTCGGTAGGAAATTTAATTAGGAGATTTAACTAAGTCTAAGATAATTGATAACAACTAGCACGTAAAAGGGGAAGGGGGAGACTAGAAGACTTAGGCCATTAGGCCCAAATCAATAAATCTGTCCTAATCTAATTTGGGCTTTCAGCCCATCATCACCTATCCTAATCTAAATAATGGGCATTTGGCCCATAACCTGCTTCACCTATATTAATTTACAACTTTGACTTTGAGACCCAAATGAATGAACAAATAAATGAATAAATAAATAAAGAAATAAAGAATAAGAGAATAATAAAAATCGAGACTTTTCAAGTATCTTAGCAACCTCATCAATGGGTTTTGACCCATTTTCCTTCTTATTCCATCTTCTTGCATCCGCAGGCCATATAGTCGGCCTTGGGTTTAAACTTCAGACTTGACTCAAAGAGGTGGGCCTCATTGGCCCATTACGAAATGCAAGAGGAGAGGAGTCAGTTTGGACTTGAGACATTTGTTTAATGCAAAGAAAAGATAAAGAAATTAATATACATTCAAGGCATAAAAGTTACATATTTCAAAGCAAAAGAAAATATCAAGAACCCATTTTTGAATGACAATGACAAGTACACTTGCATACGTATAACAAGAATGAGAGTCAACAGATAAAATGCAAAGCAAAGACCCCCACTTACATACCTCATGATTTATGTTCATAGTAAGATTAAAGAAAGGTAAAAGGAAGAAGGCCGTATTCAATGAATTAATGCTAGAACAAACAATGTAAGCTTGCAAAAATAAAGGAACGAGGCAATAAAAAAAATACCCATGAGTTGTAAAATTGAAAAAACATAATGTAATACCCTAAGTTTTCATGTCATAAACCTCTCATTCTTTCTTCATGAAATTAGATCCAGCCTAAAGTAATAGTTAGTCATAAGTTGACGCTCTCATTTTGATCTCAACCATATAGCTATTCTCATGAAAGTTCATGCACTCACAGATCAGTTCAGTAGCCCACTACGTTGGGATTCATTCATACAGTTTATTTTAGTTGTGCATGATAGGTTATAGCCTCAGATTCCTCAATTATTTCAGCCTACTTAGCCACATTCGAGGAAGAATGTTCCCAAGGGGGAGATATTGTAATACCCCGATCTTTTCTAGCTTAAATTTGTTCTTTAAATGTTAAGGGATAGCTTCCAAATGAATAATATTTATTCCATATGGAATTTTCAAGATTTCAACTTTCCATTGTGTGGGAAATTGAATAATCTTTCCATCGATACCAAATTCGCCCAAATCCAACACTCGGTGTAGGAGTTATGGCATTTTTAAGTTGACAGTGTGTCACCTGGACTCTTAGCGCATCGCGAAGATAAGCAAATTGGTAGGATTCAAATTCTAGTGAGACTCTATGATTCCACCGCATCATGGAGGAGTCCCATTTTATATTTGTCAATTTCCAGTAAGCCTACGCGATAGTGGCACGTCGCGCCAGCGACCAAAATGGCAAAATGATAGGGAACCACGATAGCTCCGCGTCGCGGAGAAAGCCCAGTTTCCACTCAACCTTTTTCAGTGAGCCACCGTGATTGTGGCGCGTCGTGGTGGCCAGCCAAATCAAGATTTTTGCTGCTTTGACAGTATCGTTTAAAAGCTCAGGGGGGTGTTTTGGTCAATTCCTAAGCCCCCAAATCCATCCAAACACACGATTTAACCCTATTACAAGTCTTCTATGATTATGTTCATCAAAATTTCTCTCAAACAAAACCCTAAGCTTCATCATTCAACTTCAAGAATCCTCAAGATTCCACCATTCTTTTCCCAAATCAGTTCAAGATTCAAAGTTTCCAATTCAAGAACACCAAGAATCATTATTCAAGAGCACAAATAGAATCCCAAAAGCAAACTTGTTCATCTAGTTCATCATCCAAGGTATGTGGGGTTTGAACAAGGATAATTCTTTCAACCTTGTGCCCAAAACTTTACTTTAATTACAAATTTACTGCAATTTATGAGATTTTCCATGAAATTCAAGTTAGAGTTTATACCCATTATCATTATTTGTAAGATTTTGAGATTTCTCATGATTTAGAAGTTGAATTACATGACTATATTCGTATTTCTATGCATTATGCAGTAATTTCCAGATTTTATGATGAATTATAAGTGTTTACATTATCAAACATGAATTTTTAGATGTTTTAACATGAGATTGATGCATAGGTTGTTAATCCCCAATTTAATATTGTTATTTCAAGATTATTTATGCTACGAGCACCCTCAGATAAGATTACTCACAGATTTTGACAAAGATTTGACCTTTTGGTCCTAAGCTAAGATAAGAATTCACTTTGTTCAGATAACTTGAGATTTAAAGAAAGAAAAGCATAATTAGTTTTCTTGTAAACCCTTGTGCTATTTTTGAAGTGGATTTCTTAAGATTTTGAGCATAAGAATGGTAGTAGTATTTAGCACCGAGATGGGTAGGTTACTACGATTTCAGACCCCAAAACTACGTGCTAATGTAGGATTTAGATTTATTTCCACTTCTACGTGGATGACTCAGATTGTGATCACTAAGATAGAAGTTCTATTATGATGGCAAGGGTAGAACAACCCTACCTAATGGGGGCTAGACGTGGGACTCCATGGATGCTCACATGGTGTATGTCAGTTAAAAGAACCACCCAAAAGAAGTTCCCTACTCTTAAAATAGTTTATTGATTTGAAGACTTAAGATAAACGAATTTTCCCTTCAGATAAAGTATTTTTCCCTCATAGTAAGGACTTTCAGAAAAAGACTTGCAGAAAAGCTTTTAGAAAACTAAGTGTTAAGGCTCACAATTTTTACTCAAATTATGCTCTACAGAAAGATATTAGCCACAGTTTCAGCTTTCAGATTTCAAATTAAGAGTGAGTCCTTTCTATACTTAGACAGTATGATTTAAAGGGAGAATACAGGTACAATTTTAGAACTACATGTTATGGCTCACAAGATTTATAAAGTATGTTTTGTTTCTCAGTGCTACATATTTCAGTATTTCAGATATTCCAGCTTATGTGAGTCATTTACATTTAGCATGCATTGCATTACAAATTATGATAATGATATAATGTTTTACTTATGCATTTCACCCCCATATACTCAGTACATCCTCAAAGTACTGATCCACATATATGTCTATGTGCTACATTGTCTCATAATGTAGGTATCAGCCCAGTTGTAGCACGTATACTATATTCAGACAGTTTACAGAGTCCAGCCAGCAGATGAGGAGTCCTCCTACTTCGGGGACTTTAGTTAGATGTTATTGATATACTTTATTTTCTTATTCAGATGAATTGATTAGTTATAGTTGGAGTCGCGTTCTAGCTATCTATATTCAGTATAGTAGAGGTTTCCCAGATGTCAGTTAGAGTTAGTTATGTATTTTCAGTCCCTCTTTCAGACTTTATCAAAATATAAAAGTTGTATTGATATTGTATTTTTCCTAGATTCCATCGTTATTATGTTTCTGCATAGTAAACTCAGTTGTTTTATGCATATCATTCTGTTGATTATGAGTTATGCCAGTAGAAGGGTTAGCTTAGGACCACTTGTAGTCCTAAGCACCGTGTGACGTCTCAGGACAGATTTTTGGGGCGTTACACATAAACACTAATCCATATAACAAAAGAAAATAAAGGTTAACTTTTCAAGAAATGGAATTTTTAAATTTCAATTAAAACGACATTAACGAAGATTCATACATCTAAATTACAACCAACATTTTAGGAAAAAATGTGTAACAACCTGTGGTTTATATTTCTAAGACATCATTGATTCTCTTTTGATATTATGAATCAAAGAGAGACATAAATCAAGTCTTTACACATACAAAGAGCACATATAATAATACGGAGTAAGAAAATTAGAATAAAAGTTCAACATCTCTAAAAGTGAAATATCGTTCAACAATCATACTATGCATGACTCGAAAATATCTAAATATTATTTTTTAGCAACAAAAATCCGAACCTTCTCATCATTTTGACAAGACAACATGCGAACAAAAGAGGAATAAACATCTTGGATGGAAAATAAAGCTAGCACTTTATCTCTTATATGAGAATTTTGAAATCCATTAAAATATTTAGCAAGCAAATGACAAATTCTTGACTTAACCAATTACTATTTTTATTATGGAAAAACAAATAATAGTAACTATTTTTTCAACATAAAAGAAATAACTTTACATGCTAAAAACACTCATATTCACCAACAATTAATTTAGACAAGGCATGAGTACATTTTTTGAGTAAAGATCAAAACTTTATACATAATAATAAAAGAATAAAGCCAAAAGGCAAAACAATCAATATTAACAATTCTTTTCAATATAAAGGAAATAACTTTACATTCTTAAAACAAACTTATCCACCAACAATGAGTTTAAACAAGGCATGAACACATTTTTTAAGCAAAGATTGAAACTTTATCCATAATAATCAAATAATAAAGCCAAAGAAACACGTTCAACGACTGCTAGCTCAATTTTATACCATGAACGTGAAAATAACTATATATCAATACCACAACGTCCTATGTCCTTCAAGGCCGTCTACAACAAACAATCCCAGTAAACATAATTACAACTACGAACTACGAAGAAGAAGGAGATGAAGAAGAAAACGATAAAAAAACTAAAAGGGGAAAGGAGTGTTTACCTTTTTTGGGGAAACGAAATAGGACTTCAAGCTTTCTTCGGTGTCTTGATCACCACCGAAAAGCAATCTTTCGAGAACCCCGATTAGACTACCGCTTGAAAAAAATTTCTAAAGAAAAGAAATTTAACTATTTGCTCAAAAATATTTTCCACTCTTTGAGACTTTAAAACTTTTTTTTCTTTCCTCTTTCTACCAAAATAGTGGTAGTATTTGTTGGAAAGGACGGGGATCCATTTCTATTAATCCATCAATATGGGAGAAAGTATTTAGGGATATTTTTGGAATTTTTAAAAATTAAAGATAAGGTGAGGTGAAAGATAAGGTGGGGAAAATTATACAATGTAGTATAATTTTTGAATTTTAAAATTGTAAAAAGGACAAGGTTGATGGGGGAATTGTACAATGTAATACAATTTTTGAATTTCAAAATTTGAATTTGGACAAGGTTGAGGGGGAAATTGTCAATGTAGTATAATTTTTGAATTTCAAAATTTAAATTTGAAAAAAATATAAGGTTGAGGAGGAATTGTACAATGTAGTACAACTTTTTAATTTCAAAATTGAAAAAAAGACATGGTTGAGGGGAAATGTACAATGTAGTACAATTTTTAAATTTTAAAATTAGAAAAAGGACAAGGTTGAGGGGGAATTGTACAATGTAGTACAATTTTTGAATTTCAAAATTTAAATTTTGGAATTTGAATTTGATTTTGGTCGGAATTTGGTAGAAATTATGAGAGTTTTTGGGAATTTAGGATTATTTAAAATATAACCCCAATTGAGATTTAAAATTTAGCCAAATTTATTTAATTTTGACCAAATTAAAAAATTAATTGGCCGATTGCATTGTAATTATGGCTAATTTGATTTCAATTATGGACAAATCTAATAGATTGGCTAAATTAAATTAAAATTCAATACGAAATTATACTTTCTTTAATCCTGAGCTTCTTGATTTGATAAAATCAAATAAATATTTCTTCAAATAAATTAATTTTGAGAACAAATTTTATTTAAGTCAAGATTTTATCCGTTTAGATTAATTTTTAATTTTAATCAGTAAAAGTCCAATTTTGATAAAAATATTTATTTAAGTAATAAAATTTGTACAATTTCACATATGTAAATATAATAATGTATAACCATCAATTAAATGAAAAAATTAAACCAGATAAATATTTTAGAGCATAATTGTCCAGATAAAATAAATATTTTAATTTTATTAAAAAATAAAGAAACCCGGGGTTAAATTTAGTTGTGGAGGGATAAAATTAGGTGTCAACACCTATAATTGTGTTGCACATTTGGCATCTCAACCTCCTTAGCTTTGACCTGTATTCATGAATAATAGGGTTATAGTATAGGTTTTCTTTTTCTAACATGGTAATAATCTCCTTGGAATCTATGTTGATCTCTAATGAAGTAAAGTTGTTCTCAACAGCCAACTTGAGACCTTCATAAAGTGCTAGAAGTTCCATTTGGATGATAGTGGCTTTATGGGAGCTCTTATGGAAACCTAGGTCCCAATCACCTTTGAAATTCCTAAAGAGGCCTCATATGCCCTCTTTCTCAGGATTACCAAGAACCATTCGTATTAAGATTATTGTGTCCTCTAGGAAGAGGATTCCACTTAATATTAATGATGGAGTTATTGGTTGTAAGAAGCTTACTCCTGTTCAGGTGGATTTATTCCACAGATTCTGAGTAGACTTGATTAAAATAAGGATTTTTGGTTTTTTGTTAAAGGAGTTCTTGTTTCTGTTTTTCCAGATATTCCATAGATAAAAAGGAAGGAGAGCCTTTCATGGGACGTGTTGATGAAAGGACTAGCTTTGGTGGGAGCACCAAGTGAAGTCCCAGTTAGAGGGATGAAAGTTGTTAATAGAAAGGGAAGAGAAGATTTTCTAAAGAAGACTAGTCCAGAATCCTGAATGATAGGACATTCAAAGAAAATATGGGAAATATCCTTAGGCTGGTTGCAAGTGGTGTATGAAGGAAAAATGTTAATCCCCTTTCTTTCAAAGGTCAGGTTGATGGGCATGCTATTATGATGGAAAATCCAAAGGAAGAATTTTATTTTAGGAGGTTTATGCAGTTTCCAAATCCAAAAGAAATTCTTATTGATAAGGAATATATGCATCCTCATTTGACTATTAATGAGACTATAGGCACTTTTACAAGTAAATAGGCCATTACTAGTGAAATTTCAGATGAAAAAATATTTGAGAGCCCTAGGATTAGGGAAAAAGAGCTTTAAATGGATTGGGTAATGTTCTAGGTAAGACCCCGCAAAATACTATCCATTTTCGTCCTAAAAACATGCCAAAAGAGAGGCCCCAGGCTTAGAAAATTTCAGCCAAGTGTCAAGACTTAGAATCATTTTAGCCTTTAAAATTTGAGGGTCTTATTTTCGACCTTCCCGACCTTGTTATGTCAATTTTCAAATTGATTCATGATCATGGTCACTTGTAGGTCATCTCAGGCGAGTTTCAAATTTTTTGGACTAGCGTAAGGGTGAGTTTGGATGTACAAAACAACAAGGGGTCGCGATAGGCCCACTTCGCGAGGGCTAGTTGACCCATCTCAGGGTCGCTCCACGAGGGTAGCTTGACCCAAAAAGGGTCACGTCGTAATGGTTGCTTGAGCCAACCAGGGGTCGCGACGCGATGAGAACCCCGTCCAGCATTATTTTATCCGGGTTTGTGGGAGGCAAATGGGCCATTTTCCCCACCCTTATTCAGCCTTAACACGAAATTAATCATCATATAGGGAAAAATATCATTCTTTATTCATAAAATATCTCAAGAACAAGCCCTAGATTTACCAAGTTCAAGAATCAAGTCCCAAGAACTCACCCCAATCTTCACGAAATTAACTATCAAGGTATGTTAGGTGTTCATCCAAGGGTTTCCTTACATCCTTGGAGTTCAAGAACCTCTTTTAAAATCATAAGTTGATTGCTTCATGTTGAATTTGATTGTATTCAAGATTATGATGTTATTTAGGTTTCTAATCCACATTTTATGACAAGATTCATGTGAAGTAATTAACCTATGTGTGGTGTTATGTGGATTTATGTTTAAATCCCCCTTGAAATTGTGAGTTGGAATTATAATCATGATGCTTAGATTGTTTATTATTATTATGTGCATGAATTATTCTCCCCAAGTGTTTGATAAAGTGTTCATGTGAGATAAAGGATGAAATCATGACATAATAGTATATGTACAAGTTTATGCCATGTAAGTGTTTGATAAAATGCCTCAATGAATGCATTGTGACAAGGTGACTAGTTATCATGCTTTTATGACTATTCCATGTTTTACTATTTACACTATCGAATCCTAGGGGTATTCCATACCCGAAACCTAGTTGTTTACCTAGAATTTCAGTAGTTTCAAAATAGCCTCAATGATGTCACGTACAGTAGTATTCAGTCAGTTAACATAATCTAGTGAACTCAGTCCAGTTCAGTTAGACAGCACTATCAGTAAGAGTCCAATCAAGCCTAGAATAATCTAGAAATAATTCAATGTCCATTCAGTTAGGAGTAGGAATCAGCACCGAGCGAACCCAGGGATGGGGGCATTCCTGTCAGTGAAGGGTTTGACCCTTAGTAGAAATCCCTGTGTTACAGAAATACGTAGCCAACGTAGGTTGAGATATCTTACTGCCAGATCAGGGTTTATATATCTCATACGAGTTTTTCTGCCAGTGAGGGTTGACGAAAGGTCTTCTTACCGGATAAGGTTTAACTCATAGCCATTGTTAGTATCCCTTGACAAGGTGCTAATACCCTTCCAACTGGGGTCACAAGTTGGACCCCAACTCAATTCATAATCGGTGTATGTCGGTTGGATGAACACTCATATAGTTACTGTTTTAGTTTCAAACTCAATATAAAACCTTAGTTTAGTTTTTAGAATCCGGACTATCAGACATAGTCACCTAGCTCAGTACGGAACTAAGTCCGGTTCCACAGAATCAGGACTATTATAAACTGCCATACAGTGATCGATAATTCAGTTATTAGTGATCTCATCAGTAAAGTAGATTCATACGCAACATTGCATAATCTGTAATTACAACAGTTTTAGATATACACGTACTTTCATTCAGTTATATTCATATTACTCAGCCAGTTATTGTTCATGCATATGAACCCATGCATATCATCCTACCTCAGTTAGCATACCAGTACATTTAAAGTACTGACGTATACTTTTTTTTGTGCTATGATATCTTATATCATAGGTTCAGACGCACGGGCTCCTGATCGTACTTAGAAGTCTAGACTATCAGCAATAGATTAAGTGGTGAGTCCTCATAGTTCGAGGATAGATTTATCATTTCAGTATTTCAGTTGTTTAGTTATTCAGTAGTCAGAGTTATTTGGGGACTTGTCCCATCAACTCCATATTCACATAGTTAGAGGCTTTCAGTCTAGACTAATTCAGACAGATGTTTAGTTTATAGTATTTATTTATCAATATTTGATTTTAGTTATGTACCTAATGGAAGATTCAACCTAATTTTTGCATTTTTATAGTGTTATTATTTAGTGTTTGCAGCGGGTACCAGTCATGGGTTAGCTTATGGTCCTTTGGGATTATGAGCACCGTGTAACGTCTGGGGTGTAAACTCAGGGCGTTACAAACTTAGTATCAGAGCTAAGTTCAATATAGTCCTAGGAAGTCTGAAAGTCGCATCTAGTAGAGTCTTGTACATGGGTGTGTAGTGCACCACACTTATGGACGAGAGGATATGAGGTGTTTTTAGGAAAAGTTTCCCTTCTTTCAGTATTCATATCATGTGAGTGAGAATGGGCTCAAATTAAACTCTCTATCTAATCCAATGTTTCCTTCCGTTCATAGAATATGCCTTCAAAAAGGAATAACAGAAGAAAGACTGGAAATCAGCTAGCACCTTCGTCCATTCAGGCAGATCCCCTGGATGAGCATGTCTCTCACGTAGAATTGAGAGAAGCTTTCACCATTCTAGCTCATTCTATGGCTGCCTAGAATGAACGCCCAGTTGCCGTTCAGGTCAACCCAATGGACAATACTGCTGCATCTAGAATTTGAGACTTCAGCCAAATGAATTCTCCATCATTTACAGGGTCTAAGCCTGAGGAGGACCCACAGGAATTACTTGACATGGTACAAAAGGTCACAGATATCATGGGGGTGACTTCCAGTGAGAGTGCTGAGTTAGCTACCTATTAATTACAGGATATGGCTCACACATGGTTTAAGAAATGAAAGGTAGATAGGGGCGCAGATGCAGGGCTCGTAGAATGGAAGGAGTTTTCTACTGCTTTCCTTGATAGGTTCTTCTCACTGGAGTTGAGGAAAGATAAAGTTTTGGAGTTTATTAATCTGAAACAGGGCAATATGATGGTGAAGGAGTATTCCCTCAAGTTTACTCAGTTATCTAGATATGCCCCTCATGTGGTAGCAGATAACAGATCTAAAATGAGTAAGTTTATGTCTGGTGTGTCCAACAATGTGGTCAAGGAGTATAGGACCATAATGTTGATTATAGAGATAGACATATCCAGGATCATGGTTCATTTTCAGCAGATAGAGGAGGCCATGAATAAGGAGAAGGAGAGGGAAAACAAGAGAGATAAAACAGGTAACTTCAACTTCACTTAGCCTAAGTCATAGGGTGGTAATCGTTCGCATTTCCTCCCAAAATCTTCAGTTCCAGCTCCGTCCTCAGCCAGTGCTCCAGTGCTGAAATTCAGAGATGGCAATAAAAATAGGGCACCAGGCCCTAAACCCCAGGGTAGTGTTAGCAGTGCCCGAACAAATCCTCTTTGCCAGAAGTATGGCAGAAACCATCAGGGTGTTTGCAAAGCTGGCAGTGATGTATTTTTCGAATATGGAAAGCCAGGCCATAGGATCAGAGAGTGTCCTCTGGTGGATTTCCAAGGTCAGTAAAACCGACCCTTAGCTCAGACCGATCACCCGAATCAGCAAGGCGTCGCTTCCAGTGCCACTAGTGGGCAGCGCCCAAGCAAACTCTATGCACTTCAATCTCGACAGGATCAGGAAAGTTCTCTTGATGTGGTTGCATACAAGTTTATCATTTACATATTTATGCCTTGCTAGATCCAGAAGCTTTTTTGTCCTTCATAACTCCTTATATAGATGTTGACTTTGGAGTCAGTCCAGAAATCCTAGCAGAGCCCTTCTCAGTCTCTACCCTAGTGGGTAAATCTATCATAGCCCGACGTGTATACAGGAACTGTCCGGTTATGGTATCTCAAAAAGTTACATCAGCAGACTTAGTAGAGCTAGAGAAGACAGATTTTAACGTCATTCTCGACATGGATTGTCTTCATTCATGCTATGCTTCAGTTTACAGCAAAAATAGAATTTTCTACTTTTAGTTTCTGAATGAACCTGTCCTAGAATGGAGGGGTAGTACTTCAACACTTAAGGGTCAACCTGTTTTCTACTTAAGGGCGAGGAAAATGATATCCAAGGGGTGTGTCTACCATCTTGTTCGAGTTAAGGATTCTAGTTTTTAGACTCCTAGTCTTGAGTCTGTTTCAGTAGCATGTGAATTTCCAGATGTGTTTCCTAAAAATCTTCTTAGAGACCCTCCCGAGAGGGAAATTGACTTCGAAATAGACCTTCTTCCTGATACTAAGCCTATCTCTATTCCTCTATATAGAATGGCTCCAGCAAAACTCAAAGAGTTAAAAGAATAGTTGAAGGATCTCCTAAATGAGGGATTCATCAGACCTAACGCATCCCCTTGGGGTGCACCAATTTTATTTGTGCATAAGAAAGACGGTTCTCTCATAATATGTATTGACCACCCTCAGTTGAACAAAGTCACAATCAAGAACAAGTATCCACTTCCCAGAATCGAGGACTTGTTTGACCAACTTCAGGGTGCCAGTTACTTTTCTAAGATATTCCAAAAATAACTTGCAGAACTCGATATGGTCACTTCAAATTCTTAGTCATGTCATTTGGTCTTACCAATTTCCCAGTAGCTTTCATGGACTTGATGAATTATGTGTTCACATAGTACTTGGACCTGTTCGTCATAGTCTTCATTGATGAAATTCTTATCTACTCCCGCAGTTAACATGATCATGCAGACTATCTTAGAATAGTGATACAGACCCTCAGAGCCCATCAGTTGTTTGCCAAATTTAGTAAATATGAATTTTGGTTAAGATCATTAGCTTTCCTTGGTCATATTATTTTCGGTGATGGTGTTAGAGTTGACCCTCAAAGACTAAAGCAGTAAGAAACTAGCCCAGACTTATATCTCTATTAGATATCAGGAGTTTCTTAAGATTGGCTGGCTATTACTGATAGTTTGTGGAAGTGTTTTCATCTATTTCATCCCCCATGTCCAGATTGACTCAAAAGAAAGTCAAGTTCCAGTGGTCAGATTCTTTTGAGAAGAGTTTTCAGGAGTTGAAGACTCGACTCACTACAACCCCAGTTTTGACTTTACCAAATGGTTCAGATGGGTTTTTGGTATATTGTGATGCTTTCAGAGTTGGTTTGGGGTGTGTTTTAATACAAAGAGGTAAGGCCATAGCCTATGCCTCTAGACAGCTTAAGCCCCATGAAAAGAACTATCCTACTCATGATCTTGAGTTAGTAGTTGTAATGTTTGCCTTAAAGATTTGGAGACATATTTGTATGGAGTACATTTTGATATGTTCACGGAACATAAGAGCCTGCAGTATGTGTTTTCTCAAAAATACCTGAACCTACGTCAGAGAAGATGGTTAGAGTTGTTGAAAGACTAAGACATGAGTGTTCTATATCATTAGGGCAAGGCTAATATAGTGGCTGATTCTCTCAGTAGGATGTCTATAGGTAGTGTTGCTCATGTGGAGGATGGTAAGAAGAAGTTACTTTAGAAAGTTTATCATCTTGCCCGACTAGGTGTTCGCTTAGTCGATTCAGCAGAGGGTAGTGTATAGGTACAAAATAGTTTGGAATCATCTCTGGTTTCTGATGTAAAAGAAAAGCAGGACAAGGATCCCAGTTTAGTTAAACTAAAAGAGTCAGTCAGAGATCAGAAAGTAGAGGTTTTCTCCTAAGAGGGAGATGGTGTGTTACGTTGCTAGGGTAGACTATGTGTGCCATGTATGGATGGCATGAGAAAGCGAATTCTTATAGAAGTGCATGGTGTGCTCTACTCGATTCAACCAGGTGCCACTAAGATGTACCGTGAATTGTGGAAAGTCTATTGGTGGAGTGGGATAAAGAGAGATATTGCAGAATTTATAGCTAAGTTCCCGACATGTCAGTAGGTTAAGATCGAGCATTAGAATCCTAATGGAGCTATGAAGGAGTTCAGTATTCCCACTTGGAAGTGGAAGGAAGTGTATATGGATTTTGTGATGGGTCTTCCCCGTACTTGTCTCCAGCATGATTTTATTTGGGTCATTGTAGATTGGATGACCAAATTAGCTCACTTCTTACTTGTTCATACCTCTTATTCAGCTGAGGATTATGCCAAGCACTATATTAGAGAGTTGGTCAGATTGCACGGAGTTTCATTATCCATTATTTTAGATAGAGGTATGCAGTTTACCTCTCACTTTTGGAAAGCCTTCCAGAAGAGTCTTGGTACCCAAGTTCACCTCAGTACAGTCTTTCACCCTCAGATAGATGGTCAAGCATAAAGGACCATTTAGACTCTAGAAGACATGTTAAGAGCGTGTGCCATTGACTTTAAGGGTAGTTAGGATGACCACTTGCCTTTGATTGAGTTCGCGTGTAACAACAACTATCATTCCAGCATTCAGATGGCTCCGTTTGAGGTGCTCTATGAGAGGAGATGTAGATCTCCCATTGGTTGGTTTGAAGTGGGTAAGGCCGCAGTGGTAGGGCCTGACTTGGTATTTGATGCTTTAGAAAAAGTTCAGTTGGTCAGGGAAAGGCTTAAAACAGCTCAGAGTCGACAGAAATCGTATACAGATGTACGAAGAAAAGATCTAGAGTTTGAGATTGGTGATTATGTGTATTTGAAAATCTCTCCTATGAAGGGAGTGAAGAGGTTTGGCAAGAAGAGGAAACTCAGTCCCCGATATGTTGGTCCTTACCGAATCCTGAGCCATTTCGGAAAGGTAGATTACGAGCTTGAGTTACCTTTAGACCTAGATTCAGTAAATCCAGTGTTTCATGTATCTTTGCTAAAGAAATGCATAGGTGACCCAGCAGTTGTAGTCCCTATAGAGGGTATAGACATTTGAAACAGTCTTTTTTTTGAAGAAATCCCAGTCAAAATCCTCGATCATCAGGTTCGCAGACTGAGGAACAAAGAAGTTTCTCTAGTCAAAGTTTTTTGGTGGAATCAGTATGTTGAGGGAGCTACTTGGGAAGCAGAAGCAGACATGCGGACCAAGTATCCTCTCCTCTTCTCTGCAAACTCAGACTCAGCTCAAGGTAATAATAGTCTTCCTTTAATCTACTCAATTCCATGTTCAGATTTTCTTTACGAGTTTGATATCAGTTCAGTTGCATAATATTCTTATATCATGCATACCTTCATGAAACAGCCTAGTCATGTGTCATGTTAATAGAATTCAGTCATGTTTCAGTTATGCATGTTCAATATGAAAACTCAGTACATCAATAGTTTCGGTCATGTAATCAAGCTTCAGTTGTGCATGTTCAGTATGTAAGATCAGTCTATCAGTAATCTCAGTTCAGTCAGTCTCATTCGAGAACAAATATTCCCAAGGGGGAGATATTGAAAGACCCCACAAAATCCTAGTTATTTCCGTCTCAAACAGCATGCCAAAAGAGGCCCCAGGCAAAAAAAAAATTCAGCTAATTGTCAAGACTTAGAATCATTTTAGCCTTCGAAATTTGAGGGTCTTATTTTCGACCTTCATGACCTTAGTATGTTGATTTTCAAATTGATTCATGATCAGGGTCACTTATAGGTCATCTCAAGCAAGTTTCAGATTTTTTGGACTAGCGTAAGGGCGAGTTTGCATATCCAAAATAGCAAGGGATCGCGATGGGCCAGTGTCGCGAGGGCCAGTTGACCTAGATCAGGGTCACGCCGCGAGGGCTGCTTAACCCGAGAAGGGGTCGCGTCGCGATGGTCTCTAGACACAAGCAGGAGTTACGACGCAATGGGGACCCCATCCAACATTATTTTATCCGAGTTTGTGGGGGGAAATGGGTCATTTTCCCCACCCTTATTCAGCCTTAACACAAAATTGATCATCCTATAGGGAAAAATCTCATTCTTTATTCATAAACTCTCTCAAGAACAAGCCCTAGCTTTACCAAGTTCAAGAATCACGTCCCAAGAACTCACCCCAATATTCACAAAATTAACAATCAAGGTATGTTAGGTGTTCATCCAAGGGTTTCCTTACATCCTTGGAGTTCAAGAACCTCTTTTAAAATCACAAGTTGATTGCTTTCATGTTGAATTTGATTGTATTCAAGATTATGATGTTATTTGGGTTTCTAATCCACATTTTATGACAAGATTCATGTGAAGTAATTAGCCTATGTGTGGTGTTATGTGGATTTATATTTAAAGCCCCCTTGAAATTGTGAGTTGGAATTGTAATCATGATGCTTAGATTGTTTATTATTATTATGTACATGAATTATGCTCCCCAAGTGTTTGATAAATTGTTCATGTGAGATAAAGGATGAAATCAGGACATAATAGTATATGTACAAGTTTATGCCATGTAAGTGTTTGATAAAATGCCTCAATGAATGCATTGCGACAAGGTGACTAGTTATCATGTTTTTATGATTATCCCATATTTTACTATTTATGCTATCGAGTCCTGGGGGTATTCTATACCCGAAACCTAGATGTTTACCTAGAAATTTTGTAGTTTTAGAATAGTCTCAGTGATGTCACGTACAGTAGTATTCAGTCAGTTAACAGAACCCAGTGAACCTAGTCCAGTTCAGTTAGACAGCACTATCAGTAATAGTTCATTCAAGCCTAGTACAGTCTAGAAATAATTCAGTGTCCATTCAGTTGGGAGTAGAAATCAGCACCGAGCGAACCCAGGGATGGAGGCATTCCTGTCAGTGAAGGGTTTGACCCTTAGTAGAAATCCCTTTGTTACAGAACTACGTAGCCAACGTAGGTTGAGATATCTTCCTACCAGATCAGGGTTGATACATCTTGTACGAGTTTTCCTGCCAATGAGGGTTGACGAAAGGTCTTTCTGCCAGATAGGGTTGACTCATAGCCATTGTTAGTATCCCTTGGCAAGGTGCTAACACCCTTCCATCTGGGGTCACAGGTTGGACCCCAACTCAATTCATAATCGGGGTATGTCGATTAGATGAACACTCCCACAGTTACTGTTTTAGTTTTAGACTCAGTATAAAACCTTCGTTCAATTTTTTAAATCAGGACTGTCAGACAAAGTCACCTAGTTCAGTACAGAACTAAGTACGGTTCCATAGAATTAGGACTATTAGAAACACTCACCCAGTGATCGGTAATTAAGTTATCAATGATCTCAGTTACAGTAAAGTAGATTCACACGTTGCATTGCATAATCAGTAATTATAGCAGTTTTAGATATACATGTACTTTCATCCAGTTATATTCATGTTACTCAGCCAGTTCTTGTTCTTGCATATGAACCCTTGCATATCAGCCTACCTCACTTAGAATACCAGTACATTCAAAGTACTGACGTATACTCTTTATTTTGTGCTATGATGTCTTATATCATAGGTTCAGAGGCATGGACTCTTGATCGTGCTTAGCAGTTCAGACTATCAGCAACAGATTTAGTGCGGAGTCCTCATAGTTCAAGGACAGATTTATCATTTCAGTATTTTAGTTGTTTAGTATATTCAGTAGTCGGAGTTAGTTGGGGACTTGTACCATCTACTCCATGTTCAGATAGTTAGAGGCTTTCAGGCTAGACTATTTCAGACAGATGTTTAGTTTACAGTATTTATTTATCGGTATTTGATTTCAGTTATGAACCTTATGATAGATTCAGCCTAATTTCCATATTTTTACAGTGTTATTATTCAGTGTTTGCAGTAGTTACCAGTCATGGGTTAGCTTGGGGTCCTTTGGGATTATGAGCACTGTGTGACATCCGGGGTATATACTCGGGGCATTATATTTTGAGAAAGGGTGAAAGAAAGCCTGTCAAAGTTCCAAACCCCTTCTAACCAAATATCAGAGAGACTCCGCCCAACTTTGGTGTTGAGTATGTGGCCTATAATGTGCTCCCTGAGGGTGTTGTAATTGTAGATCCATTTCTAAGACCAAAAATTTACATTCACCCCACAATGGACCATCCAGTGGTTTGCATCATTGCAAATTCTCTACCTAGACTGAATAACCTTCTAAGTTCTAGAGACCTGGACTCATCCACTAGAGACTGAATAGAATTAACTTGAGCTCAGAGATTTAGAGTTATCCACTTCCTACTCTTCAGAAATCACCCTACAGTTCCATAAATATGATGATGATAAAGGCATAATTCTTGTTGGATTCGCTGGCACTAACTTTTCCTTCTTTATATTTTATTGCAAATTATTTTCTTTTCAGCTAAATATGGATCCTCAATTGAGAGAATTAATATGACAGTCATGAGACACCATATTTTTTTACTCATTTGAATGAAATTAGAATGAAACTCTAAGTGCCTACGTTCCTCGGTGAAGAGTATCAAGTCATAACGTAGTTCTGAAAGAGTTTGTTTTTTGTGTCCTAAATTTTGCCTAGGCCTCCTCTTTCGAGGCTTTCAACCTAGCAGATGTGTCCCAACTTTTTTCTAGACCACCTCTTTTGAGGTTTTCAACCTATCAAAAATTTTCTTTTTGGAACCGTACATAGTTTATACTCTTGCAGGCCCAGAGTTATATGCAGTTTATGTGTGTGCCTTAAGGAGCGACGTTCTGCTTCAGGGGCAGTACTTCTAAATAATTTCACATTGATAGGACCAATTGTCAAGCCATCCATATCTACAAGCTTGTAAGCGCCACTTGAATAGGCTCTTGAACAACATACGACCCATCTCACTTTGAGGTGAACTTTTTCCCCGATTTATGAAATATGATGATTGGTCGTCTTACCACAAGAAATTGATCACCAATTTTGAAAGAACTTAGGCCAACCTTTTTATTGAAAGCAAAAAGTTGAGCTTGAACAGTCAAGATTTTATTGAGTTTCCAACCTTTTATCATAAAGGGTCTCTAGCTCTTCAAAGCACAGACAAACATTTTCTTATTCAGTAAGTCCTTCTTGGATAGCCTCCGTAATGACGGTATTAGGCGCTCAAGTTGAAGGACTACTTTAGTCCCATAAATTAATGAATAAGGAGTTTCTTGAGTTAGTGTTCGATGAGTTATCCGGTAGGCCCAATGTCAACAATATCAATAACAATGTGAATAATCTACTACTCCGGACAACCAAATACATAGCCGAGCCTATGCATATCCCCACCGCCCCAGGCTCGGAAGGTCCAATCAACTTACAACAACACAAGGCATATTCTTCACCCATATCTATGCAACCGTCCCATACCAGCTGATAGACATAGGTGCATACTGGTGATAGGCAATGCGCATACATGAATTAATGCAAAGTACACAATCAATATCATAAATTATCATAATTGTCCTCATCAGGACCATCATCATCGTAATCAACCTCCGTCCTTGTCGGGTATCAACATCATCACAACAGTATCCTCCAGTCTTGCCGGGTATTAATATCATCATAATAGTATCCTCCGATCTTGTCGGGTATCAATATCATCATAATAGTATCCTCTGGTCTTATTGGGTATCAATATCATCACAATAGTATCCTCCAGTCTTGCCGGGTATCAATATCATCATAATAGTGTCCTCCGGCCTTGTCAGGTATCACTATCATCACAATAGTATCATCCGGTTTTGTCGGGTATCAATATCATCATAATAGTGTCCTCCGGCCTTACCGAGTATCAATATCATCACAATATTATCCTCTGGTCTTGCCAGGTATCAATATCATCACAATTACCATTACCGAATAAGATACACTAAAATACTCATAAACATACACATATCACCAGAGAATATCTATCTATTCAATACTTCCAAATTGCTCGTTATTAGTTAACTAACACTTATTATAATAGAATCACTAGTTCACTAGTCATCACATAACCTCACGGGATAGCAACTAACCACTATTTATTAATTAGCCAACATCTATCATCTAGTCAAGGTTAATCACTAGACCAAAACCGCAATTTATCAACCATTCATTATTGTGAACTAATCATCCTATATTCGTAAAAAAATACTAGAAAACACCTTACTACTTGTCGCCTAACCATCTTTTATTAACTGACACCATTCATTAACTAACCATCGTTAGCTACCATATTTCAACTAAGAAAGATTCATTAACTAATACATTAGATTCCTAGCCATCAAGTGTTATAGTCCCTTAATAGACAACTACTTCAAAATAGGGAATTGGCTCTAAAAACTAAATGAACCGCCCAGTAACCAAAGCGTCGGTCCCAACAAGTCATAAATGACTTGGGGCAGCTATGAAGAAGCTCAAATGGTGAAGATAACCATAAATATGGAAAATGACCTGAAGGGTCATTACAATATCCACTACTAAAAGGACTTTCGTCCCCAAAAGTCAACGACAGAAAGAATCTCAAAAGCTCGAAAGAATGAGGTATTAGGTCTGCATGCTCCAAGCATGACTTCCTAGATAACCTCAACGGAGAGAAAAAGCTTTCAAGGGATTTCGCCACTGGTATCCATTTTTCAACCAGCACCCTCATTCTACTTCCAAAATAGCCGACTCAACTTAACCACTAACTGTCCTCCAACTAAACTGAAAAGGCTGATGCACGCACATCTGAATCACATCACGCTGATACTATCTCTATATCCAAATAAATATACAAAGGCTCATCCAAGCCAAAACAAACCAAGACATGAGTCATAAAACTTACTCAAAATCCAAAAATAACCTTTCTTTACCTTTTTGCACCTACTATCTACTCCAAGCCAGGTGGAAAATCACTTGAGTTTCATCCACACAGTCTTATCACGGAGAACTCAAAGAACTGAAGATGATCCGTTGAAAGTCCATAAGTCAAACATGAGAATAAGCTCATAAGTCTTTATCTAGGCATACAAATAGAGATAATCAAGGAATACAATCCATGCCAATGCTGCAATCAGTCCAGATGAAATCAAACTAAAATCTTGAAATCCAAGGTATAACTACGAATATTCCACTCCAAGATGTCACATCCACTGAGAATGAAGCCATACTAAATCCAACTCGAGAATATTACTCCCATTGAGTAAATCATCCAAAATTCCCAATGAAAACTAAAACTCGAGGTCAAAATTGAAATAACCAATACGAGGCCCATGGGCTATTATCTGAACACTTATTAACTATAATTTAACCAAAGTCTAGAAGACCGAATAGGCAACCACAAAGTAGGCTCAACCAACATATGAATGAAATTTGAACAAGGACAAGTCTACAACAAAAGCTGCACGCAAACTCTACAACACTAAGCTGAAATCTCAATACGAAGGTTGAACCGCTCAATCTCAAATATCTAAATCAAAACTAAAAATAGGTAGGCATTAATTCTCCAAATCTATCATACTTCCAAATCGCCATTCCAAGGAGTCAAAATCCAAAACTGGGCCAATAAGGCTATATCAATGTCAACTATGTCAAATCGACTCTAGTATCCAGATCAGACATATCCGAGATAAATCATACCAATCCACAGTCGAGACATATCTAGAGAGAAAAATCACCATAAAAATAACCACTGACTGATAACACAGACAACTAACTCTATATCAGTTGGAGAGAATGAAACATAGCCACAAAATAGGGTTATGTCAAAGGAAAAATCAATAGCTGAAAATGCATATAACCCACTCCATATCTACTAGAGGGCATGACCTATCCAAACATACTCAAAATTTCTCAAGGTTGAAAACCACACCAATGAAGGCAAAAACTTTAGCAACTTGAAGAAATGCAACTTAAGCTAGGAACTAACTAATGCAATGCTCCATCTAGGCAAAGAAATAGCCACAGGCTCATATCATCGAGAAGAATCACTCCAACAAACCTCACTAGGCCGAATAAGAAATGGGGATTTCCTGAATCTACCCAAGAACAACATCATCGAAGAAGAAATATCAATCTCAAAACCAAGGTTAGAATCGAGACCACCACCAGAGTATCCAACGAGAACCAAACTCACCATATAACAACATCTAGTAATAACATCAAGTAATATCAATAACATCACACAGTGGTAGAAATAGAAACAATAATATCAATATCAACATACTGAACAGGCGGTGCCAAAATGAATATCAATATCATGTACCACTCAATAACCACAATAAGGCTAATGTTCTAAGATAAATGGGACTCAAACCCAAAACCACACCCATAAATGAAAAACATCAATATAGATCTACTCCATCCACTACTAAAAGAATTAAACCATGGAGTGGAAACATAATCATGAATTCAACAATAACGCACATAATGAATGATTGAAATTCATTAAGGCACATAATCATCAATAGGTATAAAAACTCCTATACACATAATAAGAGATAAATACGGGAAATAAAAGCACACCAATCGTGGTGACATTCACAGTCACATGCATGACGGGCATAGAAAAATAAATCTAAACGGGTGAAACTCACTCCGACCGACTGAATCATCAACTTAGACGTCAAGTGCACTATCTATAACAGAAGATTCCACAACATCATGAGCTGGTCTAAGGAAGCTGAATGACTAGAATATCATGATAGGGTCACTCCCTAGACTAGTACGGTCTCTCTACAGTCGTAGTAATTATTGAAGCATCAATATGGAGAGAACACAATCTGAGCCCAAATGGCTGGCCAACTGACGCTCAGAGAAATTTGCAAAATTATGTCTAAACTTCTAAAATCACAGTCTGTCTTAGGAACTCTAGGCTGTCAGGGAATATAGGCTAACTCTAGCTGATCACATATCTCATACCTGAGGCATTCTCTGAACTAGTGTCTCATCACAACACAACCAAACCAAGATCCTAGAATACTTTGAGATATTGTCCTTCATAATCTAGAATGGTCACCATGGCACGAAGAACCATTCCACACTCCACAAGTCTGATGGGCACTCTTTCCCAATTTTTTTTGGCTGTCGCTGAGGATCTTTTATATCCATCTCTGACCCTCTAGTCTGATGCTATGCTAAAATTTAAGAAACGCGTGTTGGAGTCTCGTCTGCATCTATCGATAATATCACATCGTCCTTCAGGGATATAATAGAGTTAAAGAATGTGTTCCAGATTCATAGAAATGCAGACACACGATAAGAAGTCATGAGGTGAATTTTCTAAAATGTCACTGTAGCCTCCCGAAGATAGGTTACGTACGTCTCCGCACCGATCTGCTGGACTCCACTAACACTTAGCTCTTGTACTAATACACCAATAAAACCTAGGCTCTGATACCAATTTTTCACGACTCAATTTCCTCAGGTCATGATGGCGCCTACCATAACCCACCAGTAGGCAAGCCAACCCATAGTCCAGAACGGCTAGTAACGAACTACTCAATAATATAAGGAAAAAATGCAGAATATAGGAAATAAAGATCAATACATAAAAGAATCCCAAAACCTAGTGGTATCAGTACAAGAGCTTCTAATAAAAAAAGAGTACAAAAGTGAAATATCAAGAGAAATACAATGATACAACTTATCTTTGAATACAATTTAGAGACTAGTCTAATACATAGAGAGAGATAAGTAATGCTCCGAACATCATGAGCTCACTCTAAGACTCTAAAACAGGGTTGCTCCACATGATGCAAACATCTACGATGATAACCCGTACTATGATCTGCAGGCTACAGAAGTGTAGTATGAGTGCCAAATGAATGGTACTTATTAGGCTACTGCCAACTGAGTTCCAAAGATAAAGTAGATATATACAATATATAAATAGAATGAAAAATACACCCAAGAGTCTAGAAATCATATGAAAAGTCAATGAGATAATAAGGAACAACTATCCTGTTCATGTTCAAGAGTCTAACATAATAAAACCAAGGAAGTATCAGGGTGAACTATCCTATTCTAGCTACATTTAATATATGTCAATGCTATACCGTATATCCCAGGTCAATATATGAATAAAGAGCGAAAAAAATATATATAGTAATATACATAGCGAAGAAATCATTATACAACACGAACAACAAAGAAAGGGATATACGGTAGTATCATAGCTTCATATAGCTAGATATATATATAGGTATATATACATATAAACACGAGGTCATCTCAAAGCATAACTATATCATTATGTTCTCATTTTGAGACCTCATTATAATAGAACAAGGATTTAAATACTATCATACTCGGGGTTTCTAATCCACATGGATAGACATGAAAAAATCATGCATAATAATACAATCATAAGATAAGAGAGACCGACAAGACCGGAGGATACTATTGTGATGATATTAATACTTGGCAAGGTCGGAGGACACTATTATGATGATATTGATACCCGACAAGATCGAAGGATACTATTGTGATGATATTGATACCTGACAAGGCCGTAGGACACTATTATGATGATATTAATACCTGACAAGACCAAAGGATACTATTATGATGATATTAATACCCGGCAAGATCGAAGGATACTATTATGATGATATTAATAGTCGATAAGATCGAAGAATACTGTTGTGATGATGTTGATACTCGCAAGGCCGGAGGATATATTGATGATATGTTGATACCCGAAAAGGCAAGAGGTTGATTACGATGATAATGGTCCTGATGAGGATAGTTATAATGATTTATGATATTGATGGAGTACTTTGCATTCATTCCTATATGCGCATTGCCTATCACCACTATGTACCTATGTCTATCAGCCGATATAGAATGCCTTGTGTTGCTGTATGTTGATTGGAACTTTCGAGCCTGGGGCGGTGGGGGTACGCATAGGCTCGACTAGGTTTTTGGTTGTTCGGAGTAGCTGGTTATTCACGCTATTATTGATATTGTTGTTATCACTTTTATGATTATTATTATGGCTAGCTTATGACAGATTAGTCTTTGATTCGGTATCAAGATTTGAGGTATGTCTTCGGGTATCAATATCATCATAATTACCATTATTGAATAAGTTACACAAAAATACTCATAAACAAACACATCATTAGAGAATATCTATCTAGTCAATACTTCCCAACTACTCGTCATTAGTTAACCAACACTAATTATAATAGAATCACTAGTTCACTAGTCATCACATAACATGTAGTTATAAGCCTAAACATTATCTTTCACATAATCCTTACTCACGGCATAAAAACTAACCACTACTTATTAATTAGCCAACATCTATTATCTAGTCAAGTTTCATCACTAGACCAAAACCGCCATTTATCCATCATTCATTTTTATCAACTAATCATCCTATATCCGTTAATAATTACTAGACAACACCTTACTACTTGTCACCTAACAATCTTTTATTAACTGACACCATTCATTTACTAACCATCATTAGCTATCATGTTTCAACTAAGCAAGATTCATTAACTAATACATTAGATTCCTAGCCATCAAGTTTTATAGTCCCTTAATAGACAACTAGTTACCACATAGTTTAATCATCTAACAAGAAGAACAGTCATAAGATCACATTTAAGCTATAATCATATTATTTATAATGGTAAATAATCATTCACGTACCAAATCTATGCATGCCATCACCAGTATTCAATCAGTGGAATAATAAGCATCATACTGCATCTTCCTCCATCCCATACAAGAGAGATGTGTATACAAACATATAGATATTCATAAACTGTAATCACATCATTTATAATGATAAATAGTTCTTGGCTATTCAATTAATATCATAAACTACCCTTGGCCCATTAATTTAACCAAAATAATCACAACATCATAATCACGACCTTGGGCCATACACATATCCGGGACTCATATCAATAATCATATTTATAAGTCGTAGCATATCTCTAATCATCTCATAAATAGGAGGCATCTCACATATAGGAGGTATAATATCAATAAGTATGTAATCATCTCTCGCACAAGAGGCATCTTACATCTAGGAGGCATAAATATAGATTGACATGTAACCATCTCTCACATAAGAGGCATCTCACATCTAGGAGGCATAATATATATAGACGTGTAATCATCTATAGGATATCTTATATCAATAGGTCATACATCATGACTATGATAAATATCACTTCTCTAGGCCAATTTACATATCCAAGAGGAACATCGTCTCTATAGGTCCAACAATCACGACTAAAGAAATTAGCAACTCTATAGGGCAATCATCAAGTCTAAGAGGAAATAGAATCTCTATAGGCTAATCATCAAGTCTAAGAGTAAATAGCATCTCTATAAGCCACATAACATATCTAGGAGGAATATCATCTCTAAATGCCCAATATCACTTCCACAAGGAGTATCATAACCATAACTCAAAAGCCACAATCCGGGAATATCAATACAAGTTACCAAGTTATGAAGCAACCTTATTCTAAGGTTTACTAGAGTCATCTATGTATAACATCCGCACTAAGTCCACAAGACTTAACACAAGCTTAGGCCTAAGTGGGCCGAACGATCCCACTTCTAATCCACAATTTCCATAATTAGGCATACTATACCCCAAACTAAGCTAAGGTATCTAGTTCATCTTCTACATGTCAAGTAAGCCATATTCAAGCCTAAGATAGCAACTTCGACTAGAAACAAGGGTACTCAAGTCAACTTTACCAAACTTACTATTTCAAGACAACCATAGTAGCCCAATAAGACTAAATATACAAATCATGCTTCAAAAGCTAAAATCATATCTCAAACATAGCATTATATCATATCCATGCTATAAATAATCTAAACAAAAGTGGAAAGGCAATAGGATACAAAAGGGTTATAAATATGCCATCTTACGAGTCCAAAACCTTCATCTAATTCCCAAACATCAATATATCAAGGCTATGTTATCTTACTCATCATCAAGCCTAACATCTATTTTCACACACAACATATAGAACACATCATCTATGAAGAAAAGTAGATAGAAGACTACCTCAATGCCAAACCACAAAACCTCACTTCATGCACCATATGCTCGTCTCCACTTTACGGTCCTCAAAATGTCATCACACTATCAAAATCATAATCTACTCATTAATACGAGTCTAATGATACCAATTTTGAGGTATTGTGCTTTGGGTCTAAAAATGACACCAAAACCCCAAGTGGGTCCCACATATGGAAAATGAGTTTCTGGGACCAACCCAATGTTCACACATGAATAAGGAATCATAACCCTCAAATAATGGGTGAAAACTAAGCATACTTTGGGCTAAAATCATTCCCTAAGCTAAATTAGGATTTTGGGTCCAAAATAAAAAATTCAAGCATGAATTCAAGAAATTCTTACCTTAATCTGAAGATAATTGTGATACAAGATAATAATTAAGCTCCCAAGTCACCCCCATGACTAATTTTGAGTTATTACACTCATTTTGGGGTCTTTATATAGCCCCAGATGTGTCTTCGGGCTGTCTTGGGGCCTTTATATATCCCCTACAGGTACTCAGATGTCGCAATCGTGGTCCTACGGGCCGCAATCACGAGCGCTACTTGCGATCGCACACTCTTGGCTACAATTGTGGTTGCACCAGATGACATCAAACTCAAAAATAAGTTTTTGACCCTCGAAACTCATACGGAATCCAAAGAACATGATCCAATAATGGATTTTAAGTGTAAATCCATTGGAATCATCAAAACTATGATCGGAGATATTTTTTGGAAAAAAGTGGAGGGCCCACCTATATTTTAGCACTTTTCATAAAATTCGCTCAACAACCTAAAATAAGTTTAGGAGCCTTGGGACCTGAACCAAGGGTATCCTTAGCCTAAAATCGACGTTTCGAATGTGATTACAAAGTTGGATTTTCAATTTGAGGTCATTTCGACCAAATGTGGATCCCACACCTAATTTTTCCAATTTTCAACTTTCAAACCAATAGGTCAAAATGAGCTCGGGTGCATTGGGACCTAAACCAAAGGTCTACCTAGACTAAAATTGATATTTTGGATCTTCCGGCATAGTTGGAATTTCCATCCGAGATCGTTTCACTGAAGTTTTTGCTCGGTGGCCATTTGGAACCAGCGAAGACTTCAAAATAAGGAATTGGCTCTAAAAATCAAATGAACTTCCCGGTAACCAAACCGTCGGTCCCAACAAGTCATAAATAACTTGGGAAAGCTATCGGAAAGGTCAAATGGTGAAGATAATTATAAATATGGAAAATAACCTAAAGGGTTATTACACCTAAACAACGCAAGAGAAGTCCCTATAAATGTCTTCAGTCTAAAGTATCTTTGTAATAAAGAAAACGAGGGGCATGACAATGGATTTTAGTCTTTCTTTTGGGATCCTACAAAAGTATATTGTAACACAAATAATTAATAAATTTTTATCCTAATCGAACTTCTTGGCTTTGGAAATAACTACAAGATGTTCAAGCTCGCTTTCTTCATTTGCATCCCCCTCAGGCAGTACTATTCATTTTGGACAGAAAGTGATTTGCTTGATTGGGTTAAGTCAATGTTGAATCCAAAATAGCTATGGCATCAGTCTTCTTATTTTTCTTTCTTATCACATGTTGAAGAGTTACATCACTGAGCCATCCAATTAATTTTTATGCATAGTCATGATAGGGATGAAATTTTACATTTTTTGACCTCGTAGCTACCCCACAACTGATTCATCACCAACTCAGAGTCTCCAAAAAAATTATAGTTGTAATTTCTTCATATCAAATGCCATTTCAAGATTTAGTTTAAGTGTTTGATACTCCACAACATTATTGGATCAACATTGTATTAAAGTGAAGGAAACTTTTCCTATTGAGGGTGACAAATACCACACCAGCGCCCATTCCTTCATGATGTGCGACACCATAAAATAATATCTTCCAAGGTGGTTGAATTTCAATAACCATGAAATATTTGTTAGGTGGTTCATAAGTTAGCTCTTTAGGTGGTTCATAAGCTAGCTCTTAATTATTGGGTATCAGAGGTTTACTAAGAATTCTGCCACCACTTGCATTTTCACAGCCTTTTGATGAATATACCCAATCTCAAATTGTTGAAACTGAAGATACCACCTTGCTAGTGGATCACTGATGACAGATTTTAACATCACAAAATTTGATGGTTTCTACCTTAGAAATGGGATGGATGATGTGAGCTTGAAGTAGTGTTTCATCTTCTAAATGGAGAATACTAAGGCCAAACACAAAATTTCAATCGGCTTCATCATCCTACTCAAGTAGTGAAGGGAATTTTCTTCTTTTTCTCTTGGGCTAAGAATTCCCTCTCCAAACTTTCTTGCACTGATATGTATATTATTAATGGCTTCCTAAGAATAGGGGTCAATGGAACCAGTGGTTTCATCAGCTGAGATTTGATATTCTCAAAAGCGTTACTACAACCTTGGTCTCATTCTAAAAGATTACTCTTGTTCATAAGGAGACTGAATGGTTGATACTTCCCTACTAGATTTGAGATGAATCTCCTAAGATACATTAACTTCCCCTGTAGGCTTTTTCAATCATGGGTGTTTCTTGGCTCTATCATCTTTAGGATTGCATGTACTTTCACTTGATCAATTTTTATCCCTTGATGTCGTATAATAAAACCAAGAAATTCTTAAAGGTAACTACAAATTAACATTTCAGGGGATTCATTTTAAGTCGGTACCTTCATAGTAGATCAAACACCATCCTCAAGTCTTGCAAATAGTCATTATTTTTTCTTGATTTCACAGCCAAGTCATCAATATAGCATTTTATATTTTTGTGAAGGATGTTGTGAAAGATATTTCTAAGTTGGTACCTTTGTAGTAGATCCAATACCATCCTCAAGTCTTGCAAATAGTCATTCTTTTTTCTTGATTTCACAGCCAAGTGATCAATATAGTATTCTATATTTTTGTGAAGGATGTTGTCAAAGATATTTTGTATGGCTCTTTGGAAGGTTTCTCCAGCATTTCTTAAGCCAAAAGGCATAATTTGTAGCAATAAATACCCTTTGAAGTGTGAAATACAGTAAACTCTTCATCCTTAGGTGACATGCAGATCTGATTGTCGCCAAATGACCCATCCATAAAAGACATCGCCTTATACCTAGTAATGGCAATAATCATGAGCTTTGGGATAGGAAGTGGAAATTTATTCTTGGGTCATTGTTGAGATATCTAAAGTCAACACAAACTCATATTTTCCCATTTTTCTTCTTCACAGAGGCAATGCTTGAAATTCATGTAGGGTAAGAAGCCAGCTTCAATAAGCTTGTTAACTTTGGTTTCAATTATAAGAACCAATTCAAGCCTAAAGTGTCGTTGAGTATGCTTGATAGGGTGAGCATCTTTCTTGACCACAAGATGATGGACTACTACCTTTGGGTCTAAGCCAGACATTTCCTTATAACTCCATGTAAATACTTCCTTATACTTTATGAGAAAGTCAACACAAGGTTTTTTCTTCATCGGTTATGAATAGGACATTTACATAAATGGGTCTTGGATCTTCATCAGTATCAAGGTTGACTTCTTTAAATGCATCAACTATGGTTTTTACCCCTTAACATCTTTACTTTCTTGTGGTTTGCCATTATAATAAGATATATAGTGACACCATGAGATATCTTCCAAATCTTCATCAACTTCAATTAGAGAAGAATTACCCCATTCGTCTGGCGTAGAAACATGATACGCAGAGCCAACACTTTTTTCATATTCATCATGTTCTTTGGTATAGACCATAACTTGTGGCTTTGCTTTCATTATTTCTCTATATTAAACCACAAGGTTCGTTTACTGCTCGAAGATATCAAACTTTGGAAATCCTTGAAGATATTTTTAGTTTTGTACAAAATAGATGTTTTCATTCTATTATAATTTCTCTGGGGTTTATTCTTCTTCTTCAATGGTCCTGAGCTATCAAATTCAAAAAAAATTATTGTCAAGCTTCCACGTTAATCAAAGACCGAAGGCCTTTTATTCAAAGCAACATATTCATTTTCCACAATGACATAACTTTTCCTAACCCTTCTGATGGAAATGCAAATCAGTAGAGGTTGTTTATATCCCAACCCTTTATGTTGTTTCTTCTTAGCAGGCTCAAATAGAAGTTTCTATAATTTGATGGTTCATTATGATCATATCTAGCATTTGTAAGTATAGTGTAAAAATTTGGATCAAAACCTTCATTTGTATGCCTAGAAGGGAATGTATCATTTTGTGAAGATTTGGGATCCACAAATATTCAAAACAACTTTGCAGATCACTTTATCGTATCAATTCACATAACAGGAAGAGTCAGTCCCTCTAAGGCATTTCCGTTCATTTTGAAGGGATGTACTTCATCTTTAATGACCTTGGGAACGTAACAAAGGACGTGTATCCTCCTCTTAATTGAAGAAGCACATTCACATCAAGCATCTTGTTCGTATTAAATTGCTTTGGATTCTCCTTACTCGCAACCATTGCATTATCTGCAACCACATTAGTCTTCTTGTTTAAGAACACAACATTCTTGGTTGTTGCAATATTATATACTTTTGTGGAATATTCCTTCAAGTCAAACATTATATTATCAAAGTGTGTTTCAACCTTGGTGTAGAGGTTATTGTCTGCAACTATCTTTTTTACGACTCCATCCTCAAATAGTTCAAACATTGATGGAGATAGATGGGACAACTTTGTTCTCATGTACCTAAGGCCTACCAATAAAGATGTTATATGAATTTTTTGTATCAAGTACATGTAACCACACAATTGACCATAGTTCTCCAATGGTGATGTCCACATTGACGAGTCTCATAACCATTTTTCATTCTTGGTTGAATCCCTGAATCATCAAGCGACTTTCAGTAAAATCGGTCATCGAGATCCTAATTCCATTATCATATGAATTGGTAGGATGTAACTCCAGATCCACCATCAATCAAAATTTTGTTCACCATTCGCTCATACGCAAATTCAATCATGAATAAAGGGCGATTATGAGGAGTTTCTCCAAGTGGAAGGTCATCATCAGAGAATGTGATTTTAACCATGCACACATCATCGACTTTAGAAGATGACTGTGGAGGGTCTTTTGATAATGGATAAGATGAGGTTGTATTTTTTTGTTTTTTTCTCATCAATGTTACAACATAAAGATTTTACGCCATTTCCTATGAACCTTGTGAGAAACCAACTAGGAAGATATTCTTCTAAGGTTAGAAGATATTTTTCTAATATTATCGATAAACACGACTCTTGCTAAATGTTTAACTTCATTTTCTTCTTCTTTAGGTGCTCAGAAATCTTTTTATTTTGGGTCGCCTAGCTAATTTTTCCCTAGGTCATTGCTTAGGACTCTCCTATGGTGAACTTGATTTGTGGTGTTCTCAGCGAGTCACAAGATTCCAGCCCCAATTATTAGAATGGTTTGCTTCTTTATCTTCTTTTGATGATTCACATTCTATGGATAACCACATTATTTAAAGTATAAAGGGACAAAATTTCATTCATATATATGGGTTCAAAGTCTCCAAATGTAATCATTCCTATCAAATTTACATCTTGAATGTCTTTTTCTCCATATCCTTCAATAAGGTTATAGGTCATGATCGGATTGAGCGATCCAAAAGTGCCATTAACTTGATTATTTGTCTTTAAGTAAAATATTTCCTTAACAGTCTAATTCCATATTTTTATCCTTACAGACAAATTATTTCTCGATAGGATGGACAACCAACTGATGGTATGTGCAATAATTCAGATCACCATTCCTCCTTGCTTTATTTAGTTGTTTTATCTTTGGTAAATCAAAAAGTTTGAGACCATAGAGTTTATAAAAAATATCAACGACATTTAGATTAAGAAATGGGTATCTTTCTCTTGCATCTCCTTCAAAGTCAACTTTCGGCTTACCCTATCTTCGAAAGAAGTTGTCTTTATGCTCTATTTCTTGCTTACCTCTAGCGGTGAACTTTATGGGATAAGCATTGGCCTTTATGGATTATTCATTTTCAGCCTTGGATAAATATTAATCCATTTTCCTGATTTCTTGCCTATCTTTACCTTTGTGACGTTTATGGACAGGCGACCCTTCTTTTTCCATAAATGCCATTCTAAAATTCATGCCGTGAGGACGAGTAGCTAATTCTTCAAAAAATCTTAGATTTTATTCCTTGCAATATGTAGTAGAGATCCCAGTGCATACCTTGAATTCATATCTTAATCCCCCAGGCTTCACTAAGTCTATCCTTATAGTTTAAACTTGCGTGCCTCCATCGGTTAATGAAGTCAAAAACTGGTACCTTATTTTGTTGACGCATGTTTGTAAACTCCACTATGCTTACAATATTTCTCATGCAAAGTAGTTGAGAAACTCTTGTCCCATCTGTTCCCAAGTATCAATAGAACTAGACTCAAGGTCTGTGTAGCAATCAAAAGCATTACCTTTAAGGAAATGAACAAAATGTTTGACTATATAATCACTATATATTTCAACATTGTTACATGTTTCAATGAAGTATTCAAAATTCTACTTTGGATTTGATGAAATTTTGCGGGTTGATAATCGACAGGCATCTTCATGTTATCAATTCTTACCATGTAGGTCTTAGCATATGTAAGGGAGGATTTTGCAGCATCCTCGTGCTTATCCTTGATGGTTCCCATGAAGCAATCCTTTATTTGATTGATTTAAATCATCTCTTCACTTCATTAGACGGAAAAAATTAGTTTTCACTAGAGCCATTTGAAGAATGAACAATAAAATATGGACGACCTTATCATGTTCTCCTTGCTTTGCAAGATGATCAATCATCTTATGTGCTTGTAGACATTTTTCAGGTGATGATCAATCATTTTTTGTTTTTGTAGACATTTTTCAGGTGCATGACCGGAATCTTTATCCATTATGCCTTCTATCCTATCTATTAACTTAACAATTCAAACATTTTAAGAATTAAAATATTTGGTCAAGTCTTTAACAGCCCTAGTCAAGCTTGCAAGTTATTCCTCTATGAAAAAAGCATTAATAGTCATCCCATGCATCACTATTGTAGATGATAGAGAAAATATTAATTTCTCCCCAACTTGAGATATGGATATGCGATGCAAAATAGATCCAGTGCTTGAGACATCATTGTAGGTCAAAGCGCAGGACTTCTTGGACTTAGATAAGCTAAGTTAGGAAATGACCTTCTCAACTATTTCTACCATATTATTGCGTTTTTTTGCAGTATTTACAAAAGACTTCACATCTTTTGAAGATGAACCAAAGACAACAACAAATTCGAATTACACTTGTGAGGCTTGTTGTCCTAAAAATTTAGCTTGGTTCCTTGTGACTGATCTCATGCCTCCCTCGGCAACATCTAGGATATTTTTCACAACAATAGAGAACTTTGATCCAATAGTTTTTGCGGATGCAATTTGAGTTGATTTTCTTGAAAGCCATCATAGAGTTCATAAACTTTGATCATTGGACAGAAGAGATGAGAGGTAAGGTTTGTCCCACTAGGTGTGCCAATTTGTAAGTGACTAAGTTTCTTTCCTGAAAAATAATAATTAAGAAAAGAAAAATAGTGACAAACAATAGTACTTTATTTCAAAATAATGTACGGGTTACAATCTTTATAAAATTTTAAATAAAAAGATGTGATACTCCGATTCTTCTCCTCACATTCTTTGATTTGTTCTTGGTTGGCGGAATATTTGTCAAAATTTTACCATGAATGTAGAACCAAACTTTGCTTACAATCGTCCAGGCATGGATGTTTACGGCTTGAGGCTGACCACTTGGAGACGAAGACTTCTTGGTATGCGGAAGGCTTGAGAATCACCAATGAAGAAGAGAGTTTCTCTCTAAGTATATATTTATTTTGATGTCTTCTTCTTTGATCGTGACCCATTTATATAGGTGTGATCTAGGACTTAGGGGTATTTTGTTTTCCAAGTAAACCTAATGGACCTTAAGCTTGAAAAGCATGGGTTGGAATCATCTTGTCTGCTTAACATGCTGGCCCAAATGTAATTGGACTTCATTTAAATTATATAATTTTACTTTAAATATTAATCCAATAATTTGACTTTGTACACATTCATGAATTTAAGATTTGATCTAAATTTTTATAGGGATTTATATGATAAAATTTCACTAGCTACTGATGATAGGCGGATTTACACGCCTATATCAATATATTTTGCCCATATTTTAGCCTAGTTTTGAGAACAAATTATATATTTCATGCACTTTTAGTCCTTTTTCCTGTAAGAGAGCTAACGAACATGATTAGTAAAGTTTCAGGTATAAATGATGCAAAAATCAGCATTTTATGGCTTACTTGACGCAAAAGAAAGCTCACAAAGGAAGGGAAGAAAGTTTACACGCCTAAGGACCAAAACTGCTACATGGAAAATCTGTCCCGGGCTAAAACAGCATTTCTGAAGACTTTGGGGACTTACAGACACAAAGCTGGATTTTGACAATGATACATTAACCTAGTACAATTAGGTTATGTATTTCATTATTTTATGTGGATTATGATAATGTTACCTTAACCTAGTACATTTGGGTTAAGGATTTCATTAGTCTAGTAGGATTTGGTTATTTATTTCATTAGCTTAGTAGGAGTAGGATATGGGTATTATAAATACCCTATCATGCTAGAGATTTTAGAACATCTTCTTAACTTCTCGTCTTACAGTTCAATTCTATTACTCTACAATTCTTCTAATCTTTCCATTAATTCTATTTTTCTTCTTCTACTCTTCTATTCTTAAATTCCACAACAAGAGAATCGTTACTTACTAAGGAATCACGCCTCACGCCTATCACTTGATCTACACGCCATTACTCAATATCGTGATATAATAACAATGTCAATCGTGATTTCCTTCGCATTCATGGGTAACTAAACTTCTCTGTTGGGGTTATGGAAGCCGTATGAGATACTATCTATTGCTGTGAGTTTGTGAGTTCGAGGCACGTATATTGCTTATATCATTATTCTCTTCATCTTAATCTACATTCTTTGTGGTTGCAAACGCAAGAATACGCCAGTCTAACATTTAACTTGTTCGAGAGAAAAGTTATTTGTCTGGAAAAGAGATAATGTCAAGGTAGTAGGACACCCTTTCCTATTAAAAAGCTAGTGCCGTAACTGGACTAACCTCTTGGAGAATTCGTACCATTAGATACGCTTTAAGCTCGAGAGAGTTAAAGTGAAATATTCCTTGTTTAGGTGGAGAGACGCATGGATTTACCATCGACTACAATTCTTTATAAGCAATTGCATGACAGAATTCTACACACTCATAGCCAATAGAGACGTATACCTCAGAAGGTGGACATAACCCCAACGCTTCAATTCTCATTGTTTACAACCAACGTAACAATCTCTCTCTTTTTACTTTATTATTTTCAGCTTTTGTTTACATTACTTGCAAGACAAGAATCCCCCCTTCTTACGAGACTTGCACCAAAAGTTTAGTAATTTTACTTACTTGTTGGCCAAGCTATTCCCTGTGGGATCGACACCCAACCCAGGTTGGGTTCTATATTTGCTAACGACCGTTTTACACTCAAACGAGAGCTGTAGATTGAGCGTTATCAGCTACAAAATCCAAGAAAGAAAAATTATCATCACAACAGAAATTTCTCTCTCAATCATCCAATCGGGTTAAACTAATGCACCACCTCAATAAGTAGCCTTCTTGGTCATCCAGAGCCAATGGATACACTTTACGATAAATTTTTATGGTCTGACCTTTTTCTGAATCCCATGTATAGTAGGAGCTTAGTGAACAAAACTGCCCTTTTAGTCGGACAATGGATAGACTTATCTTTTATGACTATATGTCTCTAAGATTTAATATAAAATTTATCTGTGTGCACTTAAGAAAGTTTCGGGCTCAAATTAGCCGGAGTATTTCATATCTTATATAAGCTTTAGTCACTACTAGAAATTACCCCTATGGCGATGGTTCAAAAACATTTGCAATATGTATAATAACCGTTGTCATAGATCTACTGCAATGGTTAAACAACCGTCCTATATGTGAGCATTGCAATAGAGTTATCGCAATACTTGATGCGACAGTTGGTAGAAACCGTCGCCATTGACCAACCTATAGCAATAGTTATATTTTATCTTATTAGGACGTATCTTTTCACCTATAACATCAGTTCATAACCGTTGCAATATGATACGGGTGTAAAGAGCCCAAGGCCATTCACAAGGAGCCAAGCTCCGGAGTCACAAAATCTACAAGTCATGTTCATGAAGATGGATGTGTTTGGGTGTTCCATGGGTTCATCCAAAGGAATGCATGTTTTGAAGTCTGAAGAAGGACCTTAAAAATACTCCAAGGCCATTTATTCTCTACACCCCAAGGGCGCCCTTTCTTTCCTCTCATTAAGGGTGTTTTGGTCTTTTTATGTAATAGCTATAAATAGATTTTAGTAGACTTATTTTCTCTTAGGTTGCTTATTGATATTGAAAGATAAAACATTGAAACACCTTTTTTTCTCTCTTGAGAACTTGTAATTAGGGCTAGTGTGGATTTCACTAGTGTTGATCTTTTGCTTAGAAATGTGAGTGCTTGGAGAGGTTGAGTTTCTCTTGTGTTTACGTAAGATCTTGGTATTTTTCATATGAGTAATAGAGGTCTTAGTGTTTTGGTTCTTTTGGTTTGTATGTTTTTATGTCAAGATATCTATCTTCTACCTTTAGGCATTAGTTTGGTGTTCTTCTTCGTTCTCTTAGATTCGGTTTGAAATTGCTTGTTTAGATCTAGTTTTCATCTTGTTCTTGCATTTTGTTGGCAGGTCATATATCATTTACTATTAGAGAGCAACGTTTTAGAGTTTTTCCTACAATTCTAAGTCTTGGATTGTTGTTACCTTAAGAAAATCATCTCAAAAAAAGAGTCAAAAATTCAAAAATCACAAGAAAAATGTTGAGTCACGTTTTTTCACTTAGGCCAAATTAGATCTACTTAGTTTTTGTGTGTTTTGTTAGTTTCTAGTTCTAGATCCTTTTTTCCTAGCTCTAATAGATTCTAGATCTGAAAATTTGAGCTAAATCCAGTTTGTTTTGAGCTATCCACCATTGTTGAGCTTGAGTTTGAAGAAACTTGAGGTGGATCTCGTTTTTGCAAAGTGTGGTTGTGGCGTTTTGGAGTTGAAATTGTGGTATTTGTGTTTAGTTTGGTAACGTGACCTTGGATCTTTAAGAATCATCAAATTTGGAGACCATTTGCCTAGGGGTCAACGTTGGTCAAACCTTGAGTACTCTAGTTGTTCTTCCTCATCTTCATATCTTTTGAGGAAGAATATTCAAAAGTGGTTGTTTGATCTATAAAAGGGAAGAAAGAGAGTGTAGAAATTTTTCGTACAAAGAATATTACAAACATATTCCAAGTCATCCAAAAGAAGAAGGCAACAAAAGGAATATTCAAGTACAAGGAAAGTACAGGGGGGACCATTATAATTTCAAACTCTTTTGAGATTGAAAAAGGCTCCAGTCTTTGCATTTCTTCTCTCTCAAACCAAAACTATATCATTCCTTAGTAAGATTGATCAACTACAAATTTGAGATAAGAATTTTTTTCAAAGTTTCAACAATTTTTAATGACAAATAGCAAGTTACCACGTCATCACTTTGCAAAACCCGACCCTAAGCTCAAAATTTTTGGATTCTCATTTTCTATTCTTGTTTCCTTAGTTGCATTTTGTTGATTCTAGTACTAATTGGCAAACTAGCAATCACCTACTAGGTTGTGAGTTAGTTTTGAATCCCTTTTCTTTGTGTTTTCATTCTTTGTATGTTTTTTATGTTTTGTGATTTGTTGTATCTCTTGGTTCAATTCCTAACAAGGTTTATTTGATTCATTTCAAATGAAAATATATTCTGTACAAGAGTATACTCATCCCTCAATTGCCTACGGATTACAAGCCAACTTTCAATACTTATGAAGCCATGTGTGAGGTAATCAAAGGAGTGAGAGTGTGGTGAGGATATTTTGAACTAACATTGTTTGTTGTTTTGTAGGTGTTTTCTTAGGTACATTGGCAATGGAAGGAACCACTTCTCAAATCGTGGACAAAATGCTCTTGATACTTTCAAGGCTTTTTTTTGAAACTATCCAACAAAGTCTTGAAAGTTTGGGGCGGATGTTGGATCAATCAAAGGGGAAATGACATTGATGAAGGGTGATATGTCAACAATGAGTGGGAGGTTGTATCAAGTTGAGAGTCAAAGGAGCTCCCGACCCTCTACTCCTCAACACTACCATATGTCTTCGAGTGTACATGCCCAAAACACCTCTACTACCATTACACTCAAAACTCTCCATCAAATTCTCTATCCACCAAGACCTCTACAAAATGTCAAAAACCAAGATACTTCTTACCACTAAACCCAAGACCTCAATAGACCCTTACATCCTTAACTAAACCAAGTCCAACAAGAAGGACATGGAAGCCAAATGCCACCACAAAACCCAAACTCCCCAATCCAAACTCCACTTAACCAAAGGCCATATCCTCCACAAAATCCAATACCTCCAATCCAAACTCTATTTAACCAAAGGTCTTACCATCCACCAAACCCAATGCCTCCCTTCTAAGCTCCACTTAACCAAAACCAACCCATCCATGTAGAAGACTATTGTAGAAGGAATCAATAAGAGAGGTATGGAGCATAAGATGATGCATATTTGAGAGAAGAAATTATGAAAGGTGGATTTGTTGATCAAAGAGAACTTCAAGGCCGAGGAGGGAGAGATGTTCAATGGAACCAACATGGGAACCAAAATCGAGAGGTGGGCATAAACTCAATCAAAGTTAGTCATCCAATTTTCAAAGGTGAGAGTGATCCTAAATTGTATCTTGAATGGAAGTCCACTTGTGAAAGAGTCCTCCAAGTAAGTAATCTTACCGAAAAAAAAAGAGTTGTTATGTTATAACTCACTTTTAGGGTTATGTCAACACATGGTGGGAGTATGTCAAAAGATTTGGAAATGAATTGAATGAGGGACAACCATCTCCATGGTTTAGATTGAGGTGCCTTATAAGAAAAAGGTACTTGCCTGAGACTTATAGACATGAGCTCCTTTCCAAGTTATACAATTTGAGGCAAGGGAGCAAGAGTGTCATGGCTTACTAAGATGAGTTCCAACAATTGGTTTTAAAGCTTGATCATAGAGGAGAACAAGTGAGTCATGACATCATATTTTTCAAGTTGGGTTGAACAAGGATATCTCCACACATGACTCTTCATAAGTTTGAAACTATATATGGTATTTTCCAAGCGGTATTACAGATAGAAAGGGAGCTCAAAGGGAGATCAATTCACAAATCAAAGGGACAAGCACCCTCGAGTTGGACTAAGAATAAAGAGGTAATTCAATAATCTTCGGGTTGGAACAAGAACAAAAATACTCTATCTAATCCTCCTCAACCCGTGGCTAAGGTTGTTCAACATCATCCTCAAAGATATGAAGGTAAACCGAATTCTACTTTAAATTCTAAGGGGTTTCAATTGTGTAAATGTCAAGGGTGGGAACATAAGGCAATTGAGTGTCCAGACCAAAGAAAAGTAATCCTTAGGAAAAGGAAATTATACTATCTTGGAGAAGAGGTGGAATTGGAACTTGAGGGGAATGAGGCCGAGCCTCAAGATAGAGAGCAACTAGATGATGAGGTACAAGAAGAAGGTTATAAAGAGGACACTTGTCCACAAGAGAGAGTGTGTCAATTTCAAAACTTTATGGTGAGATGATTCATGGTTAGTAAGATTTTAGATGATCCAAGCCAAAGGTAGAATCTATTCCATACTAAGTGTCTTATCAAGGGAGGTGTATGTTCGATGGTTATTGATAATGGGAATTGCACTAATGTTTCTAGTGCTACTATGGTTGACTTCTTGAAAATTCCCCACTACTTCATATAGAAGTCCCTACAAGCTACAATGGTTGAATAAATTTGGAGAATTGAAGGTAACTCAGCAATGCTTGATTCAGTTCAAGGTAGAAAACTACCAAGACGAGGTGTTATGTGACGTAATTCGTATGAAAGTATATCATTTGTTGTTGGGAAGACCATGTAAATTTGATAGGTCTACCAAGAATTATGGAAGAACCAAGAGGTATTCACTTGAAGACAATGGCCAAAAATTCACACTTCATCCTCTCACACTGTAATACCCCGCATTTCCTTAGCGTAATCTATGTCCCAATACATGAGTATTCTTGTATAAAATTTTCAAAACACTTATTATTTTTCAATTTAGAGCCTGACATTGCATAAAAAAATGAATTATATTTCCAACGATATAAATTTCTCCCAAATCCGATAACCGGGTAAGAAGTTATGGCGATTTTAAGTTACGGGGGCCGTTTGGTCTTTTCCCATGGCCCCAAATCTGCCTAAACACAGGATTTAACCCTAAGAGAGCATTATTTGCTCACTTTTGCATTATTCTCTCAAATTAAAATCAACTCTCTTGAAGAACAAGAATCCTAACTCTCAAATTCAAGGTCAAATCTCAAGAACTCTCCATCAATCCTCCTAAATTCACTATCCCATGTATGTTAGATGTTCATCCATGGATTACTTTTATCCATGGAGTCCAAGTATCCCATTTAAATTATAAATTATGATATTTGCAAGTTAATTGATTTTAAATTGTGATTTTACCCATGAATCTCCATGTACTATTGATTTTATACCATGATTCAATGAAATTAATGTTGTTATTCAATCCTTCATGTTTTAATATTATTATTTATTGAATTAAACTATGATTTAATACTATTATGTCGAATTCATTCTATTTCTATAAGTTTCATGACATTTCTATGATTAGGTTAAACCATGAACTACAAGTGTTTGATAAAATGCCTACAAGAGTGATTGATTTAATAAAAGCCTTCATGCTTTATCCCCCAAGCTTTAGTGTCATTTTACCATTATTATTTTTTAGCCTTGGGGATATTGAATACCTGAAAACCGTAGTTGTTTATGTAGTCTAGTCTCAGTACATTGCAGAATAGTCTTCAGAACATACTATAAGCATTATCAGAATAGTCAAATATCAGTTAGTTAAACTCAGAACAGTCTAGTATTTCAGTGTCTTTCAGTTTGGAGTAGGATTTAGCACCGAGCGAGTATAGGGATGGCGGCTTACCCATCAGATAGGCAGAGTCATTAGTCCCTACACGCAAGAACTACGTAGCTAGCATAAGATAGGAGCAATCACTCGTCAGATTAGGCTTGACTATCTCGCAGGGGTCACCCGTCAGTTCAGGCTTGACACCCTTAGTCCTTTGGATATTATATCAGTTTAGTGGATCCACAAAGCCTGTGTTAGTACCCGTGGCAGGGTACTAACACCCTTTCAAACTAGGGTTACAGTTTGGACCTCGATTAGCTCAAATTGGAAAATGTCGATTAGATGATACCTCCCACAGTCTCAGATCAGTCTCAGTTACAATCCCAGTTTAGTTATTCAGTCTTAGTGTTGTTTTACCAAAGCATACAGATTTTAGTTATTTCAGTATTTCAGTTTACAGATTTTACTCAGTTCATGTTATATGCTTGGTCATGCATCCTCAATATCTACAAATTTTCACGTATCTTCAGTATTTATGGATTTTCATGCATACTCAGTATTTACAAGTTTCCACATATTCCAGTACCTACAAATTTCATGCTCTCTATTTAGTACTCTATGATTTATATACATCTTCAGTTAATTATTAGTTATGTTCATGAAACCATGCATGTCAGCCTACCTCATTTCGCATACCAGTACATTCAAAGTACTGATCGCATACCTTTTCTTTTGTGCTATGATGTATTATATTATAGGTTCTGACGCTCAATTCCTGACTCACAATTAAACTTATCAGATCCTCAGCAATAGCAGTGGTGAGTCCTCATACTTCAAGGACAGGCTTACATTATTTCATGTCTCAGTTTATTAGTTAGTTGGAGTTAGTTGAGGCTTGTACCATCAACTCACAGTTATTTAGTTTTAGAGGCTTATCAGACATTAGAGTCAGTTATTCAGTATTCAGACATTATAGTTAGTTATCCAATTTATCATTATTTTATCAGATTCAGTCAGTTATTTCTATAGACTCATATTTTAGTTTTGAATTTAGTTATTAAAATCTTATGGCATGTCAGTATTCTTGCGCATTTATGATCATGTTATCCAGTGCTCACAGCAGGTACCATCTCATGGGTTAGCTTATGAATCCTCGGGACTATAAGCACCGTGTGATGCCTAGTGTGCACTCTCGGGGCATTACAAACTTGGTATTAAAGACTAAGGTTTTAAAGTGTCCCAGGAAGTATGAAAGCTACGTCAAGTAGAGTCTTGTGCATGGGTGTGTATCACGCCACACTTATCGATGAGAGGCTACAAGGCATTTAGGAAAAATTTTCCCTTCTTTCAGTATTCATGTCGTGCGAGTGAGGATGATCTCAAGTTAAACTCCCTGCTTAATCGATTTCTTCCTTCTATTTACAGAACATGCCTTCGAAGAAGAACAAAAAAATAATAGGAAACTAGCCAGCCCCTTAGCCCATCTAGGCAGATCCTCTGAACGAGCATGTCTCTCACAATAATTCAGAGCTACGTTCACTACTCTAGCAAACTCTGTAGCAGCACAGAATAAATGGCCAATTGTTTTTTCGGCCAATACTGTTGCAACTAGAATTCAGGATTTCACCCAGATGAATCCTCCTTCATTCATGGGATCCAAGTCTGAAGAGGATCCACAAGAATTCTTAGATATGGTTTAGAAGGTCACGGATGCTATGGGGGTGACATCTAGTCAGAGTGATAAGTTGGACATATACTAGTTGCAGGATGTAGCCCATACTTGGTTTAAGCAGTGGAAGGTTGATAGGGGTGTAGATGTAGGGCCTATAGAATAAGAAGAGTTTGCCACAGCTTTCTTAGACAGATTCTTCCCATTTGAGTTGAGGGAGGCCAAGGTGTTAGAGTTTATTAACTTGAGGCAAGGAAGAATGAGCGTGACGGAGTATTCCCTAAAGTTTACTCAGTTAGATAGATATGCTCCTCATTTGGTAGATGGTAACAGGTCCAAGATGAGTAAGTTTATGTCTGGCATAGTTGATAGTGTGGTCAAGAGTGAAGGACAGCAATGTTGATTAGTGAGATGGACTTGTCTAGGCTGATGGTACACGCTCAAAAGATAGAAGAGTAGAAGATTAAGGAGAGGGAGAGAGGAAACAAGAAGGTTAGGATGGGTAGTTTTAACTTCAATCAGTCAAAGTTAGAAGGTGGTAGCCGTCCTCAATTTCATCAGAGGTCTTCATCCCCAAGACCCTCTTCAGCCAGTGATCTTATACCCAAATTTAGAAACGACAATAGGGATAGAGTATCAGGATCTAAGTCCTAGTTCAGTCTTAGCAGTGCTTGTACTAATCCTCTATGTCAGAAATATGGCAGACACCATCAGGATGAGTGTAGAGTGGGTAGTGATGTGTGATTTGGGTGTGTCAAACCAGGACATCGGATTTAAGAGTTTCAGGTAGTTTCTGATAAAGGTAGGGATGTGCACCAACAGGGCCAATCCCATCAATCATTAGTTCCATTCGGTCACCCAACTCAGCAGGGTGCCGCTTCCAGTACTACTAGTGGTTAGCGTCCAAACAGATTATATGATCTTCAGTCCCACCAAGATCAGTAAAATTCTCTTGACGTAGTTACTGGTGCGTTGCAGGTCTTTCACTTATATATCTATGCCTTACTAGACCCTGGAGCTTTTCTTTCTTTTGTAATTCCATGTATAGCAGTCAATTTCAGAGTCAGTCCTAAAACTCTAACAGAGCCCTTTTCAGTGTCTACCCCAGTAGGTGTTTCCATTATATCCAGATAGTTATAGAGGAACTGTGCGGTCACAATATCTAAGAAAGTTACCTCAGTTGATCCCGTGGAGTTAGAGATGACAAATTTTGACGTCATTCTCGGCATGGATTGGCTCCACTTATTCTATGACTCAGTTGATTGTAGAAATAGAATAGTTCATTTCCAGTTCCCAAATAAACCAATCCTTGAATGAAGGGGTAGTACTACAGCTCTTAGGGGTCAGCTTGTTTCGTACCTTAGAGCGAGAAAGATGATATTGAAGGGGTGTATTTAACATCTTGTGCGAGTTAAAGACTCTAACTCAGAAACTTCAACTCTTGAATCAGTTCTAGTAGAAAATGAATTCTCAAATGTATTTTCTGAAGATCTCCCCGGAGTTTCTCCCAAAAGGAAAATCGACTTCGGAATAGACCTTCTTCCAGATACTTAGCCCATATCTATTCCACCATATAAAATGGCTCCATTTGAACTCAAGGAGTTAAAAGAAAAGTTAAAGGATCTTCTAAATAAGGGATTCATTAAACCTAGCTTCTCCCCGTGGGGCGCACCTATTTTATTCGTGCGTAAGAAAGATGGTTCTCTCAGAATGTCATAGACTACCGTCAATTGAACAAAGTCATAGTCAAGAATAGATATCCACTTCCTAGAATCAATGACTTGTTTGGTCAACTTTAGGGTGCCAGATATTTTTCAAAGATAGACCTCAAATCAGGCTATCATCAGCTTAGAGTCAGGAAATATGACATTCCAAAAATAGCTTTTTGAACCTGGTATGGTCACTTCGAGTTTCTAGTTATGTCCTTTGGTCTCACGAATTCCCCAGCAGAGCTCATGGACTTGATGAACCGAGTGTTCAAGCAGTACTTGGATATGTTTGTCATAGTCTTAATTGATGACATTTTTTTACTCCCGTAGTGAAACTGATCATGCAGACCATCTCAGAATAGTGTTACAAACTCTTAGAGCTCACCAGTTATTCGCTAAATTCAGTAAGTGTGAATTCTGGCTAAGATCAGTAGATTTCCTTGGCCATATTATTTTCGGTGATGGCATTACAGTTGATCCTCAAAATATTGAAGCGGTGAGAAACTAGCCTAGACCTATCTTTCCATCAGACATCAGGAGTTTCTTGGGTTTAGCTGGCTATTACCGTTGGTTTATTGAAGTATTTTCTTCTATTGCATCCCCATGTCCAGATTGACTTAGAAGAAAGTTAATTTTCAATGGTCAGTTCTTGCAAGAAGAGTTTTCAGGTGTTGAAGACTCGACTCACCTCAGCCCCAGTTCTTACCTTGCCATATGGTTTAGATAGGTTTGTTTTGTACTGTGATGTATCTAAAGTAGGTTTGGGTTGTGTCCTCATGCAGAGAGGTAAGGTCATAGCCTATGCCTCCAGACAACTTAAACCTCATGAGAAGAATTATCCGACTCATGATCTTGAGTTAGCAGCAGTAGTATTCGCCTTAAAGATTTGGAGGCATTACTTGTATGGGGTGCACGTTACTGACCATAAGAGCTTGCAGTAATTATTCTCTCAAAAAGATTTAAATCTTCATCAGAGAAGGTGGTTAGAGTCATTAAACGATTATGACATAAGTGTTATGTATCATTCGGGAAAGGCCAATATAGTGGTTGATGCTCTCAGTAGAATGTCTATGGGTAGTGTTGCTCATGTTGAGGATGGTAAGAAAAAGTTAGCTCAAGAAGTTCATCAACTTGCCCGACTAGGTGTCCGCTTACTCGATTCTGCAGAAGGTAGTGTATGGGTGCAGAGTAACTCAGAATCATCAATAGTTTCCTAGGTGAAGGAAAAGCAGGATAGAGATCCCAGTCTAGTTATGTTAAAAGAATCTGTCAGAGATCAGAAGATGAAGGTTTTCTCCCAAGGGGGATATGGTGTGCTGCGTTGTCAGGGTCGGCTATGTGTGCCTGGTATAGATGACCTGAGGCAATGAATTCTTGCAGAAGCTCATGGTGCACGTTACTCAATTCATTCAAGGGCCACTAAGATATATCGTGATTTGTAGGAGATATATTGGTGGAGTGGGATGAAGAAAGATATTGTAGAGTTTGTAGCTAAATGCTCTACGTGACAGCAAGAAAAGATTGAGCACCAGAAGCCTAGTGGTTCCATGCAGGAGTTCAGTATTCCTACTTGGAAATGGGAGAAAATTAACATGAACTTTGTGATGGGTTTGCCTCGTACTCGTCATAAGCATGATCTATTTGGGTTATCATGATAGGATGACCAAATCAGCTCATTTCTTGCCAGTCCATACCTTTTATTCAGCCGACGACTATGCCAAACTCTATCTCAGAGATTTGGTCAAGTTGCATGGTTTTTATTTATCTATCATCTCAGATAGAGGTACCCAGTTTATCTCACTTCTGGAAAGCATTTCAAAAGGGTCTTGGTACCCAAGTCCATCTCAGTACATCTTTCCACCCTCAGACAGATGGTCAACAAAACGAACCATTCATACTCTAGAAGATATGCTGAGAGCATGCGTAGTTGATTTTAAAGGTAGTTGGGGTGACCACTTGCCTTTGATTGAATTCACATATAATAACAGCTATCATTCCAGTATTCGTATGGCTCCATTTGAGGCTCTCTATGGTAGAAGATGTAGATCTCCAATTGGTTTGTTTGAAGTAGGTGAGGCCGTAGTAGTAGGGCCTAACTTGGTGTTTGATGTGTTAGAGAAGGTTCAATTGATCAGATAAAGGCTTAGGTCTGCCCAGAGCTAACAGAAATCATATACTGATGTGAGGAAAAAGGATCTCGAGTTTGAGGTCGGTGATTTTGTGTACTTGAAAATCTCTCCCATAAAGGGAGTGAAGAGATTTGGCAAGAAAGGGAAACTCAGGCCCCGATATGTCGGTCCCTTAAGAATTCTCAATCGTTTCTAAAAGGTAGCTTACGAGCTTGAGTTGCCTTCAGATTTAGCCTCAGTACAACCAGTGTTCCATGTCTCATTGTTGAAAAAGTGTATTGGTGATCCAGTTGTAGTTTTTCCCTTAGAAAGTGTAGATATTCAGAACAGTCTTTCCTTTGAGGAAGTTCCAGTCAAAATTCTTGATCATCAAGTATGTAGACTAAGGAACAAAGAAGTTCCATTGGTCAAAGTTCTTTGGCGGAATCAGTCCATTGAGGGATCCACTTGGGAAGCAAAGGTAGATATGCGGACCAAGTACCCTCACCTTTTCTCCGCGATTCCAAATTCAGTATAAAGTGCTAACTTCTTAAGATTTCTCTCTATCATGCTCAGCTTCAGTTGCACATCATATTTATGCCAGTTGTGCATTCATAAGTCAGTTCAGTCATGCATTCCATGCATCATATATGCATGTTCAGTGTGTAAGCTCAGTCCATCATTTTTTCCTCTTCTTAAACAGTCTCATTCGAGGACGAATGATCCCAAGGGGGAGATATTGTAATACCCTGCATTTCCTTAGCGTAATCTAAGTCCCAATACATGAGAATTCATATATGAAATTTTTGAAACACTCATTATTTTTCAGTTTAGAGCTTGCTATTGCGTAGAAAATTGAATTAGCTTTCCAATGATATAAAATTCGCCCAAATCCGATAACCGGGTAAGAAGTTATGGCGATTTTAAGTTACGGGGGCCGTTTGGTCTTTTCCCATGGCCCCAAATCCGCCTAAACACGGGATTTAACCCTAAGAGAGCATTATTTTCTCACTTTTGCATTATTCTCTCAAATTAAAATCAACTCTCTTCAAGAACAAGAATCCTAACTCTCAAATTCAAGGTCAAATCTCAAGAACTCTCCATCAATCCTCCTAAATTCATTATCCCAGGTATGTTAGATGTTCATCCATGGATTCCTTTCATCCATGGAGTCCAATTATCCTATTTAAATTATAAAATTTTGATCTTTGCAAGTTAATTGATTTTAAATTGTGATTCACCCATGAATCTCCATGTACTATTGATTTTATACCATGATTCAATGAAATTATTGTTGTTATTCAATCCTCCATGTTTTAATATTATTATTTATTGAATTAAACCATGATTTAATACTATTATGTCGAATTCATGCTATTTTTATAAGTTCCATGATATTCCTATGATTGTTTTAAACCATGAACTATATGTTTTTGATAAAATGCCTACAAGAGTGATTGATTTAATTAAACCCTTCATGCTTTGTCCCCCAAGCTTTAGTGTCATTTTACCATTGTTGTTTTTGAGTCCTGAGGGTATTCAATACCCAAAAACCATAGTTGTTTATGTAGTCTAGTCTCAGTACATTATAGAATAGTCTTCAGAACATACTATGAGCATTATCAAAATAGTCAAATATCAGTCAGTTAAACTCAGAACAGTCTAGTATTTCAGTGTCTTTCAGTTGAGAGTAGGATTTAGCACCAAGCGAGTGTAGGGATGGCAGCTTCCCCATCAGATAGGCAGAGCCGTTAGTAGCAGTCCCTATACTCCAGAACTACGTAGCCAGTGTAGGATAAGAGAGGTCATCCGTCATATTAGGCTTGAATATCTCATAGATGTCACCCGTTAGTTCAGGCTTGACACCCTTTGTCCTTTGGACATTATTTCAGTTTAATGAATCCACACAACCAGTGTTAGTACCTGTGGCACGGTACTAACACCCTTTCCAACTGGGATTATAGGTTGGACCCCGATTAGCTCAAATTGGGAAATGTTGGTTACATGATACCTCCCACAGTCTTAGATACAGTCTCAGTTACAGTCCCAGTTCAGTTATTCAGTCTTAGTGTTGTTTGACCAAATCATACAAATTTCAGTTATTTTAGTATTTCAATTTACAGATTTTACTCAGTTTATATTATATGTTTGGTCATGCATCCTCAGTATCTACAGATTTTCATGTATCTTTAGTATTTATGGATTTTTATGCATACTCAGTATTTACAGATTTCCACATATTCCCTGTACCTATAGATTTCATGATTTCTATTCAGTACTCTATACTTTACATGCACATTCAGTTAATTATTAGTTCTGTTCATGAAACCATGCATATCAGTCTACTTCATTTAGCATACCAGTACATTCGAAGTACTGATCGCATACCTTTTCTTTTGCGTTATTATGTATTATATCAAAGGTTCTGACGCTCAGTTCTCGATTTGCGATTAGACTTATCAGATCCTCAGCAGTAGCAGTGATGAGTCCTCATACTTTAAGGACAGGCTTACTTAATTTCATGTATCAGTTTAGTAGTTAGTTGGAGTTAGTTGGGGCCTGTCCCATCAACTCACAGTCATTCAGTTTTAGAGGCTTATCAGATATTAGAGTCATTTATTCAGTATTCAGACATGATAGTTAGTTATTCAGTTTATCAGTATTTTATCAAATTCAGTCAGTTATTTTTGTAGACTCATATTTTAGTTTTGAATTCAATTATTAAAACCTTATGGCATGTCAGTATTCTTCCGCATTTATGATCATGTTATCCATTGCTCACAGCAGGTACCAGCTCATGGGTTAGCTTATGATCCCTCGGGACTGTAAGTACCGTGTGATGCCCAGGGTGTGCTCTCGAGGCATTACACACACCATCTCAAGTGAGTGAGATACATCAACAATTAAGGGAATCAAAAGAAAAAGAGAAAAAGAAGAGTGAACCCAAGAGTGAAAAGTAAGGTGAAGCCAAGGGAGTGCCAAGTCTTAAGAGGAAAGATCCTATGGTTGTGTTGTCTAGGAAGAAGTATCTCTTCAAGGAGCATGATGACAAAACACCTATGCTTCTCATAGCCAATGTTTTTAATAATAACCTTTTTTTCTTCTTCTTCTTCTATTCCCCCTTCTATTTCCTTTGTTTTGTAGGATTTTGAGGATGTATTTCCAAAGTAACTTCCATAAGGGTTACCCCCACTTCGGGGAATTGAGCATCAAATAGACTTTGTGTTGGGTTCTCGATTTCCTAACAAACCATCTTATAGAAGTAACCCTATGGATACCAAGAAACTTCAAAGGCAAGCTGAGAAACTTCTTAACAAAGGATACATCAAGAAAAGCATGAGTCCATGTGTGGTTCTGGTTTTGTTGGTGCAAAAGAAAGATGGAACATGGACAACGTGTGTGGAATATCGAGCCATCAATAAGATCACGCTAAAGTATTGCCATTCTATTTCTCGATTAGATGATATGATTGATGAGTTGAATGGCTCTTGTGTGTTCTCAAAAATTGATCTTAGAAGTGGCTATCACCAAATTAAAATACAATCAGGTGATGAATGGAAAACCGCCTTTCAAATAAAGTTTGGTCTTTATGAATGAATGGTTATTCCATTCGACCTCACTAATGCTCCTAGTACTTTCATGTGGTTAATGAATCATGTGATGAAACCATTTATTGGAAAGTTTATTGTTGTGTACTTTGATGATGTCTTGGTTTATAGCAAATCCCTTTAAGAACATGTGTTGCATTTGCAAAGTGTATTTGATGTCCTTAGAAAGGAAAAGTTATATGCTAATCTTGAGAAATGTTCTTTTGGTGTTGATGAAGTTGTGTTCTTGGGATTTATTGTAAGTTCAGGGGAGTTGAGGTGCATGAATTTAAGATAGACGCTATAAAGAATTGACCAACTCTAAAATCCATTTGGTGAAGTACGAAGCTTTCATGGGTTGGCTAGTTTTTATAGGCAATTTGTCAAAGGATTTATTACCATCGCCACTTCCTTGATCGAGGTCATTCAAAAGTACAAACCTTTTAAGTGGGGTGATGAACAAGCTAAGGCCTTTGAAACCTTGAAAGCTATGCTCATTTTCGCCCGTTTGTTGCAATTACCCAACTTTGATAAGATATTTGAAATTGAGTGTGATGCAAGTAAAGTAGGAATAGGTGTCGTCTTAATGCAATATCTTAAACCTTTTACCTATTTTAGAGAAAATCTCAAGGGCGCGGCTCTTAACTATTCCACTTATGATTTGGAGTTATACACCTTAATTCGAGCTTTGGGTAATTGGCAACATTACTTGTGGCCCAAAGAGTTTGTGATCCGAACAGACCATGAATCCTTGAAACAACTTAGGGTCCAAGACAAGCTAAGAAAACAGCATGCAAAGTGGACTGAGTTCCTAAAAACCTTCCCTTATGTGATTTAATACAAAAAGGGAAAAGAAAATGTGGTTGCCAATGCATTATCTAGGAAACATGTGCTAATTGCTACCTTATCTTCCAAGTTGATAGGATTCGAGAGCCTTACGATGTTTTATCCTGAGATGTAATACCCCATACGTTCCTAGTTCAGTTCAACCCCTAGTACTAGCTTAAGGCACTTAGAACCTGAAAATAAGACTAAGTGTTGAGGGACTTAGTCAAATTTTGACTCCCTTTAACTTTGAAGATTTTTTAGAGTGATCTTCCCGACCCCGAGACGTAAGTTTTTGAGTTGATTCATGCTAGGGGGTGTAAGTATCCTGTCTCGGGTAAGTTTTGAATTTTTCAGACAAGGTTTGGACCTTGTTTAGATTTTCAAAATAGCAGCTCACCGCGATTCCACCGCATTGAGGTGACTATAGCGATGGTTGCCTTGGCACGTCGTGGTGAAGTGCAGATCAGCAATTGTCAATTCCCAGAAACTCATTGCGATTGCACCGCATCGCGGTGAGGGACTTGCCACATCGTGGTGAAGCTTTAAACGGTATTCTAGTTGCAACTTTAATCCCTAAAAGGGTAATTGAGTCTTTTGCCCCCACCCTAATTCATAAAAAAAAAGATTTAACCCTATTCTAAACATACTACACTTATTCCTCACCAAATTTCTCTCCAAGAAAACCCTAAAGCTTCAACTTTAACATCAAGAAATCCAAAATTTCACCATTCTTTCTTCAATATAGCCAAGAATTAAGGTTCCTAATCCAAGAAGTTCAAGAAAAGCATTCAAGAACATTCTCAAGGCTTTCAAGTTAATCTTTCAATTTCAAAATCAAACCAATTAAGGTACTTGGGGTTATGAACAAGGATACTTCTTTCATCCTTGTGCCCAAAACTAGTTTTAAAAGTTGAATTTACATTAATTTCAATTTAGGGTTCATACCCAATTATCATTACTTGAAGTTTATGAAGTTACAAGTGATTTAAGTATTGAATTGTATATCTACTTTCACATGTTTATGCGTGAGACTTGATTTCACATATTGAGAATTGAATTTCATTATCTCGACTAGAATTGTTAAAGTATTTCAAGATTATTATTGTTAAGCATGAAGTTTGTTGTGATTTGACATGATTTTCAAGCATGGGTTATAAGCCCTAAGTTTAAACCTTAATATTTCAAGAAAGATGATGTTTAAACATTCTTTGATAAGCATGTATTCAGATTTTAAGCAAGATTTGATCTTTTGATCCTCAGCTAAGATATGGAATCCACACATAGTTTTGATTACAGTTTAAATTAGACAGATGCATAACTGGTTTTCATTATAAACCCTTATGTTATTTTTAAGGTGGATTTCCTACAGAATGAGCATATAAGTAGGGGAGTAGTATTTAACATCGAGTTGGAGTATTGGATGAAAGGCATGTATTATTAAGGCTTCAGATGTTTGAGGACTATGTTCAATTATTGTCAACTGCAGCTTTTTACATTGGTTCAATGGATAAATACTGGCAGATGAGGACATTGAAGTAGGATCCATGGTTTGAACCAGATGTCAAAACCACAGTTGCAGTAGCCTGGATCTTAATGCCAGATTTACCTCCAAATTTTTTTGCAAAAGATGCAATATTTACTATTGCTTCAGCAGTTGGCAAACCGCTTACAATTGATAAGGCTACTAAAAATCACACTAGACCTAGTTGTGCAAGAGTGAAAGTGGAGGTTGACTTAGTAGACAAATTACCTCAAAGGATTCGAATTAATGAAGAAAATGAAGCTACATGGGAAATTAAATCTAAATGGGTCCAAATTCAGTATGATTATCTACCAAAGTATTGTACAGAGTGTTGTTTACAAGGACATGATGAAAAAAAATGTTGGAATAAACATCCAGAGTTATATGATAAACAGAAGGAGGAAAGCAAGGAGGCAGAAAGAAAGATGAATGACAAAGAGAATACTATTCAGAGGAATCAATCTCATAATCAGAATAATGCAATGACAGGAATCCCTACTAATCATCAGTAGCTTACCAGAAAAAATAGGTATAAGAAGGATAGATATGGTCGTATTATGGGTAAGTTGAATGAGGAAGAAGAAAAGGAAATATAGATGTCCAATACTTTTGCAGCTCTTGAAGATGCAGATAACAAGGATGATAACAACACTAACAAGAGAGGAAATGGTGAAACAAACAAACAGGAAGGGGGAGATAAGATCAGCACAAAATATTGGGTTACTAGAGGTTTTGGTAAGGACAAAGCAGTTAGTCAAGAGGATAAGTCAAATGATGAAAAATAAATAACTCAAGAGGCAGTAGATAGGGATGTAGATAGGGATGCAAAGAATAATAGTGCAGAAGGTCACAACAGAATGGAGGAACAGAACAAGTCAAATGAAATATTGGATCCAAGGGAAGATAGTAGCAAGGAGAAGATATTACAAACTGATAGGGATCAGTGTATATGGAAAGAAATGGATGAAAAAATGCAATTGTAGGTATATGATGAAGAGTTGCAGGAGTTGATGGTATTAGAGGGGATCACACCCATAGCAATGCAAGTACAGAACTTGCTAGAAAGTAGTAATCAGACAAAGAAAGACCTTGACGAGAATGATGTTGAAGAAAATATCAATCAGGTGGCTAAAGCAGCAGATCTGTCACCTAAACAAATAGAGACTTTAAAGGAGAAGTAAGGATGAACAAGGAAGAGGAAAAAGAATGGTAGTGGAGAAGAGGTTAAATCACAGACAATGCATATGATGAGTCACACAGATAAATCAAAACCCAAATGAATGCATTGATCTGGAACATAAGGTCAGTTAACACCCAACAGGCCTTTACTAGACTTATAACAATGTAAAAAATCTTACTTCATTGGATTAATGGAACCTTTTCAAGATGGTAAGTATATTGAAGAGTATAGGAGGAGGCTGGGTATGAAGCATGCTGTACTAAATGTATCTGGAAAGATTTGGGCATTCATGGAAGAGAATGTGGAATTTAGTATTGTGAAAAATGAAGAGCTATAGTTAACTTTGACAGTTTCCAATCAAAATGCAGGTATCTCATTATTGGTTACTTTAGTGTATGCTAAATGTAATGCAAATGAGAGGTTGTTACTTTGGGATTCATTAACTGATTTGTTAGATTCTTATTAAATGCCTTGGCTAATAAGAGGGGATTTCAATGTAATAAGAAGTGAGGAGGAAAACATGGGGGGTTTACCTATTACATTTAATGAAACACATGATTTTAATCAGTGGATCAGTTTATGTAACATGGAAGAAATTTTGTTTAAAGGGAGTAAATTCACTTGGTGAAATGGGAGAACAGATGAAGATTGCATATTCGAGAGGTTAGATAGGATTTTGTGTAATGATAGAATGCAAAATATTTTTTAGCTGATGAAAGTGAAGCATCTAGCTAGGAGTGGATCAGATCATTCTCCTATGCTAATTCAATGCAAAATAAAAAGTGAGCACATAGTGAGATCATTTAGATTTCTAAATTTTTGGCTAAAGGAGAAAGCTTGTTTGGAGGTGATTAAACATAATTGGAATTCACAGATTGAAGGAAATCCATTTATAGTGTTTAATTAGAAGTTGAAAAACACTAAGTCAATTTTAGCTAAATGGAGTAAAGAGTATTTTGGTGATATATTCCAGGAAATTGCTACACTGGAGGATATTATCAGGGTAAGAGAAAAATATTATGAGGAAAATCCTAGTGGAATAAATAGAGCTAATTTGTTTAAAGCTCATGCTGAACTGAATATACAGTTAAAAGTGAGGAAGATTATGGGAGACAAAAGGTTGGGTATGAATGGTTCAAGGATGGAGAGAGAAATACCAAATTCTTCCACACTATAGTGAAAGGAAGAAGAAACAGGCTTAGGATCAATAAGATTCAGAATGAAAATGGTGAATGGTTGGAGGAAGTACCAGATATTGCAGAGGCTATAGTTAATTTTTTTCAGAAATAGTTCACCAAATAAAAAAATGCAAAAGATTAAAGCATGCTGGAGGAAATACCAAAGGTGGTGACAAAAGAACAAAGTACAGAAATAATGATAATTCCTAATGAGGAGGAGGTCAAAAAAGCTATGACGGGGCTAAATAGGGATAGTGCAGGTGGACCAGATAGGATGACAGGGGCATTTTACCAAGATACATGGGAAATTATTAAACAGGACATTCACAAAATGGTAAAAGCTTTCTTTTGTAGATTTCAACTTCCTAGATTCATTACTCATACAAATTTGGTATTGTTACCAAAGAAGTTATTAGTGAATAATTTTTCTGACATGAGGCCTATCTCACTTAGTAGATTTTTCAATCAGATTTTTCAAGAATAGTTCATGAAAAGATTAAAGGAGTTTTAACTGAATTGATATCTCCAGAACAGGCAGGTTTTGTTCAAGGAAGGAGTATTGCTGAGAATGTTCTCATAGTATAGGAAATTGTTTCTGAAATTAAAAAAATAGGTACACCACCTAACATAGTTTTAAAGCTTGACATGATGAAAGCTTATGATAGAGTGAAATGGTTGTTTTTAACAAAGGTATTGAGATCATTTGATCTTTCAGAGGTGCTGATAGACATGGTCTTTAGACTCTTGGAAAATAATTGGTATTCAATACTTCTAAATGGTCAACCTAAAGGATTTTTTAGATCTACAAGAGGGTTGAAGCAGGGGGGTCCATTGTCACCAACTTTGTTTATAATAGCAGCAGAGGTACTATCAAGGTCACTGAAGAAATTGATGCAGAAGAAGGATTTCAAGTTGTTTGGGAAGCCAAGAGAAAGTTTATAATTGAATCACCTTGCATTTGCAGATGATATGATCATCTTGTGCAAAGCTAAAGTGAAAACTTTACAATTGGTTACTGCAGTTTTGGATAAATATGAGGAAATATGAAGACAAAATAAACAAAGAGAAGAGTGCAATTTATTTGCACAAAGGGGTATCCAATGGAGTAAAGGTGTTAGCAGAAGTGGTTACTGGTATTTTGAGAAGAGAATTCCCTTTTCTTTAACTCGGGTGACCTATCTTTTACATGAGAAAGAAAAGACTATTATCAGCAGCTACTGAACAGAATTGCTAGTAAGGTGCAGACATGGAAGGGAAAATTGCTTTCTTATGGAGGTAGAGTTGTACTGATTAAGCATGTATTACAGACCATCCCAATACATTGTTTATTAGTATTGAACCCTTCCATGAATGTATTAACTACTATTCAAAGAATGCTAGCTCAATTTTTTAAGAGTAGTAAAATTAGAGAGAAGGGAAGGCATTGGGTAAGATGGCAAACAGTGTATTTACCACAAGAGGAAGGGGGTTGGGTTTTAGAAGAATTGTTGATATCTCTATGGCACTGTTCTGTAAACTTTGGTGGACTTTTAGGACTACAAAAGCAATTTGGAGGGATTATATGTTCAATAAATATTGCAAAATTGAGCATCCAAAACTAGTAATGTGGAAAACATGTGCAGGTGGATCACAAGTGTGGAAGAAGATGCTAATAGCAAGAGACAAGGTGGAGCATTTGATAGTATGGCAAGTGAAGCAAGGAAACAGTGACATATGGTTGGACAACTGGACTGGACTAGGAGATCTATATTCTATAATGGAAGGAGCTAATGGAGATCAAAGTCAGTATAAACAGATTAAAGATTTAATCAGAAATGATACATGGGATGAATAATTGATTAGATCTTTATTCAAAGATGAGGTGGCAGATTATATTATGAACAAAGTGATCCATCCATCAGGTGAAGAGGAGGATTGGCCTATATGGAGTATTGAACCATAAGGTCTGTTCACAGTCAAATCAGCTTGGTAGTATATAAGGAATAGGGAAGGAAAATATAACATTTTCAAGAAGATATGGCTGAAAGGTATACCTTTTAAGATTAAATTTTTTATGTGGATATTATTGAGAAGAAGAATTCTTGTGGATGATACAGTTAGGAGATGGGGGATGCAGGGTCCATCTAAGTGTTGGTGTTGTGGTGCCCCGGAAGTGGAGACAATTGCCCATGTCTTCAGGAACTCTTTTAAAGCTAACAGGACTTGGTATTATTTTTCTTCTTTTGCAAGTATTCATATTCATAATTTGACCCTAAGGGGAACAATCCTAAGATGGTGGAATGCTGAAGTGAAAGGACGAGAAAAGCCATACTACTTTGCTCTTCCTAGCATGATTTTATGGGAACTGTGGAGGAGTAGGAACAGGAAGAAACATGTAGCTAAGGAAACTACAGGATTGATGATCATATATAATGTGACAAGGAATCTTATAATGATGTTGAAGGTTAGAAAAACAGCTATGGAATTCCCAATAGAATGGCCATACATAATTACAGAATTGGGCAACTTACAAATAAGAGTGAAAGCCATTACAGTACTGTGGATTGTACCAGAGGAAGGATGGGTAAAATACAATACAAATGGAGCTGTGAGAGGAGGGGAAGGAGGCATTTCATATGCTTTTTGTTTAAGGGATGAGAAAGGAGATGTGATATTTGCTAAGGGAGAACCACAGCATTATGAAGATAGTATGCAAGCAGAGGCTAATGCAATCTTATCCCTTAAACAAAGCATTAGAAGGGAAGGCATTGGGTAAGATGGCAAACAATGTGTTTACCATAAGAGAAAGGGGGTTGGGTTTTAGAAGAATTGTTGATATCTCTATGGCACTGTTCTGTAAACTTTGGTGGACTTTTAGGACTACAAAAACAATTTGAAGGGATTATATGTTCAATAAATATTACAAAAAGGAGCATCCAAAAGTAGTAATGTGGAAAATATGTGCAGGTGGATCACAAGTGTGGAAGAAGATGCTAATAGCAAGAGACAAGGTGGAGCATTTGATAGTATGGCAAGTGAAGCAAGGAAACAGTGACATATGGTTGGACAACTAGACTGGACTAGGGGATCTATATTCTATAATGGAAGGAGCTGATGGAGATCAAAGTCAATATAAACAGATTAAAGATTTAATCAGAAATGATACATGGGATGAATAATTGATTAAATCCTTATTCATAGATGAGGTGGCAGATCATATTATTAAAAGTGATCCATCCATCAGGTGAAGAGGAGGATTGGCCTATATGGAGTATTGAACCATAAGGTCTGTTCACAGTCAAATCAACTTGGCAGTATATAAGGAATAGGGAAGGGAAAGATAACATTTTCAAGAAGATATGGCTGAAAGGTATACCTTTTAAGATTAGCTTTTTCATGTGGAGATTATGGAGAAGAAGAATTCATGTGGATGATATAGTTAGGATATGGGGGATGCAGGGTCCATCTAAGTGTTGGTGTTGTGGTGCCCTGGAATTGGAGACAATTGCTCATGTCTTCAGGAACTCTTTTAAAGCTAACAGGACTTGGTCCTATTTTTCTTCTTTTGCAGGTATTCATATTCATAATTTGACCCTAAGGGGAACAATCCTAAGATGGTGGAATGCTGAAGTGAAAGGAAGAGAAAAGCCATACTATTTTTCTCTTCCTAGCATGATTCTATAGGAACTATGGAGGAGTAGGAACAGAAAAAAACATGAAGCTAAGGAAACTACAGGATTGAGGATCATATAAAATGTGACAAGGAATCTTAGAATGATGTTGAAGGTTAGAAAACCAGCAATGGAACGCCCAACAAAATGGCCATACATAATTGTAGAATTGGGCAACTTACAAACAAAAGTGAAAGCCATTACAGTACTGTGGATTGCACCAGAAGAAGGATGGGTAAAATACAATACAAATGGAGCTGTGAGAGGAGGGGAATGAGGCAGTTCATATGCTTTTTGTTTAAGGGATGAGAAAGGAGATGTGATATTTGCTAAGGGAGAACCACAGCATTATGCAGATAGTATGCAAGCAGAGGCTAATGCTATCTTATATGCAGCTAAGCATTGTTTACAATCAAAGCACAATAAGATTATTATTCAGAGGGACTCCCTACTCATGCAGAAGATATTGACAAATGAATGGTTTTGTCCATAGAACATATCAAATATAGTCAAGCAGATACAAAGTTTCATACAAAACAAGCAAGTTCAATATCAGCACATCTATAGGGAGGGCAATCAATTAGCTGATTATTTAGCTAACTGAGCAATAGACACAGGTGCTTTCACCATCTCAAGTTATCAGCAATTAGAGAAAAGAGGAAAAGCCATATTAAATAGTGACAAATGGCAGAGCCCAGAGCCCATACTTGAGGATCATACCAATAAGATGATAAGGCACGGGAAGATATTTAAGCTTAATAGTTTACATGTAATATTTATGCAGAAGTAAGTATCATCAATGAAATTGCATGTACTACTAATCTTTTACAGTCAACAATTCTCAGCATCAAGGAAGTGTAGATGGACTAGATGGAGCTACAAAAACCTGAGAAGGAGGAGACTACATCAAGCCTTTTCTTTTCTTCATATTTATCAGATCTATGGAGTATAAACAAAAGAAGTTGGAGTCAATCTGATTAAATCCAGAAAATATGATAGGAAACAAGAAGAGGGTAGCATACTTAGCTGTTATACAACATCCCAGCAGACCAGAGTTCTCTTAGTTACACAAAAGCTTTCACATTTACTCAACTGTTGGATACAGCTACGGAGAGGAGAGCAGCAATATTTAGGCAAAAAAGGGAATCAAAGAGTAAATGTTCAAGGGGAGTCCATTCATTACCTCTATAAGTTGAACGAAATAGGTAATCAAGAGGGAGAAGATGCAAGATCGATCAACATCAGCCAGAGGAGGAATCGAGTGAAAAAAGCAAGCAAAAGTATAAAATACGGTGGAGTTGAGATGCGGATTAGGAAACTATTTTTTTAGAAACCCTACTCTTTCTATTTGTTATTTTTGTGTTTTGGGGTTGGTCCGGGTATGGTGAATAATGGTAGGTAGCTGTTTTGTTGTATGATGGGTTGGTCCATTAAGTTTTGATTATTAATAAAATGCAAAATTAAACCAAAAAGGGGGTATGTGTCTCAGTTCACATGCCCCAGAACTATGAGCCAATGTAGGTTCAGATTATTCAGATTATTTCCATTTATATGGATGCAGATACAGATTGTGATCACTTAGCTCAGGTTATACTCCTTGGCAAGAGTATGACATCTTTCCCCAATGTGAGGTTTTTCCCTTAGGGGAACATGACGTTGGACATCATGATAGCTCACATGGTGTATGTCGGTTAGAAGAACCTCCCTAACAGATAAGAATAACAGAAAAGTTTTTAGAAACTAAGTGTAAAGGCTCACAATTTTATTCAGCTATTATTTTACATAAGACATTGGCTATGAGATTTCAGCTTTAAGTTTACAAATATAAAGGTAAGTCCTTTTTTACACTTAGCCTGCATGTTTTGAAAACAGACTTAACTTCAGTTATATTTACTCCACTAGTAGAAAGAGTAAAAGTACAGTTTTTAGAACTAAGTGTTATGGCTCACAAGATATATACAGTATGCTTTATTATTCATGATTTATGATTTTCAGCTTTCAGTTATTCAAGCTAATATGAGTCATTTACACTTAGCATGCATTCTTTACAAGTTATATGAACATTGAGATATTATTTTTACTTATGCATTCACCTCCATATTCTCAGTACATTCCAAAAGTACTGATTCACATATACATCTAGGTGCTACATCATTTAATAATGTAGGTACAAGTTGTAGCATGCACATTATAATCAGACAGTTGCAGCTTCCAGTCAGCAGGTGATGAGCCTTTTTTATTCAGGTCCTCATAAACTGTCTGTAGAAGTTAATGTATTTGATTCCAGTTTTGTCTTGTACAATCAGAGTTGTAATCATTTTAATATAGTTTGTTTTGATCATATTCAAAAAAGATATATCTTCCGCTTATTTCTTTCAGACTTATGTATTTTAGTCAGTTGTTCGCAAGTTATGCCAGTACAAAGGTTAGCTTAGGATCACTTGTGGTCCTAAGCACCATGTGATGACTAAGGGGTAGTCTCGGGTCATTAAACGAGGACCTCACATTTGCTCCTATCTTTAGGGAATGTGAAGAGTGGGTTAGGGAAAGATGGCTCAAGGATGGGGTTTCCACTCCATATTCCAAGTTTGATGCGTATTTATTCAAAAGAAGAAGGTTGTGTGTGACCTCTTTTCTTGGAGAGAGTTATTTGTAAGAGAGACACATGATGGTGGTCTAATGGGACACTTTGGGGTTGAAAAGACCCTCGGGATCTTAGAGGAACAATTCTATTGACCCAAAATGCGCAATGATGTTGCTAGGATTTGTGGCCAATGTATGGATTATAGGAGTGCAAAATCATGCCTCCTCTCTCAAGAATTGTATACCTCGTCTTCCACTCCCCTTCTCCCTTGGCTTGACATATCTATGGACTTTGTTTTGGAGCTGCCAAGGACAAAGAGAGGTAGGGATAGCATTTTTGTAGTAGTTGATTGATTCTCAAAGATGGCCCACTTCATTCCATGTTCTAAGAGTGGGGATGCATCTAGTGTAGCTTCATTGTTTGTTGAACATGTTGTTAAGCTACATAGGATCCCTCAGACCATTGTTAGTGATAGGGACTCCAAATTCCTTAGTCACTTTTGGAAGTCGATGTGGGGTAGGCTTGGTACGAAGTTGTTAATCTCAACCTCTTGCCACCCACAAATCGATGGCCAAACGGAAGTAGTAAATAGGACCTTGGGTTCTATGCTACGATCCATGGTTAAAGGTAAGATGACTTCTTGGGAGGATCACCTACCCCTAGTCGAATTTACTTATAATCATGTTATCCATTCAACTACGGGTATGACTCCCTTTGAGTATGTATACGGCTTGACCCCCCTTACCCCTTTAGATTTAACACCCTTGTCTAGTTATCTTGTGTTGAGCTTAGATGGAAGCAAAAGGGCTGAAGCCATGAAAAAGTTGCATGAGAAGGTGCGAATCTGACTTGTGAAGAGAAATCAAGTGATTGCTAAAAGAGCCAACAAGGGAAGAAGGAGACTTGTGCTAGAACTGGGTGATTGGGTGTGGGTGCACCTAAGGAAGGAGCGGTTTCCAACACAAAGGAAAGCCAAGTTTGTATCGAGGGGTGATGGTCCTTTCCAAGTATTTGAAAGGATCAGTGATAACGCCTACAAGATTAATCTCCCTCCAAAATATCAAGTGCACAACACTTTCAATGTGTATGACCTCTTACTTATTGACACCATTGATGTTGATGAAGCCGCAAATTTGTGGTCAAATTCTTTTCAAGATGGAGAGGATGATATGGGTGTAAAGATCCCAAGGCCATTCACAAGGAGCCAAGCTCGCGAATTACAAAATCTACAAGGCATGCTCATGAAGATGGATGTGTTTGAGTGTGCCATGAGTTCATCCAAAGGAATGCATGTTTTGAAGTATGAAGAAGGACCTTAAAAACACTCCAAGGCCGCCTATTCTCTACACCCTAAGGGTGCCCATTCTTTGCTCTCATTAAGGGTGTCTTGGTCTTTTTATGTAATAGCTATAAATAGATTTTAGTAGGCTTATTTTCTCTTTGGTTACTTATTGATATTGAAAGACAAAACATTGAAACACCTTTCTTCTCTCTTGAGAGCTTTTAATTAGGACTAGGGTGAACTTCACTAGTGTTGATCTTTTGCTTAGAAACGTGAGTGTTTGGGGAGGTTGAGTTCCTCTTGTGTTTAAGTAAGATCTTGGTGTTGTTCATATGAGTCATAGGGATCTTAGTGTTTGAGACACACTTTGGTTCTTTTGGTTTGTATGTTCTTATGTCAAGATATCTATCTTATACCTTTATGCATTAGTTTGATGTTTTTCTTGCTTGTTCTCTTAGATTCAGTTTGAAATTGCTTCTTTAGGTCTAGTTTTCGTCTTGTTCTTGCGTTTTGTTGGCTGGTCATAGAGGCTTCGACTCTACTGCAACGATGTTAAACCGTTGCAATAGAAGTTATTGCGACGGTTTTATAATTCTATTGCAACAATTTTTTCCTATCTATGGCAAGTACTTTTAAAGCCTATTGCACTGATTTTGATAGCCTTTTGCAATGATTTTTGACTACCTATTGCAATAATTTCTTATACTATTGCAACGATTTATTGATCTATTGCAACGATTGTTGCCACATGTAATAAATTACATACATAATAAATTATATAATAAATAATTATCTACACATCACAAAACAAAATCATTCATTAATAATCACATAATCATTAATTACCCAAATGATTAGTTAAGTTTTTACATAGTATCAAGTTTGAGTCGCGATAAGTTTCAAGATATTCAATATCAAAAATATTGATAATAGAGCACCTATCAACAATCCCAAAATCTTCTTAAGCTCAATGTCTTCATCACTTTCTTCAGTTTGGACACCTACAGAAAAAAATAACTATCAAACAACTCAAAAGACTCAGATAGATTCAGGCTTTATAGCATAAGATTAGTTTGTCTTATATTGCTGGCTTTTGTTCTATTGCTGGAATAACATGCAAATTCATTCTCCAGTCTGTCTTATGTACTTAAAACTTGGAAATAGATAGGATTTTGGAAACTACAACTAAACTTGCAGGTAAAGAACACAAACTAAATGTTGTAGTAGGAACTCTACTTTGAGATCTCCAGATTAAGCAAACAGTCATCACTTCGGGACGAGTAAACAGAGCACATCTATTTCATGTAAAAATAAATAAAAATGAATGGAAAGTGTTAAAAATGGATGTTAGTTTAACTGGACCAAATTCAACTAAATACGAAAAGTGTTAAACATAGATGTTACCTGGCTATGTTACTTGAGTCACCCAACATTAAAGTATTCCAAGAAACCACATTCTTCTCTGATATTTCATCAAAGCAAATAGGATAAAATTGATTGTAATTCCAGGAAAAAGCCTAAGACAGATGGAAAGTTTGGTGGTAACTAGTAAGGTTTGATTAAAGGCAAAGTACGTGGTATCTAATGGAGTTTGGCTATTGTAAAGTAGATCTTAAGGCTTTCAAGTTTTATTCTGTCATACTAAAAAAAAATCATCATCTAATTTATCACACTTAACATAAAAGTCAAGTAAATCACTACCGACATATACATCAGATTCAAACTTTCTCTAAATCACTTTGGCATGAATGGACTCCCCAAGAAATAGAAACTGCTGGCTACTGCAGCAGTTTAGGGCACTCACATAAGTCGTATCAATAGGAAATACACCACTTACATATTTTCCTGAAAACAACCAACATTCTATCCGCTCTTTCAATCTTCGCTATTGCACCAACCAGAGTATTCCACGACACAACATCCTTAACAGGAACATCCTCAAGCATTTTCTCCATCATGCGTAAGTCGGAACATTTTGCGTACATGTTAATCAACGAATAACTCACTAAAATAGAGAAATTTAGTCCATTTTTCACTACCAACCCATGTAATTGTTCCCCTAATATTAAATCAATTTCTCCAACAAAACCGGACAATAAACCAACGAAAGTTCTCGCGGAAGGAGACATCATATCACTTGCTTTTTGTTTCAAAAGAGACTAGGTAACCCCGCGTCCGTATAGTCTTACTTAGAACAGAATATTTTTACTTGTAATGACCTCCTGAAGTTTAATACCCAAAGGGAAAAAACAATATTAAGGGACTTGATCAAGTAACCAAGATATGACGGAACAAAAGTATTAGCAGAACAAAAGTACAACATTGGCAACATAAACAGCAACAAAGATAATATGTCCCAGCATTATGGAGTTTGTAGCTCCCGTTACAGTGGGGTTCATCACTGAAGAATTCCCCGAACATGGTATATTCAGAAGCCATGATCTTTTCTAGAAACCACTACAGCACAAGAACTACTACTAGCAGGGCAGTCATATTATCTACCGCAGCTCAACAAAGTCAGTGTGTGAGACAAGTATGTGGTGCATCCAAAGGCAAACACTTGCATCTAGGCATTGACTTTCTATCATATAATCCCATTGAATCCACTCTTTGTGATGATGAGAGTAGTGGAGTTGGTGTACCGGGTATTGCTGGTGATGACGAGAATAGTGGAGTTCAGATCTGCATCATCTTATAAGTCCATAGTTAAGCTGGATAACTTCACTTCTAGTATTCCTTAGTTACACAATTATAAAAAACCTCTCAAGCATGTAACTTACATCAATCTCCTCCTTCCCTTTCAAAAAACCAAAAAAAACTTTTATTTTCATTTGTTATTTATGTCTTCTACCAGATTCTAATTATCTTGAAGATCAATATATCGATCTGGCTTTTATACTGAATATCGGGTAGCAAAACATTTTAAAAAGCCAGAAAAATATGAAATACCTCTCTCTGTCAAAACAAACCTAGCTCATTTTTTTCCAAAAAAAAACAAAAAATAAAGAAAGAAAAACAATATAGGATATTGATCTAGATGGCCGAAAACTATAAAGAGGAATTCTATCTAAGAACACAATGGGAGTAGGCACACTTTTGCAAAAGGATGTAAGCTGCTAAGCTTTTAGATGGAAAAGCTTAGCAGGCACACTTTTGCAAAAGGATGTAAGCTGCTAAGCTACTTCTGTATTTTCTAAATAACTGGGCTCTGATACCATTTGTAAGGGGGGTGCGGATTAGGTGTGATAATTTTGCTAGATAATAAATACGTAAATATGTAGGTATTTATTTTCATAATGAATATTATTGATTGGAATAATTTTCATTTTTATCTTCTTGACTTAAGGTGTTTTAATAATTCATATTTTAGATTAGATATTATCGTAATTAAATTATCTAGTGTTTTAGGATCCTCGTTAGTAATATATAACCTTTTGTATTCTAGGTATAAACTATATAGTTGGATTTCTATTTCTTTTAATGATTTATTCTTTTCGTAAGATGTATTCATTAATTTGTGTAGTTTATTATTTTATCCTGTAGTAATTGTAGAGTTACAGATTTCTGTATAATAATTTACCCTAATTGTACTGTAATGTATATCTAATTCGAGATTTTCAATGTTATTTATTATCTTGTGTTGTTCTTCTCGTAGTGAGTTTTTTACATTATATAAACTATCACATGTACTTTCTCCTAAATTTTCCAAGGTTTTTTCTATCCATATTAATTTTTCTTTTAGTTTCTCCATTATTTTTCTAATTCGATTTCTACAATTAATTTCGTCATTTAGATTATTTTGATTTTCTCTAGTTTTTCTTATATATTTTAACATTTTTTAATCTGAATAATATCCATCTGGGTAATTATCCAGGTATAACTGTGATATCCAATTCATAGTTTCAATTTCATAGTCTAATACTTTTTCTAATATTATTCTCTTAATATCTATAATTTCTATATCTCTAAGTATATATAAGATTAAGACTTTAAGATTATCTATCATTTAAAATTGACTAAATATTTTATTATAATATTTTGTAGTTGTTTGTTTTAATCTTATTAACTCTTTTATATTTTTACTAAGAAATTTTATATCTTTAGTTTCCATGTATTTGTCTAAATTTACTTTCATCTGTTTTTCTATTAACTGTATGTTTCTCATATCTTTTTCCAAAAATTCTAGATATATGTAATTTATCATGGTAAGTATTTGTAAGAGTAGTTAGGTAGGTATGGTATGTAATTTATTCTAGTCATATAATATTTACCAAATGCTTTTTCTAATATGATTTTTCTTATATCTACTACTTTTATATCCTTAAGTGCATACAAAATGAGTATTTTAAATTTATCTACCATTGTATCAGATAAATAATTATTCATTTTCATAAAATTGCTATTTTCAAAATATTCCCTTCAATCATGTACATAACAAAATATGGTCATCTTAGATTACTATATACTAGATTATTCTTAAATAACATGTTCTTCGGTCACTATTAGCATGGTAATCTGATATTTTCCCTTAAACAGCGTCTCTACTCTGGTTACTCCCCACAACGGCTTCTTGCCTTATTGGTTTCACCTTTAGGATGGCATAGTTCTTAGGGATTTTTCTTCGTTTCCACTTTGCTAATAAACTTCTTAACACATTATTCTTCGAATAATTCTACTATAAAGTAACTAATATGAATTTATTTTATCATACCATGATTGTTGGGAATTATGGATTTAGCTATTCATAATCATAAATAAATATACCTGTTCGGGTAGATTTGATATTTCTGAGTTTTGTTCCTCCATAGATTTTTCCATTGAAATAAATCTGTTTTTTAATAACTAAGCAAAATATTTTTAATGGGCAGGAGAGAATTTTTACTTCAACACATGAAGGCTTGCTTTGCAATGCCTTCAGTTTCTTTCATTTATAGAATGAAAATCTTTACAAAGTCTTTACATGAGTCTTTAAACGTTTAAAAAATTCTAAAATAGCCTTTTGAAAAGTCAAAAAGGCTAGGAGGCTAAAAAAGAAAAGTCTATACAATAAGAATTAAGTGTCATAGCCTTTAAAAAAGGCTAGGAGGCTAAAAAGTAAAGTCTAGTCTATACAATAATTCTAATAATTCTAATAATTTGACGTAAATAATTTAATATCTTGTCTTCTTCCATTGGTATCTTCTCGTTGTCGTATTTGTTGCTTCTTATCTTATCTTTCCAGCTAGCATGCTTATTTTGATTCTTTTATTCTAGTTGAACTTCTGGGACTATATTATCTTCTCCATTACATTTTGAACATTGATGGTCTGGATATTTATGTCCAATTAACTTGCAATATCTGGTTAGTAATTCTTCCGAAATAAATTTTTCTCTAATGGCTCTGGCGATAGGTTTTTTCTCTGGATTGAGTAAAGTCAAGATCCATTGCCTAACGTCTTCCATATCTGCTTCTCGTAGTTCCTTTGAATTTGAGTATATTATTACATTACCTCTTGAATAATAACTCCATATGGGATTTCTGTTGCGATAATTATTTGCTAATTCTTGAAGAATCGTAGATAGTCCAATAATTCTCTTATTTGCATAAAAATTTGGTATCTCAATTCTAGGTATTTCTGGTTGTTGAGTAATATCTTCTGGTATAATCATATCTCGGGTCATTCCTATTTTTACAACTTGTATAGGTGATTTAACTTCATCATACAATATCTCTGCTGGTGCCGTATAAAATTTTATAAAAAATAGGTTACATTTGGTTATTCTTTTAAAAATGTTAAATGAATCATATATTTATGGTATATTGGATATTTCATTTCCGTCTTGGGTATATATGGTGCTAAGTAGTCCATATTCGTAACAGGTTTTAACTAGACCTGATTTGGCTTTGGGCAAAGCAATTAGCTTATTGTATTCGGTTAGCTTTTAGGTTATGTAATTCGTATGTGGTTCTTGGATGTTTATAGCTCTGGGGTTGGTATTTAAGAAGGTTTGTATTTTGTAAATATTTTCTATGTATGTTCGGGCTGTATAGTTGTAGGTCTTTTTGTCTTGGTTTAGACTTTCTCGGTATGTGGTAATTTGTGGGGTATAAACATAGAATCTTTTGGTGTATTTGGGATAAATGGTTTATCAAATAGCTTGTTTAGGTTCATATTTGTATTTTTCCTAACTCCTTTGCTTGTACCTGCAGAAGTAGATTGATAAACGTTATGGGTTTTATGGAGTATCCCAACGTCTCCTTCTAGCTCTGGAATTTTAATGTCTTCCGATCGACATAGCTCTGCACACTGCTGAGTTAGCTGATTTGTAGCTATAAACTTCAGTTTATCTTCATTAGTCTTTAGCTTTTCTATCTCATTACTCATACTGTCCACTTTCATTGAAAGCGTAGTTAGGGTGTTGAGTATTTTTTCTAGAGTATCTTCTTCTATTATATCAGTCTGTGTAGTTTTGTCTTGATATGTAATCTGCAATAACATTTTTGTTAGTACTAATTACTTCAATTGTAAATGTAAAATTTAATATATTCAATACTAGTCTCCGAATTTCTTTTGTTGTAACTGAATTTTGTATTTTCTTTGTTAGCCACCAACGTACCTGTGTATTATCTGTTCGTACAATAAACTTGTTATATACAATATATGACTCAAATGCTAATAAACATTTATATAATGAGCATAATTCTTTTCTATTTATTTCCCATTTTATTTCTGTTTCATTAAATGTACCTGAGTAGTATCTACAGTGGTGTTCTAATTTTTCTTCTTCATATTTATATTTAAGTACTCCTCCATAACTACATTCACTAGCATCTGCTTCTACTATATATATGAATTTTCTATTTTCATCTGGAAATTGTAATTTTGGTAATTCTTTACAAAGTATTTTTATTTTCTGAACTTATTTTTTATCTTCTTCGTTATAATTATATTTTACATCCTTTTTTAATTTTTTCTGTAAGGGCTTTAGATTTTCTGCTAATTTTGGTATATATTCTCTTTCTTGGTTTACTAATCCTAAAAATGATTGTAATTTCTTTTTTGTATCTAATTCTTCTTTCGAATTTATTATTTTTTGTACTATATGTTGTTGCATTTTTACTCCACTTTTATCTATTTGTATTCCTAAAAATTCTATCTGATTTTTCATAATTTCAGCCTTCTTTTTACTTAAACTTATTCTCGATTTTTCTATTATTTCCGTAAATTGAGGTGCTATTTTATCTTTGCAACATGCTAAATTTCTATGAAATTTATATATGAAATTTCAGAGAATGAAACAGATAATGAAATAGATAGTGAATTAGATGAATTAAATGACTGAAGAAGATATAAAAATAATATAGGAAAAAGAAATCTATAAAGACCATATAGGAAAAAGAAATCTATAAAGGAATGTACTTGTTATAATTGCGGAAAAATAGGACATTTAGCTAGAGATTGTAAATTACCTAAAAATCCAAAAAATAAACAAATATCAGAAATAAAAATAGAAAATATAGAATATATGTAGATAGATTATATAGATTACGAATTAGAAAGTGAAGACAGTATATATGAAATTTCAGAGAATGAAACAGATAATGAAATAGATAGTGAATTAGATGAATTAAATGACTGAAGAAGATATAAAAATAATAACAAAAGAAGAATATTTAAATGACGAAGGAACAGATCAAAAAATAATATTTGATAACAATGTATTTGATGAAATAAAAGGAAAAGAATTAGACTTAAGTGTAGAAAAAATATTTAAAATACCAACAATAAAAAATATATTTACTAGAAAAAAGAAAGAATATTATGTAGTAAGCCAAAAAGAACATGTAATAGACTGTAGATATGCAAAAGGTAAAGCTAGTATACCACTAGTAACAAAAAGAATAATTAATAAAGAGATAAACGATACAAAAAGTAGAGACCCAATAAAATATGTACACCTTGGAGGTACAGAAATATTAATAAAAGCATGCTTTAGAGAAGGAATAAATACACCAATAGAATTATATTTAACAGATGATAGAATTATAAAACCTATAGAAAAAAGTATAATAACTGTCATAAAAGGAAATTTAATATACCAAAAATTTTAATTTATAATAAGTGTGAATTATTCAGTAGCAGTAACGGATAAAAATATAGACAAATCATTAGTATTATATTGGAAAATATTAGGAATAGAATTAACCCCAGGAAGTAAACTATTTACGGCAAGATGTAAAAATCTATATGTGTTAACAACAAAACATAAAATAACGGGAAAAAATAAAATTAATAAAATACAAATAGAAAGCCCTTTTGAACAATTCGTAAAAACAATTGATAATAATGATTATAGTTACAGAAATATAGACATAGAAGAAGATCTAGAAATAATAAATGATAGAATAAGTACAACAAAAAGAACAGCTTATGATAAACCGGAATCATCAAGCTCATCAAAAAGAACAAGTTATAAAACAAGTTCAATGGATAATTCAAACCAATATTACATAACAGGAAAGGTAAATGAAAAAGAATATTTAATACTCTTAAATACAGGACAAGAAGAAAATTATATAGCAAAATATCTAGTAAAAAATGAGGAAATAAAAACTGCCAATAATATATGCCCAGATCTACCAAGAAGTTTAATAAATACTAAAAATATAGCAGAAAAAAAAATAATAGGAATAAGAAAAATAAAAATAGAATTTGAAGTAAAAGAAGAAATGCAAAAAACAGACATAATACTAGGAATAAAATGGCTAGAACAAGTAAAACCATATAATATAGAACATACACAATTAACTATAACATATAACAGAGAGAAATTATTCTTAAGAAGAGCTTTAACATAAAATGAAAATATATGTATTAATGAAGATAGTAGTAGAAGGATATTACAAGCTATTTGATAAACCATTTATCCCAAATACACCAAAAGATCCTATGTTTATACCCCACAAATTACCACATACCGAGAAAGTCTAAACCAAGACAAAAAGACCTACAACTATACAGCCCGAACATACATAGAAAATATTTACAAAATACAAACCTTCTTAAATACCAACCCCAGAGCTATAAACATCCAAGAACCACATACGAATTACATAACCCAGAAGCTAACCGGATACAATAAGCTAATTGTTTTGCCCAAAACCAAACCAGGTCTAGTTAAAACCTGTTACGAATATGGACTACTTAGCACCATATATACCCAAGACGGAAATGAAATATCCAATATACCAGAAATATATGATTCATTTAACATTTTTAAAAGAATAACCAAAGGTAACCTATTTTTTATAAAAATTTATACGGCACCAGCAGAGATATTGTATGATGAAGTTAAATCACATATACAAGTTGTAAAAATAGGAATGACCCGAGATATGATTATACCAGAAGATATTACTCACCAACCAGAAATACCTAGAATTGAGATACCAAATTTTTATGCAAATAAGAGAATTATTGGACTATCTATGATTCTTCAAGAATTAGCAAATAATTATCGCAACAGAAATCCCATATGGAGTTATTATTCAAGAGGTAATGTAATAATATACTCAAATTCAAAGGAACTACGAGAAGAAGATATGGAAGACGTTAGGCAATGGATCTTGACTTTACTCAATCCAGAGAAAAAACCTATCGCCAGAGTCATTAGAGAAAAATTTATTTCGGAAGAATTACTAACCAGATATTGCAAGTTAATTGGACATAAATATCCAGACCATCAATGTTCAAAATGTAATGGAGAAGATAATATTGTCCCAGAAGTTCAACTAGAATAAAAGAATCAAAATAAGCATGTCAGCTGGAAAGATAAGATAAGAAGCAACAGATACGACAACGAGTAGATACCAATGGAAGAAGACAAGATATTAAATTATTTACGTAAAATTATTAGAATTATTAGAATTATTGTATAGACTAGACTTTACTTTTTAGCCTCCCAGCCTTTTTTAAAGGCTATGGCACTTAATTCTTATTGTATAGACTTTTCTTTTTTAGCCTCCTAGCCTTTTTGACTTTTCAAAAGGCTATTTTAGAGTTTTTTAAACGTGTAAAGACTTTGTAAAGATTTTCATTCTATAAATGAAAGAAACTGAAGGCATTGCAAAGCAAGTCTTCATGTGTTGAAGCAAAAACTCTCTCCTGCCCATTACAAATATTTTGCTTAGTTATTAAAAAACAGATTTATTTCAATGGAAAAATCTATGGAGGAACAAAGCTCAGAAATATCAAATCTACCCGAACAGGTATATTTATTTATGATTATGAATAGCTAAATCCATAATTCCCAACAATCATGGTATGATAAAATAAATTCATATTAGTTACTTTATAATAGAATTATTCGAAGAATAATGTGTTAAGAAGTTTATTAGCAAAGTGGAAACGAAGAAAAATCCCTAAGAACTATGACATCCTAAAGGTGAAACCAATAAGGCAAGAAGCCGTGGTGGGAAGTAACCAGAGTAGAGACGTTGTTTAAGGGAAAATATCAGATTACCATGCTAATAGTGACCGAAGAACATGTTATTTAAGAATAATCTAGTATATAGTAATCTAAGATGACCATATTTTGTTATGTACATGATTGAAGGGAATATTTTGAAAATAGCAATTTTATGAAAATGAATAATTATTTATCTGATACAATGGTAGATAAATTTAAAATACTCATTTTGTATGCACTTAAGGATATAAAAGTAGTAGATATAAGAAAAATCATATTAGAAAAAGCATTTGATAAATATTATATGACTAGAATAAATTACATACCATACATACCTAACTACTCTTACAAATACTTACCATGATAAATTACATATATCTAGAATTTTTGGAAAAAGATATGAGAAACATACAGTTAATAGAAAAACAGATGAAAGTAAATTTAGACAAATACATGGAAACTAAAGATATAAAATTTCTTAGTAAAAATATAAAAGAGTTAATAAGATTAAAACAAACAACTACAAAATATTATAATAAAATATTTAGTCAATTTTAAATGATAGATAATCTTAAAGTCTTAATCTTATATATACTTAATTCTTAATTCTTAATTGCTCTAAACATTAAGAAAACCTTGCTTGTTCCGGTCAATCAGCTCCTCTCTTTCCTAAAGAAATAATGTAAATCGCCAAACAATATAAGCAAAAGAACACCAAGCTTATCATACATGGCTTACCACAAAACCACTACAAATACTACATTCATTAATTTAGTTTGTATGTAGAAAACATGCTAACTGAAACAAGCCAATAAACAACAAAAAGAGGATAACTTAAAATATTTCTTACAATTTCAAATGATTTATATAAACAAAGAATAAGATGTTGGTATGAACATGGGATGACACAACAAGCAAATTTCACCTTTGATACATACTTGATCACAAATTTGAGAACATGAAAAAAGCCATAACCATGAATACTAATTTGATGCTAGCATGCTCCATGCTATCACTCAATTTTTGAGTAGGCACACTTTTGTAAAAGGATGTAAGCTGCTAAGCTTTAAGGTGGAAGATGGAATAATTTTGAAAAGTCAAAAGAGAGACATTGCAACATGACAACTAGATCCCAGGTTGGAGAGTTGTATGTACAAAATACGACAAATAGCAAGCTCAATGTCCAAATTTAAGGATAATAATAGCCTTCAACACACTCTAAATTTACCAAAATTGGGTACTCTTCTAATGTCTACCGGCGATTAGAGAAAATAGAAAAGAGAGATTGAGCTAATCCCAAACAAGTCGGATTAACTACTATGCCTAACGTGTAGTGGTACTCCGATACTTACCACGCAGTTAATGTGGCGATTTGATAACAAAGGCAACAACTTTTTTCCCAAAGACATGAAGAATATGCATATGTTTGCAAATGGAAGTTTATGAAATCAAACAACGTTATATTTCATTCAACCAAGTCCAATATCATAGTGTTGTTTTACTATAATTCCAGTGAAAAAGAATATGAACTCAGTCAATGAGGAAAAACTTTTTTGTGAGTCTATATTCTAGTACAATGGTTTTTACATTACAATTACCTTAAAGCCATTGTCAATTAAGGATTAATGCAGTTAAAGAGGCTCAACTGATACGAGCAGCATTACCCGGTGCTATTGGAGTTCACTCTGTCCAGTTTACCGTCTTTTGTCTAATTGGTTTTCAAGTCAGCATCGTTTTTTCTCGTGATCTGTGAAGCCCAATGACAAGTCTAGAGTGTGCTTTCATTTAAATCTTGTCTTTCTGGAGGTTTATCCTCTGGATCCTGATCATGCGTAAAAAGGCAATTAAAAGAAGCTCATGCACATTATACTCACAAAGTTAAGAATATAGCAAAAGGAAGAAACAAAACCAGAAAAAACTGCGTGGTTGATAAGAAAGTATGCTATTGTTTTCATTTTTGAAGAAAAAAAAGGCGAAAGGGGAAAAGTAGTTGGCTTAAAACAGAAGAGAACTTCTCAAGAAATTTTTTTCGCATATGGAGACAATTCAAGGAAGACCTTCAAGTAATTTTTCATGTGTCCTATGGGAGATATAAAAGTAGGGATTATATTTCGTAAATGAGGTTTCTTCATCATATCCAACAATCGAAAAATTAATTATTTTTACTTGAAGCAGAGTCCTATATCTTTTCTATGCCCCTCTATTTGTGTCTCTATTTCCCTCAACCTGCAACATTTCTTCCTATTTAACCAACAAATCAGTAGTGGACCAGAACTTCCCTTGTCAACCATCAAAGCTCTCATTCTGGCACAGGAAAACATAAGCCCTCAGCTTCACTGCTATGTAACACAGCGGAGAAAAAGAGCCAGGAGCTTCTAGTGAAGGGTAAGTGAAGCACCGTATTCGTGTTCTCTGAAGCGACTTCTGGTTCTAGCCAGCATCACGAGTTTTTGGAAGAGACAAAGGAAAAACCCAAGTATTGATCGCCATCTCTATAGAAAAACACACAGAGAAATTTATATTAACTACTATGCCTCAATCCCAAATAAGTTGGGTTAACTATATGAATCCTCATTCCCAGGACAACATTATACAAAATAAAAGATAAATCTCTGACAGTTTTAAAAGACTCCATAAAAGCTAACATGACTAAACTTACTGCCAACTCTTAAGGTAAATTTATTGGAACACTGATATCCTCTAAAACTTTCACTTCAAGATGAAAGATCCCATCTCAATTCAAGGTACGAAGATACAAGACATGGTTTTACTGCACTACTCCCATCTTATTTTTTAATTTTTTTTCAGATTAGTAAATAGAAAATGACAAGAAAATTAAGAAAAAGAATTAGATGCACACCAATCATTTAACAAGCTTCATCACCAGTTTCAGTAGTACCCAACAAGCTTCGATTTCTTCAATCCCTGATTTCCAATTTCACCCTCAAAATTCAATTTCCTTGTCACAGCTAATCAAATTGCCCTCTTGAGTAACGATTTCTACACAGGCGCTTCGAAAATCAAATATCTGAGAAACAGTTTTTGATTTACCTGAGAATGGGTTATCAATTTATCATTTATCTGAGAAATTAGTTTTGAATTAACCTGAGAAAAGGGTTTTTTTATGAGAAAAAAAAAAGAGAGAGAAAAACGCAATAAGGGTTTTGATACTTTTATGAGAAAGAAAGAGAGAGAAAAAAATTTTGTTTTGGCAGTATTAAGTGAAATATTGTGGAGGAAATTAATAATAAGTGATGCAATAAATGATTTTTTTCTCATTTAAGTTTTTCTCATAGATGCTTTTATGATGATGGTTCAAAAAAGGATTGTTATATATATATTTATTGTAACGGTTTATTTTCAATAGCAACGATCACAGTGTTAATAAAATTATTATTTTTGACAATGATTAAAAATATTGTAATAGAATATCTATGGCAATGAATTTACAATCGTAGTCAATTTCTGGTAGTGTTTAAGCTAATTAGGAGAAAAATATTGGAAGGCACCCTATGCAGATGAGAATATAACATTGAGAAAATATGGAGACAATGATGAGCATAAATTTTTAAATTAAATAATATATTTAGCCAATTATAATAAGTCACGTGGCTTTTTAAAAATTGAAAAGGAAAAAAAGATATCAGGGTAATGAGTCAAAAAAATAAGTCATTTTCCATAAGTTGGGGTATTTTTAGCCCTCATCTATAACTCAAATATTTTGCTAAATGCATTAGAAAATGATTAATTAATTTTTTAAACTGAATATGATATATACGTGTACATCTATTTTTAGTATAGAAAACAAGTAAAAGTAGACGGAAGAGTATTAATCAACACGGCATCTTTCTGAATATGATACTCTAATTCTCCCGTTTTCCCACTTTGTATCATATTAACAATGTGGGAGCTTTAGGCAACACAAGAGTGAATATGATAGAACTCTTCCTCTTACTGAGAAAGTCAAAACATAAATTGACAGAGATAACAATAGGTAGAAGCCAATCGTGCCTTTAAGGTAGAAGTACTTCAAAATTTTAAGCTTTGTCCACTTGTGTACAAGCATCATCAAATTAAATTAGAGTATATTAATAAACTATCTGAAGTAATAAGTGTCCCGATTATCTTGCATTTGGTTTTCCTTATTGCTAATCAGTCATGTTCATAGTTGGGGCCTCTTTATATGCACTCCTCATGTGTTGAGGCTCAAGTTTGATCTGTGAGTACTTTGCTGATGCAGACCACTTTAAGAGTTAGATATTTTATTTCATATACAGTTAATACAATTTCGTGTTTAGATATTTGGTACAACTAATTCTTTAAATTTAAAATCAATGTAATCAGATTTAACCACAACTTTTAACTTTTTGGTCTGGCCAATGAAAAAAATGAGGTTCTAACTCGCCTGAAAGTAAAGTAAATTAAGATCGATTATCCTAAAGTGTGCATAATTTTGTATTTATCGACATTACTCTAATTATGATAGAGAAATAGAATTTGTTTTGTGTACTATTAGATGGCACTGTACAAGCTCATCTCCACCCAACTTGAGAGTTTTTGCTATAAATGCAGAACGCCTGCATTCCCATTTTCATCACACTCAACTAGCTTTAGTAACTGAGAGACGAACAAACAAAAAAGCTTAAGAAAAGAGAGAGATGGAAGGTTCCTGTAATAACCGTTGCCATTTTCTCACTGTCTTTCTTATTTTAGTAGCCTTTACTACATTCATGGAGTCCGCTTCAGCAGCAAGGCCAGTTGCCAGACGTACTAATACAGAGTTTATAAGAACATCTTGTAAGTCAACAACTTATCCCAACCTTTGTTTCAGCTCTTTATCAAGCCATGCAAGTGCTATTGGAGTTTCCGCTCATCTTATGGCCCATGCTGCCCTCACCATCAGCCTTGAAACAGCACAGTCAACATCTGCCATGATGATGAAGGTGGCACATGGTCAAGGCATGACGAAAAGAGAGGTTGGCGCCATGAGCGACTGTGTGGACGAACTAGGTGACACAGTCAGTGAACTGAGAAAGTCTTTGGGTGAAATGAAGCAACTAAGAGGAAGAGATTTTGACCTGAAAATGAATGATATTCAAACTTGGATAAGTGCCGCCTTGACCAACGAGGACACCTGCACTGAGGGGTTCGGTGGAAAAGTCATGAATGGGAAAGTTAAGACAGTAGTAAGGGGAAAGATACTGGAAGTTACACACATGACAAGCAATGCGTTGGCTTTGATCAACAGCCTTGCCGCCCTTCATGGCTAAAGCAAATGTTCATTTACAACGTATATATACAGTATTGTTAGTCTTTCACCAATTGTACTAAATTAGTTCTTTTTCATTGATTCCTGCAGTAGCAGGGCCTCCGCTTTAGGTGATTGTGTCATGATCTATATGCTTTTATAGAAAAGGTAATATTTGTGAATGATATATGGAGCAACAACAATATATAATCTTAGATATATAACTCCAGCGTATTCCCCGTTCACTCTTAGTTGCAACGAAGAGTGAGACTGCAGTCAATCAAAAAGGTGATTTAAATTGCAAATGTGACAGTAGAATGCTTAGGACTGTGCGGTCAAATCCAACTAAAAGCACCTCAAGAGCTAAAAAGAAAACAAATCCGATTAAAATCAAGTATATAAAAGATATCAAGTTCAGCCTCCTGCCACTACATGTGGCAACGTATTTTCATGATGAGTCAAGTTTGGGGAGTAATTTTCTAGAATTTAGAAACATTAAAGAATTCTTGTTGTTTTGAAGAAAAATAATTCAAAAGAATTTTTCAAGTTTCCAATTTTTTTAAGCAGATAGGCTAGCTTAAGATTTGATTACTATTCTATTTTATAATTTAGACCCTCTTTAATAAGCAATTCGAAATTTTTTACATACTTCACAAAAACTATTTCTCAACCAAACACCAAGAAAGAAAAAGTATTTCAGTTTTGTGTTAGTTTTTAGCTGAAAAATAATTCTGCAAAAAAGATATAAAATTTAATAAGAATCTTCATCATAAAATTGTGAAATGTTAACGACATAGGAACTCTATACAGGTTTCGACGTACTTGATAGAATGTTTGAGCGAAATAACCTATCTGTTCTAAGAAATAAGGCCACATCTTAGACATGAGTCAATTACTATCTTGTTTTTTTTTAGTACTAATATTTAGGCACATGGATCGGTATCTTTCAAATAGCTTTCAAGGGAGGGCAACACACTTTGTTTTCATTTTGTTTGGAAGGGGATTATAAATCACATGCTACACTAAATTTTGTTGTACAATAGGTTTCATAACTATAACCACAGTGTGTGTGGGGGGGTGGGGTGGGTATAAGATCACATGCTACACTAAATTAATCACAGTTGTGTGGGAGGGTTTGGGTGGGGGGAGGAGGGGGTGGGGGGAGGAGGGGAATACGATACGATCACATGCTACACTAAATTTTGTTGTCGACTAGCGTTTCTTAACTATTAGTCCCTCAATTGCAATTTATGTAATGTAAGTTTAAAAAAGAAAACTTTTAAAATTTGTGATCTAAATAAATCATAAATATTTATGTGGCTAAATCATCTGATAAAATGGACATTATAAAGTTAAATTATTAATACATGTAGAAAATTCTTTTTAAAAATAATTCATAAAAAAAGTGTATCATATAAATTAGGAGAGAGATAGTATTAAACTTTGTTGTCGAACAGCGCTTCTCAATTGCAAATTACCATGTAAAACGACCCATGCCTACATGTGGATCTAGTGAGCCCCATTTTGAGTGAGTGGTACTTCTGAAAATATTTTTCTGGAAAATGAGTCATTTTCTTACTCGTTCGGTTCGTTCGGTTCAAATATAGTTGTTCACTATTAATTTGATATATATATTAAAAATAATAAATAATAATAAATAATAAAAGTAATTTTATTATATCATCTTTTAAATATAATTGATTTAATGCTTTAAAAATGTGTTGGTAATGACTATAATTAATAGCTAAAGGTAAAATAAATAAACTATGCATTAATTTTTCAAACTTGGTACGGAGAGAGATAGAGGTAGGCCAAAAAAGTATTAGGGAGAGGAGTTTAAACAATACATGACGCATATTCAGGTTACTGAGAACATGATCTTAGATAGAGGAATATGACGAACGTGTATTAGAGTAAAAGGTTAGTCCTGTAGAAATATTGTCGTACACTAGTCGCAATATGGTACCATAGAGTTTAGCAGTAGATATTCATCTTTGTTGTCGTTTATTATGTTTTAATTATTGCACTATTTTATGGCTGACTATTGTTTTTACGATAGATTCCACACTGTCCTGTGTTGACATATTATTTCAATGTGTTCCTCTTCTTCATATCTGAATTTGCTATACTTAGACGAGGGTCTTTCGGGAATAATCATTCTACCTATCTGAGGTAGTGATAATGTATGTTCACATTTTACCCTCCTCAAACCTCACTAGTAAAATTTTACTGAAAAGATATGTTGGATATCTATCTTTAGTAACATTAGTAAGTATTGTTGGATGGAAGGAGTATTTATTTTCTTGTATTTGATCGTAAGTAAAAATTAAAGTCTCAAAAATATTTGTATATAATCTAGACAAATATTATGAACTATGAGATTGAAGAGTAAGGTGTGGGTTAGGAAGAGATAATTAATGCGGAATGTTACTTGTAGATTTTGTTTTTTCCTAGTTCCTCTACGAAAAACATTTTTTTCATTTTTTTTAGAAATTCTCCTTTTTTAGAGAAAAAAATTTCCAAAAAATTTGACTGTCCAAATGCTACAAAATTTCCTCCATACAAAACACACCTTTCATGTTGCACATAAGCACTATACCCAATGATACGAGCGCAAAGAGTACAAGATCTTTCTCAAAGGACCAAGTTCGGATTTACAAGATGGGTGAAGGGCCTTTGAACCATTTCAAAGGATTACCCAAGTTGAATAGAGGAGAAGGAGCCTTACACTCCATAGGCGCCTCACTTAAAGGGAATTTTGGTCTCTTACACTTAAAAACTCACACTCAAGAGGCGCCTCACCTTTAAGCTTCATTAAAGGCATTATGGTTTTTTGATACCTCTCTTTTACACTCTATAGGAGCACCCTTTCATTAAGGATAGTTTAGTCTTTATGTAATAACTATAAATAGACATTTAGGCTTCTATTTTTCATTAGCTTTTGATGAATATTGAGTAAACTCTTTTGTGAGCAGTGTTTCTAGTGTAGGACTTGAAAAAGTCATTGAAACTAGGGCATCTTTGAGTGTGGAATCACTTGGGTTGCAAATTGACTTAGAAATGTTGGTGCTTGGGGAAGCTTGAGTCCTTTTGTGTCAACATAAGAGTATGGTGTTTTTATTACAAGCATTAGTAGGTTTTGGTGTTTGATATACACATTGGTTCCTCTCAACTTCTTTTTTATTTTACTTTAATTTTTTATTTTTATTTTTATTTTTTTATGTTCTTTTTAATTTTTCTCAACCCTTACTTTTTTTCTTTACACCTCTCAACGTCTACTTTTATAAAAAAAAATTATTATTTTTTTATTTTATTTTTTCTTTTTAAATTTTTCTCAATCTTTATTTTTTTTTAATATTTATCAACCTTTATTTTTTTTCATTCTCTCTCAACTTCTACATTTTCTTTGATTTTTATTTTTTTAATATTTTTATTCATTTTCTTCTTTTTCTGCAATTCTTATTATTTTTGTTCTTTTCTTCGATTTCTTCCATTCAAGTTACATCTCATGAGCAAGAGTTGATACTATCACATTATAAAAGCAAGACTTATGACTTTCAAACAACAAGTTACGTTTCATGGGTAAGAGTTGACACTACCACATTGTAGAGGCAAGACTTATGACTTTCAAACAATAAGTTATGTTTCATGGGCAAGAGTTGACACTATCACATTGTATTTAGATTTATGAGATATTTTATAACTCTTACCTTAAGGGCAAGACTTAGCTCAGGGACTTTCAAACAATAAATTATGCCCCACAGGCAAGAGTTGACTCTACCACGTTATGTTTTCATTTATGAGATGTTCTACAACTATTGCCTTAGAGGCAAGACTTGGCTCAATGACATTCAAACTACAAATTATGCCCCACGGGCAAGAGTTGACTCTACTACATTATGTTTTCATTTATGAGATGTTCTACAACTATTGTCTTAGAGGCAAAACTTAACTCAATGACTTTCAAACTACAAATTATGCCCCACGGGCAAGAGTTGACTCTACCACGTTATGTTTTCATTTATGAGATGTTCAACAACTATTGCCTTAGAGGCAAGACTTAGCTCAAGGACTTTAAAACTACAAATTATGTTCCACGGGCAAGAGTTTACTGTACCACGTTATGTTTTCATTTATGAGATGTTCTACAACTATTGTCTTACAGGCAAGACATAGCTCAAAGACTTTCAAACAACAAATTATGCCCCACGGGCAAGAATTGACTCTACCACGTTATGTTTTCATGCCCTTGAATTTGCTTTGATGTCAAAAAAAGAAGATCTCTTTTCGGATTATCCAATTTTTTATTTATTAGCAAAATATAATAGAAGTAGAGAAAATAGAAAAAAACAATCAAACAAAATAGAGAAATAAAAAAAAAAAGATTAAGAAAAAAATGAAGAATTCAAAAAAATTGAGAAGAATAAAAATGAGAAAAAAATAAAAATAAAGTTTGAGGAAATTGAGGGGGAAAAAAGAGAAATGATAAAAATAAAAAAAATAAAATAAATAAAGGTTAAGACAAATGAATTAAAAAAATGAAGAAATAGATAATGTTTGAGAAAAAAGAGAAAAAAAAATAAAGTTTGAGACAAATGAATTAAAATATGAAAATAAAATTAAAGGAAAAATAAAAAAAGTGAAAATAATAAAAATAAAAATAGAATTTGACAGACAAATGAATATGAAAAATTTAAAAATATTTGGAACGTAGAAGGCAAAATTGTACTTGTATTATACTAAAAATGGAAGGAATACTAGTCTTTAAAGACTTTTTTTATTAGGGTCAAAATTCAAAGTCACTCGCTATTTAGGCTATAGCATGTAATTTCCTGCTTTTTTGTGCAACCTAATGTATATTCTGTCCACCAAGTCTAGGACAGATATGAAGAAATCACCTAGAATCACCTAGTGTTTCGTTTTTGTTGGGATTTAAACCTGAGACCTCATGATTCTCAACCCATTTCATTAATCACTAGGTCACACCTTTGGTTGCCTCTTTAGTCCACTTTTTTTAAACGTAAATATTGTATTAGATCTCACATGATGAGTAAACAGTGGTACATAGGTAAATTCCATGCCCGGAAGCATCTGATTCAGGTTAGCGAAAAGGCAGAGTCACATTATTCAGCAAATCAATTTAGGTACTTAAAAATTTTTGGTGGGTTAATTGAACTAGAAAAGGTTCCCTTGCTCATCTCGTTTCTGAAGGGACTAGGAGCCAGTGTTCTGGAATGCGAGTACATCATCGCATTATGCAGTGATGCGATGCAAGGCTTTACCGCTTAGAGTAACTGATGGGAGGCTATTTAAAAAATGCAGACGCATAACTCTGTGATGCGAGATGCGAGCCGATGCGTTCACATCGTGTTGATTTTATTTGTAGGGCCATTTTTAAATTACAAATAAAAGAGTGGGGTCAATAAAGTTAAAAAATAGTTAAATCACTGTTGCCTTCACTTCTGCGAATTTTTAGTGTTAGCTCTGAGTCGCGACTTCACTGCTGCAGCCTCTTTTCTTCTTCACTAAGATTTTATGGTAATTTTTCTTTCTTCTTTCTTCTTTCGTCTTCCTTCTTCTTTCTTCTCTGTTTTCCTGCTTTTCACTGTTGTGACTTCACTCGTCTTCTTCTTCTTCTTTTCACTTCTGTTGTTCACTGCTGCGATCAGTTACTATTTTGATCTATTTTCTTTTTCTCTGTTTTTCACTTCTACTCCCCACTTCTTCTTTTTTTCTCTGATTTTGGTGATCAAACCTGTGATTTTAATGTTTCGTTCTGCTTATATATATCGTCTTTATTATTGTTTATATAGTTGTTGTGGTCATTTCAGGTAAGACTTACTATTTGGATGCTACTTTTTTTTTTACAATTGCGCTTCACTTTAATGATGCGATCGCATCACTTTACACATCATGTAATGTGTGATGCGCCTTGCCCTTTTTTTCCACATCACGCTTCCCTGAACACTACTAAGAGCTCTAAACTCTGTTAAAGAGTTGATCCTTGATGGAAAATGGAATTTGGCTAAATTAAATTTGTTTCTCCTTGATAACATCATTTCTCGCATTAATGACATTGAGATTGGAAATCAAGACAGGGAAGATCAAGTGTTTTGAGACCTCACAGACAGTGGAAAGTACTGTAAAAAAACAACTTGGCATCTAGTAAGAACTACCAGACCTGAATTGTACCAGCGACCATAAAGAACAAAGGATGTTCTCTAAATGAGAAAATAAAGAAAATACTGCAAAGTAAAAGGTAAACAACAACATAATACCAAGTGTAATCCCACAAGTAGTATCAAGTGTAAAGTTATAATGAAAGTACAAACGGGGCAGGCCCGAGATGAAGGTTGGGGCAAGTCTTGGCGATAGGTTGAGCCAAGAAAAAATTAGAAAAAAATTCCTAAATGGGGCAGGGCAAAACGTGTCCAACTTTTGGGGGGGTTTGGGCCACAGGTGACAAAAGAGTTTTAAAATGAGGTGTAGGTGACACAAGTCTTAATTATTAGTTGGAGGTGACAATTACTTTATTATGTATTAAGAAAGTTGGGAAAGTTTTAAAATAATCCACAAGTTTTTAAATTTACACTTTGATCCCAATGTATACCTAAAATAATTGGAAACGGAGGGAAAAAACGTCTTTCTCTCTCTTCTTATCCATTGTTGTTTTCTCTCTCTTAGCAATTTTTGTTGTTAATTGTTTCTGTTTCTGTTGCTTTATTCATCATCTTCTGCTCCATCTTCTTCTTGTCGACCATTTGTTGTTGTTGTTGTTGTTGGTACAACGCTACTGCTGCGATCTGACCAATTTCTTAGGTTACTTTGGTAAGTAAAATTATGATTTTTATTCGTATTTGTCATCTGGGTATACTTCTGTTTTTCCAACAATGGATAGAACCCCGATTATGAATCCAGCACAAGTGCTTACAATTTAAACAGATCAATCATCTGGTGCATCAGATGAGTAATCTGTTGCATCAGACTATTTATCTGTTGCATCATCGTATTATCGGTTGCATCAGACGTATTATCTGTTGTATCAGGATGTTTATCTGTTGCACCAGACTAATTATATGTTACATCAGAATGTTTATCTGTTGCACCAGACTAATTATCTGTTACAACGAATAATTAATCTGTTTGAAGCAACACAAATCAACCCCTGCCACAAATCCAACAGATAAATCTTGTTATTGCTACTGGATTCTAAATTATTATTTTTTACGTCGAATCGTCGAAATATTTATTGAGAAGATAATAGACAAAATGAAAATTAAATATGGATTAAAACGTCAAAGATCAAACATAATTTATTTATTAAACAAATAAAAATACATTTAATAGACTAAAAGAAAAATAATAGTCTAATTATTATTATTATTATCAGCATCATCATTGCCAGCCGACCAATCTTCAACCGGAAGTAGCAAGGCCTTCCTCAGCCTGTGTATCTCACGGAGCATTCTTGATCTAACTCCTCCCAATTTCCATTACAGATCATGAAGTTGATTCCGAAGTTCATTCACGGCGTCTTGCAGAAAAGCAATGTCCCATACTGGGTTAGCCATAATCTTATCTTCTAGAGTGTAATATGAAAGACGAGATACAATAAATAAATAAAGTGTGTATTTGAATGAATGATTGAGTAAGGACGGACCTATTTATAGAGGATTGAATTTGAATGAGAGGCAAAAAGGCACGACTATTCACCTCCATACATTAATTAAATTTTTGATTAAATTAAGAAAATAAATATTGTGATATAAGTCATGACTTTTCAGATTATTATTATTAATTAGTCTTTTGAAGAACCGTTTTTATTGAGTTGTGGCAACAGATTCTATATCTGTTGCATCAGATAACACATCTGTGACAACAGATATATTATCTGTTGCAACAAATATAAATATGTTGCATCAGATAACATATCTGTTGCAACATATAATCTAACTGTTTACCTCTATTTATTAATTACATTTTTTATTAATGTGAAAAGTAATGAATTAATTAAATTAAGAAATATTGTGATAAGTCATGACTTTTCAGATTATTATTATTAATTAGTTCTTTCCAAGAACTGCTTTTATTGAGTTGTGACTAGATATAGGTTGCATCAGATAAATCATCTGTGACAACAGATATATCATCTGTTGCAACCATAGTGAACCTGTTGCATCAGATAATTTAATTGTTGCAACATATAATCTACTTTTTTTTTAAAAATAACTATATCATCATATCATTAATCCAAATTTGCTTACTTTTTTTATTTTATAAATTAAAAAAAATACCTTTTCAAATTCCTTAATAAAATAATAATCATTTTATTATATAATAAATAATTTAAAAAACAAAAATGGTGAAAAGTCACGATCAGTTATTAAAATTATTGTTATAAATTGTGTTTATTATCTATTTCCTTATTATTTATTTACGAAATATTTTTTATATTGAATAATCGAAACTCCGAGTCATGTCTTTTTTTTCACCCTCTCAATAACAACAATAGCCCTTTTTTATTAATAACCGCCAGGTGCAACATATGATCGATCTGTCATAGCAGATTAACCTCTAACTGTTGACACAAATTTTTGTTCAATCCCTACCACCAACCGTCGACATGTTGAGAACAAGGAATAAACAGAATGATTATTATTAAATACTAAATAAGAATTAAAAATTCAAAGTCGACAACAAAATGAAATGAATGTTCATAGATTTTTGAATCCCTTGGGTAGATTTGATATACAACAGGAGGAAAATAATCGCTAAAATAAAAAATATTACCTAATTATTATTACTACTATTATTATTATTGTCAATCAGACATCGTTCATTCATCCGGCAGCCTTGCTCCGAAGTCAGCCAAATATCTCTCTGGAATTCATCAATCAAACTGCCTTTGAAGTTCACGTAAGGACTCAATATGAATATTCTTGTACGAATCTGGATCATCCATATTTGTAAGGAGGAACCTATTTATAAATTATTGTATCTCGGAAAGAAAAGAAAATTGCTTTAAAATAAATCTAACAGATGGGTAATCTGTTACAAAATATATTCTTTCTGTTAGATAACTTTCAACGTACTGGCAATCTTTTTGCAACAGATGTATATATCTGTTTGATTTCTGCAACAGATTGATCACTGTCATAACACATGTCTCCAATTGATTGACAATATAAACAGATGTGTCATCTGTTGCAACAAGCTAGTCATCTGTTTATTCAATTTAAGCCATAGATGGTCTAGAAAGACTAAGGTGCGTGCAGATGGATCCATTATCATATGTGTGGGAGTTAAGTATGTATTACTGATAAGGTTACCGGGACAACACACACAAAGTACAATGTTTTTGTGAATGCAGTTTTTAACCGATTAGGTATTGATCATTCAAACAAGATCCTGCTTTGTACCGTTAAGTTTGATGGGTTCGAAATTGATAAGGTTGAGGACCTCATGAAGATGGTGCAGATACCTTATTACGAATTACTGACGGTTGGTGCTCGTGTTTATGCGTGTCAAGTTTTGAGAAAGGATCAATATTTGTCGTCACTGCAGAGAACCAATAACGATTGGACTTAACTTTAAGTGTGCATTGGACCCTTAGAGGGCCCTCGAAGCCTCGCACTACATCGAACAAGAATGGAAAACCAATATAGTTATTGCCCTGGCCAAAATCTATATGGTTGGGTTGCTTGCTCGGGTTGATGATTATATGCCAGAAGGTGCGGTAGGAGAATGCTTTTGAGGGAAAATAGGTTGTTGATGGAAGACTATATTATCTGAGAGCTAATTGAAGAAGAGACACAGGGTAGAAAGTAACTTCTAACGAATCTGGCCGATGGAATTATCTTAACAGATGCGAAATCTGAATCAAGTGCAAATATGAAAGTGTATCCGGTAATGTAATTTCGTCTGTTATGTCTCTGAAAGAAAAACAATGCAGATGGACACTTTGCTAGGGAACTGCATGGTCGGGATTATCACCTAGGTAGAAAATAGGAGAAGACCAACAAAGCAGTCTCACGGGCATTGAGGGTAGAAATGATGTTCAGCAAGTCTAGAAAACTTACGCCAACAACAACTGTAGTGAAAATAAGAAAACTAAGTGAAGGCGGCAATTTCTGAATTTTAAATTTCATCCCATCTTCTTGTTTGTGTTTCTGATCAGGTCCACTGCCGTTGACCTGATCGGAACCACAAACGAGATTGAAAGGCAAATAGAGTATCATTGTTTCCTTAGCAATATGGTTATAATTGATTGTGTTTTCTTGCCTTGACATGCTTTCAACATTCCTTGGAGAAGATCAGATGCTTGCTGTAGTATGTGAATCCCGATAATTTTCAAGCTTGACTCCAGCTTGTTGATTCTGTATTCAAGCTGGTCGTTACCGTCTTCGAAGTTGGTAAGTAGTTCCTCGTCTCTTGTGATCTCGATCAGGAACACTACCTTCAAAGTTGTGGCATTCTAGAAGCCCTTCAGAACACTTTCTCTTCAGAAGCTTTAAAGGATACATGGAGGGTCGCTATATTTCTTTTAGGTCAAAATATGTTGATGCACGTTGAAGATGTGGTCCCAATAGTTGAACAACACACTTTTATCGAGCGTTGCTCCATGCATCTTGCTCAACCAATTTGATAAATTAGTAAGCATGGAGTTACATAGCATGTGATTTAAACCGACTCTACCAAGCCTATCAAACGTTACGTAACTCCAAGCTCATTACCCTATCAAAACAATATGCCCGAGTTAGTGCACATAAAAAAAAGACCAATCAGTCAGCCTTTCTGCTGATCACTCTTCTCCAATATAGATGGCAAGATATCTGCTATGCAAAAGTCTACACCATCGCCAGACATGATTGCCTGGGAACATGTCTGGCGACGGTGTAGACTTTTGCATAGCAGATATCTTGTCATCTATATTGGAGAAGAGCAATCAGTAGAAAGGATGAGAGATTGAGCTCGTTCGATTTGTGCACTAACTCGGTCATATTTTTTTAATAGAGTAATGAGCTTAGAGTTACGTAATGTTTGATAGGCTTGGTAGATCCAGTTTAGATCACACGCTACGTAACTCTATGCTTACTAATTTATCAAATTGGTTGAGCAAGATGCATAGAGCAACGCTAGATAAAAGTGTGTTGTTCAACTTTTGGGACCACATCTTCAACGTGCATCAACACATTTTGACCTAAAACTAACATAGAGACCCTCCATGTATCATTTAAGGCTTCTGAAGAAAGTGTTCTGAAGGGCTTCTAGAATGCCACAACTTTGAAGGTAGTGTTCCTGATCGAGCTCACAAGAGACGAGGAACTCTTTACCAACTTCGAAGAGGGCAACGACCAGCTTGAATATAGAATTAACAAGCTGGAGGAAAGCTTGAAAATTATCGGGATTCACATACTACAACAAACATCTGATCTTTTCCAAGGAATGTTGAAAGCATGTCAAGGCAAGAAAACACAATCAATTATAACCATATTTCTAAGGAAGCAATGATACTCCATTTGCCTTTCAATCTCGTTTGTGGTTCTGATCAGGTCAACGATAGTGGACCTGATCGGAAACACAAACAAGAAGGCATGGGATGAAATTTAAAATTCAGAAATTTGTCATCTTCGCTTAGATTCCTTATTTTAACTGCAGTTGTTGTTGGCATAAGTTTTTAGACTTGTTGTACATAATTTCTACCCTCGATGCCCGTGAGGCTTCTTTGTCGGTCTTCTCTTTTTTCCTATCTAGGTGATAATCCCGACCATGCAGCTCCCTAGCAAAGTGTCCATCTTCATTGTTTTTCTTTCAGAGACACAACAGATGAAACTACATTACCGGATACACTTTTATATTTGCACTTGATTCAGATCTCACATCTGTTAAGATAATTCCACCGGCCAGATTCGTTAAAAGTTATTTTCTACCCTGTCTCTTCTTCAATTAGCTCTCATATGATATAGTCTTCCATCAACCACCCATTTTACTTCAAAAGCATTCTCCTACTGCACATTCTGGCATAAAATCATCACCCCGAGCGAGCAACCCAACCAGATAAATTTTGGCCAGGGTAATAAATATATTGGTTTTCCGTTCTTATTAGATACAGTGCTAAGCTTTGAAGGCCCTCTAAGGGTCCAATGCACCCTAAAAGTTAGTCCAATAGCTATTGAATCTCTTTACAATGACACAAAAATTAGATCCCTTCACAATACTTGACAAATAAATATGAGCAACAACCGACATTAAATCTTAACAGGCTATCAGAACCATATTCATGGTCCCTCAGCCTTATCGGTTCGGACCTACCAAACTTAACTGTAAAATTGCAAACATCTTGTTTGAACGATCTATGACTAATTAGTAAAAACATCATTTACAAAATCAGTGCACTCTATGTGTGTTTCCACGATAACATTATCAGTAATACATACCTCTCACATATGAAGTGGTTCCATCTACTAGCAGTTTATTCCGCTGATCCCATCTTTACTACAGCCTCTTGAGATAGTCCGTCAAAAATTGATCAACTGTCAGTTCCTTATATCTACAAAGAAGAGGAAAAAAATTGATGTCACAAAAAGAACATTGTCCATCTGTTGCATCAGATGTGGAGTCTGTTGCAACAGATGTGGAGTTTGATGGAATACGTCAAACCAACCTTTCTGGTGGTTTTATTTTTTCCAACAGTTTCTTCGTCTGTTGCAACATCAACAACAGCATAAACATCAACAAAAAAAAAACATTTGTTCCAACAACATCATCAACAACAAAGAAGCAACATCCTTTGTGCCAGAACCATCAACAACACCACAAGTTCCAACAACGTCAACCCCACCAACAACATCAATAACTGCATCAACAGTAATGAAACAAATAAAATACATACAAAAAAAATGATACTGCCAACAAGGCTTTTAAACTTCTCCCAACAGATGACTTTTTTCTCATATTGCAATAAAAAAATTTGGATTGTTTATTCAACACTTACAAGTTCCTAAAAAAATTTAATAAATATGATATGGGTAAATAGTAATTAAATAAAAAACAGATATAAATAACATGCAAAGAAAAAGACGAGAATGAAAGATCAATAATGAACCATACCTTAATATCAAAAAAGGGATCAAAACAAAAATTTAAGTCGAGGAAAGATATGGATGGGTTTAGATCCGAAAAGATCTTTATGAGAAGAGAAGAGAAAAGAGAGAAAAAAGATTGTGACCCTAAAAAGGAGAGAGAAAAAAATGAGAGTTGACTAAAATAAACTACAGCTGAAGGAAGAGATGAGATAATTTCTATAGATATATCGTGTACGTAGACGTGGTGGTTTTCAATATTCATTAATTAATATTCATTAATTTCATTAATAATTTGAAGGGCACGAGGAAGACTAAGATTACTGACATTGAAAACACAAGACCAGACTGCTCAATGAACTCACTTTTGAGATATCCAAGAAATATTTTTTACCACCTTTAGTAGTAAGTACTACTACTTGATATTATCTACTCGGACCAGAAGATCCTTGTTTTAAAATTAAAAGAGATAAAAAGATTTTCAAACAGATATGTCATCTGTTGCAATATATATAAATATTTGTTTAGAAATCCGAACAGCTCAGTCATCTGTTACAATAGATATAAATATCTGTTTAAAAATCCTAAAAGCTCAATCATCTGTGAAAACATATGAAAATGTTCATTTGATGAATGAGAGAGCTCGCAGGGTCAACTACAAATCCAATCGAGTCTTTGCAATTGCATGGCGTTGGTATTGCGTTCATCTCCACCCGAGTCGTCGATCGATCACTCTGAGTTGAAATAAGTTCTCATCAACTCAATGTTAGGATAGTGATAGTACCTAAGTTGATTTAAGTGGAACTAGGGATGAATGAGTGAGCTCGCAGGATCAACTACAAATCCAATTGAGTCTTTGCAATTGCATGGCGTTGGTATTGTATTCATCCCGACCTGAGTCGTCGATCAATCACTCTGAGTTGAAATGAGTTCTCATCAACTCAATGTTAGGATAGTGATATTACCTAAGTTGATTTAGGTGGAACTAGGGATAAATAAATAAGCTCGCAGGGTCAACTACAAATTCAATCGAGTCTTTGCAATTGCATGACACTGGTATTGCGTTCATCCCGACCCGAGTCGTCGATCGATCACTTTGAGTAGAAATGAGTTGTCATCAACTCAATGTTTTAAAAACTATATCTTTCAAAAAATTTAAAATTAATTAAGATCAATTCGGACCAAATTAGCAATTTCAAAACTTATCATTCTTTTCCAAAATTACAAATCAACCCATACAAATCATCCATTTGCGCGAAAAACTTTTCATTTCAAATCTTAAGTTCTCTCTCTTCTCTCTCTCTCTCTCTCTCTCGGGGTGTCCTCTTCCTCTCAACAATACAAATAACAACTACTCAACATATTGTTCAACCCTTCAAAATAAGTCGATTTTCTTCCCATTTACGACTACATATAGTTGTTGTTTTTTTACTTCATTCCCGCTTGTATCTGTTGTTTTCTCTATCTTCGCATGTAATAGAGTTTGAGAAGAGTTCTACATTTGTTCTTTATTCTAAAAAATAGGACTTTTTAGTTAATGATAAAAAATAAGACTTTTGTTGTATTATCTTCGAGAATGAGTTAACAATTTTGAGTTTTGATGCTAAAAAAGTAGGAAGCACCCGAGAAAACCCTATTTTTTCTCTCAGTGTTCTGTTGACTGTCGTGGTATTGTTGGATGGTGTTTGTGGTGTTGTTGGTGGTGTTGGTATTTGTGTTTTTTGGCGGTGATGTCGGTGGTCTTGGTGGCATTGGTCGTGGCATTAGTTGTGGTGGTGGTGGTCCATCTGTTACAACGGGTGGAAGATCTGTTGGGAGATATCAAATAGGTCTTCAAACAGATTCCCCATCTGTTCCAACTGATGGGTTATCCATTGGAGTATTTTCTTGTAATGTGGCAGAGAATAATTTATTGAAATTTCTCCACCTGTTGCAACAGGTGGAATATCTGTGGGGAGATATTAAATAGGTCTTCAAACAGATTCGGGTTCCCCATCTGTTCCAACTGATGGGTTGTCCGTTGGAGCATTTTTTTTTATTATGTGGTAAGAATAATTTATTGAAATTTGTCTCACCTTTTTAAAAAAAATTATGCAAACATTAAATGCAATGTATTTTTTGTTTTTCTTTTGTTTGTAGTTAAAAGATGTCTTTCAAAAAAAAAGAAACAGAAAGTGAAGAAAGTGGATCAACTTTCGATCACCAAATAAAAAAGGCTAGAGTACAGATAGATTCGGAGGAACTTCTAGAACAATCTCAGTCAGGACAAAATAAAGCCGAGGAAAGTGATAAATCCTCCTCACCAACGGGGCGTGAAATAATATCAAAATTCCAGCATGATTCTGTCAAAACCATTAGTATTGACAAGTTTCGAGTTGCGATGCCGATGAATAACCCTAATGCAGTATTTGGTGATCTTATACTTAAATGTCAGTTGGGGAATCCTTTTGACGAACTTAGGAGTATTATGAAGAAGGAAAACATAGATGGACTTTTTAAGAAGAGCTGCTTTGCACACTTTCTTGAGCTGTCTGGGCCCCGCCCTTTACGTTTCCCAATGATCATGGTATATGGCCTTCTCAAGCGTAGGATCATGTATGCGGGGGCTGATGGAGGTCCGAAGGAGGGCGGAAATAAGATGGATGAAGTCTGGATCAACTATTGTGGCATGTCGATTTGTTTTGGATTGAAAGAGTTTGCCATTGTGACGGGCTTGAGATGCGATCGTCCAGAAGAACCTTCCATCAAGAAAACACCCCACAAAGGGTCCAACAAATGCAAGGTAAAAAAAGATGGGTTGTTGAGAATTGTTGGACCTAGCTACAAAGTGAAGGATTTAATAGCGGATCTTAAGAATAAAGACATACCAAAGCACTACAGGGAGAAATTGTGCTTAGTTTGGTTTGTCCATTCCGTTTTATTGGCAAGAGACGTCAAAAAAGTCATAGAACATGATTTGTTGGCGCTTGCTGATGATTTTGGGATATTCAACGATTAACCCTGGGGCTACGACAGCTACTACTTGACTGTCAAATATTTACTAAAAGAGCTAAAGCCAAAGACGACCACATTATACGGCTTTCCTTGGGCTTTCATGGTAAAATTTATCACTATTTTTACCTATTCATTAATTTATATTGAATATACTTGTGACTTTTTTTTCTTGCTTGCTTCCTGTTTATAATTTTTAGGCTTGGGCATGTGAAGCCATTCCTTCCCTCCGAAAGCATTTCACGGATTACCCGGATAAGGTTTCTCATCCAAGAATCCTTAGGTGGTTGGCTGCAGTAGAGAGAAGAAAAAAAATATTAACGAGGCTGATCTCTTTAACCCTCCAGATGATGCAGTACGTCTTCTTTCAACTAAAATAATTTGCCTCAAAGAAAGATATTGAAACAGATGTTCCATCTGTTGCAATAGATTACCCGTCAACTGCAACTGGTGTAATGGGTAATATTTTGCAACAAACGATCCATACTTAGCAATAGATTCACCATATGTTGCTCTGTTCTCTGAACCCTACTCAACAGATTACCCATCTACTGTAAATTATGCAACAGATGGGTATTCTGATGCAACATATTATCAATCTGTTTCAACATACAGATCAGTTGTTGTGGTAGATAGATCGTCTGTTGCATAAGTTGGTTGTGTTAACATAACCCGAGCCCCATATAACCCAACTGACTGCAAATTATTATTATATGATTTAAATTCCTCCTGCCATTTTTTTTTATAGGTTGTGCATCATTGGATCGTGCCTACCATTGATGAGCTGGGGATGACTTTTTTTCTTACTCTGGGTCTTGTTGATACAAAAGAAGACCCAACCGTGGAGTTAATAAAGAACGAATTGGATGGAGCAACATCCATAAGAATAGCAGTTAGGCAAGGTCAGTCTAATGTTGAAGCTCTTCACGACCTAACTCAAACTGCAACAGATCCGGGTGCTTCTTCTGGGGGTGTTGCTGGTGGAGTTATTTGTGATGGTGGCATCCATCCTGCTTCTGCTTCTGCTTCTGCTTCTGCTGCCAGTCGTGATTATGAGCATGTTGGTGCTCAACAAAAAATAAATATGTTTGAAGACACCCCTTGCACAGGTCCTCCCTCTCACCCCTACACCGGTCCCTCCCACCCTTACAGTGGTCCCTTTCACCTCTCTTCACCTTCATGTTCTCATTGCAAATGCAAAGTGTGCAAGGACAGAGAGGATAAACTCCTCGACAAGCTAGAGGCTATTGCTGAAGCTGCCTAGGAGTTGAAATCCAGGAGGGGTGTCATACCATCCAACGAGGTGAGAGAGCCATGCACTCCTACAGTGGAGGTTAGGAAGAAGAGAATAAAAATTAGACAAATGCTCTCCATTCTGAAATTAGCAAAAAATGCAACTCCCCCCGCTCCAATAGTTGTTGAAGTTCAGGGGCCGCCGAAGAAGGTGGACATATTTGCGGCGCTTGGCAAGGAGAAGAAGAAGGAACTGGAAGAATTCATCAAGATGAACGTTCAAAAAGAATACATCATGCATTCATTTGCCGCCAAAGACTTCTCGAATATGACAAATATGTGCGTGTGGTACGAGGACAAGGTAAGTTTACTTTTGCTAACCTACTCTTCCAATCTACTCCATGAAGAAGAATCTACGCAGCAGATGTGTAATCTGTTGCAACAGCTTGGTATTCTGTTGCAACATAATACACATCTGTTGCATAAGTTGCGTTGGCTGGGTAATCTGTGAACTGATTCAGAGAACCCTCTGCATCGGATTCTTTCCACTGTGTTTTTATTCTTTACAATTACTAACCTATTTAAAAATTATCTTCTTATACCACAGTATGTTGATCTGCCTCATGAGGGGTAGGCAATTAGCGTACCCAGATGCTTATGATGCTGCTGATAGGATAATGGACCTCAACTTCTACAATAATTTCAAAGATAGGTACGTTGATCTTCGTAAGCTAGCTAATTCTGGTGGCCTGGGATTTGATCGGTTAGTTTCTACGCACCAATGGGATGAAGAAGCGATTAAATATGTTAGAGGAAAGAGGTCATATCCATACGGCAAGAGCTGGACCAAGGCAAAAAGAATCCTTGCAGTCATGAAAGTAGATGTCACCCATTTTCTCACTGTTGAGATACTACTATACGATGGAAAGATTAAGGTTTATGACGTCAACTTACCTGTGTTCAGCGAGAAGACGTTTTTAACCCACATGCAGCCACTCTTGAAGTTGTTGCCTAAGTTGTTGACGCAGAGTAAGCTGATGGATCATTTGCCGGCTGAAGTCTTGGTGAAGGAATCATGGGTTTTTGAAGGTCGAAATAAGAACATCCAACTCCCAAAAAATACAACTGATGCAGCGTGTGGGTTGTACTCGCTTGCATACATGAAGTGTTTATTGACCGACACACAAATGACTAGTGTGTGCGACACCGTTGTGGGAAAGATGCGATGAGTCTGGGCATATGGGGTACTAACTAAATGGTTGGAGCCCGTGTATAAAAAAAACATGTACAAAGACAGAGACGAACACGATAACAAATTTTCATTTCAAGCCGATTCGCTAAACATATAGGGGCGATAATTTTTATGTCTGGCAAAGTTAAATTTTTATAATGCAATAGATTTTATATCTGTCGTAACAGATATAGTACCTGTTGTGACAGATTGATTATCTGTTGGAATAGGTTGGTTATCTGTTGCGTTATGCAGATGTTCCCCGCCTGCCTTTTGCAACATATAACTTATCTGTTGTAACTGATCGGTAATCTGTTGGAGCAAATAAAAAAAGTAGGAAGACCTGTTATATAATTTCCAGCAGATGACCTACGTGTTGCATCTCATGTTGCAACATATGTCTAAATCTGTCAGATAAGATATGTCATCTGTTGCAGCAGATGTATTATCTGTTGCGATATTTGAATCTAGTACTCCATTTCAATTAACATGTTCAAAACTCAGAATTAATTATATTCATAGACAAAATAAAATAAATCGAAGCCTTCGAAAATTACATGAAATAAAATAACTCAACAAATAAATGAAATGTAAAAAAATTTATTATGAGTACAAACAATCTACTCTACAAATAAACCAACAAGTTAAACCTAGGAGGATAGTTATTACATTGACAGACTCGAGTTGTAAAGATCTAATCAATATAGACAAGTTGTTCTTCATCCAGTGCTATGGAATTCGACTTTGGTGGTCGTGGATCTTTAACGTCGGTTGCGTACGGCTTCTGAGCTTTCGCTTCTCCATATTTCCATAAAAGAGCAGTATATCTTTTGCGGAGCAATCCAGCATCAAGTCCATCATTTGATACTTGTAATCCATCGCTCAAATACTCGGCATAGACGGCAACAAAAGGACTGCAATCCCTGCATTATAAAAAAACAGATAATCCATATCTTGCAGTTCATGCAAGCATTGTGAAATTTGTGAAATGAAACTAAATCATGACACTTAAACTTACAGGCTACCAGTGGTTTGTTGAGCAATTTCGTCAACATATTGTACATCAAATGGATTAGCCATTTTATCCCGGTATGCTTCAATCGTCGACCAATCAGTACGAACCTTTTGATCCAAAAAGTCACTCATATCAAGGTAAGTAGGCAATATTTTGGCCAACTTTTGTATCTCAGGCGACGGCCCGAAATGTCTCCTTCGCGACATCGAGTCATAAACTCGGATACGCCACTCTTTTAGAACGACAACAGTTAACACCCAATGGAATTCATCACCACAATTGATTGGGATGTACACTTCGTCAACCAAATACCAAGGTAAGCCAGCCGGAATGCTAAAACCTTTGTAATGTTGATTAAGCATTCCTCGTTTTGGGAAACTTCCGGCTGCTGTTGACAATACCTATCGTAAGCATTATTGATGTAAACTTTGTACAAACAATTGCATGTTGTGTATCTGTATTGTTCTTGTATTTGTAACTTGGCCTTCTTTTGGAGGTAGTAAAAAATGGCATCGATGTGCTGCACATATTATCAAACATTTAGGATTACGTGATGAAAAAATCAATACGCAGATGCAATTAAATAAAGTATTAATTAATAGTAATATGTATGGCCTTTAAACCTCATCATTCCAGCAAGTTTGGGGCTGTGACATAAAATAGAACCAATTCTTCATTCCGGGATGTGCAACAACAAAGTCGAACATATCAAAACCAAGACTCGATTCGTTCACTTTGTAGCGCTCGTTATTTTGTTTTCTACATGATGATTTATATGTGTTAATGTCAGGTTCTTACAACAAGAATTGTATAAACCAATATCCATAAAATTGATTTATGTACCTGCCGGCATGATGCTTTAATAGCCCATCGGCAATCCATTCTGAATAGTCGTTGATCAACTGTATTAGTTTTTTTGGATCCTCATCCGAGATGTTGAATCCTTCAAATGGGTAATTCTTTCGTTCTCCCAAACTGAAAGACTCCACTTTTTCTTCATCTTTGGAAGCAGTTGATGGATTATCAACTGTCATATTATGATCTTCGGCAGTAGTTGTGACATCCACCTGGAAAGCCAGAATTGCCAATGCTAAGTAGAGATATACAACAGATTTTCCATCAGAGCAGTATGATAATTTCGAACAGATGACCCATCTGTTGCAACATAAGACTCATATGTTGAAACAGATAACGAATCTGATGCAACAGGTTAGACAACAGTTGCAACAGATGTATACATCTATTTGATAATTTTCAGCAGATATATCATCTGTTGATACAGATATGTGCTTGTTTATTTTTTGGAACAGATGATGTACATTCACCTTCTTCAGCTCATACTGCTCTTCTGTGGCCCTTGCACACTGAACATCGGTGCAAGACAAAGACAAAGGCGTTGCAATCTTGCTTTTTTTATGATTGATGATGCCTTGGAAGTGTCTTTTCTTCTCCTCTTAGCCGCCTTGATCTCTAGTGGAGTGTCTGGATATGAAATCCTCTTTGATGGAATGAGACCCCTCTTAGATGTCATTTTCTTTACAGAAGAAGTTAGTGCATTAATAGCATTAATCACTTCATCGGGTTTTGCCTTGCAGTTTTGACATTTGCATGAAGAACATTCGCTAGATGCGGCAAAATCTGGAGAAAAATCTGTATGACCATTATGATCATAATCATAATGGCTTGTTGTTTCAAAAACTGTAAGAGGAGCATCATTAACCCCAACCTCCAAAATTATTTTTCTTGTGATGGTTGTTGCTCCAAACAATTCCATTTTTATTCCATCAACGACCTTAGTGTCCGATAAAGTTTGCACAGACCGTAAAGTAAGAAAAAATGGCATCTTCAACTCTCGGTTGGTCGGAACAAGCCACGGATGGACAATCTAAAATAAATCAGTACATATATTAAGAATGGTGATGAAATTATTTAATCATTAATTAAAATAAAAACTTGATTAGAATTGGACTTACTGCTTCCTTGGGGAGATTGAAAAGATCAATTTTTTTTGTATTTTTATCGGTTTTGGCCGACAACCATCTTAGAATTCGTGGACAGAAAACTTCTTCCTGGTAGTTCACTTGTTGTCTCAAATAAGGAATGACTTCAAATGCCCAAGCCTATAACATAATGCCAATAAATCAAAAGCATTATTGAATAAAAAAATAATGAATCATATCATGATAAAAGAAATATTTACCATGAAGGCCCATGGAAAACCATATAAGTTGACTATTTTTGGCGTTAACGGAGTCAACAAATATTCGACAGTCATTTTGAAGCTTTCATAACCCCAAGGATAGCTGTTAAATGCCTCAAGATCCTCGGAGAGATTTATTAAATCGAGGCTTATGTTGTTGTTAACGTCTCTCACTTAAAGAACATTATGTACAAACCAAACCAAGCACAATGATTGCTTGTGCTTCTTTGAAAGTCCTTTACCTTTCAACGCTTCAATCAGATTTTTGTTTTTGAAGCTTGGACCAACAATGGACACCAGGTCATCACGATCACTCGACTTGCCTTTTCCTTTTTTGGGTATGTGGGGTACTTTTTTTGGGTCAGAGTAGGTATAACTTGAGAAGGAGAAGGAGGATAACATTTTAGTCCGATAACTATGGCAAACTCCTCCCAACCAAAACGAACAGGCATGCCACAGTAATTTATCCACACCCCATCCATCTTATCTTTGTTTTCATATATAAATCTGCGCTTGAGAAGATCATATACCATTTTCATCTGGAAACGAGCATTGTTGTCCTCCGGCAAATCAAGATATTTTCCAAAGCAGCTTTCCCTGAAATAAGAATCCAATTTTTGTTCTCGAAGTATTTTTCTGAAGACGTCGAAAGATTTTCCCATGACTGAATTAACCATGAGATCACCCGTTAAATCTATGGCACCATCGCACTGTATTCTCACAGGGTAACGATCAATGCTGAAGGTTTTGACCAACTCTTCGACGGAAGGGCTATTAGCATTTGAATCATCTATTTTGAAAGATTCCTCCTCCCCGTGTTCATTATCTTCTGCTCCTGATTGAGATAACGCTTGTAAAACAAGCTCATAGAGTGGTGGATGTAGCTGAGCTGCTGCACTTGTTCCTTTACTTGGACTTGATTCGATTTCTTTTATTTTGGGAGTCATGTTATCTTAAATTAACAGGAACATAACATAGATTATAATTGATTAATGCATAACAATAATATGACAGTTCCAACAGACAACTAATCTGTTGCACCAGGTATGTTATCTATTGCAACATATAACCGACCTATTGCAACGGATGAGTAATACGTGGGAACCATAAAAATAGCACTATTTGTTGCACCTGGTATTTTATCTGATGCAACACATAACTGACCCGTTGCAACGGATGAGTAATCCATTGGAAACAATAAAAACAGATCACTAATTTGTTGCACCAGGTATTTTATCTGTTGCAACATATAACCGACCTGTTGCAACGGATGAGTAAACCGTTGGAAAGAATAAAAACGGATCACTAATCTGTTGCACCAGGTATGTTATTTGTTGCAACAGATAACCGACATGTATGAGTAAATCATTGGAAAGAATAAAAACAGTCCTAATCTGTTGTAAAATGAAGAGTAAACCGTTGAAAAGAATAAACACAGATCACTAATCAGTTATTTGTTAGATCAATATTGTTTAGATTTCTTCCAAACAGAAGAGTCGTCTGTCGCAACAGATGAATGATCTGTTAGATTGTTCGCCTGTTGCATCAGATTTTCATAGTTGCATCAGATTTTTAATCTGTTCCATCAGATTTTTAATCTATTGCATCAGATTTTAAAATGAAGAGTAAACCGTTGGAAAGAATAAAAACAAATCACTAATCAGTTATCTGTTGGATCAATATTGTTTAGATTTCTTCCAAACAGAAGAGTCATTTGTCGCAATAGATGAATGATCTGTTAGATTGTTCACCTGTTGCATTAGATTTTTATAGTTGCATCAGATTTTTAATCTGTTGCATCAGATTTTCATTTGTTGCATCATATGTTTCATATATTACATTAGATGTTTCAACTGTTGCAATACCATTTCTACCCAGACAAACAACAAATCAACCCAGCAACACCAACATATCACACAACACCAACATATCACACACACACACTAAGAACATCAACTGTGACAAAAAATCACCAACAAATTCGAATCAACAGTATGACAACGAGAAGAAGAAATGCAGAAATGCCAGAAATTAGGGTTTTATTCAGTCCACATTTCAATACCAGAAGAGTAGTTGGCTCAAGTTCCTCTGTTTCTTCATAATTTTTTACCTGTGAAAAAGGAAATGGGAGGACGAAGAACTCGAAGTTATTGTCGCCGGAGAAGTATTCACGTCGATTGACGGTTGAAAGTCGAAAAGGAACTCGCCCGACTATTTGTCGTCGGAGGTAGAAGGGAGAAATTTTGCAGAACTGTTGGTTGGGAGAAGCTGGAGAGAGAGAGAGTGGTTGATTAGGATTGAAGAGGGGTGTGGGTTGGATTGATTTGTATTTTTGAAAAGATTAGAAAGTTTTGAAAATATTAATCAAGTCCACAATTAACTTAATCAAGTTTCCTAATGATGTTTGACCCTATCTGTTGGACAATGTCACCAATCCTTCATTCAAGACTTAAAAGACACATTTCCTTCAATTTTCTCAACTTTTTGCAGGTTAAGGCTTGTCTTGTCCCACCTCCCACCCCCTGCCCTATCTATATCCCTAATTAAGCTCATAAATTTAGGTGATTTTACGAAAGCTTTAAAAGGAAAAAAAGAGAACAGAATGTAAATTGTATTCATATTGAATTACTTGCTGGAAAAACAAAGCACAAATTTACTGATCGGTAATCTTTTCAGAAAGTTTACCTGTAATATTTGTAATTAGCATTGTGAATTCCCCCAATACAAAATCAAACTATTAATGCATAACCTAGTGTAATATGCTTTTGCATATTCACGCTCAGCAAATAATGATAGCCTACAAAAATCTAGCCACATAGATAGAGTAGCAAACAGTCCAAGATTTATTGAGAAGAGAAAAAAAACGAAGGCTAGGTACAATGGGACTGATGCACATGCACTAATAGGTCATGGTTGAAAACGTCAAAAACTCACGAGATAATGTTAAATCAGAAAAGCTTTAAGAAATTGCATTTATAAAGCAACTTTCAGCATTTCCATTGAAGCCGTAGCATATAAGAACCCTCTTTAGACAGTTTCAGTGATAATCCAAGAAGCCCTCTTAGGAGGTGCCATGTTATTAATAAGAGAAATGATTGTACCAATAGCAAAAAGTTGCACCACAAATCCTGCTGAACAAGGACATGGTCTATTCATCAATTGTATATAACATATGAGGAACCAGCTTTGTAATAGGAGGCTTACCTAGTAGGACAGCTGCAATCTTTAGTGTCCAAACTCATAAAATTTTGGAAAGTCTACAAAAAAAACATCACTAGATTATTTGTGGTCAAGTAAAAAAGATGCAAAATATCAAAGAAAGAAGCAAATACGCAATAACATTATTAGATTATTTTAATCAAGCTGAAATGATAGCATAACATCAAATAAATAGGCAAATTCAAATAGAATCAAAAGAATGACCAACTTCTTGCAATTAAGACAAGATCATTGTCGAATGAATGAAAAAGCAGATGGGTTGTAAAGACGGTACTCATTGGACTCCAAATAAGCTATTGTATTAGGTGCTTAATGGCATTCCTTTACTTCCATCTTTACCAACCAACCCCTAAGAATGCTAATCAGAACACTACTAAAGTCACTTCCCAACCTCAGGGACAATGAGATAAAATATACGTCCTCTGTCTCAAAAAAAATAATGACTTATTTTGACTTGACACAGAATTTAAGAAAATAAAAAAAACTTTTAAACCTTGTGGTCTTAAATTAAAGTTATGTCAAATGTATCAAAATGCTCTTTAATTTTATGGCCCTAAATATGCCACGTGAAAAGTTGAAATTAAAATGTTGCCAACAAAAGAAAAAGGTCATTGAGTATCAATTGATCACTTCGATGCTAAAAAGAGGCAACCATAGAGTGAAAAACGAAACGCCAAGATTGGTGAATACAGAGCAGGGGATCCTCGACAAAGGATACAAAGGAAATGCCAGGTGGTGAGGGTGATAGTAACAAGGGGCAGCAATGGAGCGATAAGGAGGAAGAGACGAGCGGAACCTTTTCTCCTTTTTCCTTTTCCTTTTTGGGCATAAATAAAGAAATTGGACCAAAACAAGCTACCTTCCTTCAAACAAGAATTGCCAAAAACAATCAGGATACACGGAAGTTGGGAGCTTCAGGTCTCTCTGTGAACCAGTGAGTTGCGTTATACTCTTCTTAGAAAGGGGTTGTGCAGGAAAAGATTAGCATAATCAACTTACCTATTTAGGACTACAATTAAAAAGCAACTATCAGAAAGATGATATTAGCGGCACGAAATTATTCACAATAAAAATGGAGAAGGTAGCTCTATTAATCAGGAGAAATTTTACAAAGTTAAGAGATATAAGTAATGCTTTTTAAGATTCCAAGGAGCCATTTGTGCAACATCTGAGGTTGAAGTAGGAAAAAATATTTGAAGTTAAGATTAGAAAGAAAAAGAAACTAGTAAAAATTGAAATTGTGTTTTGGATACCTTTAGTTTATTTTGGAAAAGAAGTTTATGGGAAGTCGAAATTTGTGAGAGCAAGTTGACCACTTAAAAAAAAAAATACTTCAAATCCACCTTGAAAGTCTTGAACTCGAAACTTTTTCTTCAAAATTTTTGCATGTGTGAGAAATATAAGAGAAGAATACTATTTGAATTGTTGAACTATATTATTACACTGAAGTTCTATTTGTAGACACTATATTTCAATTTTTTTCAGGTAGTACACTACATTACAATCCTTTTATAAGTAGGATTTTGTATGTTATTCATTCTCCCTACTCATATTCTAACACTCTCTTCAAGCTGGTGCACACAAGTCATATGTACCAAGCTTGTCATGGATGGATGCAATTAATACGACGATCGTGAGTGAAGATATCTATAAGAAAACTGGTAAGAATTGTTGGGGACGTCTGGGCGATCACAGTTGAAAAGGAACAAGTTGAAGAAGTAGTCGGAAAAATAGTAAACATCACCGGAAAGTCAATTTGTTGCTGAAAAACTGGCGGAAACTGGTATAAAATATATAGGTCATCTCAAAATCAGGAGATGAGTAGATCTTGAACAAGAAAGTCACCGAAAAACTGGCTGAAACATGCTATCAGATTATTAGATTTGACTACTGAAAAGTGGTCAAAATCTGAGAAAGATTATATTGGCTAGAGTAAAAAAGACAGAACGACTCTACTAGAAAAGAAATATTATACAGGTAGGATCAGAATGATGGAAAGATCCTACTGAAAAAGAGAGATTATATGGCTAAGGTCGAAATGACGGCACGACCCTACTGGAAAAGAGAAATTATATGGGTAGGATCGAAATGACAACATGGACCTACTAGTAAAGAGAAATTATATGGGTAAGGTCGTAATGACGGCACGATCCTACTGAAAAAGATGAGTAGCATCGGAATGACAGCACAACCCTACTGAAAAAGATAAGTTATATTGGTAGGGTCGAAATGATGGAACGTCCCTACGCAAATCAAATCCGAGGAGTCACCAGAAAGGAGCACGAAATTACGCAAACTAGTTCTAAGAAGTCATCAGAAAAATACACCATACTATGCAACTCAGATATGAGAAAGTAGTCCAGAAAGATTCATGATATTATTAGAATTAAATATGAGAAGTAGTTCGTAGAGATACACATTGCTATGCATATCAGATATGAGAAAATAGTCACCAGGAAGATATAAGGTGCAATGTAAATCAAATATGAAAAAATAGTCACCGAAAAGAAGTATAGTGGCCTACTCTTTGCTAATGATCATCGGTCAGACGAGCGGCATATATAAGTTATAGCCTCCCGCCTGCAGCAGAAGCTTTTGATTCTCTACTAAGATCGTAGAGGCTCTGATAACCTATGAGAAATATAAGAGAAGAATATTATTTGAATTGTTGTGGCTACATTATTACACTACAGTACATTTCAATCCTTTTCCAAGTAGGACACTATTTTACAATCCTTTTCCGAGTAGAATTCTGTATGTTTTAATACTACTACTCATATTATAACAGCATGACAAAATGCAAACTCTAACTTTAAGATATTACAGTAAAGTAAAAGAACTAACAAACAAGAGCACCTCAAGGTCATCCAAGTAAATCTCTGTTCTCTAATTCTTTATTGAGTATTGATATCTATATAACCATTGTAGCCAAAATGTAATTCAAGTCCCACGAGAAAGTTTGAACATTAGTGCCGATAGTATCTCCTAAAGTCAAATGCAAGTGCATTATTCTGCTAGGCGTGACAATTTATCATGCAGTCATGCAGCAAAGGATGCACCTAATGAAACATAAAGCATAAGAGATAAAGTGAACTCCATGCTAAGTATGAATCCTTCTAAATCTAGCATTGGTGTGCCTATAACAACTTACTGATAAAGAAAGAAACGATGACAGCAAGAAACATTGATGGCATTTTCTAACTTAATTTTCTAATTTTTTTTCACAACAGCACGTATTAAGTCTTCATACACAAGTTTAGTGCTAAGCCTGGTAGTATACTAGTATTCAGCAGCAAATAAATAGACTTCGCATATGCATGTTCAACAGCCTATATTTTACACTACAATGATTCTTTGAAACCCTCTTATCGAAATGACATAAGAAACAAATTGAGAACGAAGAGGAAGTGTTTCTTGTACTTAATTATGGTTTTGTATCAACTAGAATTTTGGACAAAACTGAAGGATATTTACAATTTAGACACCTAGGTTTGAGTTCATATCTTCTTTGCAGGAACTATAGAGGAGCATGCAATCTCTTTTGTATATCGCAGCCCCTTAGGCACAAGCCAGCATTCCCTTCATGCTATCTTTTATTCCATCAAATAACTCATTATCCGAAAAGGAAAAGAAAGAAGAAGAACAAAACAACGCAACACCAACTAAAGGATGACTACAGAATGATAGTTGCAGGGATAGCACCACATAACATCTATGTTTAGCATTGAGTTGGCCTTGGCAGCTCACATCATTACTATTATTGCTATTGTTGTAGTTCATCTTTGTTCAAACTGAAACCAACAGTACCTTTACAGAAGTCAACCTTCTCTCCCTCCCTACCGACCAAACAGGATTGAGTGAGAGTGTAACACAAGTGTCGGAGTTCAACGTATGAGTTACATGTTAAAACCATGATCCATCAATGAAGAAAATAAGAGGAAAATTTGAAGCTACGGGAAAGTTGAAAAAGTATAACAAACTTTATTATTATTATTATTTTGGGCATAAATTAGGATTTCAATTCAATTAAATTAAGAAGTGAAAGGTCCCTACTCGACATAATTAAATAACAAGCAACAAGGTCGTGGATACCTTTCTGTCAGTTACAATATCAGAAAACAATGTCTTAGTAGCATCATTTTTCTCATAGGGATGAATAAACACATAATCATCCTCCAACAAGAGATTGCCCATAGCAAGATATCCCACTGACAACAGGATTGACATCGATGACCCAAAGACATAAAACTTCAAAAAGTTGGATCGGTTTCTCTTTCGACCTAATTATTGAAAGAATTACCTTGTAAGTCTTTTTCATTCACTATTGATGTACAATTGTCTCTAATTTATACATGGAAGAATACATTGATATGAATGGAAATAAACAACTAGAAAGGAAAATATCCACACTTAAGGAAAGCTATTAATATACATTAAGAGGGAGATATGGCAGTGCACCATATAAGGAAACAATAATGAAGAGGTGGATTTGCAGAATAGGATACACCCCCTCAAGATGGTGGTCTATCGGAGACGCCAATCTTGGACAGAAACCGTTCAAAGTCATGATGGGAGAGTGGCTTCGTTAGTAAGTCGGCAACCTGATCCTTTGTTGAAATGTGAGCAACTCGAAGCTGACCCGTTGAGCCATAGAACGAACAAAATGATAATCAATTTCCAAGTGTTTCATTCTTGAATGGAAGACTAGATTTGCAGAAAGGTAAGTCACACCTAAATTATCACAATGGATCACTAGTGGTCTAGAAAAAGGAAGAGAAACCTCCTTGAAGAGATTCCGGACCCAACACAATTCAACAGCAGCGGATGTGACTGATCTATACTCGCCTTCAGTGGATGAACGCACTACTGTTCGCTGCTTCTTGGAATACCAAGAAATTGGATTTTTACCAAGGAAGACAATATAAGCACTAGTAGAGGTACGATCATCATGATTTCCAGCCCAATCGGCATCAGAAAAAGCATGTAAAACCAAAGGAGAGTCCTTAGAAAAATAAATTCCTTTGTCCATTGTTCCTGCAAGATAACGGATCACCCGTTTAAAAGCAGCCCAATGATTTGTAGTTGGTCTATGTGAAAACTGCACTAGCCGATTGGTAGCAAATACAATGTCAGGCCGTGTTAGTGCCAAGTATTGGAGGCATCCAACCAAAATTTGACAGTCTTTGGAGTCACTCAAATGAGCACTATCTTCCAACGCCAGATTATTGGTAGTTGCAAGTGGGGTTAAAACAGATTTTGCACCACTCATTGAAGCACGCTCAACAATATCTTCAATGTACTTGCGTTGAGATAAATATAAGCCTTTCGGAGTGCGAATCACTTGGACACCCAAAAAATAAGCAAGCTGCCCCAAGTCTTTAATTGAAAACTGCTCGCTAAGCTTGGTAATAAAGATATCATTGCCTTCTGATTATTCCCTGTCACAATCAGATCATCGACATAGACCACCAAGTATATGATAACATCATGCTTAGAATAAATAAATAGACAATAGTTAGACTGTGATAATGCAAAATCTAGCGAAAGAAGGCAATCCTGTAATTCTGAGTACCAAGCACGTGGAGCCTGTTTGAGACCATATAAAGCCTTATGCAGTTTACATACAAAATTAGGCCTAGTAGAATCAACAAAGCCTTGGGGTTGTGCCATGTACACATCCTCCGTCAGATGCCCATGAAGAAAGGCATTATTAACATCCAATTGACGTAGGCTCCAATCTTTACTAATAGCAAGAGATAAAATAACTCGAACTGTAGTATGCTTAGCGACAGGAGAAAATGTTTAAATATAGTCAATACCCGGCCATTGAATAAATCCTTTAGCAACTAATTGCGCCTTATATTTGGTTACTTGAACATGAATTTGAAGATGCAGTGTGCAATTGGCTTGCATTTTGGACAATATCGGGTGAGGGAGTAGATACTATAGGGGGTGCACTGGTTGCATTTTGGACAGTAGCAGGTGAGGGACTGGAGAATAATGGAGGTGCATTGATGGTACTTGAATTTGTACAACTATGTGAGGACCCATGTCCTGATGAGATTCTGATTAATTCATCTGCTGAATGACTATCGCTCGGCGACGTCCAGCAACAAGGAGAACATCCATCAATAGAGTGAGTGACCATCAAAGGGGCTGATTTAGTTGAAGAAAAGAAAACAATAGGTACACCAAAATGAGGAGCCCATGTCGAAAGTGTTTCTTCCGTAGGACGAGAAACTGTAGAGGCTAGAGTAGAGAAAGGAAACTCATGTTCTACAAAGTTGACATGTCAAGAGATGAATATCTTAGATGTGGAGGGATCAAAGAACTTGTAGGCACTTTGGTGTGTAGAGTATCCCACAAAGACACACAGTTTCGAACGAGGCTTTAATTTATTTTAAGAATAAGGACGTACCCAAGGATAACATATGCAGCCAAAGACTCGGAGCTTTCGATAATTTGGAGCACTAGCAAATATAAGAAAATATGGAGACTCATTATGAAGTAAAGGAGTTGGAATCCGATTGATAAGATAGACAACAGTATGAAAAGCAAAGGACCAAAAAGATAAAGAGAGTTTGGCAACATGAAGAAGGGTAATACCGGTTTCCACAATGTGTTGATGACGACGCTCAACAGTACCATTATGTTCAGGTGTGTGAGGAGGAGTTAAGAAATGAGAAATTTCATTGGAAGCGAAGATTTCTCGAAGATGAATGAACTCACCACCATTATCCGAGTAAAAGGAAACAATGGGTTTGTTGAAAAACTTTTCAACCATGAGCTTGAATTTTGGAAAAATTTGGGAAACTTCAGATTTCTTTTTCATGTGGAATAACCAAACATACTTTGTAAAGTGATCAACAGAAATGAGATAGTAACGAAAACCATCGATAGATGGAATTGGAGCAGGACCCCACACATCAGAATATATCATCTCCAATAGAGAAGAAGATTTTATTGAAGACACTGTAAATGGAGTTTTATGCATTTTATTACACTTGCATGAATTACAAAAAAAAGTAGAGGAAACAGACTTGGCAAGAATGTCCAAGTAACTAAAAATTTGGCGTAACATAAGAGAAGACGGATGACCAAGACGATAATGCCAGGTTAAAACTGATGAGAGATGAACAGAATATGCAGAGTGTGATGAGGTGGTAGATTCCAAAGACTTGGATTTGATAGGACACTCATAAAATCCATCTTTAGGTTCCCCCGCTGCCAGTAACGCCCCCGTGCGACAATCCTTCACAACAAATGAAGATGGTGAGAATTCAACAGAAATATTGTTCTGATCACATAATTGATAAACAGAAATTAAATTCTTTTTTATTGTTGGAACACACAAAACATTAGAGAGGCGAAGAGGATGAGTTGAAGTATTAAGAGTAGTGGAATCACTGTGTGTCACACTTAAAGATTTACCATCACCAATCATAACATCAGCACCATCATAATCAGAGTGGAGTGACAGATTTTGGAGGTCACTAGTAACATGATGAGATGCTCCTGAATCAACTAACCAATCAGCAGAGTCAGCGGAAGATAAGACATAGTTGGCACGTGGTTTAGAGTTTCCTATTGGATTTGAAGTCCCAGAAGATCCCATAGAGGGAGTGAACCATGGAAAAGTTGCCTGCAATTTTCGACATTGCTTAACAACATGTCCAGGTTTATCACAGTATTGACATATCACTCGAGTACTCTTCCTGTTGTTTTGGTTGTTGTTCTGAGAGTTGTTGTTCTGATTGTTGCGGTTACTGGAAACATTTTGGTGCTGAGGAGTGCACTGCCAATTGTTTTTGTTGTTGCGAGAGTTGTTTGAGTTGCTCTTGGCAACAAAGTTTGCCGTGATTGGCATTGACGAGGCAGTACTCTGGCGAAGAAGATATGCCTCATAATCACATAATTTCTTGTGAAGTTCATCAAAAGTGATAGGTGAATCATGAGTGCGGAGAGAATCACAGATCCCTCAATATTCAGATGACAAACCATGGATCACGTGAAGAGTTATATCATCCATGGTAAGAGCTGCTCCAGCAGAATTAAGTGTAGTAACCAATTGCTTGATATGTTTAAGATATGATGACATGGATTGTGTACCTTTCATGGCTTGAGAAAGAAATTCCTTTAGACCTAAGAGTCTTGCACGAGAAGGTCTTGCATAAGTGTTATGCAGGGTGGTCCACACATCATAAGAGGTGTCCGCTGAAAGAACCAACGGGACTACCTCAGAGGATAAAGACGTGACTAAGGCACTGCGAATTAATTGATCCTGTCTATTCCAAAACTCAGAGGCCATTTGTTACATTATGGGGGGATTAACAACTAAGGCTGGCAACGGACCGGAACCGGTAACGCCGTACCGGTTTAATCGGATTCGGAACCGGTACCGGAACTTCCATACCGTTTTTGCTGCCAGAACCGAAATACTGGAATTTTTCCCTTGTTCCCACCGGTCAGCTTGCTACCGATTTGTACCGGAGCGACATCAGAGTGATATCGGAATTACCGGAAAAGATGACACAGTACTGGTACAGTAATAGAGTATTTGTTTTAAAATTTTAATTTAAATTATATATATATAACTTAATGGCCTTAAGTTAGTGGCATTAATATATAAGTTTTTATATATAATAACTTATATAATTTATTAACTTTTTTTTAATAAGTTTAAGTTTAAATATATCTTAAAAAGTTCAAAATTTTAACTTAAAAAATATAAGATTAAGTTAATATAATATTTTTAATAAGTTTAAGAAGTTAAAAATTTTGCTAACTTTATAAAGTTTTGTATTAATTTTTTTCCCCATAATTGCAACAAACAAAACACAAATTTAAAATAAAATTAGGCGAATAGCCGTTATATTTATTCAAATTTCATACGTAGTACATTTATTACAAAGATATTAAATGAAAATCTAATCTACGCAGCCACCTTCTAGGAAGGGTTCTATTTGAATTAGATCTCTATTGTAGAATCTTATTAATATGTAAATTGTCTATAATTTTTTGGGCGTAACTTTTCTATTTCTTCAGCGGTTAAATCTTTCGGAATTGGTATTTTTCCTTGTTCCTCCATTGCTTCCATTCCATCATCACTATTTTCCTCAAAAATTTCATCTATTTCTTCTTTAACATGGGGCAGTAATTTAGGGAGCCCAAAATTTCTTCGTTCGACATTGATCCAATCTCTAAATAATACCGAAATCTCCAAACTATCCCTTGCTAACGAATATCGATGATCTCCTATTATAAATCTTCCTACGCTGAAAGCTTGCTCCAAAGCAAATGAAGAAGCTTGAGTTGATAGCAAATCTCGAATCATCCTTGAAAGTTTTGGAAATTGTCTGATACGGGTCTTCCACCACGATAAAAGTTGTTGTTTTCCAGTTTTATCTCTAATATTTTCCCGATCCTGCGAAAGATACGAATCAAAATCATTACTCCTACAACATTGAAGACCAAGTTCTTCGCCCATCTCGTCAACTAAATCATCATATTTACGTCTAGAAGTAGGAGGTTCGATCGGTCCAATATTTTGTTCCATAACTTGATACAAGTTATATAAACTCCTAGCTGTAGATACTATACTAGCACAACAAGTGTCAACTGATGGCTTTTCATGAGGTTCAATTTCTAAATTGTTGTATAATTTTCTAACCAACATCACTGTACCATGTTCTTTATAAAATGGGTTGAATAAATTAGTTGTCAAAACAATTTGTGGAATAGAAAAATAGCATTTTAAAATTTTTTCAACCATAGCTTCAATTACCTCTTTGTAAGGGCATATTTTTTTTTTATTCAACAAGTATTTTAGAAATAGCAGTAATAGTTACTAACACAGAAGAAATAGTTGGAGTATATTGAGCAGATATTGTGTTCGTAGCTTGATAAAAAGTTTTAAAAAATTTACAAAGCTCTTCTACTTCAGTCCAATCATCTTCATCTAGCATTAAACCAACATCCTCATTATAAGAATTATAAACTAATTGTATAGGTTTACGATAAATAAACGCAACTTCAAGCATTTGAAACAAAGAATTCCATCTAGTAGGAATTTCTTTTGGAACTTTTCTATATGGAAGGTCACATTGTTTACATTTACGTTTAAAATCATCCATTACATCTTTTTTTTTATTTTTAAAAATAGAACTACAAGCAATTCGAACTTTAAGACAACCATCTCCAAACAAATGAACAACTTCATGTACTATCAAATTTAAAATATGTGCAGAACATCTAACATGAAAATGATCTTCATCCATAGGACATAATCTAGTTTTTAAATCGTCAATAGCTTTCAAATTATTAGAAGCATTATCTAATGTTCATGTCATAGATTTACCAATAAATCTAAAATATTTCATGCTCTCCGCTATTGTACTAGCTATATACATATCGGTTTTAGACTCGTCAACATATTTATAAGCAATAATTCTTTTTTGCATGTTCCAATCGTGATCAATCCAATGAGTCGTGACAGTAAAATAATCATTACCGACAACACTACGACCCATATCAAAAGTAACATATATTTTACCATCAAATTTATCAAATAAGCAACGAAGAAAATGACAATGTTCAGCTTGAAATTTTAAAATATCATTTTTAATTGTATTTCGTGAAAATCTTTAAAAGAGGGATTATATACTCGTTGAATATAATGAATAAAACTGGGATGCGAAGTAAAACTAAAAGACAAACCCATAACAACAATCATTTTCTCTAGTTCTTCTCTATCTACATCTTCACTATATGTCGATGATGAACTTGCTTCAGCCGGGTTAAACATGTCTAAACGCGTTTGAACCATATTACCTCCTACAGATTCATGTACAAATATTGTACCATCTTTTTTTGCCTTAGCCTCATTTTTTAGACGAATAAATTCTTTATTACATTTCATCAAATGCGTAGTTAGCAACCCTGTCCCACATTTCCCCCCCGGTCAAATGTTTAAAAATATTCTTGCATTTATTACAACTAGCAATACCTTTTACCCTATCATGCTCCACAAAATTCCAAACTAAAGACCTTTTAGTATGTTCGGTACCTTTGGCCCTAGTAAATTCCAGTAAAGGGGATGTTCTTCACCGTATTTCGGTAATTCCGTAACCGGACAAGTAGGGGTAGGGGTATCACCTAACTCTTGTTCTTCTATATCATCTTCCTTCGGTAAGTCTTCCTCAAAATTATTATAACGTCTACTTAGGGTCTCATTATCTAATTCCATACCAATACCAACATCGAAACCATTAGATTGTGATAAAGAAGTTACATTAAATGTAGGCAGTAATGAACTAGTACTAGCCTTACTTTTTTTATTTCTACGAAAAACCTTACCAAAGCCTGGTTTTTTACCATTTCTATTTTTTTCGAAATCCATAATTTAAATTAAAATATTAAAACAAGCAATACAAATACTATAAATTATAACATTAATGTAAGTAAACAAATGTAGATACTAAAAAATAAAAATATAGATATTAACAAAAATAAAAAGAGATTAAAGTTGGAATGAATATACCGAACGTCTGCATAAAAGCAAACGTATACCAAATGTCGGAATTAAACGATGATAATTGAAGGTTATAATATCTTCAAAAAGTCTTCAACTCCAACTAATATAATAATTGAATCTTCAACTCCAACTAATATAATAATTATAAATATTTAGAGAGAATGTGATATTAAGAGAGAGTGTGAGAATTGAAATGATAATATTTGTGTGGAAAAAAAATTAAAATGAAGAATATTTATAATGAAAATTTTAAGGGGTGGTATGGGGTAGTTGGGAGGGGGTGGGGGCAACGGCTAGTTCAAAGCAACAGCCAAAAGAGCCGTTGCCAGATATACCAACCCAATCCCAATTTTAATTAAAAAAAAACGGGGGGGGGGGGGGGGGGGCAGAAATTGAACGCGTCTGACGGACCGGAACCGGTACTAGAACCGGTCAACCGGAATCGGAAATACCGGATTTTTTTGAAGGTTCGCACCGGTAATGGATTCCGGACCATTGGGTACCGGTACCGTGTAGTTACCGGTGCCAGAACCAAATCGGAAACGGAGTTGACGGACCGGAATGAAATTTTTTGATTCCGTTGCCAGCCTTATTAACAACATAGCTTGTGAAGCCATATCCAATCAACAGTGAGCGCCACTGAGTGTACCATATTTGATAATTTGATGGTGTAAGTTTGATAGGGGCTTGAGCTGATGCATTTATTGATATAAGTTGTGGTTCTTGAGTAAGAATAGATGAAGGAGAAGTGAAAAGGTTGGTGTGGTTATTGTGGATGTATTTGGTGTTTGTGATGTAAGTGTGGGAATAGAGTATGTTGTCGTAACAGTGGGTTGCAGGGGAGGAAACACTAAATTTGGGTAGGCTTGGGATGTTGGTAATGATGGAATGGTGAAGCTATTATTGATTGGTAATGGTGGAATAACGGAAACAACTGATTCGGTTGTAATAGGAAGGGAAGCAGTGGTGGTGCTGTTTTCTGACATGAGAAATTCAAAAAGAAGAAAAAAAATCAGTTGAATCCCCTCAGAAAAAAAAGTTATTGCTGTATGGTTGTGGCTCTTGATACCATGAAAGAATTACCTTGTAAGTCTTTTTCATTCACTATTGATGTACAATTGTCTCTAATTTATACATGGAAGAATACATTGATATGAATGGAAATAAACAACTAGAAAGGAAAATATTCACACTTAAGGAAAGCTATTAATATACATTAAGAGGGAGATATGGCAGTGCACCATAAAAGGAAACAATAATGAAGAGGTGGATTTGCAGAATAGACATATGGAATATTCCTAATAATTATAACAAGAGATAACACCCTATTACAAGGTGAATAATCAAATTGAGCAGCTCACGAATAGAATCAGTAGCAAACCTAGTTCCCCTGCTAGAATAGAGATGAAGGCAACTGCAAGGCAAGAAAGGGAAACTCTATTGGGAGACTCCTTCTTTGATAATGAAACAAATACATTAACTGCTATCATCAATTGAGTGACTACCTACAGTACATAACACAACTTTATCAACAGAAAGATTCTACATTTTGTGGTGTGCTACATCATTATGCTGAAACGATGTTATTCCAAAACACAATGTGCATTGTATATAACCATCAAAAGGAGATAATAGTAAAGCGTCCATTCTTCTTTTCTTCCCTTTAATTTTAATCATCAATATTCTAGTAAGAAAGAAATAGCATAGAAAAGGGAGTAGGGGGATAGAAACCTCAGTATCCTATTGGACCCTAAACTAAAATGTCAATCGGTTAGATAGGAGGGTGTTGAGGATGCGGATTAGGATAGAAGAGTAGTAGGTGACGGTGCATTGTCTTGTTGTCCATTCATATTAGTAGTTATATTATTGCTCCAGTAGTTTCTTGTCCTTTGATTTTTGTAACTATCTGTTGTTTCTTGTACCTCAATTATTGTACTTATTGTTTTGTTGCAGTTTCCATTCTGTTATACTTCCTTACTTCCATTATCGGAACTGCTTTGGACTGTCTTCTTGAGCTGATTGTCTATCGGAGACATCGTCTCTAGCTCTGCAGTAGAGGTAAGGTCAGTGTATATTCTATCCTTCTCAGATTCCACTTTGTTGGACTACACATGGACGTTGTTGTTGTTGTTAATGGTGGCACAATTAAAGTTGAGATGCAGTTACTGTTGAATTACTGGTATCATATATTTAACACCATCTCAACACCTTAAGAAATAACCAGATTCTGATAAAAGTAGAAATGTTAAAGTAATTAACAAAAACAAATCCAATCTACAAACCTGAGGAAAGATCAGTTTGGCGAGACGAGACTTAGCCTTTTCAACTTTAGTGTATCCTACCATAAAAGAAATAGCAGTAATTAAATATAAGAAAGATTGAAATGAAAACTAGAGTGGAAGTTGGGGAATGTTAAAAGTGGGATCAGTACTTGAATCGACAACTATGCATTAAGAGAAATCAGAGCCATCGGTTCCGGATGGCCTCCTTTGATTCGTATTCTCTTCCCTTCTTTTTCTTCTGTTTTTCGTGAGTTCATCCAAGTAGCGTATTAAGGAAAAAATGCTATTTTTTGCCCAAAACCATACGCAAAATGCAGGAATTTAATGACCCAAAAGTGCGGCTTTGTATTTTTGACTTTCAAAACAAAAGTCTTTAAATATTAATTTTTTTTTCTTTTTTTTTTTATGTATAGTATAAGTATATTTTTACCTTTTTTTACCTCAAATATTCTAAATTTTTTTATTTTTATTTGTCTCTTAATTTTTTATTTTATTTTTTACCTTATTATTTTTTAAATTTATTTGTCTCAACTTTTTTTTTCTTCTTATTTTTCTTTTTATTTCTCAAGCATTATTTATTTCTTCATTTCTATCTCTTTTTTTAAGTCATTGGTCCCAAGCTTTATTTTTTTTTTAACCATTTCTTATTTTTTCTTTTTCATTTTTCTCAATTTTACCCTTTATACCTTAAATATTCTTAATTTTTTTATTCTTATTTGTCTCTCAAGTTCCATTTTAACTTTTTTTATTTTCTTACCTTAATTTTTATTTTTTTCTTATTTTTATTTATTTGTCTCAACTCTTATTTTTTTATTTTTTCTCATTTTTTTTCTCAAACATTATTTATTTCTTTATTTCTCTCTCTTTTTTTGATTCATTGGTCTCAAGCTTTAGTTTTTATTTTTTTTCATTTTTTTATCATTTCTCATTTTTTTTTCTTTTTCATTTTTCTCAAACTTTATTTTTATTTTTTTCTTCTTATGTTTGTTTTTCTAAATATTTTTTTTACTTTTTTTTTTATTCTTTTCTTTTTTCTTAACCTTTTTTTTTTCTTTTTTCTCTATCCTTTTTTTATTTCTCTATTTTGTTTGTTTTCTTTTTTATTTTTTCTCAACTTCTACTATATTTTGCTAATAAATAAAAATTTGGATAATCCACAAAGAAATTTTCCCTTTATAACATCAAAACAAATTTAAGGGCATGACTTATTGTTAGGAAGTCCTTTGGGATAAGTCTTGCTTCGATGGCAAAAATTATAGAATAACTCATAAATCAAAATACAATGTGATAGTGTCAAGTCTTGCTTGTGGAGCATAACTTGTTGTTTGAAAATGCTTGAGTTAAGTCTTGCTTCTAGGGCAAGAGTTATAGAACATCTCAAAAATCAAAAAACAATGTGATAGTGTCAACATTTGTCCATTGGGCATAACTTATATTTTTGGGAGATCTTTGGGTTAAGACAAGACTAATAGATCATTACATAAATCAAGACACAATATGATAGTGTCAACTCTTATCCATGGGGAGTAACTTATCGGCTAAGTTTTGCCTCTAAGGCAAGAGTTATAGAATATCTCATAAATCAAGACACTGTGTGGTAGTGTCAACTCGTGTTCATGGCGTGTAAATCGTTGTTTGAAAGTCATTGGACTAATTCGTGTCTCTAAGGCAAGAGTTATAGAATATCTCATAAATCAATACATAATGTGTTAGTGCCAACTTTTACCCATGGGGCATAACTTGTTGTTTCAAAGTCCTTGATTTATAAAACACCTCATAAATTAAAATCGTTGTTTAAAAATCCTTGGGGTAAGTCTTGCTGACACGACCCGAATCAGAGCCTTGTCGTAATGGGCACCTTGATCCCAACAAGGACCAGAGATCGCCTCATTTACCCAACCTAACCATCATATCAATCCACAAGTGTCAGATAAACTCCGAGCATATAACAAGAAAGCAAACAAAATACTAATAATCGTAACTTAAGAAATGTCTATCAATCCATTAATGTCAACACAATAGACCAACATACTCAAGTCCACAGTCATCTACAAAGCTTTTACAAATTCAAAGTTAATAATATATCGGAACATGCCCCCGACAATAGCCAAAACCAAGTCTAAAATAAGTCTATGACATAAGGTAGAAAGACCATGAAATGTATGCCTTTCGAAGTTTGAAAGCTCACCACTTCAATGTCTAACCTCAAGCCGTCTTATTGAGCAAGTGGACTCTAACCACAAGCCATTTTATTAGACAAGTGGAATCTAACCACAAGCCATCTTATTAAGCAAGTGGACTCTAACCACAAGTCGTCGTGTCCATTACTAGTTTACATTGGGACTCTAACCCTTTGTCCATGTATTCGCATCTACTCGGTTCAACATTTAAGGACTCTAACCCACTTAGCCAATTCAAGCCATCAAGGCTACAATTCAACACATACATGACCACAAGGTCTTTATGAACCATTTATCAATCAATCACTTTAATAGGCCAATGCCTTAGTTTCAATCACCATTCAATTCAAATTGTGCTCATCAAGACCTTGACCAACCCATTCATTCTTCATTAATATTTTTACACTAAGCTTTAGTTCAAACCCAATTCAATTTCCTGTTTAGGGACTCAAACCTTTTTTAACCAAGCAAACCACCAAGGTTAGCAATTAACTTATTACATGGACAACAAGGACTTTACAAAGTCACTTACCAATCATTCTTACTTATTAAGCCATTTCCTTAGTTCAAAACATTATTAACATGTGACTAGTTATTTCTTTTAGACATTTTGATAAACACCTTGAGGGCATATCGTTACCATGACCAAAACCAAAATGAAAACCATCAAGATTAGGGTTACTCATGACCCATTTGTTAGACCATAATTAACAAGGACCCACATATGCAAACCATCACCAAAACATGTATAAACACAAGTTAAACCAAGAGTAAACATTATTCAACCATATGCAACCAAACCCTCGATTTTGGTTTTCAAACCACCATTTAAGAATCATGATCACACTATAAAACACATGATATTTGAGAAATAATAATGAGAGGAGAATCACATGCCTTATACAAGATGATTCCCGAAAAGAACTTGACCCCTTTAGCCTCTAGATGAATACCTCTTAAAACCCTAGCCTCCAATCTTGTTGAAGATGTTTAGAGAGGATTTTAGAGTGTTTTTTATCTTATTAAATGAAGAATGAAAAGCCAAATAATGTTATAAGTCGTGGGTCTCAAGAGTTTTGGGGCGGGAAATATCTTGAATGTCCTCAGCTTAAATACTGAAAACTTACTCGTAGGTGGGTACGACTTCTACACCTAAACTGTACCTTAGGGTATGAGTGGTACCCTATCTCGTACCCTAGGCCTCACTGTAGACCTCCAAACTATCCAACATACGACCATGATAGGATAACTCGTACCCTAAGGTATGAGAAGTACCCTACAACACGTATCCTAGGCAGAATACACTAGGTTAAGCTCAAGACATCATACAACTTGTCAACTTACAACTAGTACCCTAACATACGACTAGGGAGAGACCAAACCATACCTTGGATAGAATATTATCAACCTAAATTGATCATCATACGAGAGGGTGGGTACTAGATCGTACCCTAGCATATGAGAGGTATGCTCAAATTGTACCCTACCCAGAATCTCAAACTTAGGAAATTCTCCAAGGGTTCAAAGCCAAGGCATTTTAATTCTCCCCTACTTGGATCATTCATCCTTGAATAACGGGTAAGGCAAGCACAGACACGAGTCAACACATCATTACACATCAAACCAACCTCTAATTAAGTTAGAAAACAAAGACATACAACAAAGACAAACAACAAAGACAAGATGATCAACACATACCTCAAGCACGAGTTTCCAAAATAAAAAATAAATACGGATACTTGGGACTTCATGTCCTCTTCTGCCTCCCAAGTAACTTCCTCGAACTTTTGGTTTCTCCATAGAACCTTTACCGAAGTCACCTCTTTCATTTGCAAGTCAAACTTGTCAATCCAAGATCCTCACTGGGACTTTCTCATAGGATAGAGAGTCTGAAACACCAATATCCTCCAAGGGAACAACCAACGAAGGATCCCTATTCAATTTCGCACCATGGACACATGGAATATCAGATGAATAGAGCTCAAACTAGAGTGCAACTCCAACTCATAGGCAACATTACCAACCCTCTTCAAAATCAAATATGGACCAACATACCAGGGACTAAGCTTTTCCTTCTTACTAAACTGCATCACTCTCTTCATGTGAGATACCTTCAAGAATACCCAATTGCCAACATTAAACTCCAAATCCCTACGTCTCACATCCGCATAGAATTTTTTATGACTTTGAGCAGATTTCAACCTCTCACAAATCACCTTCACCTTTTCCAAGTCTTGGTGAATCAAATTAGGGCCAAACAACTTACTTTCACTAACTTTGTACCACCCAATAGGGGAACGACATCTCCTACCATACAATGTCTCAAAAGGAGTCATACTAATGCTAGAATGGTAACTATTTTTGTAGGTGAATTCAATCAAAGAAAAATGGTCGTACCAACTACCACTATAATCAATCACACATGCACGGAGCATATCTTCCAAAGTCAGAATGGTCCTCTCTGCTTGTCCATCCGTTTGAGGTGGAAACCGGTACTAAGGCACACCTTAGTTCCTAAACAATAACTTCTAAAAGTGATATGAGAATGGAGTACTACGATTCGAGATGATAGAAATTGAAGCACCATACAACTTCACAATCTCTGCAAGCTATCACTTAGCATAATCCTCTGCTGAATAACTAGTCCTCACTTGCATGAAGTAAGCAGACTTGGTCATTCTATCCACACTGAACCAAATAGAATCACATTGATTTAGGGACTGGGGAAGACCGGTGATGAAATCCATATTAATTGTCTCCCACTTCCATTTGGGCAACTCAATCTCTTGGTACAAACCTCTGGGTCTCATATTTTCAACTTTCACTTGTTGACACACCATACACTTTGCCACATAGCTAGCCATATCTCATTTCATATTATTCCACCAATAGAACTCCCTAAGATCATAATACATCTTCGTAGAATCGAGATAAAAAGCATAATGTGATCTATGAGCCTCGACCATAACCCTTTCCCTCAATCCATCAACATCAGGAACACATAACCTGCCTTGGTACCTCAAGATACCATCACCACCAATCACAAAATTAACAACTTTTTATTGGCCCACAGTGCTCTTAATCTTCATTAAATCGGGATCTAACATTTGCTTTTTCTTTACCTCAACCACAAGAGATAACTGCGATACCTGATGCACAAATACACCACCATCCTTAGAGTCCGTTAGACGAACTCTAAGATTAGACAAACGGTGAATGTCCTTTACCAACTCTCGCTTATCCTCATCCACATGAGCTAAACTCTCCTTGGATAACCTGCTAAGAGTATCAACAACTATGTTAGCTTTACCTGGATAGTAATAGAGGCTCATATCATTGTCCTTCAACAACTCAAGCCATCTCTGTTGTCTGAGATTCAACTCCTTCTGAGTAAACACATACTGAAGGCTCTTATGATTAGAAATAATGTCAACATGAACCCCATAGAGATAGTGATGCCAAATCTTTAACGCAAATACTACGGCTAATAACTCCAAGTCATGAGTAGGCTAGTTCTTCTCATGAATTTTTAATTTTCTAGAAACATAGGCCATCACCCTACCATGTTGCATCAACACACAACTAAGCCCAACACGAGAAACATCACAATGCACTACAAAACCATTATTACCCTCGGGCAAGGTCAAAACTGGAGCCAAAGATAATTTGTCTTTCAAATTCTCAAAACTACCCTCACATGCACCCAACCACAAGAACTTGACCTTCTTCTGGGTCAACCTAGTCAAAGGGGCAGCTATAGCCACAAATCTCCTATAGTAATCGGCTAGACCCAAGAAGCTCCAAATGTCGGTTGGAGTCGTAGGCCTAGGCCATTTCTTAACCACCGCAACCTTTTGTGGATCCATCATGATCCCTTCACTAGATATAACATGACCAAGAAAAGTCACAACCTTCAACCAAAACTCACACTTAGAGAACTTGGCATACAAATGATGATCATTCAAGGTTTGCAACACAACACAGAGGTGATCGACATGATCTATCTCACTCTTAGAATATAACAAGATGTCATCAATGAAGAAAATGACAAATAAGTTCAGAAAAGGATGAAAGGCCCTATTCATCAAATCCATGAATGTCGCGGGGGCATTGGTTAACCCAAAGGACATGACTAGGAACTCATAGTGGCCATACCGAGTCCTAAAGGCAGTCTTAGGGATATCCACTTCCCTAATCTTAAGCTGATGATAGCCCGACCTAAAATCAATCTTGGAGAAATACTTTGCACCTTCAAGCTAGTCAAACAAAATCCAAGGAAGAGGATACTTATTCTTTATGGTTACCTTGTTCAACTAATGATAATCAATGCATATTTGAAGTAACCATCCTTCTTACGCACAAACAATACAGGGGTACCCCAAGGAAATACACTAGGACAGATAAAACCTTTATCTAAGAGATCGTTCAATTGCTCCTTAAGCTCTTTCAACTCTATTGGAGCCATTCTATAAGGGGGAATAGATATAGGACGAGTGTTTAGAACAAGATCAATCCCAAAATCAATTTCTCTATCGGGAGGAATACAAGAAAGGTCATTAGGAAAGACCTAGCGAAACTCATTAACCACGGGAACAAATTCTAGAGAAAGACCTTTCGAGTTAGAATCTTTAACCTAGACCAAATGATACAAGCACCCTTTAGAGATCAACTTTTGGGATCTAAGATATGAGATAAAATTTTCCTTAGGCACTAAAGAACACCCTTCCCATATAATGACCGGCTCATTAGAAAATTTAAACATGACTTTACGGGTCCTACAATCTAAGAAGGAATAGCATGAATGCAACCAATGCATCCCAGAATAACATAAAAATCGGCCATGTCTAACTCTATCAAGTCTACCAGAGTTTCTTTACCACAAATAGCAACCACACACCCCTTATAGACTCTTTTAACAACCACATAGTCTCTTACTATGGTAGAAATAGAAAAAGGAACCGACAAACACTCAGGACCAAAACCAAAATGCACATTCATAAATGGGGTCATATAAGAAAGAGAGGACCCTGGATCAAGTAAATAATACACATCCCAGGAGAAAAGTTTTAGCATACCCATAACAATATCTGGAGATGCCTCAGACTCCTGGTGAGTAGCAAGTGCATATAACTGATTTCGGCCAGTGTCGTTACCATAAATAAAAGTAAAAATAGATATAGCACCCTTTGGTGCATGAGAAGATGAAGTAAAAACAAGGGCCTTATTGGCCTAAAAAGCCACTAGAGAGGGGCATTCTCGTTGCATGTGCCCAATCTGACCATATCTAAGACATTTATTCCTCTCCTTCTCACACTGGCCACGATGATGACTACAGAATCTACAAAGAGGGTAGGATGGAGCCAATCGATCCTCACTAGCAAGAGATTGGGCACTCTGTGCCCAAAACCCACCATCAAACTAAGAGTAACGATCACCCAATGACTTTGGGTAAGGAGAACTAGCCGAGGAGAAAGAACCAAAGCTCTCCCACTTCTTTTGTGGCTACTTACCACCATTTCTACCACTTTGCTCGGAAGGCCTAAATTTCTCTTCTTGCCTTTCACTAAAATTAACCTGTTTTTTTTATCTTCCTCTACTTATTGCATATGTACCACCAACTTAGAGATATCCGTATCTTTGATCAACAAAGGAGCCCTGCTCTCAAGGATCAACTCACGAGATAGTCCCGAAGCAAACTTACGCACTTTATCCCTCATGTTAGAAACCATCTTTGGAGCATACCAAGATAATTGATGAAAATTCAAGGCATGCTTCTTGACTGACATTTTTTCTTGCATCAAATTAACAAACTCCTCCGTCTTTGTTTCCCTCAACTCTTGAGGAAAGAAGCGTTCCAAAAATAGATTAGAGAATCCTCCAATAATGATGACTCATCAATATCACCCCTTGCCTGATCCCATTCCTCGTACCATTAGTACGCTAAATCCTTCATCTGATAGGCTGCAAACTCTACCCCTTCCATATTAATGGCATACATAACTCTGAAAATATTTTCCATCTTATTAAGAAAACCTCGAGGATCCTTATCCACCTTAACATTGGTAAGGGTTGGAGGACTCAACCTCATGCAATAGCCAACCCTTGTGGTCTCAGAAGATAGAGTAACAGATACGCCACGCTCAACCTGAGAAGCCACCAACTGAGCAATCATATGAATCGACTAACGAAACTCAGTGTTTGTCACGTCAGCCTGAGTAACTAGAGGAGGACTAGAGGGAACCGATAGAACTCCAGGACCATCAGGAGACGAACCCCTAGACCGGGTATGGATCCCATAAGTAGAGTGTGTCCCATCAACATCATCCATAGTTGGGACAGAGGAGTTTTCATGAGTTTCAGATCGTTGATGAGGCATGATCTGAAAAATGAGCAAACAGAAATCAGAGGAATCCAAGACCTTAGACTTTATAGCTTGAAATAAGACCACAAAAAAGTGAAGAATTCCTAAATGCCTCACACCCTTTCTCTTATAAGTGTGACGTACATATAAAAAAGACTCTACTAGACATGACTTTATGGACACCCAACTGACCATGAACCTAGGCTCTGATACTAATTTGACATGACCTAAATGGGGGCCTTGTTGTAATGGGCACTTTGATCCTAACAAGGACCGCAAATTGCCCTATTTACCCAACCTGACCATCATATGAATCCACAAGTATTGGATTAACTTTGAGCATATAACAAGATAGCGAAAACAAAATTAATAATCATACTTAAGAAGTGTCTATCAATCCATTAATGTCAATAAACTAGACCAATATACCTAAGTCCACAGTCATCCACAAAGCTTTTACAAATCCAAAGTCAATAATTTATCGGGATATGCCCCCGATAATAGCCAAAGCTAAGTCTAAAATAAGTTTATGACATAAGGTAGAAATACCATGAAATGTATGCCTTCCGAAGTATGGAAACTCACCATTTTAATATCAACACTTGAATCGCACTAACATCTGGTCACTGCACAAGAAGAGAAGAAGAAGCTTTGACCCCTATGTTGCGTGGGGACACAACGTCCAGAGATGGTTAGCGGTTGGAGCGCTAGCATGTAACTCAAGGATAAAGATAAAATAGTGTCATTATTCAATACTGATTCAAACCATCATATGTAACCACATTCATATACATAGGCATATATATAGATATATGAATACATCAAGTGTCGGGAAATGGAACAAGGCCTTAGCATGCATTTCGAAGCACCCAATCATGAAACATGAAGTAGAGTACTTTAACCTCCCACTTGCGTAGGTTAGGAAGTTTGAACTTCCCGGTTATATCAAGCAAGAGGACTCTAACCTCCAACCATTTAATTGAGCAAGTGGACTCTAACCATAAGCCATTTTATTAGATGAGTGGACTCTAACCACAAGCCATCTTATTAAGCAAGTGGACTCTAACCATAAGCCGTCGTGTCCATTACTAATCGACCTTGGGACTCTAACCCTTTGTCCATGCATTCATATCCACTCAGTTCAACATTTAAGGACTCTAACCCACTTAGTCAATTCAAGCCATCAAGGTTACAATTCAACACCATACATGACTACAAGGTCTTTATGAACCATTTATCAATCAATCACTTTAATAGGCCAATGCCTTAGTTTCAATCACTATTCAATTTAAATTGTGGTCATCAAGACCTTTAACAACCCATTCATTCTTCATTGGCATTCTTACACCAAGCTTTAGTTTAAACCCAATTCAATTTCATATTTAGGGACTCAAACTCCTTTTTAACTAACAAAGCCACCAAGGTTACCAATTAACTCATTACATGGCCAACAAGGACTTTATAAAATTATTTACCAATTATTCTTACTTATTAAGCCATTGTCTTAGTTCAAAACACTATTAACACGTGACTAGTTATTTCTCTTAGACATTTTCAGAAACACCTTGAGGGCATACCTTTACCATAACCAAACCCAAAGTAAAAATCATCAAGATTACGGTTACTCATGACCCATTTATTAGACCACAATCAAATAGCACCCACATATACAAACCATCACCAAAATATGCATAAACGCAAGTTAAATCAAAAGTAAACATTATTCAACCATATGAAGCCAAACCCTTAATTTTTGTTTTTTTCAAACCACCATTTAAGAATCATAATCACACTATAAAACATATGATATTTGATAAATAATAATGAGGGGAGAGTCACATGCCTTTTACAAGATGATTCCCGAAAAGAACTTGACCCTTTTAGCCTCTAGATGAACACCTCTTGAAACCCTAGCCTCCAATCTTGTTGAAGAAGTTAAGAGAGGATTTTGAAGTGTTTTTTTTTATCTTTTTAAGTGAATAATGAAAGGCCAAATAATGTTATAAGTCTTGGGTCTCAAGGATTTTGTGGTGGGAAATATCTGGAATACCCTCAGCTTAAATATTGAAAACTTACTTGCAAGTGGGTACGACTTCTACACCTAAACCGTACCCTAGGGTACGAGTGGTACCCTATATCGTACCCTAAGACTCACCATGGACCTCCAAACTGTTCAACATATGACCATGCTTAGCTAACTCATATCCTAAGGTATGAGAACTACCCTACAACTTATACCCTAGGCAGAATACACTAGGTCAAGCTCAAGACATCATATGACATGTCAACTTACGAATAGTACCCTAACATACGACTAGGGAGTGGCCAAACCATACCTTGGACAGAATGATATCAACCTAAACTGATTATCATATGAGAGAGTGGGTACTAGATTATACCCTAGCATATGAGAGGTATGCTCAAATCGTACCCTACCCAGAATCTTAAACTTAGGAAATTCTCTAAGGGTTCAAAGACAAGGTGTTTCACTTGCCTCTAAGGCAAGAGTTACAGAATATCTCATAAATCAAAACATAATGTGATAGTATCAACTATTTCCCTTGGGACGTAACTTTTTTTTGAAAGTCCTTGGGTTAAGTCATGCCTAAGGCAAGAGTTATTGAATATCTCATAAATCAAAACACAATGTGGTAATATCAAATCTTGTGCATAGGGCACAACTTGTTGCTTGAAATCCCTTGGTTTAGTTATGTCTCAAAAAAAAGAGGTATAAAAAATCTCATAAATCAATAGACAATGTGGTTGTATCAACTCTTACCCATCGGGAATAACTTGTTATTTAATGGTCCTTGGACTGAGTCGTACCTCTAAGACAAGAGTTATGGAGAATTAATGAGTGGTGATTTTACCACCTATTCTCACTAACATTCGTGCACACTACTTTGTTTTGAATGAATAAATGAGATATATTTGTGAGTAAATGCACTAATATCCACTCATTACAGGCATAGAGTTGAAGAGATCAAAAAATGTGGAATGGAGCTTAAATTGATAAAAAGGAAGCAAGAAAGAGTGCAGTTGAAGACCTGGACCACATCAGCCTCAGTTACCACGATCGCGGATTGACAAGATGGTCAACATAACGTAATCGCAGAACACAACCGCAGTCGCGTGGTCGCGGTCGTGGAGAATCTTGTGCGATTGTGGTTCAGCGGGATTAGGCCCCAGGGCAGTTTTGTAAAATCACATGAATGAATCCCAAATCATATATAGGAAAAAAACACTTTCTTATTTGTGTATTTCTTATCCCATAGCTATTTTTTATTTGAAATCAAGAAACCCTAATTGGTCAAGTGTGTAACTAATCTTGGGAGGCTTAATTTCTTAGTAATTTTGTGAAGAATGGATGTTTTGGATAATCCCCCTGGTATATCTCTTTTTACTTTCTTTATGAGTAGCTAAGTAATTTAGTCTTGGGATTATGTTAAACTAAAATGTAGTTGTGTGTGGGTGTTGTTGTGCTTTCATGATTTTTAGTTGTTGAGTATGGATTATACCATTGCTTGGGGTAATGAGTTGGAATTTGATATGTGAAAATCTCAAATCTCCAAATGGGTTTGATGGGTGAAAACCCCAAACTCTAAAAACCCTTTGTCATCATTGAAAGAGGGACGAATGTGAACTTGAGGTAACCCATAACATCCTTGAAAGAGGGTCATTGACAACGCCCAAGCGCACACACAAGTGTACGTGGTCTTATCAAGTAGTAAAGTGGCTTCAAGGAAGCCCAAGTATCGATCTCTCAGGGACTTGCGTTTGCCGCCTATCCAATTATAGTTTAACGATTGATAAAAAGTAAACAAGGAGGTTTAAGAATTGTAAACTAAAAAAAAACTAAACTAATATGGAAAAGTAAATGACTTTGGACAATCAAAGGATAGAGATCCCGGATTAAGGCTTACGAACAATCATACTACGTTATTGAACTCCATTCATTAAATTACTTATCGTGGTTGTTGATTTGTAGGGTTAATTGCATGATCATGGTTTTCAACCTCTAATCCTTTACCTAAGTTGAACCTTATAACTACATCGTTGAGCGGGGATGTAATATTCCACTTAAGTTCTTTAAAGCTATCATCCTATGTGCGAATTCAGTAAGGCATCTAAGTACATCCCTGTCCTAGATACTAATTCAAATTCCTTATTTTATAAAGAAACAAGAATCATTCTTTTTTTATTCCCGTTTTCTATCTCCCTATTCCCTCTCCCGAGATCACAAGGTTGGCAATTGATGTATTCTAAGGGTAGCTAATCCTTAAAATAGTTAAAACAAGAATAAACAAACAACCAATAATGATAAACAAATTAACAAACTTAATTAAAAACAAAAGTAATCATGATCGTGTCCTTAACCCTGAATAGGAGTTTTAGCCTTTAATGGAAATATTCATCATCCAATTCCTTGGATTGATGATACAAACCATGAAAGAAACTAAAATAAAAGAATGATAAAAAACACTAAAAAGAAGTTGTGTAGCCTTCACTATCTTACAAGGATGTACAAAAGTAAGTAATAAACGTGAATAATGTCCTATTTATAGTGGAAGAAATAGCCCATGCCTTGTTGAACAAGGGAACAGTTTTTGGTCGTCTGCGAACCTAGTGACGCGCCGCATCGATTATCGCATTGTGTACATCGAAGCGAAGCGTTTAATTCTCATTGGTTCACTGTTTGGATGCCTTATGAATCCATTGATATGTTTCACTCTCCCAGAATCATTCTCACGGCCCAAAACCCTCCCAATACTTTTCAGGTATCAAAATTGGCGTCAAGCTGCGTTTTGTGCTTCCGTGATCCATTCCAAGCCTTTTTGAGTTGTTTTCACTTAATTTGGAGCTTGTAAATCCTTAATATATCATCATATTCCATTAAAAAATCATCCTATATAATTAAACACAACAATTTAGAGCTCAAAACAACACAACATCCTCAACGATAAACTAGAAACACGAGCTAAGCATAGGCTAAATTCACATTGAGCTTTAACTTATTGTTTTGACTCTTTTATTGATCCAATTGATCCTTGAAATTTATAAATAAGTTTTTTAACATATAAATACATAATAACAACCTTATTAACTCATTAAAACATTTTATAACCCAACGCAATAGACTAGAAAAACACCTAGCTCAAGCTAGTTACATTAGTTTTCTCGGTTGAACTCTAAATGCTCAAATTGAATCAAAACTCATGTGAATCCACCATTAAATATTGTAAACACATTATTGGACACATAAATGCTCATTTATATCATTATTAACACATATAGCATAAGAATCATCCTCAAAATAAGGCTAAATAAGCTAAAATAGTAGCGCTAGAATGCATAAATACACCCAACATCAGTTATAGGGGGACAAAGTAATGGTGGACAATTAATTATATGGTTTACTACCTTTTTAAATCTTATAAATAAGTGTGATTGGAGTGTAAGCTATGTCAAAAGCATTATCCTAGAAATAGGGATGCTTGATTGAGGTTTTGGGTGATTACGAATTGCACACTTGTTAGGTGCTCGAAAAATCCAATGGGTAAAATCATTGCAGTTTTATTGAAAGATTGACTACAATGACTTTCAACCTAGCCTATCCTTTGATCAATAACTATACTCCATGCTAAACCATTATTAACCCACTCACTTTACCTTTAGGGAGACATGATCCCAAGACCCTCTCCATTCTTAATTTTAAATCAAAAGTGTTATATCCGTGCATTGTTAGTTGAAAAACTATCCCCAAATCAAATCCCCCCATTTTATTTTACATGTCTTATTTATTATCATTTCGAGTAAACTTGTATTAACTAGAACACCCATAAGATTTGAAGCCTATAATTTGCTCCTTGTGGATTCGACCCCTAACTCTAGTTGGATTGTTTAACAATGACCGCCTTACCCCTTAATCATGGAAGTGAGTTGAGCGTTATCAAAATGGTGTCATTGCCAGGGAGTGAAATATAAATTTCACTTATGCGGTGTGATTCTTACTTGGGAATACCCGGGGTGATATGATTTACTTTATTTGTTATTTTTAAATCTTGTTTTAGGTGATCGATGTGTTAATGGAACAGTGAGTGATAACACAAGCAACATGGGCCCCTTTGATGCCTTTTTAGATAATGAGGACCCACTAAATGAAGTAGGGTAAACAAGTGCAATCTGTATCCCACCAAATAATGGGAACAGAGTTTTCCATGTGACTAGCGTCATGCTTCACATGTCGCAAATGAAAGGATTGTACGGAGGTCAAGCCTTTGAGGACCCAAATATACATTTGAAGAATTTTGTGGAAGTGTGTGCACCATTCAATATAGAACATATTACTCAAGAATCCATTTGGCTTCGCCTTTTCCCATTCCCACTAATGGAAGGGGCGATTTCATGGCTCCACTCACTTCCTCTCGGCTTAATTACATCTTGGGATGAGCTTACTAAGGTGTTTCTTGATAGATATTTCCTGCCATAAAAATTCTTTAAAAGTGGGACAAGATTGTGAATTTTTGGCAAATGAATGGAGAGTCGTTATTTGAAGCTTGGGAGAGGTTTAATGGTAAGCTTGCTCAATGCCCAAATCATGAAGTCCTGGAGAAAATGCTTCTCGAGATCTTCTACCGTTTCCTTGATCCATTAAACAAAACAGTGGTATATAATGTGGTGGGTAGTTCCTTAGTGAAGTTGCACTGCCATACGACCTTTCTATTAATTGGAGAAGTGTCAAACCAAAATCGGAATTGGCATACCTGAGAAACTGAAGCTACCAAGATTTTTTCTACTACTTCCCTGGTCGATAATAAGCAAAGAAAGTGGAATGAAGAAAAGGAAGAGAACATGGCAAAAATGATGATCCAACTTGAACTCTTGACAAAACATGTTAAGGGCGCACCCACGAAAGCGGTCAACGCCATAGCATCAAAATCTTATGAAGTTGATGAAGGGGCAAAAAATCTAGATGAGGAACTCTGCTATTTGTCTAACTACTCGGGGGGTTTCTGCCCCGCCTATCTAAGGCAAGGGGGGAACCAGGGTTGGATTGATCATGACCGGGATAAAGATTGAAGAGATAGGGACCAAGATTATGACCATTATGTTCCTCCTAATGATCGGTCCAAATCCAAAGAGTCAAATATCGTCGACCCTAAAAAATTCAAGACTGAGGATGTATTGACAAGGATCTTGAATAGAGTGGAAGGAACGGAAAAAATGGTCCGTGAGTTGAAAGGTGATTTTTCTCAACTTTCTCAAACCATGATGTCTCCCTCCACCTCTATTAAGCAATTGGAGACCCAAGTTGGGAAAATCTCCGCACAACTAAATACTAGGTCTAGAGGTGGACTCCCTAGTGACACGATTGCTAATCCAAAGAATAATGCCTAAGTTCTAACAATTGTCACAAAGAGTGGAAAGACCCTTGATGAACCCTCTCAAGGAGACTTGATTGAGAAAATACCCAAAGTGAAGGAAAATAAGGTATTACCTCAAACTCAAGAAGAAGATGATGAGAAAGAAACTGATAAAAGTGAAGAAGAAGTGGTTGGGATTAAAAAACCACAAAGTGAAACAAGGCCCCCAATACAAGTTCTTTCCCCATTCCCTCAATGATTGCATAAAAAAGAGAAAGGTGACAAATTGAGGAAGTTCATGGCAAAACTTAGCAATCTATCGATAAATATCCCGTTGCTCGAGGTGATCCAAGAGATCCCGGGGATACGCTACGCTAATGAAAAAGTTGCCAAGAGATCCCGGGGATACGCTACGCTAATGAAAAAGTTGATGTCCAAGAAGAAACTTATTGAAGGTGACAACATTGAGGTGACTCATGGGTGTAGTGCTATCATGGATAGGACGGTTGCAGAAAAGAAAGATGACCCCGGAGTGTTCACCATCCCTTGCACTATCGGGACACATGAGTTTGCAAAAGCTCTATGTGACCTTGGTGCAAGCATCAACTTAATGCCTTTTGTTATATTCAAGAAGCTCAGATTGGATGCCCCTACACCGACCTCTATGCAACTTCTTATGGTAGACCGGTCCATTAAAAGGCCGGTGGGAATTTTGTTCGATGTCCTTGTTAAAGTTGACAAGTTTATACTCCCGGCAGATTTCGCGGTGTTAGATTGTTAAATGGACCAAGTGGTACCTATCATCTTTGGTCGTCTTTTCTTAGCCACCGGGAGGCCCATTGTCGATCTAGAATTGGGGGAGATAAAATTTAGGGTGCAAGAGGATGAAGTCTCTTTCAAAATTTGCAAGTAAAAAAAAAACCGCGGAGCTCCAAGTAGTATCTGTGGTAGATATTGAAAATGAGAAGGTGAATAAAGAGGGGTTTGAAGATCCATCTTAAGAATGAAGAAGGAAGACGTCGTGCCACGACGATAACTAAGGAGCTAGGTAGGAGGCAACCCACAAATTCTAGGAGAGTGGCTTGTATCATTTTTATTATGTGTTTGTAGGATAGATGTTATCTTCTGTATATAAATTACCCATACATTTGTGGCACTATGGAGTGAATTGGATGATCCTGAAAAGGGGAAAATGTGTAATTTTGCATTGAAAATTGAACAGGGGAAAAATTCATTAAAATTGAGTAAACAGCTGAGATAGGGGAAAATAAGGGAGTAGAACTACTCTCAGTTACCGTGACCGTGGTCCCCAAGCGCGATCGCGGTGACTTGGGTGTTTGTGATCACAGTCACCTAACCGCGATCGCAACTACTTCAGGGTTTAACCCCTCATTTCCCCCATACTTCCTTTTACAGATTGTACTCTCTAATTTGTACTAATTTCTGGCCAAGTTTGTGAGCTTTCAATCAACATCCTTGCTCCCCTCTTGCATCACAACTCAGGTAAGTTCCATGAATCCGTGTTTTTATTTTTTAAAATAGTCCCTAGAATGAATGTTTAAGAGAGGGCCTAAAACTTTGATTGTTATAACTTCCATGTTGTCATACTTGGTGTGGTGTGATGTTAGCTTCTTAGATAAGGTGTGCACACAAGTTGGACATCTTGAATACTCAATAATATATGTAAAATTTGGACAAACAAGATGTGCACACCATGTGCTTTACACTTTGCCAAAATGAACTTTCAATAGGGGTAACTACATTTTAAAGGGCGTGCAAACACTTATTAGCATTGCTCAATTGTTTTCCCTGTACATCCATATTGTTGAGCCTTCTAGTAACCAAAAAATTGGAAGAAATATGAACGTGCAAAACTGGAATGAGACCAGTCTCGGGTATCGTGATCGCGGTCAGATGACTGCGATCACGAAAATGCAAACGCGGTCATAGTTCATGATCGCAGTATCTGAGGCTAGTTTTCTGCCATGCCAAAAATCTTATGTTTCCAATTTTTAACTCAGCACTACTGAGCACCTATTCTAATGAGCATTAATGAACAATGTGGTGCATTTTGCATGTTAAAATGGCATTAATTAATATAATGTGTGCCTAGTGCTTTCAGGATAACCTCATGGACAAGTATGATCACATCCGATTCATGGCACCCGAATGTCACACTCACTACTACATTGATCTGCCAAGAATGAATCTACTCTCGAAAAGAGGAATTTTCTTGGAAAATGTTCCAGAGAAACTACCGACATTTCATAACTATCTTGAAGCCATAGGGTGGCATGCTTCGCCCTGGATCCATGCATTGCAAATGAATAATGGGTTCACAAATTTTATGCCAACATCAGTAAAGTGAATTTTTTGGACCCATTCAATGTGACTGTTAAGATTCGGGGCAAACCAGTTAAAGTTGGGGCTAAGCAAATCAATGATGTTTATGGGCTCAAACATGCAGATATCGGTGAATTCAAAGAAAGGGGGTGTAAACCGGGGAGTTGGTTGGCTCAACGGCTATGCTCTGGAAAAGAAGTCACTTGGACCAAGACTAAAAGCAATAACTCCATGAGCGACTTTACTGTCGAGGCTCGGATATGGTTGCATATCATTTGTAGCCGAGTTTCTCCTTGCACCCACATGACAGTAATCCTAGAATTGTGTGCTAGGATGGTTGCTTGTATTTTAGATGGCATCCCACTGGATGTTGGTCAACTCGTGGCCCATGAAATAAATTATTTCAAAAACTAAGGTGGTACGCATCTCTTTTTCCCCTCTTTGATTACTGAGCTTTGTAGAAAAACAGGGGTGGAAGAGTATGCTAGTGATACATAGGTGTATCCTAGTGCCCCCATCTACCCCTTGAGGATTCGGGGAGAGGGCGCACCCAATAAAAATAAGAAAAAAAGATCGACTTAGAAAAGCCGGCATGCAGTGAGCCTGAGTCTCATAGGCCAATCACCACGGGACCTCTTGAGGAGATTGAAGTAAATAATGCAACCATCAAAGAGCTTGTGTCTCGTTTTCCCCAAGGACCTGGAGAGCATTCCACCACCCATTATTTATATGTGTCACATGCCTATTATGAAAAGTACAGAGAGGACCAAAAGAAGTAAGAGGTTACCATTTCTAAGCTTGAGAAAGACTACTCCTCTTTGGCGGAGTCATACCAAGACCTTCAGATTGAACATGAAAAAATAGTTACAAGAGAGAAGAAGAGGGATGAGTTCTTTATGAAGATGTGGAATAGGGTGAAGGGTCTATGGAAGGTCCTAAAACCCCGAGATAGACTTCCTTTCTCTTGGGTGGAGAGTAATGATGAGGCCCCAGCCGAGTGAACTGATCTTGAGAAAAATAACGATGATGCAGAATCCGAGAGTGAAAGCAGCCCTTGATGCGGTTACAGGGAGCACCCTTATCTCTTTTATCCTTGATTATTTATGCAGTGGAGACACTGCTATCCATTTAGTTAGGGGTGTCTCCTTATTCATTTAATTTGGGCCTGTATTATTGATATTTTTGCATACTTTTTTGCTCTTTTGGATGATTCTTAGTTTTATTTGGGTTGTAATATTCGAGCACTTTGATGGTGTCTAGATTTGCATGGATTAGTTACTTTGTTCTTAGTTTGCTACTTTAGTTTAGTTTTAATAGACGAACCTTTCTATCGTGATTGGGTTTCTAACCATAGGTGTAGGGGAAGTCTGAGTACCCGTGGCATCGAGGCCAAAATACAAGGGAAGTCTGAGTACCTATAGCATTGGCGATTTAGGATAACATTCATATCCATTGGTGAAGTCTGAGTAACAATATGGGTGGTTCGCCCGCACCACAGTTCGCAATTAGTACTAAAGCTTAGGTTGTTTCCATGATTAACAAATTATGTGTGGTGCGGATTCAAAAGCAAAACAACCCCCTTCGTCCAAAAATTTTGCAAAATTTGAAGACATGGACGTGAGCAACTTTGTAACAAAATTTTCCCTCTTTCTATGACTCCGAAAATTAACTTTGGAAAAATAGTGAATACTCCATCTTTGTCTCAAGCGGGTAGAACAATTGATCCTCCTTGACAACATTCGCATGCCATGTGTGTGAGGTTAATTGTCTTCACCTCATGTGTACTTGTACTATCTAGAACTTGCCCCATTAGTCTTTTAAAGATAAATTTTAATTGTTCTTAGTTGGTAAAATGATCATAGGCTATCTTGTAATTTTGGAAGCCCCCTTTAGCCTAAAGAGCCTCCCAATACATAGGAGTTACCCCTAGTCACCCTCTTTGAGCCTTTAGACTTTTCTTTGGTAAACGCATTACAAGTCGTGACCTTTCTATTCATCCTCTCTTGAACCCTATCCTCCTTGAAATTAAGAATACAAATTGAGGCTAAAAGCCTAAGTTGGGGGTGGTGAAAAGAGAAAGAAGTGTAGTTGAGCCACGAATTTGTATGAAGGTGCTTACGAACTTAAACAAGTAAGCATTTTGCTTTGAAGAAAGAGAAAATCCATTAAAAAAATAAAATGCATAAATTTTAAATGTGTGCAGGTAGAGTGAAGAAAAATAGGCGAAGAGCATGTGAGTAGAGCAAAAGGGGCAAAGTAGACAAATTAGTAAAGGAAAAAGAAGTGGCCCAAATAGTAATGCATAAAAGGATTACGATGTAGAAGTTCAAGGAGGGTTTGGCCTTATCATCCCAAATTAATATCCTACCCTACCCTAAACCTACATTACAAGATCAAAAAGTTCTTTTGTGATTCCTAACCAAGTGTGGTCAGTGTAGTGGTGATTGAAAATAGGGGCAAGCCTATGGCATGGTACTTTTTAACATGGAGAATTTCTTGAGAGAGTGAGTGTTTGCACCTAAAATTCCTTGTTGCATGATTGGTAACTAGGTGTGTAAATTTTTCCTTTCTTTTGAGGAGACATGCGAACTAGTTGAGGTGGGTGATTTTATCATCTTTCGCATAATGAGATAAACGGAAGTATAACATGATTGTAGTCAACATGTGAGTCATTTCTAGAGTGTTAGTAGTTGTTATATGGTTGCTCCTCGAAGTCTATTGCATCCTTCACTATTCTGTTTTATGATAAGGGGAGTCGTTAAAAGCCTATTTTCCCATGTGTGAAAAACTTTTAGTGGTAACAATAAAGTTTAAATTATCATGATCATTGGGTGATAGGATGAGGGCATACATATGAAATTGTCTCATAATAAGGGGTGGTCTTGCTTGAGGACAAGCAAGGTCTTAAGTTGAAGGTGTTGATGAGTGGTGATTTTGCCACCTATTCTCACTAACATTCATGCACACTACTTTGTTTGGAATGATAAATGAGATATATTTGTGAGTAAATGCACAAATATCCACTCATTGCAGGCATAGAGTTGAAGAGATAAAAAGATGTGGAATGGAGCTTAAAATAATAAAAATGGAGTAAAAAAGAGTGCAATTGAAAACCTGGACCACATCAGGCTCAGTTACCGCGACCGCGGTCCTCAATCCTTGGTCGCGCTCAGTCAAGACAGTCAGCATAACACGATCGCCGAACACAACTGCGGTCGCAGACAATCTTACGCGATCGCGGTTCAGCAGGATTAGGCCCTAGGGCAGTTTTGTAAAATCATATGAACGAATTCCAAATCATATATAGGCAAAAAAAACCTTTCTTCTTTGGGTATTGCTTACCCCCTAGCTATTTTTTATTTGAAAGCAAGAAACCCTAATTGGAAAAGTGTGTAACTAATCTTGGAGGCTTAATTTCTTAGTAATTTTGTAAAGAATGGATGTTTTGGATAATACCCATGGTATATCTCCTTTTACTTTCTTCATGAGTAGCTAAGTAATTTAGTTTTGGGATTATGTTGAACTAAAGTGTAATTATGTGTGGGTGTTGTTGTGTTTGCATGATTTTTAGTTGTTGAGTATGGATTCCACTATTATTTGGGATAATGAGTTAGAATTTGATGTGTGAAAATCCCAAATCTCCAAATGGGTTTGATGGGTGAAAACCCCAAACTCTAAAAACCTTTTGTCATCCTTGAAAGAAAGACGAAGATGAACCTGAGGTAACCCATAACATCCTTGAAAGAGGGTTATAGGGGGACAAAGTAACGGTGGACAATTAAGTCTATGGTTTACTATCTTTTGTAATCTTAGAAATAAGTGTGATTGGAGTGTAAGCCATGTCAAGAGCATTATCCTAGAAATAAGGATGCTTGATTAAGGTTTTGGGTGATTATGAATTGCACACTTGTTAGGTGCTCGAAAGAGCCAATGGGTGAAATCGTTCTAGTTTTATTGAAAGATTGACTATAATGACTTTCGACCTAGCCTATTCTTTGATCAACAACTAAACTTCATGCTAAACCATCATTAACCCACATACTTTACCTTTAGGTAGACATGATCCCAAGACCCTTTCTATTCTTAATTCTAAATCAAAAGTGTTATATCCGTGCATTGTTAGTTGACAAACTATCCCCAAATCAAATCCTCCCATTTCATTTTGCATGTATTATTTATTATCATTCTAGGTAAACTCATAGTAACTAGAACACCCATAAGATTTTAAGCCTATAATTCGCTCCTTGTGGATTCGATCCCAACTCTAGTTGGGTTGTTTGACAACGACCACCTCACCCCTTAATCATGGAAGTGAGCTGAGCGTTATCAAGCATTTCATAAGTAAAAAACATAATGTGTTAGTGTTGACTCTTGCCCAGTATACATAACTTGTTCGAAAATTCTTGGGATGAATCGTGCCCCTAAGACAAGAGTTGTAGAACATCTCATAAATGAAGACATGACGTGGTAATGTCAACTCTTGCCCGTGGGGCATAATTTATTGTTTGAAAGTCCTTGAGATAAGTTTTGTCTCTAAGGCAAGAGTTGTAAAACATATCATAAATGAAGACATAACGTGGTAGTATCAACTTTTGCCCGTTGGGCATAATTTATTGTTTAAAGTTCTTGAGCTAAGACTTGCCTCTAAGGCAAGAGTTGTAAAACATCTCATAAATGAAGTCATGAAGACATAACATGGTAGTGTCAACTCTTGCCCATGAGGCATAATTTGTTATTTGAAAGTCATTGAGCTAAGTCTTGTCTCTAAGATAAGAGTTGTAGAACATCTCATAAATGAAAACATAACGTTGTAGAGTCAACTCTTACCCGTAGGGCATGTCCTTGAGCTAAGTCTTGCCTCTAAGGCAAGAGTTATAGAACATTTCATTAATTTAAAAACAATGTGATAGTGTCAAGAAATCGAAGAAAAGAAAAAAATAATAAAAATTGCAAAAAGGAAGAAAAATATTAAAAAAAAATCAAAGAAAATAAAAAAAATAGAAGCTGGGGAAGAAAAAAAAGATTGAGAAAAAACAAAAAAAGAGACAAAACAAAAATAAAAATTGAGAAAAATTAAAAAAGAAAAAAAAAGAAAAAAGATAAAAAGAAAGGAGAAAAAATTAAAAAAAAATACATAGAAGTTGAAAGGAGAAAAGAAAAGAAAAAAGTAAGAGTTGAGAAAAACTAAACATAAAAAGATAAAAATCAAAGTAAAATAAAAAAGAGAAAAATATTCAAAATAGAAGTTGAGAGGAGAGAAGCGAAAAAAGAAATAAGGATTGAGAAAAAGAGAGAGAGAGAGAGAGAGAGAGAAGATAAAAATTAAAGTAAAAGAAAAAAGGAAAATAAATAAATGTTGGAAGATAAATAAATATGAAGTTGTTTAGAAATATTTGAGATGTTGAGAGGCAAATAGGTAATTGTTTTATATTAAAAAAGAAGCGAGACTAGTTTATAAGATCTTTCTTATGAGCGGCAAAAAAAATAAAGTCACCATTATAAGGGTTATTTATGTAGTTTACGCCGTAAAAATTATTTATTTATTTATTTTTAATTCAACTTTTATTATTAATGCTTTTCTATTGTTATTATTACTAGTTTAGTGTACGTGCAATGTGTGTCACGTCAATATAAAAAATTACATATAAAAAGAATGAAGCATCTAATATTGCATAAAAGTATTTCTAAAGTATATTTTTATCAAAAATATTTTTAAAAAATATTATTGAGAATCAAGTAGTGTTTTAATAAAAATATTAATAGTTAAAACGCAGATTACCTGATCATAATCCTCAGCATTAAAACGCACAAAACATTGCATATTTGAAAGACAAGAACCATCATTAATTTTCACATTAGACAAAATAGCCAAAAGAAAAATCTTACAATCTCAAACCATTACATATGACAAAGAAAAAAGAAAATAACTCTCCGATTGTAAGCTATGAAAATACACTGATAAGCATAACGTCACTCCAAACCCTAACCACAAAACCACGCTCTATCAGTTTCACACCAAGTCGTTCAAACATCCACCAAGCCCTTCCTTATATCCAAACTAGATACCCGTGCTTTGACAACACTAATGTGCAAAATAGATCCAACTTTGAGGAAGATTATTTCCTACTTGTTTTAATTATTTAGTATAGGAGTAGAAGAAAGGAAATGTAGTACAATGAACCGATATTAACATAATATATATATTTGTGTGGAACAAAATTAAGCTTGCTAGACTGATCCAACCAATACCAAAGTGATTATATAAGTGGATAAAAATCTAGCTAAATTGTTCCAACTACAGTTGGCGGCACGTCTTTCGTTTGGACATTTCCTGGAAAAAAGAAAACCAAGACAAAGTTACATAGCAGTTACAAGTTGCAACTAATACATTAACTTTGTAAACCCAAATGTTTAGATGGCCTAAATTTTTAAGGTAGAGTAGTTATCCTGGAAAAGTACATGATGCATGTCTCATTTGTAAGTTTCAAATATATAAGTTGAGGAGACATACATTGATTCAAAAATATTTCTGGACGACATAGCTTAGAGCATATAGTTTATTACCTTGTATATTGTTCTCGTCTATTTCTCTGAATTCTCTCTTAAAGCGTGTCAGTGCTATTATTTACTTCAGTCCAACTGTAACCACGTACTTTATGCACTTTTCTTTCCTTCATCATATGAAGAATTTTGGAAACACACGGGAACAAACTGGCAAAGGTGATAGATTTGACATCGGTAGCAATCATTTCCTGAAATAAATGCAGCGCCTCATCCATATGCCATTCTGTCACAGTATCTTCGTGAGGCACTAAGTCAAAGATCCTGCGTGCATCAAACAAGGAACAAAATTTTGTGTGCATTGAAATCAATGTATTGGCTATAGGAGAATCCATTTCCAATCCATCCATCTCCCAAACTTACAAGAGTAGATATGATTTCTTTAATTGTTCTTCGAGAGAAACAACGATTGATAATATTCATCCTACATGCATACAATGGCGCAGAAAGTAAAACTGGTTCACCATTGAGAATACACCATTGAGAAGAGGCCATGAAAATCCAAAAGATTACAGGTTTATTTTAATAACAATATTTTCTGTAAAGACAATAGAATAAGCTTCTGATGGCACTATAAAATAGAGGAGAAATAGTCTTACAACAACAGGAAGAAAATAACATGAGAGCAATGTACTTAAATATCCCGTGACATGGCGATTGTACGACTCAAAGCTCAAATGTTCACCAAGTAAATATAATAAGAATAATTAGCTTGTCCATATAATTGCATGAGAATACAAAACACAAATCCAATCTCAAATTAGTGCTCTACCTATCATTATCATGAACACGCAACACATTCATACTTGTTTTTCAAGTTCTGCGACGATTCAATGTCATTAGGTACCTTTTATTTTTCGTTTAATAGTAAACATATGGTATTTAGGCAAACCAGAAACCAAAGCATCATCAGACTAACTTAATGTAGATTATATTACAAAGTTGCATGTCACATTTTGAAGCTTTGTAAGTGAAGTGAGTTTATAAGAATTTGAAGATAGTGAACATCACATTTTGTGAATCAAATTTCATAATTAGATATTTAAAGATAGTTTTTTAAAAAACTACTCCCAAAATCTATCATCAAACGTCGGCTAATATCAATATCTGGCATACTATTTGAAAAGAAAGTGCATTCAACTACTTTGGCCTATTTAGTATGAATGTTCTAACACTTCTAGTCCCCTCCACCAAAACCTATCACCCAAAAATAATAGTTAAATAAAGAATTTTTCATGTATTTGGTCGTTTGGCCACAAATAATTTCATTCGGAAACTCCATAATTCTATCTCAAACCTTCAATATCCCTATACAACTCACGTAATTACACCAAATCACATACTAAAATACACACACACACAATACTTACCTTCAAAATAGCATCGAGATCAATTACGCATCTCATGTTAACTCCATCATTCTCTCTCCTCCAATATCACTACATAATCACATAGTTACACCAAATCATACACACACATATACACACAGTACAATTAATAAAGCTTCAACAAAAAATTCACCTTTATGAAATCTTGAGGAGCAACAAATTATGTAAGTTAAACAAACACAATATCAACACCACAAACACCACCGAGATCCACTGGTGAATCAACTAAAGCTACCTCCCGGCCTCCATACCACTGCCAGATCTAGATCTCCACTCACTCACTCAGATTGTATGACTCAAAGCTCAGATGTTCACCAAGTAAATATAAGAAGAATAATTAGCTAGTCCATATAATTGCATGAGAATACAAAACATAAATCTAATCTCAAATTAGTGTTCTAGCTATCATTATCATGAACAAGTAACACATTCGTGCTTGTTTTTCAAGTTCCACGATGATTCAATGTCATTAGGTACATTTTTTTTCTTTTAATAGTAAACATATGGTATTTAAGAAAACTAGAAACCAAATCATCATCAGACTAACTTAATGTAGATTATATTACAAAGTTGCATGTCACATTTTGAAGCTTTGTAAGTGAAGCTAGTTTTTAAGAATTTTAAGCTAGTTGAATATCACATTTTGTGAATCAAATTTCCTAATTAGATATTTAAAGATAATTTTTTTAAAAACTACTCCCAAAATCTATCATCAAACACCAGTTAATATATTCTGACGTACCATTTGAAAAGATTTTGCATTCAACTGCTTTGGCCTATTTAATATGAATGTTCTAGCACTTTGATGTACATCAAAGTGGCGCTACTTCGAGAAGGCCCTTCACAAGAACTCAAGCTAAGGACCTTCAAGCATATCAAGCTTTATGGATGAAGATGAAATCTTTGGAAGGCTCCAATATGAATGACTTGAAGATATTTAATATCCTAAGTGTGTCTACCATTTAAATTAGCTTGTAATTTGAATGAAGGGCAATTTTGTCTTTCCTTACTTCTTTTAACCCTTAGTATAAATAGGTAGTTATTAGGGTTGAGCCACTAGTTTTTGGATATTGAAGAATTGTGCCTCCTTTGAGAGCTTGAAACCCTTTGTTGATTTTCAACAATTGTCCTACGATTTGCAAGTAAGGGTACTACCTTCTTGAGGATTCTAATAGATTAGGCTCTTTTATTTATCAATTAAGGGGTGTTTTGGTTAGTTTCACCATTACATCTTTTGATTGTTTGAATCTAATTGTGTCTATCTTTATTTATTTTGTATTTTTAATACCTATCTTGCTTCTATTATCTTGTTTCACATCAAATTGGTATCAAAGCTTGGATTAAATTTGTTTTCACAAACCTAAGTCTTGGGGTTTTGATATTAAAAAAAAAACAAATTTGATTGAATGTTGTTTGATATTATTCCTAGTTAAAAATATATATATATATATATAAAAATATATGACAAAAAAAATATTGAAAGTCATGTTGAAGAAGAAACTTGAAAATGGGTTTTGTTGATTTGTTTTTTGGTTGAAGAAATTGTTGGTTAGAAGTTGTTGGTAAAGTTGTGGGGAAGTTATATCTCAAATTTGAGCTCATTTGCTTGGTTATTGAAGAGGATGAATTTGAGAATTACAAAATAGTTCAAATCTTTCAAACTTTTCTCTTCTTTTCATGTTAATTCTAGCTAGTTTTCTTTAAGTATTAATTCATACTTAATGTTAAGCTAGTCTGTGTCCGTTTAATTTATTCGTGTCAATTTTTATTTTTTATTTTTTTTATTTTTTTCGTGCTTTTTTTCCCTTTCATTTCATTATATGCTTATTTGTTTCCTTGTCCGTTAGTTTTAATTGTCCGTTCTTGATTACATAAACTCCACTCTCAACCTTGGGTTATTCAAGAGTGGTAACAAGCAAGAGTGAGGTGAGTTCATTTGAGAGTGGGCTTAAAAGTCTTTGGCCTTAGAGTGATACACGAGTGTGAGTGAGTGGTGAGGAACTCTTTCTACTAACTTTTATTTATTTTGTAGGTACAGTGACTCAATTTGAGGGAGAATCCTCTAGCAAAATGGAAATTTTGCTTCAAAAGCTATTGGAAGAAATGAAGGAAAAATTGGAAGATGTGGATAGAAGGGTTAGAAGTCAAGAAATGGCAAAGCAACCACTTGAGGTTTTCAACCCCATTGGTCAACATGATGATGGATCAAATAAGACTCCTCTTGATACAACTCCATCTCACATGGTAGTGCAAGATACTCTCTCTCTTAATGCTACTTTACCAAAAGTTTGCAATCAAGCAGCACTTCCAAAGGAGGGGAATCAACAAAGAAATCTTCCACCACAAGTCAATAGAACTCAAGTGAGAGCCCAACTTAACCTTGAAGAGCATGATTCTTTTGATGGAGATAATTATGATTATGGAGCCAATGATCAAGTTCAACAAGAGAGGTTAGGTGGGAGAGGAAGAAGAGGAGTAAATAGAGGGTGGTATCCGATTGATGGTAGAGAATATAATAGAAGGAATGATGATGAAGATCGAGGATTCAACAACATCAAGGTTACTCTTCCATTCTTCAAAGAAAGTAGTGACCCGAATGAATATCTTGATTGGATTGTGAAACTTGAAAGATAATATAATCTCAACACTGTGAGTGATGTTAAAAAGGTGAATTATGCTATAAGTCACCTTGAGGGTTTTGCTTCTACATAGTGGGAGAAAATTGAAAGAGATGCTTTGGTGAATATAGACTTTGTTACAAGTTAGCATGATATGAAAAGCTGAATGAGAGAAAGGTTTGTGGGTCAAGATTATGAGAAAAATACACTCAAGAAGTATGACAATCTTCAACAAGGAAGTAAGAGTGTGGAAGAGTATTATGAGGAAGTAGAGCATACTAGGCTTCGAGCTAATATCAATGATGAAGAGGCGAAGCTTGTGGCAAGATTTATCTCGGGCTTAAATAAAGAGGTAAGGCAACCATTGGAATTGCATCGTCTTTCTACTTTATATGAAGCTTATCAAATAGCACTCAAGGTGAAGGGTCATCAAAAGAAAAATAAGTCAAGGGTGCAATCTTCTTCTTCTTCATGGGCTAAAAATAAGGAAGTTTGGAAATCATCTCCCACTTGGGACAAATTCAAAGGTGCAAAGCAAAAATTGAAGTCTAACTTTGACAAAGGCAAATCAAAGGAGGACTACAAGGATGGAGGTAACAAATCTAAACTTGAAACTCCATCTAAAATAAACTGTTTTAAATGTCAAGGATATGGTCATAAAGCAAATGAGTGTCCTTATAGAAGAACTATTATTGCATTGAATAATGGTGGTTATCAAACCGAAGATGAATCTAAAGATGGCCATATGGAGGATGATAGTAGTGATGAGTTTATGGGAGAAGGTGTTGGAGAAGAAATTAATGATGATGGAAAACTTGTTCTTGTTGTGAGGAGAAGTATGAGTTCTCTAGTAAGGGAAAATCTTGATCAAAGAGAGAACTTATTTCATAATTGGTGTAGATTGCAAGAGCAATAATGTTTCTTTATCATTGACAGTGGAAGTTCTGTCAATGTTTCTAGTGTCTCTATGGTAGAACAATTGAAACCTCCAACAAGAAGGCATCCAAAACCTTATAGATTTCAATGGCTCAATGAATGTGGTGAACTCAAGGTGACCAAGAGAGTGTTGATAAAATTCAAGATTGAAAGTTATCATGATGAAGTGTTTTGTGATGTTGTACCGATGCAAGCTTATCATTTATTGTTGGGAAGGCCATGGGAATATGATGTGGGGGATAAACATAATGAAGGGTCAAATAAATATGCATTTGTTAAGGATGGTAAAAATCACATTCTTAACCCACTTTCTCCTTTTCAAGTGAGTGAGGAATATAGAAAAATGGGGGAGTTGAAAGAAAAACTTGAGAGAGAAAAGAAAGAGAGAAGTAAGAGAGTGAAAAATGATAACTCAAGAGAGGAAAAAGGAGAGGTTGAGAGATCAAGTGAGAATGAGCTATCACAAAAAAAGAGGTGAGCAAGAAAAACAAAATAAAATAAAATAAAAATGTGCGTGATTTTGCAAAATCAAGAGAGCATGAAAGAGCTAAATATTGAGGATGCTACTCAAGTCATATTTATTAAACCTAAACGTTATTCTTTGCTTTCTAACAATGAACTAACCTCTTTATCTTTTTCAAGTGTTGTTTCTTCTTTGTTGCAAGATTATGAAGATCTATTTCCGGAAGAAATACCAAGTGGGTTGCCTCCTTTAAGAGGAATAGAGCATGAAATTGAATTTTTGTTAGGTTCTCAAATACCCAACAAAGCGGCTTATAGGAGCAATCCTCAAGAGACCAAAGAATTGCAAAGACAAGTGGAAGAACTTGTGAATAAAGGTTTGGTGAGAGAAAGTTTAAGTCCATGTGCGGTGCCCGTAATTCTAGTTCCCAAGAAGGATGGGACATGGAGAATGTGCGTAGATTGTCATGCCATTGATAAAATTACGGTAAAATATCGACATCCCATCCCTAGACTTGATGATATGCTAGATGAATTGTGTGGTTCTACTTTATTCTCTAAAATTGATTTGCGAAGCGGATACCATCAAATTCGAATGAAATCCGGAGATGAATGGAAAACCGCTTTCAAAACCAAGTTTGGATTATGTGAATGAATGGTGATGCCTTTTGGGCTAACCAATACACCAAGCACTTTTATGCAATTAATGAACCATGTGCTTAAGTTATTTATTAATAATTTTGTTGTGGTTTATTTTGATGATATTTTGGTTTATAGCAAGTGTTTGGATGATCATGTGCAACATTTGAGAATGATATTTGATGTGTTGAGAAAAGAAAAGTTATATGTCAATTTTAAAAAGTGTTCTTTTTGTGTTGACCGTGTTGTTTTTCTTGGCTTTGTTGTAAGTTCAAGAAGAGTTGAGGTGGATGATGAAAAGGTAGAGGCTATTAGAAGTTGGCCAACTCCTATGTCCATTAGTGATGTTAGAAGATTCCAAGGGTTGGCAAGTTTCTATAGGAGATTTGTGAAGGGTTTTAGTTCTTTAGCCGCTCCTCTAACCGAGATAATTAAGAAGGATAAGCCTTTCATTTGGGGTAGAAAACAAGAGGAAGACTTTAGAATCTTAAAAGAGAAACTTAGTTCCACTCCATTACTTCAACTTTCCAACTTTGAGAAGATGTTTGAAATTGAGTGTGATGCTAGTGGAGTAGGCATTGGTGTGGTCTTGATGCAAGAAGGGAAACCCATAGCTTACTGTAGTGAGAAATTAAGAGGAGCTCCATTGCAATATTCTACCTATGATAAGGAACTCTATGCCTTAGTGAGAGCTTTAGCAAATTGACAACATTATTTGTGGCATAAGAAGTTTGTGATTAGAACCGATCATGAGGCTTTGAAGCATATTAGGGTCCAAAATAAGCTTAATAAGAGGCATGCCAAGTGGATAGAGTTCATTTAGTCTTTTCCATATGTGATTAATTATAAGCAAGGTAAAGAGAATATTGTGGGGGATGCTTTATCTAGAAGATATGCATTGATGAATACCTTGACGTCTAGGTTGATGGGTTTTGAGAGTTTGAAGGAGTTATATTCTAACGATGATGATTTTGGAAAAGTCTTTGGAGAGTGTTAAGTGAGCTTAACTAGGTGTGTGCAAGTTGTTAAGGAGAGAAATGAAGTTAGAACTCCTAGATTTGAATTGAAGGAGGGCTACTTATTTAGAAATGGAAAACTTTGTGTGCCTATGTCTTCATGGAGAGAGTTGTTAGTGAAAGAGGCACATAATGGAGGTTTGATGGGTCATTTTGAAGTGTCAAAAACCTTAGCTATTCTTAGTGAACATTTCTTTTGGCCTAAAATGATAAGAGATGTGGGAAGAATTTGTGCTAGTTGTTTGGATTGTAAGCATGCTAAATCTTGTACCCAACCCCATGGATTGTATACCCCTTTGCCTATTCCTAACGGTCCTTGGTTAGATATTTCCATGGATTTTGTTGTTGGGCTCCCTAGGACTAGAAATGGTAAGGATAGCATCTTTGTTGTTGTGGATAGATTTTCAAAAAGGCTTACTTTATTGCTTGTCATAAAAGTAATGATGCATCTCATGTTGCTACTTTATTTGTTCATAATATGATGAAATTGCATGGTGTTCCCCAAACAATTGTTAGTGATAGAGATTCAAAATTTCTTAGTCATTTTTGGAGGTGTTTGTGGGGGAATTTGGGAACTAAATTGCTATTTTCTACTTTTTGTCATCCTCAAACGGATGGTCAAACCGATCTGGTTAATAGAACTTTAGGTAACATGCTTAGAGTTATGGTTAAAGGAAAGTTGACTTCTTGGGAGGATCAATTGCCACTAATTGAGTTTGCCTATAATAGAACTATTCACAGATCTATTGGCATGACCCCTTTTGAGTGTGTTTATGGCTTTAATCCCTTGACTCCATTGGATTTAACTCCTTTGCCCTAAGATGTTATTGTGAGTGTAGATGCAAAATCTATGAAGAACATCCATGAGAAAGTAAGATTGCAAATTGAGAAGGCTAACAACGATGCAACCAAAAGAGCCAACAAAGGACGAAAAAAAATCACTTTTGTACCCGGTGATTGGGTATGGGTTCACTTTAGAAAGGAGAGATTTCCAAGCAAAAGGAAGAACAAGATTATGCCAAGAGGAGATGGGCATTTTCAAGTGATTGAGAAGATTGGAGATAATGCTTACAAAGTGGACTTACCAAGTGAGTATTTGATTCATAATGTTTTCAATGTTAGTGATTTATCTCTTTTTGATGTAGGATTGGCGAATTTGAGGACGAATTCTTTTGAAGAAGAGGAGAGTGATGTACATCAAAGTGACGCTACTTCGAGAAGGCCCTTCACAAGAAGTCAAGTTAAAGACCTTCAAGCATATCAAGCTTTATGGATGAAGATGGAATCCTTGGAAGGCTACAATATGGATGACTTGAAGATATTTAATATCCTAAGTGTGTCTACCATTTAAATTAGCTTGTAATTTAAATGAAGGGCAATTTGGTCTTTCCTTACTTCTTTTAACCCTTAGTATAAATAGGTAGTTATTAGGGTTGAGCCACTAGTTTTTGGATATTGAAGAATTGTGCCTCCTTTGAGAGCTTGAAACCCTTTGTTGATTTTCAACAATTGTCCTAGGATTTGCAAGTAAGGGTACTACCTTCTTGAGGATTCTAATAGATTAGGTGCTTTTATTTCTCAATTAAGGGGTATTTTGGTTAGTTTCACCATTACATCTTTTGATTGTTTGAATTTAATTGTGTCTATCTTTATTTATTTTGTATCTTTAATTCCTATCTTGCTTCTATTATCTTGTTTCACATCACACTTTCAGTCTCCTCCACCAAAATCTGTCACCCAAAAATAATAGTTAAATAAAGGATTTCTCATGTATTTGGTCGTTTTGCCAAAAATAATCTCATCTGCTAGCTCTATAATTCTATCTCAAACCTCCAAGAATACATTTGATTACATCTAAAAATGAATTTCAACATTTTACATACGACTATCTGATTCACAAATTAATAAACTAAATAGAGAAGTCACCGATGAAACTAAAAAATAATATTCAAAGCAAATAAGGACATATTTTTTATTCACGTTGGTTGTATTTGAGCTAGCTTCAGAGAAACGAATGTATTGTAGGGTGATTTTGAATATGCTTGTTGAAACCAATAAAAATTTTAGGAGATAGAAGCATTGTAGATATTATCATAGCATAGAAAATTTGTAAAACGCAGCTATAAAATATCACATAATGCTAGCTAGAATTAGATGCTTACTCTGAACACATGTAACCAAAGGTATTCATAAAGCATGAGTAATATGTTGTGCTAATAAAAATGAACAGAGTGAGTAATATGTTGTGCTAATTAATTCAACAAATTTTGCAATAGAGATAGTTTGTAGTACCTCGACCACCATATCCTCCTCCACTTCTGCTTCCTCTTCCACCATCTCTATCATTGTTTCCTTATCCTGCACCTCTGCCTCCATAATCACCATATCCTCCACTGCCAGCAGAACCACCATATCCACAACCATTGCCACTAGAACCACCATATACACCACCCTGCCACCAGAACTATCGTATCCTCCACTACCGGAGCCACTGGATCCACCGCCACCACCAAAAACACAGTATCCCCCACTGCCTGAGCCACTGTATCCACCGCCGCCACAAGAACCATTGTATCCTCCACTTCCTAAGCCACCGCGGCCACCAGAACTACTATATTCACCGTCGCTGCCATCAGAACCATCGTATCCATCGTCGGTGCCGCCCGTACCACTGTATCCACCACCGCTGCCGCCAGAACCACCATATTCACCGTTGTCGTATCCACCATGGCCACCGGAACCACCGTATCCACCAACACCACCGCTGGATGAGCGTTGTATCTATCGCCACCGGAGCCTGTGTATCCTCCATCAGCAGGTAGCGGAGCTGATCTTCCATTGCTATAGTTGTATCCTCCACCACCGGGGCCACCGTATACACCGCCATATCCTTGACCTCCTTCTGAACCACCGTACCCACCACTACCATCGGCGGATGAGCTGTTGTATCTATCGTCGTCGGAACTACCGTCAGCAGGTGGCGGAGCGGATCACCCATCATTGTAGCCGTATGTACCAACCATGATCTACTGCTAACTTTTTTTTTCTTACAGATATATATGTGAATGATGTAGAATATACAATATGCCCACAAAAGGTAATAATATTTCGAAAATACCCTTCGTAAGGCCCATTTATGGGTCCAATATTATAATTTTGAATATTTTTATTTATATATATCTAATAAATAAGATTAGATTGTTTAATACAGATTATAGCAAAAAAATTTAGTTTGTAAGTTATAGCAATTTTTATTTAAAATATATATAAATTTTTTTCTAAATAATCAAATCAAGACCAATCAAAAAAGAAAAAAATAAAAGATTTTATATAATAAAAATTAAATATTCTTTCTTTAAAAATAGATGACAGTTAATAAGAGATACCAATTACAATCCAAATCTCTCTTTAACTATTTTTTCTTCAGACACGTTTCTTCTTTATCTTCTCAATAACTTTTGCTTTTTTTTCCTACAAAAAGATTTTTTTTGGTCAAAATCTTTCATAAATTTTTGTTGTTTTATGCGATGGTTTTAGGCCATAGAAATTTGAGTGTTTTATGTAAAAATCAAGTTCTTAAATTTGTAAATTAAAAAAAAAAATCATTCAATGTAAATTGTGATAATTGATAGTCAATCATATTACATCATAGATGAAGAAGAAGACAATAAGGGAGAAAGAACATCAAAGAAAATCATAATGAAGAAGAAAATGATATGTTTGATAATAAAGAAGAAGAAAAACATGTTTGATAATGAATAAGAAAGATATCAGTATGATTAAAGAAATATCTTTACCAAAATTTTTACTCTGATAGAACTAAAAAATATATACATAAAAATAATTATTGAAAGCAACAATAATACCTACCATAATTATCAAAAGAGTTAATGAGGATAGATAGATATTAAAGACTAAAAATTAGAAGACAATTTGACTAATAATTATGCAAAAATAATTTTTTTATTATCAAAAAAATATTTTTTAAAAAAGTTGATATAACTTGCAATTATTTCTTTAAATCAATAATTATAAAAAAGTATTTCCATAACTTGCAATAAACAATCTAATAAGTACATGAAAGATAATTTTCACAATTTAATTATTTTTTAAAAAATAATTAGTAATTATTTTAAATCAACACGATAGAAAATGCTAATAGAAATCATGTTTTATACTTTTCGTTTTATAAAATATATAATTTACAATTTATTTAACTATTTAACCTTAAAAAACAACAGGTTCTAATGCTAATTTTTAACATCAGGCTTAACATATTTCCTTGAGTAAAACAACAATTTTTAATGCTTTTATTTTTTTGACTTTATTTAAAATAATAAAAGAAAATAAATTAAAAGTATAAATGTCAATATAATAACAATTTATTTGATTTAATAATAATTTTGCAACAAAACTATTTGATAAATGAAAATAATAAATATCTTGAAATAGGTTAACAATTATAAATTTTAGACCACTAAATGCAAGTAAAAGAAAATTACTACATTACGTACTTTTAATATATGATTTACATAATTAGTTCCACATAATTTTTATAAATTTTCTTGTAGAATTTCATGCATGACAATATTTATTGGGAAAAAAACTAATAATATTTTAAAAGTTGAAATAATGAAAATAGTGGTGGAGTCACTATTTTCACTTAGAAGGTTTAAAATATAAGAAAGTAAACATACGTAACAATTTAAAAAAGTTAACATCTATCATGTAAAGATAAAAAATACTTTTAGTTTTATAAATAATTTAATATTTTGTGAAAGGAGATTCGGATGAACCCAGTAGCCTTATCTAACTCAATCTTTAATTGAAAATACGTATGATTGCAAGCGATAATATCTTTATATAAATTTGAATTTATTTGAAATAGTACTTTGTAAATAATATAGTAGAATAAGTTGGCATTTAAAAGGAAGAAAATTATTATTTGGCACATAACGATCCACAAATGGAGAGCACGTAAGCTAGAAGAGGAAGTAAGAAATGACCAATGACATTCTTTATTGAGATGACTATGATTGTACTACCTAGCTATGAAATTACATTAATGCCCTTGGTCACTTCCTAACTCATATTTCTATAAAATAAAATAAAAATAACATGATAAAAAATGCTAATAGAGATCATGTTTTATACTTTTTATTTTATAAAATATATAATTTATAATTTATTTACCTTTTTAATCTTAAAATATAGCATGTTCTAATGCTAATTTTTAACATCAGGCTTAACATATTTCCTTGAATTAAACAACTATTTTTAATGCTTTTATTGTTTTGACTTTATTTAAAAATTATAAAAGAAAATAAATTAAAAGTATAAATGTCAATATAATAACAATTTATTTGATTTAATAATAATTTTGCAACAAAACTATTCGATAAATGAAAAAAATAAATATCTTGAAATAGGTTAACAATTATAAATTTTAGACCACTAAATTGCAAGTAAAAAAAATTACTACATTACATATTTTTAATATATGATTTACATAATTAGTTCTACATAATTTTTATAAATTTTCTTGTAGAATTTCATGCATGACAATATTTATTGGGAAAAAAACTAATAATATTTACAAAGTTGGAATAATGAAAATAGTGGTGGAGTCACTATTTTCACTTAGAAGGTTTAAAATATAAGAAAGTAAACATACGTAACAATTTAAAAAAGTTAACATCTATCATGTAAAGAAAAAAAATACTTCTAGTTTTATAAATAATTTAATATTTTGTGAAAGCAGATTCGGATTAACCTAGTAGACTTATCTAACTCAATCCTTAATTGAAAATACGTATGGTTGGAAGCGGTAATATCTTTGTATAACTTTGAATTTATTTGAAATAGTACTTTATAAATAATATAGTAGAATAAGTTGGCATTTAAAAGGAAGAAAATTATTATTTGGCACATAACGATCCACAAATGGAGAGCACGTAAGCTAGAAGAGGAAGAAAGAAATGGCCAATGACATTCTTTATTGAGATGACTATGATTGTACTATCTAGCTATGAAATTACATTAATGCCCTTGGTCACTTCCTACCTCATATTTCTATAAAATAATAATAATAATATATATATATATATATATATATATATATATATATATATATATATAATTTTATAGAAATACGGTTCCAATATTTTTTCTTGTTTAATAATATTTCATGATTTACTGTCAATTAAACATCTTATAAACCTGTTAAAATGAAAAAAAAAAAATGCTTTTTGTGTTATGACAAAATAAAGATACATTTTCATATATTATTTTTCTTTTTCATTATGTTTACTTGTTTTAATTTTTTTTTGAGATCTTATTAATATCTCAGAATTCTCAATCACTTTGTAATAATACTTATCAAATTTGACACTTTACATGATAAGTTACAGTATTAATTCTTTTACCCGATTTATAGTATTATTATATAGGTTTTAATTTTTTTATTTTTAAAAATATTGTACACCACTAAATATAAAAATTGATCAAATTTTCCTAAAAATATTATTTGTAACATAATTTCTTAGTAAATTTAAAATATATAGTTCTACTCCTTTAGTATTTTCAATTGTTTTAAAAAATTTAGTTCCTTTATAATAGAAATTAATTATCTTTCATACTTTTCTCTCGTTTCATTTTCTTTGTTTATTGAAAGAATTCTTAATTATATATTCATGTATTTTGAATTTATATAATAGTTAATTTATAGTGAATCAGAAAAAGTATCAAACTAAGTTTGATTGTAGATGAAGAAGTATACTCCTACATGATGAAAGAAATATACTCCTACATATATGAAATGACTATATGTTTTTCAAAATTTTCTTTCAAATTATTTTCAAATAGTGTATTAAAGATGGAGGTCTTTTTATATACAATTTGTGAGTATTATAATATTTTTTTACAAAAAAAAATCTGAAACAAAATTTATAATCTTTTTGATTGAATAATAGTCAATTACATGCAACATTTGAAATTTAAAATTTATTAAAATGATATTAATTTAAAATAGTATAATAAACATTAAATTGTTGATTATCTTGAGAATTTTCTTTTGGATTATATGGCTAAGGTGAGAAATGAGAAGTAATGCATTTAAAGAAAAAAGAAAAGATTGAATGATTACCAAAAAAAAAAAAAGGAAAAGATTGAATGAAAAATGGGATCCACAAAAGAAATAGGTTTTGGATGATAAATTGAAATTACTACAATACCTTTGATTGTCCTCCAACTCACTCTTCTCTATAAAAAAAACTAGATAGGTATTGGCTGTGCTGAGCACGACCCAACACATTGAATTTTGATATTATTTTTCATGAGAATCATACCACAACGTAAATTATCATAACTATTTAAAATCTCATTTTTAAAAATAATTACATACATCTTCAATTTTACTTAAAATCTTAAATATACCACAAAAGAATGTAATGTATTTGTGTAAAAGTAAGTGATATATCCATGTAAAACTAAGTAACATATCCGAAAAACGTGATGTATTAAGTGATATATTCGAAAGAATGTGATGTATTCGTATAGAATAAATCAAAATTTTTTAATAGTTTTGAAAAATAAATTGAGATAGAGAATAATTAACTCTAAAAGGATTGGGAGTTAGCTAACTTTTATAATTTTTTATATAGTGTTTGTATTGGTAATGAAGATAAAAGTCTAAGACAATCACCGTACTTGATAAAGTACAAAGTAACATGGTGGAATAAGACATTTTAATGTACATGTATGAAATAGTTAAACTATTACCAAAAGACTTTCAGATTATAATGACCTTACAAATTATTTTATAAAATTATTCTGTTTTAATCCACTTTATAATTTTTTTGACATTATTTTATAATGGACCGAATTGATATTTTCTTAACTTTTGAGATCTAGGTATAAAATAAACTAAGTGGGAAGGGTTTAAATAAAAATTAGAAGAGTATTATTAAATAAAGTTAAGCAAGAGAAAGTCAGCAGTTAGATCTTATTTTTTCCCCCTCTTCTATTCACGGCTTTGGGATATCTTCATGTTAGTATATAAGTTTTTCTTTTTCTTGTTCCGTGAAGTTGTTTATATGGTTATAATCTCTTATTTATAATGAATGAGGGGTGAATAAAGTCTTGGTAGTGGCGAGAAATTTGCCAAAGATGCGCTGTGATAAATAAAATTAGGGATATTGTGAATTGAAGTGGAATTATGAATTGAAGGTGGCAGTAGTACGTGTTAATACATATATGGATGTAAGATTCCTGCAAATTTTCTATTAGTTTTCTGAGGATTAATATATTAGGATATTGTAGTTTTGTCTATAATTGGTCAATATTTGCTACTGCCAGTAGTGTCGTCCGTTGATGGCAAAATGTTACCGCCAATGTCCCTTGATTACATTTGGTCAGAGGAAAATTTAATATATTAGTTATAGTATTATGCAGATCCTAGGTTACAGTGTACTATATATTTGTTCATTCATTCGTAATCTGCTTCATAATCTGGAATTAGTGGAATTGAGGGTTAGGTTTAGGATTTTTAGAGTAAGAATTTATAAATGAGTGTCTTCAGATTCATATTTTTTTATGTATGTTATTTATTTGAACAGATTTTGACCGTTCAGAGACTTTATTGAAAAACCCTCTCTTGTACACAAATTTTTTGAATTATTTAATAAAAACAGGTATATTTACAAGGAAAAGATATGAATCATCAAACAGCTATGGAAAATTTAGAATTATCAGATTTATCAGAACAAGTATTTATATTTGTGATTATGAATAGCTAAATTCATAAACTCCTGACAATCATGATTTGATAAAATAAGTTCATGTTAGTTACTTTATAGTAGAATTATTTGAAAAATAACATGTTAAGAAGTTTATTAGCAAAGTGAAAAAGGAGAAAAATCCCTAAGAACTATGTCATCCTAAAGGTGAAACCGGTGAGACAAGAAAGTCGTGATAGAGGAGTAGCCAGAGTAGAGGCGCTGCTTAAGGGAAACGTATTCAGATTACCATGCTAATAGTGACCAAAGAACATGTTATTTAAGAATAATCTAGTATATAGTAATCTAAAATGATCATATTTTGTTATGTGTATGATTGAAGAGAATATTTTGAAAAAAAACATCATATGAAAAATGAATACTTATTTATCTGACGAAATGGTAGATAAATTCAAAATATTTGTTTTGTATGTACTTAAGGATATAGAAATTGTAGATATAAGAAAAATCATATTGGAAAAAATATTTGATAAATATTTTATGACTAGAATAAATTACATACCACACCTACCTACCTACTCTTACAAATACTTACATACCAAACCTACACATCAACCATGATAAATTACGTATATTTAGAATATTGAAAAATGGATATGAAAAATATACAATTAATAGAAAAACTAATGAAAACAAATCTAGAAAAATATATGAGAACTAAAGATATAAACTGTATAGAATTCCTTAATGAAAATATACAAGAATTATTAAGATTAAAACAAACAACTAATAACTACTATGATAAAGTAATTAATTACTAGAATCCAATTCCAAGTTATTCGTAGAAACCTAAGCATAATATGAATAATATGACAGGTTATATATCTGATGAAACTAAGATACTTGTTTTATATATCATAAAAGACTTAGAATTAGAAGACATAAAGAAAATAATATGGAAAACATATTTGATTTTGAAGATGAGTTACTAAGTACTAATTGGATAGAAAATGAATTACAAAATATAGATTTCTATGGTAGAAATTATTATTCGGATAGTTATTATTCAGATGGATATTATACAGATTAAAAATGCTAGAATATATTCAAAGAGTTAGAGAAAAACAAAGTCGGCTATACGAAGAAATTAATTATAGAAACCAGCTTAGAAAAGGAAGAGAACAATTAAAAGAAAGATTAATTTGGATAAATAAAACCATAAAACAACTAGAATTAAAAGACAATTTAGAATATGATTTAGACATAGAATTATTTATAGACGAAAAAGACAGGATAATTATCGAAATAGATAACCTAGAATTTAATATCAGGTATAGTACAATTAGAATAAATTATTACAAAGAAATTTGCAGTATCACAACTACTTTAGGATAAAATGATAGATTATGAGTATTTAAAATATTGGAGACAAGATATGGAAGAAATAAGAGCAACAGAGATACTGATGAAAGAGAATTTAATTGAATATTTTAGAACAAAAGATATAAAATATTTAGAATACCTCTAAAATAATATACAAGAATTACAAAGACTAAGAGAAAAAACTAAAGAAAATTACAGTAAAACATTTAATCAAATACCATTCAATCACCCCCAAGATATGAACATTAATAAAATAAATAAACTAAAAATAAAAATGTTTAGAGAAGTTAAGAAATATCCACGCACAAATAAAAATAGATCCATTATAATAGATCTATTTAAGTTACTCAAGTTATCTGCACCCCCTACAATTGCTAATGATGATACTCTTACTTCATAAGTTGAGTTGACTTTGAAATTGATGTCTGATCTGGTTTAAGATACAAAGTGTTTTGCTTGATTTTATTGATGATTTGGGGTCGGAGTTGCATGCTTGCACATCATGCATTGCATTTCATATGGGATCGGAGTGCACACCTGTACAATATTATATATATTTATTACGATCGGAGTGCACGCCTGCATAATATTATATATATTTATTGAGATCGGAGTGCACGCTTGCACAGTATATTTATTGAGATCGGAGTGCATGCCTACACAGAATATTTATTTGGACCGGAGTGCATGCCTACACAAAATATTTATTTAGATCGAAGTGCACACCTGCACAATATATTTATTGGGATCGGAGTGTAAACCTGCACAATATACATATTAGGATCGGAGTGCACGTCTGCACAATATATTTATTGGGATCGGAGTGCACGCTTGTATAGTATATGCATTTGTATTGCATTGCATCATATTACATTGATTCATTTAGTTCAGATTGGTTAAGGTGTATTTGTTGGCCTTGTACTTATTGTATATGTTTTACTTGTTTCACTAGATTGCAAATTTCCTCGATTGCGTTATGATATCATTATGACTGTTAAACTTGACTTTTGAGTTAGATTAGGGTGGCTTTCCTAAGTGCAGGTTGTATGTTTGTTTTAGATGACTTATGTGGTGTCACTCGTCACCACTTTGAATTAGGGTAGGTCGACGATGCTTGCTGAGTACACGTGGTTTCGTACTCGCTCTTTTTTTTTCTGCACCCTACATGCAGGTACAAATCTGACGACCTTTGGATATTGATCCTTGTGGTTCCTTCTTTGCTAGCATCACTGGAGATTCGAGGTAGCTGCGACTGGCTTTAGAGACTACTGAAATCTCTTTCAACCTTGTCCTTATGCATTTTTTGCATTTTGAAAAGACTCAAAATTTCTTTTGATTTTGTATTTAGTGGCTTATATTAGTGACTTCCAGACCTGGGATTATCTATGAATTGATTTTACTAGTCAATTAATCTACTTATGAGATTATTGGGGATTGGTTATGTTCTTATTTTCTTCCGCTTCTATGAGTTTGAGATGTTGTTATTGGAATTGGGTATTCGGCTCACCTATCACGAAGGATGGAATAGGTGCCATCACAGTCCCGAATTTGGGCTGTGACAGAGGGTATCAGAGCCCCAGGTTCATTGGTCTCACAAATACAAGCCGAGTTTAATAGAGTCTCGCGGATCGGTACAGAGACGTTCGTTACTTATCTTCGGGAGGCTATAGGACTTTAGAAAACATTCATTTTTTTCTCTCTCTTATCGTGTAGTGTTGATTCTTTAACTTGAAATACTAAAATTCTTATCCTATTCTCTTACAGATAGTGAGAACTCGTGCACCTCGGGATCGCGGTCAGGATCCCCCACCAGCTCTCGAGCCGATTTCTCAAGGGGGGATGGATACCTGGATGGGGTAGAAGACGCGATAGGGGAAGAGGTCATGGTAGCGAGAGAGCTCGAGGAGGTTCTCCTATTACTGGTAGGGCAGGGTCTCTCGAGGTTGAGTTTGAGGTAAGTGATGATGGTGTTCAGGTTCCAACTGATGATGTGGGCCCAAGTCAGGCACCACCAGGGTTTTTTGCTGCATCACATTTTCAGAATACCTTGGATAAACTGTTGGGTATTTTGGAGACTATAGTTTAGGAAGTCAGATCACTTGGTACTCCGCAGGGTTCATATATTAGGGTGGAGGTGCAAACCCCAGATCAGTAGCCTATTCCAATCTATCAGGGTCCAGTGGTTTAGCCAGCATCGAGGTATGATGGTATGCCTTTACCAGGGTTTGGATCTACTGGTGGAGTTATGGCAGTTATGTCTGATGAGGAGCATCAACATTTTAAGAGATTTAGAAAGATAGACCCACCACAGTTTCAGGGTGATCTGCATGAGGATGCCTATGAGTTTCTGGTCAGTTGCCATGAGAGACTTCAGAGTGTGGGATTAGTTGACTCTCATGGGGTTACTTATATTTCCTTACAGATGAGTAGTCCTGCCAAGCAGTTGTGGCGTTCTTATATTGACACCATGCCAGTAGATTCTCCACCAATAACTTGGGTAATATTTGCATAGGCCTTCCTTGATAGATTTGTTCCTCGTAGCTTGAGGGAGGAACGTAGGCACAAGTTTAATAATTTGACACAGGAGGGCATTTCTGTGGCTGAGTACGAGAGATGATTTTATGCCTTAGCCCGTTATGCTATGGTGATCTTGCCAAACGAGACCGAGATGATCAAGAGGTTTATGAGGGATTTGACACTTAGGATAAGAGAGGTCGTATTTGTTGTATCCCAATCTAAGGATTCTCTTTAGATGGTGGTTGAATTGGCAAAGAAGTTTGAGTTGATGCATCATGAGGAGTATGAGGATTTGAGGGATAAGAGGTCCCACACTTTAGGTCGATTCAGCAGTACCTCATCTGGAGGTAAAGGTTCTTTCTGAAAAGATTTTCACCTCAGCATGGTAGGCCAGTTCAGGCAGCGATGTAGACAGCAGATGGTAGATATTCAGGTCGGAGTTCTTATGGTTCGGGATAGGCTTACAGGGTTTATCTCAGCGATTTTTAGGTTGTAGTGGCTATACCAGATATTCAGGTCCTTCTCGGCAGTTGATGGCTCCTAAGTCTTATTATGAGTGTGCAGTCCAGATTTTCTTCGGAGAGATTACCCAGTATATAGGCAGAGGTGTCCATAACAAAGTTATCAGGCCCCTATTAGAGTAGTAGCACCCTTAGTTAGGGGTAGAGGCAGATCTCAGAGAGGTAGAGGTGCACCAACAGCTAGTAGGGGAGATGATAGAGGAGTGACTAAGCCGATAGATGACAGGGCTCACTGTTATGCTTTTCTAGGGAAGCCCGAGGTAGAGTTTTCTGATTCAGTCATAACCGATATCGTCTCTATTTGTCATCGACCTGCTTCAGTATTATTTGATCCCGGTTCTACTTTCTCCTATGTTTCTATATACTTTGTTTCCATCTTTGATATGATTTATGAGTCTATGGATGTGCCTATCTGTGTTTCTACTCCAGTAGGTGATTCCTTAGTGGTGGATTGGGTATACCGATCCTGCATTATTTTTATTTTTAGGCGTGATACCTGGGTAGATTTGATTATCCTGGATATAGTTGACTTTAATATAATTTTAGGCATGGATTGGCTTTCTCCTTATCATGATATCTTGGACTGTCATGCCAAGACAATTACTTTAGCCATGCCTGATCGCCCTAGATAAGAGTGAAGCGGTGTTCGGAGTTCATATCCTAAGAAGGTGATTCCATTCATTCAATCTCAGCGGTTAGTTGAGAAAGTTGTCTCTCATATTTGGCTTATGTTCATGATACTGGTACCGAGGAACCTTTTTTAGAGTCAGTGGAGGTGGTTAGAGAATTCATAGATGTATTTCCTGTTGATTTTCCAGGTGTTCCTTCTGATAGAGATATTGAATTAGATATTGATCTGGAGCTGGGCACTAAGCCCATTTCTATTTTTCCTTATAGGATGGAGCCAGCTGAACTGAAAGAATTGGAAGATCAGCTTTAGGACTTGTTAAGCAAGGGGTTTATTCGACTAAGTGTATCACCTTAGGGTGCTTTAGTGTTATTTGTGAAGAAGAAAGATGGGTCTATAAGAATGTGCATTGATTATCGGTAGTTGAACAAGGTGACAATCAAGAATAAGTATCCTCTATTACATATTGATGACTTAGTTGATCTGCTTCAGGGTGCTTCTGTGTTTTCAAAGATTGACTTGAGATCGGGGTATCATCAGTTGAAGATTTGAGCTTTAGACATTCCTAAGACTGCTTTTCGGACTAGATAGGGCCACTATGAGTTCTTAGTTATGTCCTTTGGGTTGACTAATGCCTCAGCAACCTTTATGGAGTTGATGAACAGGGTGTTTCGGCCTTATCTTGATTCTTTTGTGATTGTATTTATCGATGACATTTTAGTATATTCTAACAGCGAGGCAGATCATGCAAATATTTGAGGATCGTACTCTAGAGGTTGAGGAATGAAAAGTTATATGCCAAGTTTTCAAAGTGTGAATTTTGGGTCAGTTCTATGGCATTCTTGGGATACGTGGTGTCCAAGAATGGTATTATGGTAGATCCAGTCAAGGTTGAGGCAGTTAGGAATTGGTTACGACCTACTTTACCTTCTGATATTCGGAATTTTATTAGGTTGGTAGGCTATTATAGGCGATTTGTGTAGGGTTTCTCTTCTATTGCAGCTCCTATGACTCGATTGACTCAGAAGAATGTGGCTTTTTAGTGGTCAGAGAAGTGCGATGAGAGCTTTCAAAAGCTCAAGACTTTATTGACTTCAGCACCTATCTTGACCCTACTTATTAAAGGTGACGACTTTACTGGATTTTATGATGATTTTGGTATTGGTTTGGGTAGTGTGTTGATTCAGAAAAATAAGGTGATAGTGTATGCTTTGAGGCAGTTGAAGCCACATGAGAGGAATTATTCTACTCATGATTTAGAGTTACTAGCGGTTGTGTTAGTATTGAAGTTGTGGCACACTATTTGTATGGAGTTCATTGTGAGATGTACACTGATCATCGCAACCTTCAGTATATCTTCAAATAGAAGGAATTGAATTTGAGGCAGCATCGATGGGTGGAGTTGTTGATAGATTACGATATGACTATCCTATGTCATTCGGGCAAGGCTAATATAGTGGAAGATGCCTTGAGTAGGAAGGCAGTTAGTATGGGTAGTCTTGCATTGTTGAGTGTGGAGGAGCGATCATTAGCCAGGGAGGTTCAACAGTTGGCTAACAGTTTTATGCGTCTTTATATTTCTGAGTCAGGTAGAGTTTTGGCATATGTGGAGGTGAGGTCCTTGTTGATAGAAAAAATTTGAGATCATCAGTTTGAGGATGAAAAGTTATGTATTATCAGGGATAAGGTGATGCAAGGTGAGGCTAAGGAAGTGATTTTGGACCAGGAGGGTGTTTTAAGGATTAAGTGGTGGATTTGTGTTCCTCGAGTGGATGATTTGACTAGATATATTATGGAGGAGGCCCATTGTTCTCGCTATTCCATTCATCCAGGTGTGGTAAAGATGTATCATGACCTTAAGCAGCATTACTGGTAGTGTGGGATGAAGAGAGATCTTGCAGAGTTTGTGGCTAAGTATCTGAATTGTCAGCAGGTGAAATATGAGCACAGAAGGTCAGGTGGTTTGCTTCAGAGGATGCCCATTCCCGAGTGGAAATAGGATCGTATCATTAATTCAAGGAAAAAATCAAAATATTTGATAGGATTGATTATGTAGCAGAACTAGGATTTTGTAGTTGGGTTGCCTCAGACCTTGGGGAAGTTTGATTCTGTTTGGGTGAATGTGGACAGGTTGACCAAATCAACCCATTTTGTGCCTGTGAAAATGAGCTATAATGCAGAGAAATTGGATATGATTTACATTTGTGAGATAGTTCGATTGCATGGCGTGCCTGTTTCCATCATTTCAGATAGAGGTACTCAGTTCACTTCAAATTTTTGGTGTACTTTGCAGCGGGAGTTGGGTACTCAGTTGGATATGAGTACAAATTCCATCCCCAAACAGATGGCCAGTCAGAGAGGACTATTCAGGTGTTGGGGACATGTTGCGGGCTTGTGTGCTTGATTGTGGAGGTCATTGGGATAAGTTTTTACCCGTAGTAGAGTTTTCTTATAATAATAACTACCACTCTAATATTCAGATGATTCCATTCGAGGCTTTGTTTGGTAAGAAGTGTAGGTCCCCAATTAGATGGTTTGATTCTTTTGAGGTTAGACCTTGGGGTATTGATTTGTTGAGAGATTCCCTGCATCGAGTGAGATTTATTCAGGATCGGCTCTTGGCGGCTTAGAGTAGACAAAACAGTTATGCTGACAGGAGAGTCCGTAACTTGGAGTTCATACAGGGTGAGCGAGGTTTGTTGAAGGTATCTCCCACGAAGAGTGTGATAAGGTTTGGGAAGAAAGGAAAGGTTAGTCTGAGGTTTATTGGCCTTTTTGAGATTCTTCAGCGTGTTGGTCCAGCTGCTTATGAGTTGGCTTTGCCACCGGGTCTTTCAGTCGTACATCCAGTTTTTCATGTTTCTATGTTGAAAAGGTACCATCCAGATGATTCGTATGTGATTCAGTGGGACTCAGTGAGTCTGGATCAGAATCTGACATTTGAGGAGGAGCCTATAACTATCTTGGATAGGCAGGTTAGAAAGTTAAGATCCAAGGAGATAGCCTCTATGAAGGTGCAGTGGAGGCATCGTCCTGTTGCTGAATCCACTTGGGAGGTTGAGTTCGACATACGGCGTAGATATCCGCATCTCTTTGATAGTTCAGGTACCTTCTTTCGAGGACGAACATTTGTTTTAGTGGTGGATGATGTAATGACCCTACAAATTATTTTATGAAATTATCCTATTTTAACCTACTTTGTAATTTTTTTGACATTATTTTATAATAATGAGCCAAATTGATATTTTCTTAACTCTTGAGAGCTAGGTATTAAAATAAACTACCTGAGAAGGGTTTAAATAAAAATTAGAAGAGTATTATTAAATAAAGTTAAGCAAGAGGAAGTCAGCAGTTAGATCTTATTTTTTCCCCCTCTTCTATTCACGGCTTTGGGATATCTTCAGGTTAGTATATAAGTTTTTCTTTTTCTTGTTCCGTGAAGTTGTTTATATGGTTATAATCTTATGTATAATGAATGAGAGGTGAATAAAGTCTTGGTAGTGGCGAGAAATTTGCCGGAGATGCGTTGTGATAAAATTTTTTTAGGGATATTGTGAATTGAAGTGGAATTATGAATTGAAGGTGGCAGTAGTACGTGTTAATACATATATGGATGTAAGATTCCTGCAAATTTTCTATTAGTTATCTGAGGATTAATATATTAGGATATTATAGTTATTGTAGAGTGAAAGAGATGTATGTGCCTAAAGTGTCTATAATTGGTCAATATTTGCTACTGCCAGTAGTGTCGTCCGTAGATGGCAAAATGTTACTGCCAATGTTCCTTGATTACACTTGGTTAGAGGAAAATTTAATATTTTATTATAGTATTATGCAGATCCTTGGTTACAGTTTACTATATATTTATTCATTTATTCGTAATCCGCTCCATAATCTGGAATTAGTGAAATTGAGGATTAGGTTTAGGACTTTTACAGTACGAATTTATAGATGAGTGTCTTTAGATTCATACCCTTATGTAGATTATATATTTGAATAGATTTTGATCGTTCAGAGACTTTACGGAAGGGCAAATTTGTTAATTGATGTTTGGGCTTCTCTTGAGGCAAGTTGACACTTTTCTTAGACTTTTTTTCAACGTGTTTATTTAAATATTTGTTAGTTATGTGTAATGAGAGTAATGGGAATTAGGGGGGAGGGGGGGTCCCGTATAGATGATTGTAACGAGCATCTATGCGGGTATCGGTGTTGTTTGAGGGGATAAAATAAGTCAATTAAATGTTTGAACTATTTTTTTCTATTTTCTAGCTCGATGGACTAACTAGTTATGGTACATAAATTATTGAAAAAGCTAGTTAATGATGATACTCTCACTTGATAAGTTGAGTTGACTTTGAAATTGTTGTCTGATCTGGTTTAAGATATGAAGTGCTTTACTTGATTTTATTGATGATTTGGGTTAGGAGTTGCACGCCTGCACATCATGCATTGCATTTTATATGGGATTGGAGTGCATGCATGCACAATATTATATATATTTATTGGGATTGGAGTGCATGCCTGCACAAAATATTTATTCTGATCGAAGTGAACGTCTACACAATATATTTATTAGGATCGGAGAGCACGCCTGCACAACATACATATTAGGATCGGATTGCACGCTTGCACAATATATTTATTGGGATCGGAGTACACACCTGCACAGTATATGCATTTGCATTGTATTGCATTAATTCATTTGGTTCAGATTGGTTAAGGTGTATTTGTTGACCTTGTACTTATTTTATATGTTTTACTTGTTTCACTAGATTGAGAATTTCCTGAATTATGTTATGATATCATTATGACTGTTAAACTTGACTTTTGAGTTACGTTAGGATGACTTTCCTGAATGCAGGTTGTATGTTTGTTTTAGATGACTTACGTGGTGTCACTCGTCACCACTTTGAATTAGGGTCGATCGACGATGCTTGCTGAGTACACGTGGTTCCGTACTCACTTTTATTTTTTCTGCACCTTACATGCAGGTACAAATCTGACAACCTCCGAATATTGATCCCTGTGGTTCCTTCTTTGCTAGCATCACTGGAGATTCGAGATAGCTGCTACTGACTTTAGAGACTACTGAAATCTCCTTCAGCCTTGTCCTTATGCATTTTTCGCATTTTGAAAAGACTCAAACTTTCTTTTGGTTCGGTATTTAATGGCTTGTATTAGTGACTTCCAAGCCTGGGATTATCTATGAATTGATTTTACTAGTCTATTAATCTACTTATGAGATTATTCGGGATTGGTTATGTTCTTATTTTCTTCCGCTTCTATGAGTTTGAGATGTTGTTCTTGGAATTAGGTATGTGGCTCACCTATCACGGAGGATGAAATATGTGCCATCACAGTCTCGAATTTGAATTGTGGCATAGATACATCTTGGTAATAGTTGTAATATAAAAAATACATCATAGACAATATCCAAAAATTATTGATAATATTTATGAATTTTAAAACTCATCACAAGCACATGAAATCATCAGTTCCTGTTTCAGGAGGCAGGAGCTATCTTGGTAATCAAACTTTTTAACATTTCAAAAATCACAAGGAAAAGCTTTGGAGTACCTTCAAGAAATAAGAAAATACCAACCATAAAAAAGTTTCAGAGAAAAGCATTACAAAATTGTAGTGCAGATATGACACATTTGCCTCCTTGCATTTAATTCAAACTTTAATCGCACTGAATGTAGATGGTACCATAGTTCATCTTATTATATCGTCATATCATTCACATTATGTTCCTGTATCTAGTTGTATTACGATTTACTTTTGATTTTCAATCCTGACGGGAATAAAAACATGATATTATTTCAATTCTTCGACAATAGTATTGCAAAATGATAAAAATGTACGAAATCATGAAGAAAATTGTCACCTCTATTTCTCTATTGTCATTTTCTCAAAAAATTAGCATGTCTTTTGTTCCTAATCGATACACCATAGCTCCTGTCATAAATTGTATCAATCAAAAAAATTTTAGTCAAATGAAACACCAAATCAAACTTAGTTTTCAGATTTTAAAAAACAAAATGATTGTAACTGAAGTAGTTTGTAAATGAAGTCTTAAGTTTCCTTCTTTGATAAATAAGTTTAAAAGAACTATATGCAAGTTGGGAGAAAGAATATATAGTTTCAACTTCACAAATAACTTAAGTATAGGAAAAAATTAAGAGAAATGATATCATTAAATAAACAATTCATATGGAATTTTTCTTTTAAAAGTATGTTTCAAGTTTTTTTGCATAGTATTTTTTATTTTTACGTCCTAATATTATTTATTGGGTTGTCAATTTTATATTCTATGCTCATTTTCTGTCAATAGATTCAATATATTATCTAACATCAGTATGACTATAAATATCCTAACCAATGTTATTCCTTCTACTCAAAAACCTTTTGAATCATTTTCTTTATTCAAGTTTTGATAATGTGCTTTTCACATCGTTGGGATCTTTCATCTGTAATTTTCTATAATCATTACAACAGAAAGTATTTTAACTGATTAGTTACAAAAAGAAGTATTGTAAGTGTTATCGCTACTTCGTTCATATTGCCTTAGACAATTTTATGTTAGATTAGTTACTTTATTAGTCTTTATCTTCGATTTTTTTAGCTTCCGTAAAATCAGTCTATCGGTTAAGATCAGCAGACTTTTTAACATTTCAAAATAGTCATGTTTACTACTTAAATGTTCTTGGATTGAATCTTAATTCATTTCTCTATTTTTTTTCCAGGTATTTTTTGTCAAATATTGACAACTTTTTCTGTCCAACTGAATCTTTCTATGTTATGTCCTCCTAAAAATTGGGATGTTGTAGAACGACTAGAAGTGAAGGGTAAAACACCTAAATCACTATCCAATCTTACCGGAAGCTATTTAAGCGAGTTGATTGGCGATTTTTGTTTTTATAATCACTACAAATTAAGTCAGCGTACTGACTTGATTTTTGTAGCTTCAAGACATTATGTAGATCATACTCATCATGATAATTAAATGCTATTTTTTCGTATCCATCTTTCTCCATATGTTCATGAACATCAATTGTATTATCATTTAATTCGTCCAATTCTGCTAAGTATAAATCAACAAGAGTTGTCATTGTTGATAGTAAATTTGCTTGAAAATATTTAATTTGATTCACAATAATTTTGTTGTAAAACACTTAGCTAATTCACAATAATTTAATTGTATTATACGATAGCTAATTTGAGTTTTTGATTGTTTATATAGATGTAAATAATTTTCGTGGCCCCTTGCAACAAAAGTATTAATTAAAATTCTTGATCCTGCCACTGTATAGCTAACATAGTTAAATAAAAAGACCAAGTAAAAAGTCATAGCAATCCCATACCTGCTTGAAGAATTCTTAAAATTCAGCTACCTCATTCATATAGGCACTGAGCAGATCCAATTGCAAATCCCTTGGTTGTAGTGTTGGTAGTGTTACAACAACATCAAGAACATTAGTTATTTCACGAATATTTTCAGGCTATACACGAAAAAGCTTATTGAACTAATCGAGGTAACAAAAGATTACTATAAAAGAAGTCACAACTTCATGCTTTTGGTCAGAAACATTAGCATTACCTGGTGGCTCATTGCAACAATTCCCTTAACATTATTAGCTATTGAACGAAACATATCCATGGTGAGAACATACGCTGCTATACTGAGTATTCTCATAGTTGCTACAACAGTGCCAAACAACCCCCCCCCCCCCCCTCCAGTTAGATTTTTAGCTTCATCTGTCAATCCTGAAGTGCAACCAAGCTAGAAAGCAGATGCAATAGCCAAGCTTATGACAAGGACAGGTAGCATTGTAGATTCTAGACCTAAATTAGCACCCAGAATAACGTTCATTCCATGGACAGTAGAGATAGCAAGGGATAAGGTACGCACGGGCTCGTATTTATCATCATAATTGGGTAGAATTACCAGATGTTGAAGAGGAAGTCCCGGGAGCTACTGTGTCTTATGAAATACTCAATAGATTTCCGACTCTTTCCTCAATCTCTGCAGACATCCTTATCTATGAGATAGTTATAGTTTAATTAATTCTTTTATTAGTATGATTACAGTTATACATTAACTAAAACCAGTAGCACAAGCAAATCATCAACAATAATAAGTGAAAGAACATTCTCACCAGCTAATAGCAAGGTAGCAGTACTATACCTCTTTCTGTGTAAATCAATGACGCTCGTCAATATCAGTATGATAGCTCGGTAACGAGACTTTGCTTGCAACAAGTGTCTTTCCTCTATTATAAGAATAACTTTATCCCAAAAAATACAAAAGGCATGGATAGAACAATTAGATAAACATTTTGCTTTACAATGATCACCATAAAGTAGTGGTTTTCAATGGTGAAACCACAAGAAAAGTAAATTTATTTTCTAAATAAAAGGGTGGAACAGATTAATCTACCAGGTTTACTTTTTTCTTCTGAAATTCTAAATATAGAGAAAAAGGATGTGTCACATATGTAAGTTATTGTAATTACCATACAACAACCACAACATACCTAGTACGTTCCCACAACTGAGGTCTAGAGAGGGTAGTGTATCCAGACCTTACCACTGCATCGTAGAGGCAGAGAGACTGTTTCCACCAGAACTTCAGCCCAAATAAAATTAGAAGAAAGCAATGAATAAAGTATAACAATTAATACGAAAAGCATCACAGAGCCTACACACAAGAAACAATAACAACATCAAATAATGTAGTAATCAAAACAACAGATAACATATGGCGATATATATCAAAAGTAAGAACTACAAGAATGCAACTAACACTATAACAAACACCAGCAACCCTTATTATACTATAACTTTGTGTACATAATTGTGCTATTAGATTTTCATCTAATTATTCATTATCCAGGAAAGTAAGAAATTATGAATCAGTTTTCAAATACAAAGAAAATTATATTAGATTAACTAACAACCTTCTAAAGTCTAAACTTTGTAAAACCATTAAGAAGCTATGATATTCTAACTCTTCAAAAGATCGATAGATACATGTTGGACTCTTTAAAAATAGTGCATTTCTGGAGGATCTGACATAAGTGTGGCAACATGTTTAGTGTCTAAGCAATATAGTTAAAAAGAGTATAAATCAAGAACTTTACTCATTGATGGTACAAGCTTCAACATGTTAAATAAATAAATTTCTTTACTAATGTAACCTTGAGCTATAAACTCTGTTCTCAATAATATTGGTGACCCAAGAACTCTCTCAGAAATTAAAGCAAACATATTACACGTTTTAATAACATATTCTTTGAACATTTTAAAATATCGTATGATGTTCTAGTATTCATATCCAGCTAACCTCTTCATTTTTGGATGATAAAATATGAGAAACAAATGTGAAGTTCGTGTTCTAAGGAATGTTTAACTATTTAATTAATTGAAAATGCATATCACTATCACAATTTTACATACTACTAATAAATAGTGAAAAAAATTGAAAATCATAAGTGCAATTGTTTAAAAAAGAGCCAACATGCATAAAAAATAGAACATAAAAAACCTAAAATATAGCCCCATAGAAAACAAAACAAAAGGGAAAGATTAAGCTCACAATAACTCACCTGAGAAAATTGAAGGAAAGGTGTCTTTTAAGTCTTAAATGAAGGATTGGTGACATTGACCAACTTAAAGGGTTAAAACATCATTAGAAAACTTGATTAAGTTAATTATGGACTTGATCAATATTTTCAAAACTTTCTAATCTTTTAAAAAATACAAATCAATCCACACCTCTCTTCAATCCAAATTAACTAGTCTTTCTCCCCTCTCTCTTGATAGCTTCTCTCAACTCTCTCCCAACCAACAGTTCTACAAAATTCTCCCTTCAATCCCCGATGACTTCAATCTCCGGTGAAAAATAGTCGGGCGAGTTCCCTTTCGACTTTCAACCATCAATCGGCGTGAAGACTTCTCCGGTGACAACTTCGAGTTCTTCGTCCTCCCATTTCCTTTTTTACAGGTAAAAAATTATGAAGAAATAGAGGAACTTGAGCCAACTACTCTTCTAGTATTGAAATATGGCCTAAATAAAACCCTAATTTATGGAAAAAAAATTCTTATTGTCGTACTGTTGAATTAGATTTGTTGATAATTTTTGTTCACAGTTGATGTTCTTAGTGTGTGTGTGTGTGTGATGTGTTGGTGTTGCTGGGTTGATTTGTTGTTTATCTTGGTAAAAATTATATTGCAACAGATGAAACATCTGATGCAACATATGAAATATTTGATGCGACAGATGAAGATATCTAATGCTACAGATAAAAATATCTGATGCAACTATAAAAATCTGATGCAACAAATGAATAATCTAGCAGATCATTCATCTGTTGCGATAGATGACTCTTCTGTTTGGAATAAATCTAAATAATATTGATCCAACAGATAACTCATTTTGTAATAGATAAGTGATATGTTTCAATAGTTCAGTGATCTATTTTTATTATCTCCAACGGGTTACTCATCCGTTGCAACAGATCAGTTATATGTTACAACAGATAACACACCTAGTGCAATAGATTAGTGATTTATTTTTATGATTTCCAACGGATTACTTATCCTTTGCAATAGGTCAGTTATATATTGCAATAGATAACATACCTGGTTCAACAGATTAGTGATCTATTTTTGTGGTTTCCAACGGATTACTCATCCATTGCAATAGGTTGGTTATATGTTGCAATAGATAAATTACTTGGTGCAGCAGATTAGTGATCTATTTTATGGTTTCCAATGGATTACTCATCTATTGAAACAGGTTGGTTATATGTTGCAACAGATAAACTACCAGGTGCAACAGATTAGTGATCTGTTTTTATGATTTCTAATGGTTTACTCATCCTTGCAATGTTGCAATAGATAAACTACCTGGTGCAATAGATTAGTGATCTGTTTTTACTATTCCCAATAGATTACTCATCCTTTTAACAGGTTGGTTATATGTTGCAACAGATAAACTACCTGGTGCAATAGATTAGTGATATATTTTTATGGTTTCCAATGGTTTACTCATCCATTGCAATGGGTCGGTTATATGTTATATCAGATAAAATACCTAGTGTAAAAGATTAGTGATCTATTTTTATTATTTCCAATGATTTACTCATCGGTTGCAATAGGTCGGTTATATGTTGTAACAGATAACATACCTAGTGCAACAGATGTGCGGTCTGTTGGAACTGTTATTTTACCCTTGTGCATGTTAGATTTACTGTTATCTTTTTTTTAATGATGAACAAGTGCAGCAGCTCAGCTACATCCACCACTCTATGAGCTTTCTTTACAAGCGTTATCTCAATCATGAGCAGAAGATAATGAATACGAGGAGGAGAAATGTCTCAAAAGAGATAATTCAAATGCTAATAGCCCTTCCACCGAAGAGTTGGTCAAAATCTTTAGCATTGTTTGTTATCCTATCAGAATGTAGTGCGATGGTGCCACAGATTTAATGGGTGATTTCATGGTTAAGTCAGCCATGGGAAAATATTTCGACGCCTCCAGAAAAATACTTCGAGAACAAAAATTGGATGCTTATTTTAGGGAAAGCTGCTTTGGGAAATATCTTGATTTGTCGGAGAACAACAATGCTCGTTTCCAGATGAAAATAGTATACGGTCTTCTCAAGCGTAGGTTTATGTATGAAAATAAAGACAAGATGGATGAGGTGTGGATAAATTACTGTGGCATGCCTGTTTATTTTGGTTGGAAGGAGTTTGCCATAGTTATCGGACTAAAATGTTATCCTCCTTCTCCTTCTCAAGTTATACCTACTCTGATCAAGAAAAAGAACTGCACACCCAAAAAAAGGCAAAAACAAGTTAAGTGATCGTGAGGACCTGGTGTTCATTGTTGGTTCAAGCTTCAAAAATAAAAATTTGATAGAAGCGTTGAAAGGTAAAGGACTCAAAGAAGTACAAGCAATCATTGTGCTTGGTTTGATTTGTACATAATATTCTTTGGGCAAGAGACGCTAACAACAACATAAGCCCCGGTTTAATAAATCTCTCCGAGGATCTTAAGGCATTTAACAAATATCCTTGGGGTTATGAAAGTTTTAAAATAAATGTCCAATATTTGTTGACACCATTAATGCCAAAGACAGTCAACTTATATGGATTTCCATGGGCTTTCATGGTAAATATTTCTTTTATCATGATATGATTCATCATTTTTTATTCAATAATGTTTTTGATTTATTGGTGTTATGTTATAGGCTTGGGCATTTGAAGCCATTCCTTATTTGAGACAACAAGTGAACTACTAGGAAGAAGTTTCCTATCTAAGAATCCTGAGATGGTTGTCGGCCAAAACTGATAAAAATGCAAAAAAATTTATCTTTTCAACCCCCAAAGGAAGCAATAAGTCCAATTCTAATCAAGTTTTTGTTTTAATTAATGATTATTTTAAATAATTTCATCATCATTCTAATATATGTACTGATTATTTTAGATTGTCCATCCATTGCTTGTTCTGACCAACCGAGAGTTGAAGATGTTATTTTTTTTTACTTTACAGTCTGTGCAAACTTTATCAGACCCTAAGGTCGTTGATGGGATAAAAATGGAATTGTTTGGAGCAACGACCATCAGAAGAAAAATAATTTTGGAGGATGGGCTTGTTGCCGTTGATGATGGTAGTGGTAGTGGTGCTGTTGTTGGGGATAATGATGCTCCTCTTACAATTTTTGAAACAAAAAGTCATTATGATTATAATCATACTGGTTGTACAAATTTTTCTCCAGACTTTGCCACATCTAGCGAATGTTTTGCATGCAAATGTTAAGACTGCAAGGCGAAACACGATGGAGTGATTAATGCTATTAATGAACTAACTACTTCTGTAAAGGAAATGATATCTAAGAGGGGTGTCATTCCATCAAAGAGGATTTCATATCCATACACTCCACTAAAGATCAAGGCAACTAAGAGTAGAAGGAAAGATACTTCCAAGACATCATCAAGCATCGAAAAAAGCAAAATTGCAACACCTCTATCTTTATCTTGCACCATTGTTCAGTATGAAAAGGCTACAGAAAGCAGCATGAGCGGAAGAAGGTGAATGTACATCATCTGTTCCAACATACAAATAGGCACATAGCTATTTCAACATATGATACATCTACTGAAAATTATCAAACAGATATATACATCTGTTGTAATTGTTGTCTAACCTGTTGCATCAGAAGCGTTATCTATTGCAACAGATGAGTCTTATGTTACAACAGATGGGTCATCTGTTCAAAATTATCGTACTACTCTGATTTACATGTTTGAATTCATCCCAACAGATGATCCATCTATTGCAATATAAGGCTCATCTGTTGCAACACATAGACAATCTGTTGTATATCTGTAATTAGCATTGATAATTTCTGGCTTTCCAGGTGGATGTCAAAGTAGAAACCACTGCTGAAGAGCATAATATCACAGTTGATAATCCATCAACCGCTTCCAAAGAAGAAGAAAAAGTGGAGCCTATCAGTTTGGGAGAACGAAAGAATCACCCGTTTGAAGGATTTAACATCTCAGACGAGGCTCTAAAAAACTAACATAGTTAATCAATGACTATTCAGAATGGATTGCTGATGGGCTGTTAAAGCATCATGCCGGCAGGTACATAAATCAATTTTTAAAGATATTATTGGTTTATATGATTCTTGTTGTAAGAACGTGACATTAACACATATAAATCATTATGTAGAAAACAAAATAACGAACGCTACAAAGTGAACGAATTGAGTCTTAGTTTTGATATGTTCGACTTTGTTGTTGCACATCTCGAAATAAAGAATTGGTTCTATTTGATGTCACAACCCCAAACTTGCTAGAATGATGAGGTTTAAATGCCATACATATTACTATTAATTAATACTTTATTTAATTGCATCTGCGTATTAATTTTTTTGTCACATAATCTGAAATATTTGATAATATGTGCAGCACATCGATGTCATTTTTTACTACCTCCAAAAGAAGGCCAAGTTGCAAACACAAGAACAATATAGATACACGACAGGCAATTGTTTGTACAAAGTTTACATCAATAATGCCTACGATAGGTATTGTCAACAACAACCAGAAGTTTCTCGAAATAAGAAATGCTTAATCAACATCATCAAAGGTTTTAGCATTCCTGCTGGCTTACCTTGGCATTTGGTCAACGAAGTATACATCCCAATCAATTTTGGTGATGAATTCCATTAGGTATTGGTTGTCGTCATTCTAAAAGAGAGGTGCATTCGAGTTTATGACTCGATGTCGCAAAGGAGACGTTCTAGGCCGTCTTCTAAGATACAAAAGATGGCCAAAATATTGCCTAGTTACATTGATATGAGTATCTTTTTGGATTAAAAGGTTTGTACTGATTGGTCGACGATTGAAGCATACCGAAATAAAATGGGTAATCCATTTGATGTACAATATGTTGAAGGAATTGCTCAACAAACCATTGTTAGCCTGTAAGTTTAAGTGTCATGATTTAGTTTCATTTCACATATTTCACAACACTTGCATGAACGGCAAGATATGGATTATCTATTTTTTTAAAACGCAGGAATTATGGTCTTTTTATTGTTGTGTACGCCGAGTATTTGAGCGATAGATTACAAGTACCAAATGATGGACTTGATGCCGTATTACTCCATAAAATATATGCTTCTCTTTTATGGAAATATGGAGAAGTGAAAGCTCAGAAGCCGTACGCAAGCGACATTAAAGATCTACGACGATCAAAGCCGAATTCCGCTTCACCGAATGAAAAAAATCTTGTCCATATTGAGTAGATATTTAGTTTGAGTCAGTCAATGTAATAACCTATCCTCCGTGGTTTAACTTGTTGATTTATTTGTAAAGTAGATCATTTGTACCCATAATAATTTTTTTACATTTCATTTATTTGTTGAGTTATTTCATGTAATTTTCGAAGGCTTCGACTTATTTTATGTTTTCTATGAATATAATTTAATCCATAGTTTTGAACATGTTAATTGAAATGGAATACTAGGTTCAAATATCGCAATAGATAATATATCTGCTGCAACAGACGACATATCTTATCAAGTAGATTTAGACATATGTTGCAACACATAGGTCATCTGCTGGAAATTATATAAAAAGTCTTCCTACTTTCTTGATTTTTTCCAACAGATTACCTATCAATTGCAATATATAGATTATATTTTACAACAGATTGGATATCTGTTGCAACAGACAGACTGGGAAACATCTATTAATACAACAGATGACCAACCTATTCCAATAAATAATCGATCTGTCACAACAGATAATCAATCTGTCACAACATGTATTATATCTGTTACACCCGATATACTATCTGTTGCATTATAAAAATTCAATTTGGCCAGTATAAAAATTAGTGCCACTATATGTAAAGTGAAGTAGCTTGAAATGAAAAATTATTATCGTGTTCGTCTCCGTCTTTGTACATATTCTTCTTTATTCATGGGATCCAACCATTTAGTTAGTACCCCATAAGCCCAGACTCATTGCATCTTTCCTACAATGGCGTCGCACATAACAGTTATTTTGTACCGGTCAGCAAACACTCGATAAATGCAAGCAAGTACGGCCCGCACGCAGCACTAGTTTTATTTTTTGGGAGCTCGATGTTCTTATTTTGACCTTCAATATCCCATGATTCCTTTATCAAAACTTCAGCTGTCAAATGATCCATCAGCTTACTCTGAGTCAACAACTTTGGCAAAAACTTCAAGAGTGGCTGCATGTGAGCTAAAAATGTGTCCTCGCTGAAGACAGGTAAGTTGCAGTCATAAACCTTAATCTTTTCCTCATAGAGTAGTATCTCAACAGCGAGAAAATATTTGACTTCCACATTCATGACTACAAGTATTCTCTTTTCCTTGTTCCAGCTCTTGTCGTGTGGATATCGCCTCTTCCCTCTAACATATTTAATCGATTCTTCATCCCATTGGAATGTATAAACTAACTTATCAAATCTCGGGCCACCGGAATTAGCTAGCTTACGGAGATCAGCGTACCTATCCTTGAAATTGTTGTAGAAGTTGGGTCCATTATCCTATCAGCAGCATCATAAGCATCCGGGTACGCTAATTGTCTGCCCCTCATGAGGCAGAGAATTTCATCAACATACTGTGATATAAGAAGATAATTTTTAAATAGGTTAGTAATTGTAAATAATAAAAACACAGTGGAAAGAATCCGATGAAGAGAATTCTCTAAATCAGTTCACAGATTCCCACCCAACGCAACTTATGCAACAGATGTGTATTATGTTTCAATAGAATACCAAACTGTTGCAATAAATTATAAATCTGCTGCGTAGATTTTTCTTCATGGAGTAGATTGGAAGGCTAGGTTAGGAAAAGTAAACTTATATTGTCCTCGTACCACTCACACATATTTGTCATATTCGTGAAGTCTTTGGCGGCAAATGAATGCATAGTGTATTCTTTTTTAACCTTCGTCCTGCCATTCATGATTTCTTGCAGTTCCTTCTTTTTCACCTTGCCAAGTGCCGCGAATATGTCCACCTTCTTCAGCAGCCCCTGAACTTCAACAACTCTTGGAGCGGGAGGAGTTGAAGTTTTTGTTGTTTTCAGAACGGAGAGAATTTGTCTAATTTTTCTTCTCTTTCTCCTAACCGCCACTATAGGAGTGCATGACTCCCTCACCTCATTGGATGGTATGACACCCCTCCTGGATTTTAACTCCTCGGGAGCTTCAGTAATAGCCTCTATCTTTTCAAGGAGTTTATCCTCTTTGTCCTTGCACACTTTACATTAGCAATAAGAACATGAGAGTGAAAAGGGGTGAAAGGAACCACTGTAAGGGTGGGAGAGATCGGTGTAGGGGTGAGAGAGACCTGTGCAAGGGGTGCTTTCAAAAGTATTTTTTTTCTGAGCACCAACATGCTCATAATCATGACTGGAAGCAACAACAACATTAGGATGGCTGCCACCATCATAAACAACTCCACCAGCAACTCTCCCAGAAGAAGCACCCAGATCTATTGCAGTTTGAGGTTGGTCGTGAAGAGCTTCAAAATTAGGTTGACCTTGCCTAACTGCTCTTCTTAGCTCCAGCCAATTCCTTCTTTATTAACTCCACCGTTGGGTCTTCTTTTGTATCAACAAGACCTAGAGTAAGAAAAAAAGTCATCCCCAGCTCATCAACGGTAGGCACGATCCAAGGATGCACAACCTATAAAAAAAGACATGAGGTATATAAATCATATAATAATAATTTACAATCAGTTGGGTTACATGGATATTAACACAGCCAACTTATGCAACAGACAATCTAGCTACCGCAACAACTAATCTATATATCACAACAGATTGATAATATGTTACATCAGATTACACATCTATTGCATAATTTGCATCAGATGGGTAATCTATTGAGTTGGGTTCAGAGAACCAGAGAAATAGATGGTTAATCTTTTGCGAAATATGGATTGTCTTTCGCAACAGATTACCTATCTTTTGCACCAGTTGCAGTTGATGGGTAATCGTTTGCAACAGATGACCCATCTGTCGCAACAGATGGAACATCTATTTCAATATATTTCTTTGAGGTAAATTATTTTAGTTGAATGAAGACATACTGCATAATCTGGAGGATTAAAGAGATTATCCTCCTTAATATATTTTTTGCTGCTCTTTTTGCAGCCAACCACCTAAGGATCCTTGGATGAGAAACCTTATTCGGGTAATCCTTGAACTGCTTTCGAAGGGGAGGAATGGCTTCACATGCCCAATCCTAAAAAAATATAAACAGGAAGCAAGAAAAAAATTCATAATAACTATATTCAATATAAATTAATGGATGAGTAAAAATAGTGATTAATTTTACCATGAAAGCCCAGGGAAAGCCATATAATATGATCGTCTTTGAGGATAGCTTTGTCAGTAAATATTCGGCAGTCAAGTAGTAGCTGTCATATTCCTAGGGATAATCATTGAATTTCCTAAAATTATCAGCAAGCGCCAACAAATCATATTCTATGACTTTTCTGACGTCTTTTGCCAATAAAACAAAATGGATAAACCAAACTAAGAAAAATTTCTCCCTGTAGTGCTTTGGTATATTTTTATTCTCAAGATCCGCCATCAAATTCTCCCCTTTGTAGCTAGGTCCAACAATGCCCAACAACCCATTTATTTTTTACCTTGTGGTTGTTAGACCCTTTGTGAGCTGTTTCCTTGATGAGAGGTTCTTCTGGATGATCGCATCTCAAGCCCGTCATTATGGCAAACTCTTTCAATCCAAAACAATTTGGCATGCCACAGTAGTTGATCCAGATCCTTCATCCATCTTTTTTCCGCCCTCCTTCGAATATTTATCATCCCCCGCATACTTGATCCTGAGCTTGAGAAGGCCATATACCATGCTCATTGAGAAACGTAGAGTACGGTCCTCAAAGAGCTCGAGAAAGTATGCAAAGAATCTCTTCTTAAAAATTCCATCTATGTTTTCATTCTTTATAATACTCCTAAGTATTTCAAAAGGTTTTCCCAACTGACTTTAAGTACAAGATCACCAAATACTGCGTTAGGGCTATTCATCAGCATCGCAACTCAAAACTTATCAATACTAATGGTTTTGACAGAATCATGCTGGGATTTCAATATTATTTCACACCCCATTGGTTAGAAGGAGTTATCACTTTACTCAGCTTCATTTTGCCTTGACTGAGATTGTTCTGGACGTTCCTTCGAATCTATCTGTACTCTGGCCATTTTTGTTTGGTGATCAGAAGTTGATCCACTTTCAGTTTATTTTCTTTTGGGAGACATTTTATAACTACAAATAATAGAAAAATAAAAAATACATTGCATTTGATGTCTGCATAATTTTTTATAAAAAGGTAAGACAAATTTCATTAAATTATTTTATGTCACATTACAAAAAAATACTCCAATGGATAACCCATCAGCTGAAACAGATGGAGAATTTGTTTGAAAACCTATTTAATATCTCCTAACATATCTTTCACCCATTGAAATAGATAGACCACCACCACCATAACCAATGCCACCAATACCAACACCAAGACCACCGACACCACCACCAAAAATACAAATACCGACACCACCACCAACAGACACCAACAACACCACAAACACCATCCAACAACACCACGATAGTCAACAAATCACCGAGATAAAAGCTAGATTTTTCTGGGGTGCTTCATACCTTTTTAGCATCAAAACACAAAATTGTTAAGCCATTCTCGAAGATAATACAACTAAAAGTCTTCTTTTTCATCATTAACTAAAAAGCCCTAATTTTTAGAATAAAGAACAAATGTAGAACTTTTACAGAACTCTGTTACCTGTGAAGACAGAGAAAATGATGGATACAAGCATGAATAAAGTCGAAAATAACAACTATGTGGTCATAAATGGGGAAAAATTGATCTGTTTTGAAGGGTTGAGCCATATATTGAGTAGTTATTATCTGTATTATTGAGAGAGAGAGAGAGAGAGAGAGAGAAGTGAGAACTTGAGATTTAAAATAAGAAAAAGTTTTTTCCGCAAATGGATGATTTGTATTGGTTGATTTGTAATTTTGGAAAAGAATGACAAGTTTTGAAATCTTTAATTTGGTCCGAATTGATCTTAATTAATTTTTAAAATTTCAAAAGATATAGTTTTTAAAATATTAAGTTAATGAGAACTCATTTAAACTCAGAGTGATTGATCAACGACTCGGGTCGGGATGAACGCAATACCAACACCATGCAAATGCAACAACTCAATTGAAGTTGTTGTTGACCCTATGAGCTCATTCATTCATCCCTAGTTTCACCTAAATCAATTTAGGTACTATTAATCTTAACATTAAGCTAATGAGAACTCATTTCAACTCAGAGTGATTGATCGACGACTCGGGTCGGGATGAACGCAATACCAACACCATGCAAATGTAACGACTCAATTGAAGTTGTTGTTGACCTTGTGAGCTTATTCATTCATCCCTAGTTCCACCTAAATCAATTGTAATAAAATTTGTTGCAACAAACGACTGAGTTGTTGGATATTTTCTAACAGATAACCATATCTGTTGCAACAGATGACATATCTGATTTAATTATCAAATAGACATTTGCATTTATTGTGATAGATGACTGAGCTGTTGAAAATTTTCAAACAGATAATCATATCTATTGTAATCGATGACATATCTGATTTAGTTATCAAATGAACATTTGTATCTGTTGTCACAGATGACCGAGCTGCTAAAATTTTTCAAATAAATATTTATATGTGTTGGAACAGATGACATATCTATTTAAAACTCTTTTTTTTCTCTTTTAATTTTAAAGAAAGCTTCTGTCCGAGTAGATAAAGTAGTACTACTAAAGGCGGTAAAAAATATTTCTTGGATAACTCAAAAATCTCATTGAATAGTCTTGTCTTGTCTTTTCAATGTCACCCATTTTCTTCCCGCGCCCCTCAAATTATTAATGAATATTAATTAATAAATATTGAAACCCCTAATACTTCCTCCATTTCATATTAGTTGACCCCTATTGACTTGGCCCACCCATTAATAAAATATTAATTAGGGGTTTATTTTACCAAATTGGCCTTATTAATTATGCTTTGAAAATATAAATTCGAATAAATACACTTTGTTTAGTCATTTAATATTAAGGGTAGTACATCCAGAAATTAGAATTATCTCATCTCTCATTCAGCCTTAGATTTATTTTATTCGACTCTCCTCTTTTTCTTTCTCTCCTCTTTAGGTTTATCACAACCTTTTTTCTCTCCTCTTTTTCATAAAGATCCCTTCAGATCTAAACTGATCTATATCTTAGATTCCTCGATTGAAATTGTTGTTTTGATCCCCTTTTGACATTAAGGTATAGTTCACTATTGCTCTTTCATTCTCGTCTTCTTCTTTGAAAGTTATTTATATCTGTTTTTTTATTTAGTTACCATTTACCCATATCATAATATTTATTTAAAAAATTTGAAGGAACTTTTAATTATTAAATAAACGAACCGAGAATTTTTATTATAATATGCGAAAAAAGTCATGTGTTGGGAAAAATCTAAAAGCCTTATTGGCAGTATCATTTTTTATATGTATTTTGTTTGTTTCTTTGTTATTGATGTTTTTGGTGGGGTTGGCATTGTTGGAACTTGTGGTGTGGTGTTGTTGATGGTGTTGGAACATATGATATTGCTTCTTTGTTGTTGATGATGTTGTTGGAACAAATGTTGTTGTTTTCTTTGTTGTTGATGTTTTTTATTTTTTGTTTCTTTGTAGTTTATATTGTTGTTGATGTTACAACAGACGGAGAAACTATTAAAACAAATCAAACCACCAGCAAGGATAGTTTAATGTATTCCAACGGACTCCACATCTGTTGCATCAGACTCTACATCTGATGCAACAGACTCCTCATCTGATGTAACAGAATCCTCATCAGATACAACAGACTCTACATCTATTGCAACAGATGGCGAATGTTCTTTCCATGACATTAATTTTTTTTTCTTCTTTGTAGACATAATGAACTGAAAGTTGATCAACTTTTTCCCGACCATCACAAGAGGCTGCAGTAAAGATGGGTTCAGAGAAATAAGCTTCATGCAGATAGAACCACTTCAGATGTGGGAGGTATGTATTACTGATAATGTTATCGTGGAAACACACATAGAGTACACTAATTTTGTGAATGTTGTTTTTATCGATTAGTCATAGATCATTCAAACAAGATATCTTCAATTTTACAGTTAAGTTTGGTACGTTCAAACTGATAAGGCTGAGGAATCATGAATATGGTTCTGATACCCTGTTAAGATTTAATGTCGGTTGTTTCTCATGTTTATTTGTCAAGCATTGTGAAGGGATATAGTTTTGGTGTCATTGTAAAGAGATTCAATAGCGATTGGACTAACTTTTAGGGTGCATTGGACTCTGAGAAGGCCTTTGAAGTCTTTCACTAGATCTAACAAGAATGAAAAAATAATATAGTTATTATCCAAGCCCAAATTTATATGGTTGGGTTGCTCGGGGTGATAATTATACGCCAGTAGGTGCGGTAAGAGAATGCCTTCGAGGGAAAATGGGTAGTTGATGAAAGACTATATCATCTGAGAGCTAATTGAAGAAGAGACATAGGGTAGAAAGTAACTTCTAGCGAATCTGGCCGATGAAATTATCTTAAAACATGAGAAATCTATATCAAGTGCAAATATAAAAGTGTATCTGGTAATGAAAAATCCATCTGTTGTTTCTCTAAGAGAAAAATAGTGCATATGGTTACTTTGCGTGGTTGAGATTATCACCTAGATAGAAAATAGCAAAAGACCAAAAAAGCTTCCTTAAGGGAATCGAGGGTTGAAATGATGTACAGTAAGTCTAGAAAACTTGCGCCAACAACAAATGCAATTAAAGTAAGGAATCTAAGCGAAGGCGACAATTTCTGAATTTTAAATTGTATCCCATGCCTTCTTGTTTGTGGTTTCGATTAGGTCCACTGTTGTTGACCTGATCGGAACCACAAATATGATTGAAAGGAAAATTGATTATCATCACTTCCGTAGAAATATGGTTACAATTGATTGTGTTTTATAGCCTTAGCATGCTTTCAATATTTCTTGGAGAAGATCAAAGGTTTGCTCTAGTTTGTGAATTTTGATAATATTCAATCTTTCTTGCAGCATGCTGATTCTGTATTCAAGCTTGTCATTGTCGTCTTCGAAGTTGGTCAAGAGTTCCTGATCTCTTGTGAGCTCGATCAGGAACACCACTTTCAAAGTTGTGGCATTTTAGAAGGCCTTCAGAACACTTTCTTCAGAAGCCTTAAAGGATTCATAGAGGGTCGTTGTGTTTGTTTTAGGTCAAAATGTGTTGATGCACACTGAAGATGTGGTCCCAACAGTTGAACAACACACTTTTATCGAGCGTTGTTCAACTAATTTGATAAATTAATAAGCAAGGAGTTACGTAGCGCGTGATCTAAATCGACTATACCAAGCCTATCAAATGTTACGTAACTCCAGGCTCATTACCCTATAAAAAATATGCTCGAGTTAGTGCACAAGTCAAATGAGTTCAATCTCTCATTCTTTCCGCAGATCGCTTTTCTCCAATATAGATGACAAGATATCTGATATCAAAAAGTCTACACCGTCGCCAGAAATGCTTGCCAGGGTACAAGTCTTCAGCAGGCATCAACAGTAATCTCTCAATATCAAGTGATATTGAGAGATTACTAGTCATGCCTTCTCAATACATTCGCTACGACAAGAATTTCTGCTGATGACAAGATATCTTCCATGTGAAAGTCTACACCGTCAACAGAAATTCTTAACAGAGCGAAAGTCTTCAGAAGGCATTATTAATAATCACTCAATATCAAGGAAGTCATGTACGAAAGTCTTCAGAAGACATTTGAAAATAAGAAAGTTTTTAGCAATATCTACATATAATTATCATCAACAACCTCACCAGATTCACTCCTCGTACAAAAGAAAACACAGAAATATTTCCATTTGCATTCACATGTTATTTATTTAACAAACCAAATAAAGATGAATTAAATGCTAGATTTAGTTTATTTTTGTTTGGTTTGTTAACTAAATAACATGCGAATGCAAATGAAAATATTTTTGTCTTTTCTTTTGTATGAGGAGTGAATCTTGTGAGGTTTTTGATGTCGTAATTATGTGTAGTCATTGCTGAAAACTTTCTTATTTTTTATTGTCTTCTGAAGACTTTTGTACAAGACTTTCTTGATGTTGAGAGACTATTAATAATGCCTTATGAAGACTATCGCTCTGGCAAGAATTTTAACTGACGGTGTAGACTTTCGCATGGCAGATATCATGTCATTAGCAGAAATTCTTGCCATAGCGAACATCTTGAGAAGGCATGACTAGTAATCTCTCAATATCACTTGATATTGAGAGATTATTGTTGATACCTTCTGAATACTTGCGCGCTGGCAAGAATTTCTGGTGACGGTGTAGACTTTTGCATAGCAGATATCTTGTCATCTATATTGGAGAAGAGCAATCAGCAGAAAGGCTGAGAGATTGAGCTCGTTTGATTTGTGCACTAACTCGGTCAAATTTTTTTAATAGGGTAATGAGCCTGGAGTTACGTAACGTTTGATAGGCTTGGTAGAGTCGGTTTAGATTACATGCTACGTAACTCCTTGCTTATTAATTTATCAATTTGGTTGAGCAAGATGCATTGAACAATGCTTGATTAAAGTGTGTTGTTCAATTATTGGGATCACATCTTCAGTGTGCATCAACACATTTTGACCTAAAACAAACACAACAACCCTCAATGTATCCTTTAAAGATTCTGAAGAAAGTGTTCTGAAGGCGTTCTTCAATGCCACAACTTTAAAGGTAGTGTTCCTGATCGAGCTCACAAGAGATCGGGAACTCTATACCAACTTTAAAAATGGCAACGACCAACTTGAATACAAAATCAGCAAGCTGGAGGCATTCTTAAAAATTATCGAAATTCACAAACTAGAGCAAGCCTCTGATCTTCTCCAAGAAATGTTGAAAGCATGTTAAGGCTATAAAACATAATCAATTAATCCATACTTCTAAGGAAGTAATGATACTCAATTTGCCTTTCAATCACGTTTCTGATTCCGATCAGGTCAACATCAGTGGACCTAATTGGAACCACAAACAAGAAGACATGGGATGCAATTTAAAATTCAGAAATTACTGCCTTCGCTTATATTCCTTACTGTAACTGTAGTTGTTGTTGACGCAAGTTTTCTAGACTTACTACACATCATTTTAACCTTCGATGCCCTTAAGCCTGCTTTCTTAGTCTTCTGCTATTTTCTATCTAAGTAATAATCCCGACCACGTTACCTAGTTCCATCTCCCTAGCAAAGTGTCCATCTGCATTATTTTTTCTTTCAGAGAGACAACAAAGAATTTACATTACCGGATAAACTTTCATATTTGCACTTGATTCAAATTTCTAATGCTTTAAGATAATTCCATCGGCCAGATTCGCTAGAAGTGACTTTCTACTCTATGTCTCTTCTTCAATTAGCTCTCAGATGATATAGTCTTTCATCAACTCCCCTTTCCCTCGCGGGCATTCTCCTTTGGCTCCTTATGGCATATAATCATCTTTTAGATCAACCCTTCCATATAAATTTAGGCCAGGGGAATTTCTATTGGTTTTCCATTCTTGTTTGATGCAGTGCGCGGCTTCGAAGGTGTTCTCAGAGTCCAATGCACACTTAAAGTTAAGTCCAATCGCTATTGGTTCTATGCAACGACACCAAATATTGATCCTTTCTCAAAACTTTACACGCATAAACACGAGCAACAATTATCAGTAATTTGTAACAGGGTATTTGCACCATCTTCATGAGGCCCTCAGCCTTATCAATTCGAACCCATCAAACTTAACTGTACAATTCAGGATCTTGTTTGAATGATTAGCGCCTAATCGATTAAAAACTGCATTCACAAAAATATTGTACTTTATGTGTGTTGTCCCGATGACCTTATCAGTAATACTACTTAACTCACACACATATGATAGTGGATCCATCTGGACACACTTTATTCTTCCTAGCCCATCTATGGCTTAAATTGAATAAACAGATGACTAGCAAGTTGCAACAAATGCCACATCTGTTGGAAAGGCAAACTAATATATTCATCTATTGCAACAGATTGTCAATATGTTGTAATTTATATGACAGATTGAATATATTTTGCAACAGATTACCCATCTGTTAGATTTATCTTAAAACAATTATCTTTTCTTTCTGAAATACAATAAAAAGATAAAATATTGTATTTAGATCTATTTTTTTAATTTACATATTCGAAAAGTCACCAGTTTTATTTAATTAAGGGATATGAACAGTCGTGGCTTTTTGTTTGACTAAGTCACTCCTTCCAATTCAATCATTTATAAATAGGTCCCTTTGGCCTCCTTTCTTTTCTCCCTTCCTTACTCTCACTCGTTCATTCTACTACACTTACAATACAAATATGGATGATCCAGGTTCATACAAGAAGATTCATATCGAGTCTTTGCGGGAACTCCAGAGGATTTGGCCGACTTCGGAGCAAGGTTGAGGAGGGTCGTGCTTCTGTCGGATCAAAATTGTTTGGTTGACAATAATAATAGTCATAATAATAATAATAATAATAATAATAATAATAATAATAATAATAATAATTAGGTTATGTTTTTTCTTTCTTTTAGTGTATGTATTTTTCTTTTTTATATCGGATCTACCTATAAGGGATACAAAAATCTATGTATATGTTTTGTTTGGTTTGGTTTGGTCGACTTTGAATTTTAATTCTTATTTAATATTTAATTATCATTCTATTTATTCCCTATTCTCAATATGTCGATGGTTGGAGGTAGGGATTGAACACTTGTGGCAACAGAGGGTGGTGAAAAGTCATGATTCTCCTGAAAATGGTTTGTTAATAAATAATAAGGAACTAAATGATATACACAATTTATAACCATAAAAGAAAGATTATTTAATTTTAAAAAAAAAGTCACAACATTGGATTAATTAAGTTATATAATGATTGTTAAGAAAAAGGTGAATAGTCGCGACTGTAACTTTTTGTCTAAACACATTCAACAAATAAACAACGCTGCTGATGCATAAATTCCTCATCTGTTGCGATTGATGAATCAGTTGTTAGAAGAAATTCAAAAAGCTCCTAAAACAGATGATCGATTTGTTGCAACAGATGGTATATTGTTGTAACAGATGGGTTATCTGATGCAACGGATATACAATTTGTTTCCATAACTCAATAAAAAAATAGTTATTATTTTATTAAAGAAATGGTTATTGAAAACCAGGTGTCTTCGATTTTTAAATTGAGAAAAAAGGTTAATTTAAATTTAAGAACTAATTAATAATAATTAGCTGAAAAGTCATGACTTGTCACAATAATAAAAAACTCACTAACTTGATTTAATTAAGTCATTTCTTTTCACAGAAAATAATAAGGAAATAAATGATAAACACAATTTAAACCGTAAAAAACTCACCAAAAATATTTTTATTTTTAAATCTGTTTTATTAATTTATGTAATAAAAAAGTCAGCAAATTTGGATTAATGATATGATGATAATTTTTTTTAAAAAAAGATAGATTATATGTTGCAACTGATAGATTATCTGATGCAACAGGTTATCTATTTGTTGCCAAGGATGATATATTTGTTGTTACAGATGAGTTATCTGATGTAAGATATAGAATCTGTTGTCACATCTCAATATAAAATAGTTCCTGAAAAGAAGTAATTATTAATAATAATAAGCTAAAAAGTCATGACTTATCACAATATTGTTTAATTTAATTAAGTCATAACTTTTTACAGTAATCAAGAATGTCATTAATAAATGGAGGTGAATAGTTGCGCCTTTAAATCTGTTTTATTAATTTATATAATTAAAAAGTCAGAAAATTTGGATATCATGATGATAACTTTTTTTTAAAAAAGATATATAGATTATATGTTGCAACAGATATATTATCTGATGCAACCGGTTATCTATTTGTTGCAACAGATGATATATCTGTTGTCATAGATGAGTTATCTAATGCAACATCTATATAATCTGTTGTCACAACTCAATATAAAAATGGTTCCTGAAAAGAACTAATTATTAATAATAATAAACTGAAAAGTCATGACTTATCACAATATTGCTTAATTTAATTGTCATAACTTTTCACAGTAAGCAAGAAATGTCATTAATAAATGAAGGTGAACAGTTGCGACTTTTTTCCTAACACATTCAAGTTCAATCCTCTATAAATAGGTCCCTCCTTACTCAATCGTTCATTCTACTACACTCTATTTATTCCTTGCTCTTGTTACACCTTCAACTACTTTCTCTTCAAAGACTTGATAGCTTTTTCCTGTCTATGGTAAGTTTTTTTGTTGATTTTTGTGTAAATATACGTTGTATTACATTTGAATTCTTTTTTTTCTTTACTTTTATTTTTACGTGTGTGTTTTGTCAACTTATGCATTTTCTAGATATGGCTGATCCAGTGTAGGATGTCGCTATTTTATGAAATGCTTTGCGGGAACTGCAAAAGGAGGTTCATAACCTGCAGTGGAAGTTGGCCGCCATCAGAGTAAGGATGTTGTTGGAGATCCGCAGGCTGAGGAGGGCGTTGCTGCTGCCGGTTGAAGATTGACCGGCTGGACATACAAATAATAATGATGATAATAATAATTAAGCTTTTTTTTTCTTTTACCTATGTATTTTTATTTTTTTGTTTAGTAAAAAATTTATGTTTGATGCATTTGACGTTTTAATTCTTATTTAATTTTCATGCTATCTATTTCTTTTTCTCAACAAATAACATGTCTACAATTAAGGAATAATTTGAATCCAGTATCAATAGTAAGAGATCAACATATGAGTTGAGTTATCTGTTGGGTTTGTGATAGAAGCTGTATTTTGTTGTTCGAAACAAATTATTCATCTGTTGCAACAGATAAATATTCTTTTGCAACAGATATATATTCTGTTGCAACAGATTACATATTTGTTGGAACAGATTACTAATCTGGTACAACAGATTATTAATCTGTTGCAACAGAATACCCATCTATTTGATTCATATTACGGGTACCTAGAACCATAAACATCAATCTAAAATGAGTCTACTGTTGTAACAGAACATTTATCTGGTGCCACAGATGATGAATCTGTTTAAACAGATTGCTCTTATGTTGCATTCATGTTCGCGTGCTAGCTATTGTTGAAAAAATGGCACACTAGCAGTTACCCAGATGAAAATTTAACTAAAAAACATAATTTGACTTACCAAAGTCTCCTCTTAAGTAAATGCCAAAGTTGAAAGTGATGTACGAAATAAAATTTAACATAAGAAATTGGTCAAAGAGAAGCAGTTGCGGTAACAACAACAACAACAATGGTCAACAAGAAGAATATGAAGATAATCATGAAGTATAAGATGATGATAATGAATAAAAAGATGATGAATAAAGCAGCAACAACAATGAACAACAAATAACGCAAAGAGAGAGAAAATAACAATGAATGAGGAGAGAGAAAAATGTACCTTTTTCCGCTTCGTTTCTCGTTATATTAACTAATATTTGGATCAAAGTGTAAATTTAAAAACTTGTGGGTTATTTTGAAATTTCCCAAAAAATTTTAATTCATAATTAAATAATTGTTACCCCTACTCAATTATTAAGACTTGTGTCACCTAACCTCATTTTAAAACTTTTTTGTCACCTGTAGCCCAAAGCCCAAACTCACCTAGGTCCTTCAAGAATTAGCAAATGGAATTTTATTGGGTAGAAACCTTAGAGGAACAAGAAATGCACATCCACTAACAACCCAGTGACATTTTGTTGCTTGTTAAAAGTCATTAAACTAGAAGAAACCATCAAGACATCGCAAATATGACTGTGATTTTCAAGAATTAACAGAATGGAGCTCGAGTCACAGTTACAAATTAAAAGGAGATTTGATCACCACCTATTGTGCATTCAAACAAACTGTAATCTTATAGTAGTCAACAAAGAAGAGTGGAGGAGCACTAGAAAGAAAAATTAACATCCTAATAATGAAATATCATGACTATCGATACGGCCTGAACCCTGCGAATAGCAGGAGCTTTAGTGCACCGAACTAATCTTTTTATTTTTTCATGACTACTGATACTAAAAATTGAAGATCAATGTCCTTATCTTAATGACAACTATATATAAATGGAAAATGGTGTAGTTGAGAAATTCAAATCAACATTATGTTCTAAACAATAACTTGGCAGGTAAATATGTATGAAACTGCAAATGGGTATTCTGAAAAATGGTCTATGTAATATTGTAGAAGATTCTATGAGTACATTGGACGATTTAATTTTTTTTAAAAGATTTGGGGATGGATGGAGAGAAAATGATATGGAGCAGAGAGGAGACATAAATACTTGCGCTTCTCTATACCATTATTTTTGATTGAGGTTGTGTAGCCGCGCGACAAGGATGGTGAAATATATCATTACCAAGTATTATTTAAAGTTGAAGGAGAATTCAAAGCTTTTACTTCAGCCATTAGAGAGAAATTAGACAGAAAAATAATGACATCAATCTAAAATTTAAGTTGTGAAATAGAATTGGAAGAAATTTGAGCAAAGATTGAAAAAAAATAGAACTGAAATTTAAACACACAACGAAGATGTTTTAAAATTTTGAAGAATAAATACAGATAAATGCACAGATTAAAGACCAATAAAAGATACTAAAGGAAGTGAATGAATGTCGGCTGAATATTAAACATCAACCATGAAATTGAGAAATCTAATTGAAAGAATATTAGGTATAGGTAAAAGATTGAGATGAAACTTACTTAGAAATTGCAAAACCCATGTCATTGAGAAGAGGTCAAAAGAACTGACTTTGAAAGTGTGGAGGAGAAAGTATTTCTATCATACTGTATTGCGAGGGAGAGTTTCTCTAGTATTGGAATAAAAGAGACTAAAGAATGGATATTTCTAGATTTATGTGGAGAAATCAGAAAAGTAACGTGGAATGAACTTAAAATAACTTTTACAATTGTGAGAAATGACGTTGTTACCCCTGGTCGTTTTGCATATTCACAGTTTTACCTTAGTGGTCGTCCTAGAACTGTCTTTTCTATATATAGAGAGAGAAAAGAAATAAAATAGAAAAACCTCAACTACAAGCAAAGTGCATTTTCAAAGCGTATATCTTTTTTTATAACAAAAAATAAAGGATAAATAGGATTTGACTTCAAATTTCGTTGTTAATCTGTTAACTTCAAGTTTTTATTTTATTCATTGTTAACTTCGTCGAGTATAACCTATAGGTTGATCATCGGTCAAATAAAAACTCTCCATTGATAAGCTTATATTTCGAATTCAACAAATAAGTTTAATTAAAGATTCAATTATAATTACTTACGAATAATACATCAAAATATACTTAAATAACATAATCAAAACTAAGTCACAATTAAACAAATAAAGAAAAATAAAAAGGAAAGATATAAACCTTGGGTCTTTTTGGCTACTTCATTCAGCGACGACATGTTTATTTCGTCCAATTTTTTTTGATCAATAAATCTTTAGCTGAAAGAAAAACACTAAAAGTTGTAAAATAAAAAAAAGGAGAATTCATTGTCAATTGTTGGTTATGTATATATATAATTGTTAGAGTTGTGACCCTAATTTTGTTGATCCGGCCCATAAAGTTTCGCAGTGCGACTCATATTTGTGATTTTCAATGGGGTCTGTGGTGGTAGCGTAGGGATCGGGCCTCAGAGCCCACCACTGATCCCGATGGAGGTGTGGGGGTGAAGCCCCCGCGGTATGGACCTTTATATTTTTGGGCCTAGAACTTATTTGTATGCACGTATTATATAAGCGCATTTAGTGGTTGTTTTGGGTATTCAGAAAATACGCCATTGAGACAATTCGTCTCCACGTTGTACTCTCTCTCTCCATTATAGTGAATTCCTCTGCCTCTGCCTCTGCTCGAGGTTTTTACCGCAAGAGTTTTCACGTAAATCTGTGTGTTCTTGTTTTCCTTTTGCTTGTGGTTTATTTAATCTGTTCGAATCATAACAATAATATTATAACTATTAACTAAAAGAAATAAAGAAACACAAAAAAAATGATAATAAATTAATAATGAAAGCAAGAAGGTGATTCAATAGAAACAAAAATTAGAAGAAAAAGTAGAAGTTAGAGAAAGTTGTGTTTTTTGTAATTTTGATCCAAATATTACTTAATAGAATTGTAAAAATTATTTTTTATATATAATAAAATTTTAATTGATTTAGAAGTGTTAAATACTACTTGTTACCTAAATGAAATAACCAAACTCAAATTGTGAAAGAAAAAAAATCTAAAATCACGCCTGCTTAGGGTTGCCCGTTTTCAAATATATTTTTATTAGATTTAGGACTCCTTTATTAAATTTGTTTCTCATTAGTTTTCCCTATTTGCCTTTTATTCTTTTACTTTTACCCCTTTTTGTCAAAAAAAATTGTACTTTGATTGTGTAATAGAATAATAGGAATCTTCCCATATATCTATTTTTTTTATATACTTAGGAATCTTCTCAGAAGTTAATAATACTTTTCATATTTTTATTATACTAGTTTAGATGGACGCATCTTGCGTGTGTACCTCAATTTAATGAGTTCAAGTATTACACTAAATAAAATATTTGTTTAAATAATAAAGATGAATATAATAATTAAATTTAAGATGAAGAATTTATTTATTAAACCTAACCTTTACCAAAAATATTTTTAAAAGTCGATCGACATTCATCTACAATCTGTAAATTGCTACAAAACAATACAATGATAGATATATCAAAATAATATAATTAAATCTAATCTTTACACACAAAAATTTTCTCAAAGTCGTGTGACACTCATCTATCATCTGTAAACAATAACAAAATAATACGATAATAGAGATATCAAAAGGAAAAATTACAGAAAGTAGCATACTTAAGACTATAATTACAATAAATAACAACACTTTTGTAAAATTACAGTTTATAGCACGAGTAACATTATTTACTCATTAACTAGGCAAGTGAATGATTTACTCTTACTATTCATTTTCCTCTTTTCACTCCACTATTTCACCTCCCTCAAATATAGTCATATCTTTTATCCTTGTTTTTTCATCTTATTTTTTTTATCATTTTATTTCATTTTCATTTTTTTATTTTAACTTTATTTTCTCTCTTCTATTTCTCTTTTTTTCTTTTTTTCTTTTGTTTTTCTTTTTCATATTTGAAGATAATTATTTCCATGATCTTCAAGATTTCAAAATAAAACATCATTACCTTCTTTCGCTCTCTTATATCTCTACCTTTTTTTTCTTGTTAGTTTTTTTCATCTTATTTTTTATCATTTTATTTTTTTATTTTGATTTCTTTTTTTTCACTTTATTTTCTCTCTTCTATTTCTCTTTTTTTTCCTTTCTCGTATCTTTTTTTTCTTTTTCTATTTTTGTTTTCTTCTTCTTTTTTTTCTATTTTATTTTGTTTTTTTTTTCTTTTTTTTTACACTTCTATTTCTCTTTCTTCCTTTTTTTTTTCTATCATGTTGTTTAAAAGAAAAATAATTAAATAAAAAAATAATTGTGGATTACACATATGAAGGAGTTTAAACAAGTCATATGATCATGTAACAGTCCACATAAATTGAGGGTGGTGATCAAAAGAGTATGTGGATGGGTAATGGTTGAACAAACAACATCCTCAGCGTAATGTTTGTCAAAACAAAAGTATGTTTAGAGGATGGTGATTGTTCAACCATTATCTATCCACATATTTCTTTGATCACCACCCCCAATTTATATGGACTCTTACATGATCATATGACTTGTTTAAACTCCTTCAAATGTGTAAATTCCCATAATTTTTTAAATTTAATTATTTTCTTTTTAAACAACATGATAATAAGGGTCAATCAATTCATCCGGTCTACAATAGATAGATATGTATAGTATATTATTGACAGAGGCCAAGATCTGTCACAATCCAAAAACTAAGGGTCATGATGACACTTGTCGTAACAAGCCTTGACAAGTAAGCCTATCACCCAAACTGATATGAAAATGAAGAAAATAACACCAAAGCCCAAGGTAAGACTTTTAGAATAAAGCTGAACCACACATATACGATAATAACGAAAAAATACATAATAATGATACCATAAATCACCCTAAAATTCAGTGTCACAGTGTAAGAATCAACTAAGTACATATCGAAGTCAAAATATACAACTGATAATCCAAAAAGGAACATAATCTATTTCAGAATATGAAAACATGACATAATCAAAATAAAAGAAGGTAGTAGATAAACTATGAAAGCATAGACCAACCGCTACCTCAAAAATGCTCCAACACCGCTCGAATTAGTTATCGTGCGGCACACTCATACCAAGATTAGCACCAAAAGAGCGCAATAGGGATGAATATGGTCCACTTGTACTCAATGGGTATCATAGACCGGCCGAGCAAAGTGAAAAATAAAGTATATAAACATAAACTAGGGCACATCACCTGCAATAAAAAAATCCCAAACGATAGCCCACACCGTCTTCACTAATAGTTCTATAATATACATATATACCAAATACTAGTACAAGAAAGAAGAACAGATGGGTAGATATCAAATCAAGAACAAAAATACAACACAAAATATGCACAAATTATGAAATGTAATGAAGAAGATTATAATGATGATGTGATGCACAAGGTTGTCTCACAACCTCTGTAAACACCTACCTAGTTGTGCTCCCAATGTAGGACCCATAGAGGATTCGTCGACCCATATATAATTCAATAACCAATACCAATCCAATATCCATAACTCCTCTCCAGCACATACATCGGTAGAAGGTTTTTAAAGATGTCACATTTTCTGTCAGAAAAATCAATATTCCACATTGATACCAATGTTTTATGAATGTATATGATATAAAGATGTAATGCTCACAACGAACCAGAATGAAAATTTTCAAATCCAACCAATATACCAAGAACGTGAGCCAAAAATTCATTCAATAATCTAATTATCCATGATCTGATATAATCTATATGCCAATAGAGTAAGATATGCAATAATATGACATTAATACCACATAGATCCTAACTTAGGCACTTTTCACCAAAAAGAGTACAACTAATTACATAAATACTAGTCCAACAACATCATATAAGACCCAACTCTGTCACACATAACAAATAGTGTCTCAAAACTATCAAATAACAACACCATATTCTCCAATACGAGCACAAAATAATAATAAATCCATTTTCATGATTATTTCCCACACCCATATCATACTTTTATAGCAGTATTAACTACCCAACCCATCCTAAATAAAGTTAAGTCATAACCTACCTTGAATGAAGAAAACTGAGTCCTTACGCCTTCAACATGGAAACATCCCCTCATGAACATACTTGAAATCAATTAAAACATACAAATATAGAATCTACGCATAAAAAGAAAGCCAAATATACCCATATTGCCCATTTTTGAGTCAGGGTCAAAACGGACTCCCGCAATGAATTTTCAAAAAAAGAAAGGTAAAAGTAGAATTTTAGTTCATAAATACATTGCACATGATTTAAGGAACCCATAGAAGAAAACCCAAGTGAAAACGAGTTGAAATTGGGATTTAAATCAAAGACACACTAATTTTAGGTCTTTTGGGCTAAAATTTCCAAAATCCACTTTTGAAATCAAGTTTTAACAAGATTTAAATGACAAGAATCGGCGAAAGATAATTGAAATAGGGATTTAGAGTTTACCCAAGCTTGAAATTGGATGAAATCATCCAAAAACTCTAAATCCTGAAGCTTCAAGTATAAAAAATGGTGAAAATTGAGAAAAATGCATTTTTATATGCTATAGTAGTTGTGATCGCTTATGCGGCTAAATGGTCGCTTAAGCGACAATGGGCACTGACAAGAGGGCCACTTGAACTACTATCATTTAAGCGACCTGGGCCACCTCAGTACGGCCGCTTAAGCGTCCATTTGGTTGCTTAAGCGACTGCTTCAGCCGGTGATGCACCAACAAAATTGGAATTTTTTTCAAATTTTTGGTGGGGCCCTTAGGATTCATTCTGAATCTCTAGAATGTAAACGAGATATGCTACTATACTTAATTTGATGTTCCAAACTCAATGACATTCTTAAAAAAATATCATTTTCGCAAAGTTGACCCCCGAGACCTAATTTCACAACTTTCTGAATCGAGGATCGAAATGAGATACAAAAGTTGTAAAACCACACCAACCATGTTATTACCCTAAAATTGATGTTCTAGATCTAATGGTGTAGTTTTTTTTTGCCATCTGACACACTGAACAACAAATATTGACCAGAGTCAACTAAAAAGCTTTTTCAACCTCCAAAACCACAAATTCGCACAAATCCTACCGAAATGCATTGAGAACCATGCTAATCATCCCCACACACCAGAAATACCACATAGCAACCATGGGAAGGGGTAAAATGGTTAAATTATATGTAAATGAGTAATTCATAAAAATCACCAAATATCAAGTCATTACATCATCCACCACGAAAAATCTAATCCGTCCTCGAACATAGGTAAGGAAAATACCTGAATCAGTGAAAAGTTAGGGATAACTATCACGTATATCAGACTCGACCTCCCAATAGCCTCATCTATAGGTCGATGTCTCCACTGGACCATAACCACTGGAATATCCCTAGAACTCAATTGTCTAACATCCCTAACTAGAATGGATATGAGCTCCTCAACAAAAGATAACCTCTCATCTAACTACACTTAATACCAATGAATGACATGAGACTCATCCGTAATGTATCGCCGAAGCATGGAAACATGAAAACTGAATGAACAGCAGACAAATCTGGGGCAATGTTAACTCATAAGCCACATTCCCAAAAGTCCGAAGAATCTCAAATAGTCCAGTATACCTGGGGCTAAGCTTGTCCCACTTCCCAAACCTCATCATGCCCTTTATGGAAGACAAACAAAGGAGGACTCGATCACCAACATTAAAACTCAAGGCACAAAATCTATGATCTGCATAGCACTTCTACCTACTATAAGCCGCTTAAAGTCTTTCCTAAATGACCCAAACTCTGTGCAAAGACTCACAAAGCAAGTCCATACGTCGAGGTCTAATCTCAAAACCTCAAACCAACCAACTGAAGAGCGACAACACCTACCATACAAAGCCTCGAATGGAGTCATATCAATAATGGAATGGTAGCTATTGTTATACCAAACTCTGCCAAAGCTAGATATTTCTCCCACTGACCTCCTAAGTCCATGACACAAGCACAAATTATATCCTTCAAAACCTGAATAGTACCGCTTTGATTGACTGTCGGTCTGGGGTTGAAACGTTGTGCTAAGATCAACTCGAGTGCCCAGCTCCTACTGAAAAGTCTTCTAAACTGAGATATGAACATTGTACCTTTTTCTGAGATGATAGACACTAGCACACCATAAAGATGAAATGCCTCACAAATATAGATATGGGCCAAACTCTCAGCACTGAAAGAGACTTGAACTAGAATAAAATAAGTAGATTCGGTCAATTGATCCATGATGACCGAAACATTATCAGAATCATGAGAAGTATGAGGGACCTAGTCACGAAATCCATTATGATTCGTTCCCAATTCCAGTCGGGCCTCTGAAGTAAACCACCAGGCCTCAAATGCTCGGTTTTCACCTACTAGCAACATAGGCAACGAGATAAAAAATGTGCTACATCCTTTCTCATACCACCCCACCAGTAGTGCTATCTCAAATCACGATACATCTTAGTCACTCCAAGATGGGTGGAATACATGGAATAATGAGCCTCCTCAAATATTAATCTCACCCAATCACCCACTCTCGGTACACAGACTCGGCCTCTAATCCTCAAAACACCATTTGGATCAAGCAAGGCTTCCTTAGCATCTCCACTCAACACCTTATCCCGAATAACTCTCAATCTAACATCATAAAACTTATGAACCCAAATCTGCTCTATCAAAGAAGACGTAGCCTTCACAAAAGCCAAAATGCACTCAAGTATCAAAATATCAAGCTTAACCATATGGTTAGGCAAAGACTGAACCACTAAGGCTAATTGCCTTTTTTGGATCAAAAGATGCGCCAAGCTACCTATGCTAGTCAATTTTTTACTTAAGGCATCCACAACCACATTAGGCTTGCCAGATGGTAGAGAATAAAAAGGTCATAATCCTTAAGCAACTCAAGCCAACAACGCTACCTCATATTAAAATCTCACTAGGTGAAGAAATGCCGAAGGCTATGATAATCCAAGAAGATCTCACAACGGACTCCATACAATTAGTGATTTCACAACTTCAAAGCAAAAACAATCGTTCACAAGATTAAATCATGGGTAGGGTAATTCCTCTCATGGGGCTTTAATTGTCGAGAAGCACACAATCACCTTACCCCATGCATCAATGCAGCACCTAACCTAACACTAGAAATATCATAAAAGATGGTAAGACCCATGCCCTTCTAAGGCAAAGTCAAGATACGATATGATGTCAACAAATCCTTGAGCTTTTAAAAGCTCACCTCACAAGTATCGAACAATTAAAAGTAAATCTTCTTCTGAGTCAACTTGGTCAATGGAGCCGTAATAGATGAAAACCCTCAATAAAACACCAATAGTAACCTGCTAAACTAATAAAACTCTATATTTTGAAAGAAAAAGAAGGCCTAGCTCAATCACGAACCACTAGAATCTTGATCGGATCGACCATAATACCATCCTTGGTCACCACATGACCCAAGAAAAAAATAGACTCTAACTAAAACTCGCACTTGGGAGAACTTAGCATACAACTTCTTATCCCTCAATCTGTAGAGCACAATCTGTAGATACTCCTCATGATCGACCTCACTTTTGGAATAAACCAAGATATTGTCTATAAATACAATGACAAAAGAGTCGAGATACGATCGAAATACCTAATTTATCAACTTTATGAACACGGCTAAGGAATTGGTTAACCCAAAGGACATGACTAAGAATTCATAATGACTATACCAAGTCCGAAAAGATATGTTCAGAATATTCAAAACTCTAATACTCAACTGGTGATACCCGAACCTCAAAGAAATCTTCAAAAACATTGAAGCACCCTGAAGCTGATCAAACAAATAATCAATACGGGGAAGAGGATATTTATTCTTAACCATCACCTTGTTTAACTGACAATAATCAATACACATACACATATACCCATTTTTTTCTTCAAAATAAGACAGGCGCACGCCAAGGAGATATACTAGGTCGGATAAATCCTTTATCCAGTGACTCCTGTAACTAAACCTTTAGTTCCTTCAACTCTACAGGGGCCATCCTCTAATGAAGAATAGAAATGGGCTTGGTACCCAACTCAATATCAATGGCAAATTCAATATCACGATCCGAAGGCATACAAGGCAAATTCATAGGAAAAACATCCCTGAACTCATGAATAATTTGAATAGAATCCAAAGGCGGCGGGAATCAATAATAGTATCATGACTATGGGCCAAATAAGACAAATATCCTCTCTGAACTAATTGATGAGCCAGAATGAAAGATATAACTCTCTTGGGACCCAAATAAAACACATTTTTTCAATCTATACTCGGCATATCGAACAAAGCTAAGGTTACGGTCTCATCATAACAATCTAGGACAACATAATAAGGAGATAACTAATCCATACCCAAGATGACATCAAAGTCTACCATGTCTAGGATAATCAGATCTACCAAAGTCTCACGCCCAGCAAAGGTCACAACACAAGATCGATTCACCCGATCCACCACTAAAGCGTCTCCTATAAGGGTAGAACAAGATAGGCATGACAAGAGGCTTACTAGATGAATCAAAATCGAAAGCAAAATATGCAAATACATAGAAAATAGTTAACCCCAAATCAAATAATACAAATGCAGATCTAAAACAAATAGAGATGATACTTGTGATAACAACGTCAAAAGCCTCTGTCTCTGGTCTTGCAGGTATAGCATAGTGTCCATGACCACCACCTAATTGAGTATCCTTGCGATCACCACCACGGGAAACACTACATCTTCCTCGCGCACCTCTAGAAGAACCTCTACCTCTCACTGTCGATATAGGTGTAGGCTTGGAAATACGACGAGGATATTTCTTGGCGAAATGGCCAGCCTCATCACACATAAAGCATACTCTATGGACCGACTCAATAGGAAGAGGTACAACTGAGCTAGAACGAACACCCAAAGCTGCTGAACCAGAAGACCCACATCCTGAACCCGGCAAGGCAACTTACCTTGTACTGCTATGATACCCATGTAAGCCTCTAAAATCTCTTCCTAGAGGATTATGACCTCTAAACTCTCCCTGATGGCACATTTTATCGGTACCTCCCTAAGATGCTCGATGAATAGACTCAGTCATCTTAGCATGATTCACTATACTTTGAAATGGTGCCGCTGACACTACCATCTGGGCAGTAGCTAGCTGAAGTGAAACATCCAACTCCTTCATGAACTTCGGAATCTTCTCAGACTCAATGGCAATACTGGCATAAAAATATCTAGAAAAAATATAGAAATGTGCCTCATACTCTGCAATAGTCATGTAACCCTACTCTAAGTGATCAAACTCATCTCTTATCTGATCCTTAAAATTGTATGACACAAACTTGTCCAAAAAGGCCTCTACAAACTGATCCCAAGTCATCTCTGACAAACCAAAAGGTCTGCAACTAATAAGGACCTCCACCAATCCCTGGCTGTATCTCTCAACTGATAAGTAGTGTAAGCAACCCCACGCAACTCAAGAGCTCCAAGATTATGCAACTTCTCCCCACAATCAATCAAGAACTCATAGGCATCCTTTCCCATAATACCATTGAACATGGGTGGACCCAAGTGAGTGAATCCCTCAAACCACTTCTAATCCTCTGAAGACATAACTGTACTCGTAATAATAGGAGGCATTATGAATTTGGCTAGCTGAGATCCTACTTGAGGGGGTAATATAGATAAAGGCTGAACCCCTAATCTCGAAATACCATACTCGGATATAGGCACTGAAGGGGAAACAACACTTGAAGACCGTGGAGTACCATAAGCAGATGTCGATACCATTGGAGGATCCACACTCAGAACCGAAGGAACACTATAGGTAGACTCTGTCATAGATAGAGGTACAATAATCAGAGCTGGAGAAACACCAGGTGCACTTAAAGGAACACCCTCAAAATGAGTCAGTAAGCGAATACATAACCCCTTAAAGACTAGAGTAGAAGAACTCTATGGGACCTGAGTAGGATCCATATCTCCAGCATGCTCAACCTGAGGCTCAGGGGAGAGCGCCCTAGTACTACCTCTGGATGGGGAAGATCCTCGTGCCCTTCCACTACCTCAAGCCTATCCAAGACTCAAAACTCATTCTCTAGACTAAGCTCTCTCCTCGAATGATAGCTCAATATCTCTAACCTCACTGGATCTAGTCCTCACCATCTGCGCAGAAAAAAGTAAAGTATGATTTAGAACACAAGGTATGAAAGATCTGCACGATAAGGAATAAAATAAAGAAAGTTTCCTAAAAATATCTTATAGCCTCTCAAAGATAGATACGAATGTCTACATACCGACCTGCGAGACTCTACTGGACACCCTGTTATTACATTGATGAGACTAATAAACCTTACTGCTCTTATATTAATTTGTCATGACCCAAAAACTAAGAGCCATGATGGCACTTGTAGTGGTAAGCCTTGACAAGTAAGCATATCACCCAAACTTATATGAAAAGGGAAAAAACAACACCAAAGCCCAAGGTAAGGCTTCTATACATAACAATGGTACCATAAATCACCCCAAAATTCAGTGTCACAGTGTAAGAACTAACTAAGTACATCTCAAAGTCAAAATATACAACCGATAGTTTTAAAAGGAACATAATCTATCTCTAAATACAAAAATAAGACATAATCTAAGTAAGAGGAAGTAGTAGATTAACTCTTGAAGCAGAGAACGACCGCTACCTAGGAAATAGTTCAATACCACCCAAATCAGCTACCGTGTGACTCACTCGTACCTAAATATGCACCAAAAGGGTACAATAGGGATGAATATGGTCCACGTGTATTCAGCAGGTATCATAGGCCAACTGCGCAAAGTAAAAATAAAGTATATAAACACAAACTATGGGTACAACACCTGCAATCAGAAAATGACCCAAACGGTAACCCACACCTTCTCCACTAACAGTTCTATAATATACACATATACCAAATACAAGTATAAAAAAAGCACGGATGGATAATATCAAATCAAGAACAAAAATATAACACAGAATATGTATAAAATATGAAATGCAGTTAATATGATATGATGCATAAGGTTGTCACACAACCTCCATATAAGCCTACCTTGTTGTGCTCCCAAGGTAGGACCCATGGGGGATTCGTCAACCCATATACAATCCCATTACCAGTACCAATCTAATATATCTAAAACTCATCTCCGACACATACATCAACAGAGGCTTTTTAAAGATATCACATTTTCTGTCAGAAAAGCCAGTATTTCCACATTGGTACCAATGTTTCATGAATGTATCTTATATGAGGATGTAATGCTCATAACCAACCAGAATGAGAATTTCCATAACCAACCAATATACCAAGCACGTGAGACAAAAATCCACTCAATAAGCCAACCATCCATGAACCAATATAATCCATATATTAATAGAGCAAGATATTCAAGAATATGACATTGTTACCACATAAATCCCAACTTAGGTAATTTCCACCAAAAAACAACAACTAATTACATAAATACCAAGCCAACAATGTCATATAAGACCTCACATGATCACACATAGCAAATAATGTCTCCAAATCACCAAATAACAACAACATAGGCCTCACGCAGGCATAAAATTATAGTAAAGCCATTTATATTATTAGTTCTCACACCCGTAATATGCTTTTATATTAGTATTAACTACCCCACGCCACCTAAAGTAAGTTAAGCCATAACCTATCTCAAATAAAAAAATTGAGTCTGAAATCAACTAATACATACAAATATAGAATCTACGCATCAAAAGGAAACTAACGATACACATATTGCCCATTTTTTAGTCGGTGTCAAAATGAATCCTCAAAATGGATTTTTAAAAAAGAAGGGTAAAACCCAAATTTTAGTTCATAAATATATTCCCCGTGATTAAAGGAACCAATAAAACAAAACCCAAGTGAAATCATATTGAATTAGGGTTAAAATCAAAGAAACAATAATTTTAAGACTTTCAACCCAAAATCTCCAAAATCCACTTTTGAAATTAAGTTTTAACAAGCTTTAAATGATAATAATAGAGGAAAGATAATTGAAATAAGGATTTAGAGCCCAACCAAGCTTGAAAATGGAAGAAATCACCCAAAAGCTCTAAAACCCGAAGTTCTAAGTATAAAAAATAGTGGAGAATTGAGAAAAGTGTATTTTATATGCTATACCATCTGTGACTACTTAAACGACTAAATGGTCACTTAAGCAACCATTGATTAAGCGACCCGGGCCACCTCAGTACACCCGTTTAAGTGGCCACTTGGTCGCTTAACCTACTGCCTCAACAAACTTGGAATTTTTTTAACTTTCTCGTGGCGCCCTCATGATTCTTTCTGAATCCCTAGAACACAAATGAGATATGCAACTAGGCTAAATTCAAAGTTTCGGACTCAATGGCAATATCATAGTTTTGAAAAAAATATCACTTTAACAAAATTGACCCCATGACCTAATTTTACAACTTTCCAAACCAAGTATAAAAGGAGATATAAAAGCCGTAAAACCACACCAACGATGTTACAACCTAAAATTGGCATTCCAGATCTTCTGGCATAGTCTATTTTGCCATCCGATCTATAAAACAACAAATGTTGAACAAAGTTAACTACAAAACCTTTTAACCTCCAAAAATCACAAACTCAAATAAATCATACCGAAATGCATTGAGAACCATGCCAATTATCCCCACACCTCTGAAATACCACAAAGCAACCACGGAGAGGGGTAAAATGGTTAAATAACTTAAAAATAAATAAATTCACAAAAATCACTAAAAATCAAGTTATTAAAAGATCAATGACACTCCTTATAAAAGTAGTTAGTGATGTGTAGACCAGATGCCTTATCTATGGTAGACTATATGTGTAATCTATATGTATTATCAAATAGAGTTAACTCTTCGCATATTTTATCAAGGTAGTCCACTGTTTTCACTGAGCAATAACAATTTAAAAAGTTGACAGTGCAAGAAAAAACAATCATAAAGAGAGCAAAAATAACTAACAAACTAAAATCATTGTATTCATATTGTTCATTGCAAATAGATACATTTTTTGAACATCAAACCAAAAAAAAGTAAAAAAAGATGAAGCTTTCTTCTAACAAAAATCCTAACTAAGAAAGCTTCTTCTGTAATGAACAATAACCAAAACAAAAACTAAACTAAGGGATGGTCAGGGATGATGTAGTTGTTGGGTTCCAGACCGAACCTCTTAATAATCGCTCGTAGAAAATGAGCGATACGATGTAGCTCATGATCAAGATGATCATGGTCCTGACCTAATCCGTACACCAGGCGTTCTATGTCATTGTAAGGGAGAAGAAAGTCATGGTGGCAATGAGTACTCCTTCTCCTAATTGGTCGAAGTAGGGTTCTTTTTAGAGGCATGACTCTTTTTTAAAGATGAAAAAAATTATTGCTCTATGTAGTGTAGGTGGACTAATTCGTCATATAGAAAACTACATTGTATAAATAGACCCCATAGAAGAAGGTGTTTAAAATTCTCAACTAATGAGCAGTCGACGCGTGTAAGAGTAGAAGTCGTTTGGGTTGCGTATACCAATGGTTTTTTTATGTGAATAGATATGAATACAGGTTTTAATTAATCAAAATTATTAAATGTGACATGACCAAGTTTCTCAAGTCTTGAAGACTCCTACCTTGTTCCACCAGTAGGCAAGCAAGCCATAGCTCAGAATAATAGGTAACTGGCTAACAGGCAGAAACCAGAAAAGATCACATACAATGGTAACAGTAGTAATAATAAGTGATAAATAGAAAGGAAACATGTATGATATATCAAAATAACAGAAGGAAAAAGGAAAAAACATAAGAATAAATCTCTCCAAAGACCTAGTAAGGTCGGTACTAGAGCCACTACTAAAATATACCCAGAGTACTAGACAGAATTCAAAATATACACAACATGTACAAGCAATCTCGAGTACAAAAAACTAAACTGGAATAGATTGGGGAGGATCAGCCTCGAACAATAATAAGATCACCTAGCTCTGAATCAGAACTGAAAGGTAGGAACTATGTCAAAGCTGACTACTAGTACTCAGATTTGTACCAGGGAAAAGATGCAGAAGTGTAGTATGAGTTCCAAATAAACGAGTAATCAGTAGGCATCATCGGTCGACTGAGCTCAATATAGGAAAAGTATAACTAAAATGCAAGGGTGTAATCTAAGTCAATAGTAAACAAGGATATAAAGGTAAAACAACTACCAAGCTACTCAAATATGATAAAGGAATAAGTATAAGTGATATAGAAAATAAATAATAGAGTAATAAAAGGAAAATCAAACATAACCAAACTAAGCCCCCATAAGCCTGCTAGGCACACAGAGGAAGATAATTAACCCAACCATACCCCTATAAGCCGGTGGAACACACAAGAAGAGTTTACAGAAAATAAACATAAATAATCCATAACTGAACTAATCCCAAGGAACCATAGTAGTCATCCAAATGTGACCGAGCTTGAACCGGCACCAATGGATAGTAACAAGAGGCCAGACCCCAAGCTTGAACCAGCAGTGGTTGCTAATAACAAAAGGTTATATGTCGGGTTTGAACCAGAAATAGTGGGTAATAACGAAAGTCCACATATTTGATACACAACAGAACCCATAATCAGATGTTGGACTCAAATTGGAACTCAAAGGAATCACAACTCCCAGAACAACACTAATCAGTAACAAAACTCCCAAATCATCATACCCAGATGTCGGACTCACTTCAGAACTCATAGTAACCACACCCAACTGTAAGATTAAAATCCAAATCATACCATAACCAATGCCAAAGTGGTACCAAAATTACAATCAATGACAAAAATAAAGTATATGTTGAACCTAAACCGAAACTAAAATACCTTTAAATAACCATTCACATATTTTAATTAAAAAGGGGCAAATCCATAGTTTTTCAAATTAATTCCATGTCCTAAAGTGATAGATGTTATATGATACTGAAAGATAAGATTCTAAAATTTACTAAAACGGGGTCCTAACTGGATAAATAAGGTGTGTTATATGTATCAAATGGTATGCAAACTACAAGTTCTTATCCAAAACTATCATAATAGTACACAATTACCGTAAATAATTTCAATCTAAAGTAGGGTAAGCCTATCCTACCTGGACCGCGAAGGCTAAACACTTCTCTAAGAAGCCTCCGAATAGTGTCCCGCTAGAACTCGAGTAATGTAGCAGTATCTTAAAATTTACTTCATGATGCAATCACGCATGGGTGAAAATTCATTGATAGAAAACTTTTTAAGAAAAGTTACAGGAACAGAATCTTTTAAAACTTAAATGGTGAATGGATTTGCACTTTATATAAGAAAGTTCCTATTTCCTAACACTAATGTTTGTTATGACTTGCCATTATGATGTTAATTTTGATGACACCTCTTATGATGTCATTTTGCATGGATTCGACGTGCAGGGGGTGTGACAATACTATCCCTTGCTCTCCATTAAATTCGCACTCAGGTTTTGCATAGGCTCGTGGTAAAATAAATGTAAAACTTTCAATATACCATAATTGAAAATTATTTCTAATAAAACCTCTATTATATAATAACAATATTTTAATATATCTAGAATTACTATCTCCGCTTAATAAATTAATAGACAATAAAGGCTATTATAAAGTAATATAAATACAACATAAATTAAAGAATTTTACCAAATATCAAAAATATTTTAGAATGGTAATTAATTGTATTTATGCCAAATGTCAATTCAAATTAAATATTCCACAATAAATTTGGTGTCACTAAAATTCTCAAACAAATCGCCCAAAAATTGAACTATCAATCCTAGCAAGTCATAAATGACTTGAGGCGGTTAAAGAAAAGCTCTAGACATCGAAAATGTATGAAAATAAGATAATGACCGTGAGAGTCATTACAACATCCACTTTTAAAAGGACTTTTATCCGCGAAATTAAACTGACAAGGAAATACCTGAAGGCTCAAAGAGGTAGGACACTGAGTGTGCATATAACACTCGATCTCCCAAACAGCCTCCTCCACTGGACAGTGATGTCACTGAACCTTAACTACTGGAATGTCCCTGGAACACAACCGTTTGACATCTCTGTCCAAAATGGACACTGATTCCTCTACAAATGCCAACCTCTCATCTAACTGAATTGAGTCCCACCAAAGCATGTGCGACTTATATGGAATGTAATGCCATAACATAGATACATGGAACACCAGGTGAATGGATGAAAAGGTAGGAGGCAATGCCAACACATAAGCTACCTCCCCAACTGTCTGCAGGATCTCAAAGGGTCTAATATTTCTGGGGCTAAGCTTGCCCATCCTCCCAACCCTCATCACGCCCTTCATGGATGTTACTCCCGGGAAGACTTTATTACCAACTCTAAACCTCAATGGACGACGTCTGTGATCAGTGTAACTCTTATTTCTACTCTGAGCTGCTCGAAGACTGTCCTGAATTACCTGAACTTAATCCAATGACTAGTGAACCAAATCTGTGCCTTGAGGCCTAGCCTCCAAAGTGTCAAACCAGCCAATAGGAGATCAAAATTGTCTACCATACAATGCCTCAAATGGTTCCATTTGAATACTCGAATGAAAGCTGTTATTATATGCAAACTCCACCAAAGGTAGAAACTGGTCCCACTGACCCACAAAATCCAACACACAAGCGCAGAACATGTCTTTCAAAACCTAGATAGTCCACTTTGAATGCCCATTAATTTATGGGTGAAATGTGGTGCTAAGATCAACCTGGGTGCCCAACTCCTCCGAGATGTCCTCTTGAAGCTAGAAGCAAACTGAGAGCCTTCAATCTGAAAAAATGGATACAAATACCCTATGTAAGCAAACCACCTCCTGAATACAAATATGGTCTAACCACTCGGCACTGTAGGAAACTCAAACCAAGATAAAACGTACAGACTTGGTCAATTGCTATTGAAACCACAGGAAGTGTGAGGCAATCCACTTATGAAATCCATAGTAATCCGCTCTCACTTTCACTCGGGAATAGGTAGTTGCTTAAGCAATCCACCAGGTCTCTAAAGCTCAGCCTACCTACTGACAACAAAGGCATCAAGCCACAAACCTTGCTATATCTCTCTGCATACCACTACACTAGTAGTGCTGCCTCAAATCCTTATACATCTTAGCTGTCTAGGGTGAATAGAGTATTTGGAGCTATGAGGCTCGATCAAATAAATCAAATCTCCAACCCTTGGAACACAAGTACGACCATCAAACCTTAGGACACCCTTAGAATCTAGGATAGCCCACCAATACTACACCTCTCAACACCTGCTCTTGAATGCTACAAAGCTTGTTATCCTCAAACTGACAACCCCAAATATGCTCCAATAATGTAGATCTAGCCTCAACACTAGTAATGTTCCTCAGAGGGTCAGAAACATCCAAACAAATCACCAAGTTAGCTAAGTAGTTGATGTCCAAAGCCAACAGCTACTGAGAAACTAAAATAAAGGCTAAGCTACCCATACTCACTGACTTAAGGATTAGGGCATCCGCTACTACATTCACTTTGGCTGGATGGTAGGGAATAGAGATATCATAGTCCTTCAGCAACTCAATACATCTACGCTGCCTCAAATAATCTCCTTCTGGGTCATAATATACTAAAGACTGCAGTGGTCAGTAAATATCTCACAACGAACCCCATACAAATAATGCCTTCAAATCCGAAGAACAAATACTATTGCTGCTAACTCTAAGTCATGAGTGGGGTAATTGCACTCATGCACCTTTTAGCTTCCTTGATGCATATAAAATAATACGGCCTTGATGCATCAGAACACACCCTAAAATAACACCAGACCATTGCAATAAATAATAAAACTGTCTCCCTCAATCGAAAGCATCATAACAGGAGTTGAGGTAAGAAAATCCTTGAGCTTTAGAAAGCTTTCCTTACAACTTGTAGACCACTGAAATGAAACCTCCTTCCTGGTCAATCTATTCATAGAGGTTGCAATCGAAGAAAAACCCTCAACAAACCACTTATAGTAACCTGCCAACCCAATAAAACTATGCACTTTAGAAGGTGACATAGGCCTAGCCCAACTACGAATAGCCTCAATCTTTGTTTGATCCATCATAATCCCATCCTTGATCACTACGTGCCCCAAGAAATCTATAGACTCAAGACAGAACTTACACTTTGAGAACTTGATAATCTCTTAAAGTGTGGAGCATAATCCTCAAATGTTGATCGTGCTTCTACATACTCCTCAAATATACCAGTATGTCATCAATAAATACTATCATGAAAGAGTCCAAATAAGGCCTGAACACGTGATTCATCAGATTCATAAAAGTTGTTGGGGAATTAGTCAACCCAAAAGATATCACCAGGAACTTATAATGACTATAACGAGCCCTGAAGGCTGTCTTAGGGATGTCTGCAGCCCTAACTATCAACTGATGGTAACCAGACCTCAAATCTATCTTAGAAAATATCGTTGCACCCTAAATCTACTCTAATAAATTATTGATATAAGGCATAGGATACTTATTCTTCACATTCACCTTATTCAGCTACCTGTAATCGATACACATACGCATAAAGCTGTCCTTTTTCTTCAAAAATAGAACTAGAGCATCCCATGGTGACACACTCAGTCTGATGAAATCCTTACTTGATGGATCCTAAAGCTGACTATTCAGGTTCTTTAGCTCAGCAAGATCCATACAATAAAGAGCCATAGAAATAGGTCGGTTTCCTGACTCAAGATCAATAATAAATTTTATATCACACTCAGGAGAAAGGTCAGGTTGGTGGGTCAGAAACACATCTAGAAACTCGAGAACAATAAGGACTGATTCAAGCGATGGACTCTCAGCACCAACATCCCAAACATATGCAAGAAATGACTCATAACCCCTCGATATCAGTCTCCTAGCCCAAACGTAAGAAATAATCCCCATTGAAACGTGGATAACAGAACCCTGCCATATAACCAAGGGTACGCCAGGCAAGGTAAGAGTAATGGTCCTAGCAAAAAAATCCAAGATCACATAGTAAGGAGATAGTCAATCCATGCCTAGAATCATATCAAAATTTTCCATATCTGGGACAATGAGATCAATTTGAGTATCCAAATCCCAAACAGTAACCAAACAAGATCTATATACCCTATCCACTACTAAAGGATCACCCACAAAGGTAGCAACAGATAATGGCACAGATAAGGAATCCAAACATAAACCCAACCATGATTCAAAATAAGCGAAAACATATGTAAGTATAGAACCAGGATCAAACAAAGAAGAAGTTGGTTGATGGCATACAAAAATTATACTTGTGATCACAGCATTCGAAGCCTCAACCTTTAATCTACCTAGTACAATATATAAATGACCTATTTATTACTGGACTGGGTGCCTGTCCGACCACCTATCCTACCTCCCTGTGGACCACCTTGATAACCCTGGGGACTACCCCTACGACCCTATGCACCACCCCTAGATAGCGGTGGCACTGATCTAATTGGTTGTGCAGTCTGAATGGAAGGCTCAATCATCCTACATGGGGACACTCCTGAGCAAAGTGACCAATAACCCCGCAGTTGTAACATGTCCCAGTCACCCTGCTCTATCTAGAAGGTTTGACAGATCCGAAGTGACCACCTCGACTTGATGATCCTGACTGAACACCCCTCTACGGCTGACTACTACTTTGACAACTAGAAATACTCTAACCTGGATGAACCCTATCTGATATCTAAACTGATGCCTGAACTGGCTGACTAGGCTGACCCAAATGTTGATAAGGCTGCTGCTTGGGGTACTTACCATGAAATGCTCATCTTGTAAACTGTGAACTATTGAGGCCCCAACTATAACTGTGTTGGTAATGAAGTCTCTTCTCACTGCCACCTTGGTCCTCACGATCTATCTTCTCTATAAAATAAATATGCTCAACAATCTCAGAAAAAGTCCTCCCTGAAGTCACCAAACTCTATATAGCCTTACCAAGCAGTAATCTCAATCCCCTAACAAATCATCAAATCTGCTCATACTCCGTAGGAAAAATCATAGTTGCATGCCTTGCTAACTCATGAAATCTCACCTCATACTCATCCACAATCATAGAACCTATCTCAAAGCAACAAACTCATCTCGAAGACACTCGTGCATGCTGTGAGACATATAAGAAAGCCTTAGAGAACTGAGTCCATGTCACTGGTAGAGGTTTAGATGGCCTGGAATTAAGATAAACTCTCCACCACCTCCTCGTTACTGTGTCTAGTTAATAATCAACAAAGTCTACTCCTTGTGACTCAATAAAACCCAAATTTTATATTCGCTCCTCACAATTAGATAGGAACTCATAAGCATCCTCTTTTGGGGTTCCAGCAAACTTGGATGGAGTCAATCTTAAAAATTAGATCAACATCTTCTGCTTCTCTAAAGACATAACTGGTTGGGCTATTACCGGTTGTAGGACTATTGGTGCTGGAGGAACCTCGACCCTAGGCGCCGCTACCACTGCCTATGCCCCTAAATCAATATCAGCCTGTGTTGCTGGCTAAGCTCCCTCTGTCGGTGGACCACCAACTAACCCCAATAAATGTACTAATGTATCCTGAAGGACCGAAGAGGATATAAACTTGGGTGAAGCCTGGGTTACCCCTGGACCACCTACTACTGTGGCGGAACACCTGGAGCTCTCTCAATCTTAATAGCTATGACAGGATCAGGTGATGGATCCATGGCTTAATCTTGAACTGGGATTGCTTCTCTATCCTGCCCCCGACCTTTGAGTTAACCTTGACCCCAAGTTGGAACTCTAGCAGCAGGTTTGGGGTCCCGATCCCTGGCTCCCAAACCCCGTGTCTTATCCATCTGCGTGAAGAGTGAACCAATAAAAATTAAAAACCAAAGAGTGAACCAATAAAAATTAAAAACCAACTCAGACCCCACGCATGAAAATGGATCAAGAAAATAAGATTTTTCCCTAAAAATGCTCTGTAACCTACCGGAGATAGGATACAAACGTCTCCATACCAATCCGCAAGATTCTACTAAACATCGGCTCCAATACCAACAATACCAATGAAACCTAGACTCTTATACCAAGCTGTCACGACCTAATTTCTCAAGTTATGATGGAGTCTACCTTGTCCTACCAGTAGGCAAGCCAGGCAATAGCCCAGAATAATAGGTAATAAGCTAACAGACAGAAACCAGAAAGAACCATATGTAATGGTAACAATAGAAATAATAAGTGATAAACAGAAAGAAAACGTATATGATAAATCAAAATAAGAGAAGAAAAAGGACCAAACATAAAAATGAATCTCTCCCAAGATCTGGTAAGGTTGGTACTAGAGCCACTACTACAAGATACCCAAAGAACAAGACAGAATTCAAAATATACACAACACATACAAGAAATCTCGAGTACTAAAGAATAAACTGGAATAAAAAGCAAAGGATCAACCTCAAACTACAGTAAGCTTACCCTGTACCATATTAGTACTGAAAGATAGGAACCACGTCGACGCCAACTGTTAGTGCTCGAATTTGCATCAGGGAAAATATGCAGAAGGGTAGTATGAGTACCAAAGGAATGGGTACTCAGTAGGCATTATCGGTCAACTGAGCTCACTATAGGAAAAGTATAACTAAAATGCTAGGGTGTAATCTAAGTCAACAGTGAACAGGAATAGAAAGGTAAAATAACTACCAAGCTACTCAAATGCGATAAGGGAATAAGTATAAGCGATACAAAAAATAAATAATGCAGTAATAAAAGGCAAATCAAACATAACCTAACTGGGCCCCCATAAGCCAGCTAGGCACACTGAGGAAGATAATTAACCCAACCGTTCCTCCATAAGCCGTGGGCCACACATGAAGTGTTTACAGAAAATAAACATAAATAATCCATAATTGAACCAATTCCAAGAAACTGTAGGAGTCATCCAAATATACACCGGCTTTAACCAACACCAATGGGTATTAACGAGAGGCCAGACATTGGGCTTGAATCAGTAGTGGTGGATAATAACAAGAGGCCATATACCAGATTTGAACCAAAAATAGTGGGTAATAATGAAAGGCAACATATATGATACACAACAGAACTCATAATCAGATGCCAGACTCAAATTGAAACTTAGAGGAACCACAACTCCGAAAACAATAGTAATTAGTACCAGAACTTCTAAATCATCATACTCACTGTCGGAATCGAACCGAAACTCATAGTAATCACATCCAACTGTAAGATTAAAATCCAAACCATACCATAATGAATGCTAAAGTGGTACCAAAATTTACATTCAACGACAGAAATAAAGTATATGCTGATCATAAACCTAAACTAAAATCCTTTAATTAACCATTCACATATCTTGATTAAAAAGGGACAAATCCAAAGTTTTTGTAACTTAATTTCACGTCCTAAAGTGATAGATTCTATATCATACTAAAAGATAAGATACCAAAATTTACTAGAATGGGGTTCTAATCGGATAAATATGGCATGTTATATATATATATATATATCAAATAGTATGAAAACTACAAATGCTTATCCAAAACTAGCATAATAGTACACAATTACCGTAAATAAGCTCAATTTAAAGGTAGGGTAAGCCTAGCCTACCTGGATGCCAAAGATAAAAACTTCTCCAAGAAGCCTCCGAATAGTGTCCCCCTAGAACCCAAGTAGAATAAATGTATAAGTATCTTAAAATTTACTTCGTGATGCAATCAAGCATGGGTGAAAGTTCAGTGATAGCAAACTTTTTAAGAAAAGTTACAGGAACAGGATCTTTTAAAACTTAAATGGAGAATGGATTTGCACTTTGTTTAAGAAAATTTCTATTTCCTAACACTAATGTTTGTTATGATTTGGCACTATAATGTTAATTATCATGACATCTTTTAATTTGCTATCATTTTGCATGGATTCAATGTGCAGGGGGTGTGGCAATACCACCCCTTGCTCTCAGTTAAATTTGCACTCGAGTATTGTATAGGTTCGTGGTAAAATAAATATAATATTTTGAATATACCATAATTAATAGAAAATTATATCTAATAAAATCTCTATAATATAATACTAATATTTTAACATATTTAGATTTACTATCTCTACTTAAAATATTAATAGACCATAAAAGCTATTATAAAGTAATATAAATATAGCATAACTTAAGAATTTTATCAATATCAAAAATATTTTAGAAAGGTAATAAATTGTATTTCTACCAAATGCCAATTTAAATTAAATATTTCACAATATAATTGGTTATCACTAAAATTCTCAAACAAACTGCCCAGAAACTGAACTATCAGTCCCAGCAAGTCATAAATATCTTGGGACAGTTACAGAAAAGCTCTAGACACCAAAAATGTATGAAAATAAGGAAATTGATTGTGATGGTCATTATAAAACATCAGTTAAATGCCTCGGTTGAAGTGATGGGGCGGTAAAAATACCTATATAATATGTTCAATAAAAAATTATAGATCTCTCAACAATTCTCTAATAGACTATGTGAAAGATATAGGATATATTAGTATGGTCTATCATAGACAATGCATAGTGCCGATTACAACAAAACAATAAATTCAACAGAAATGTGGGGGTCCCCAAATTAGTTACTTGTTTACAAAAGAAGAGAGAAGACTAGCTAACAGTTGTTAGCCATGCTACATATGGTTTTCTTATGCTCGAGTCTCTTGTATACTGAATACTTATTCCTCCTCTTGGACCTGAAAGTTTCATTGGCGCCCTTAACACGTTTGATTCTCTTTCTTTCGAGTTAAGGATCGTAGAGGGGCGGAAAAATATTCTAGTCTTGCAATTACTGTGGTACAATCCATTCTTACTCTCGAGGGACAATATTAATAACTTTAGAGTATGCAAAAAGGTACGTTCTAATTTTATAAATAGGCAAAGAGTACTCATAGAGGATTTACCATAACCTTTGCCATCACCATACTTCGATAGCAAAGCGGCCATTGAATGTTCGCATGACAATTTCACCAAGTCACATTTTCTACAAGAACATGACTTCTTTAAAAGATTGACCTTTGCACTAATGCCACTATCGAACATGATGAATTGATAGATACCCCCATTCATATTACTCACATACAAGGAGTATCCCGCGCTCTTATTATCCCTTAAGATCTTTTCCATGCAAGACACAAATTTATTCTTTGAACTGGCGACATATGCATGCCTCTTCCTAAACTTATCACCAAACTTTTTAGCAATAAAGCTGAATATATATGGCATGGGGTACTCTCCTTTATTCATCAATAGTGAGTTGAGCTACTCAATGATATTTGTGGTCATCACATCATACCTATTGCAAAAAAAATATGCCCTAGTCCACTTCTCAAAACCAATCACATTCTCAAGGATATGTGCTATCTTAGGGCATCTATCCTTTAATTACACAAAATGCTTTCTAAACTCATTTAAACTGTAAGCCTTTGCCGCAGCCTAGAATAAATAAAGATGATCTCTACAGTGTTAATATATTCAAATATTTTCACCAAAGTGCCTCATATGAAGTCCATGATACACATGTTTATAAACACGGGTGAAGGCATTAGTGATACTAATGTGCCTATCGGAGATACCGCATAAATCTGGTACATCATCTACTATAGTCTTCAACTTCTCAAAGAAGAAGGACTAAGAAACATCATTCTCTTTATCCACAACACAAAAGTAAATTGGATAAATATAATTTTCGGTGTCCAGTGCAATGCCAGTAGTAACGCACCCCCATACTTGCCATATAAATGTGTATCATCAACGATAATTATCTTTCTGGTGTAGGTGTATCCCTATATGTAAGCTTCAAAAGCTAAGAAGTAGTACACGAAGGATCCATCTTCCTTATTAACCATAATAACATAAGAAGAATTGGGATTTAGTGACTCGCCATATAAGAAAAAAGTGACAAACAAGAATATCCGTGCTCCAGTGTCCCAGGAACAATGTTTGTTGCAATTACACTTCCTTTCCAACATATCCAATAGCTTGCCTTGCAATTCATCTCCCTAAAGATAATTCTATGAATTTATTTTATGTTTGGACCCTTACCATCACAAAAATAATTTAAATATAGTGAAGTAATAATTTCAGATGGGATTTTCTTATGCCTGCCCGTGACATGTTCAACACCATAAGTGCGGACCCCAACATAATTGAAGATGTGAAATCTGTATGAGCATTCATACTTCTTTGCATGCAACAATCAACCGTATCTACGATATACACATTTCACCTTCAAGAATTTGCAACAACTCGATCTAGTAATATTTTAAGCTCTTTCTTGTACCTAAATATTTATTCACGATAGAGATTAGTTTCATCCAAGAAGGAATGGTTTGATTGTGATTCTAATCCATAATCTTCTTCAATATTTTCTGTGTCCAGTGGATCACATTCCATATCCATAGAATGGTATTCCATATTCATTGGATGATCACCCTTGTTCTCGTATTCAACCGAGTCATCGTCGAATAACGGGTGCGGGATTAGGGGTGGTGATGAATTCAAAGATTCTTCCAAGGCCCTTTCAACTCCATTATTCTTAAAACAGGCCTAAAGTCATCAACACCAACATCCAGCATGTACAAGGACATATACCTATCATTCTTTTATGATCGTAGGACAAATCTTTTCCCTTGATTTCATTAGATAACTAATCACCACGTCGCTTGGCTCACAATCTAAATCCCCAATCTCTATTGTGCTTGCAACCAAGTCATTGTATGAACCATTGCGACCAACCACAATGGGCAATGTCATCTTAGTAAAAGATTTTCAATTCCAACGGTTAGGAGTCTCCTCCCATTCTCTCATGAATTCACCAGAAACAAAAACAACCTCCGCAATAGACATCTTAAAATTATACTGGAGTCGATCCTCGATTCTAATTATAGTATGGCTATTCAATGAATGGTCGATGACAGCCCAGATCTACACATATAATAATTAAATTGTATGACCATTGGGTTTATGGAATAGAGAAACGACGTTGGGGTCACTTGACCTACTATAATGTATATTCTAAAGAGGTTTTGCATAATGTGACTAATTTGAAAGCTTTGTAACAATGGCGAAAAGTGTGTTTGAGAAGATAACAAAGATAATGGGTAACAATGGCTGCAACGAACAAGATTATGATATTTGTGGACTAATTTTGAGCTAATTATCAGAAAATATCGTTGGACTCGTGCCTGAAATGAAGAATTTTGGAGGAAAATCTAGAGCTTTTTTAAAAAAAAAATTGGAAGGATATTTTGGATATAATTTTGAATGAGAGAGGGAGCTAAAGTGTATTATTAAAAACTTGTGTGCTAGATTTGTTAAGTTGAAAATAATACATGATGACATTATAAATGATGTTTATTTGACTAATTTTTCAAGACTTGTGTCTAAATGACAAACAAAGTTTTTATTAGTGTCTATTTGACAACTTTGCTCATAAAACAGGTGCGGAACTAAAACAACTAATATCAATATATTAAATAAGGTTACTAATTTAGATGATTAAGAGCATAGAGAGGCATTAGAATAGAAAAAAAAAAAAAAAAACTCAATGTTTGAATCATCTATCGATCTAGACGATCAAGAGTAGAAGGAGACATTAGAAATGAAAAACAATAACAACATAAGACTTAATGTTTGATCCATCTACCATAGGTCTAAAAGGAGAAAAATAAAATATAAACTTTACTTACTCAGGCCCATAGTATATTTGTTTATTCTATACAGGTGCATTACAGGAGGGTATGGAGGTCAGGGATTAGGGTAGAGGTTAAAAATTTTTTTATTTATGAATCATATTTTTTGTAATGTTGTAACTTTTATGTGAAATTTAGTTCTTATGTTGTTTCATGACCGTAGTATATTTGTTTTAAGAAACTTGTGATTCATTTTTCTTTATATAGGTACATTGATAGGAGAGTATGGAGGTCACAAATTAGGATAGAAAGTTAGTAAGCAATTATGCTTTGACTTGCTTTTCAACAGGTTTAAGTTTGGTGGGAGTCTGAGAGCATTGTGGTGTAGTTTAACCTCATACATGTATTTTTTTTTATTTTTGAGTCTATTACTATCTATTGTATATTGGTATTTTAGTTACCACATTATTTCGTGTATTATTTCTCTGAATGTTATTCACTGCTTTTCTTACTAATTGATATAATTTTTTTATTGATATGTTTTTTTTTTCGTAATATTTTCTTAATATGGGGTGCTAACGTTGATATTTTCATTGTAGTGATTTCTTGGAGCAGAGCAAATTTTCAAAAACATCACCACGTTGCTGCCTAGCTTTTTCAAGCATTGTAGTTTCTTCAATTTCATTCGCCAACTTAAAACATTTGTACGTATCTTTTTACTTCAAATTCATATCTAATAATATTATGGCATTCTAGATTATGAATATTTTGTATATGTTAGCTTTAGGTTGGTTAGTTAGGATTTCTAAATAGCCCAATTCAGAATTTTATTTTGCATTATAATAAGAGTAATGTCTTGATTATAATTAGTTAAAATTCACTTGCAACACACATACCCTAAATCAGTTTAAAAAAATATGACAGTTTTTCATTTAGACACAATTTTTTTATTTGAGTTCTTATATAAATAAGGGAAAATTTTATAATATAAGAATATCAACAACAGTAAGATAGTGCATTTGAAGTTTAATTTCTTGTTTCAGCTTAAACAATATGTTTAAATAAACTATTACTCCAGTGTCTGAGGTAATCTTTATTTTTTAAAATTCTTTTGTGCAAAGGTTCTATAATTATGATCCAATGTTTGTCTATCTATAATATATTAAAAGTGTGAAAACCCTTAAAAAAGTGATTTAAATTTTTTGCCAATTATTAAAAGATTGTTCTTTAGACAAAAGCGTCTTTTTACTATTTACCTAATAATATTTAATTAATTTTAGGACTTCAAACCCAACTAAAATCAGATTCTTTTCCCCCCTCTTTTTCAGGAATACGTATATTTTTTTTTTAAAAAAAAAAACATGAACTCTATTTTTTATTAGAAAGCAAAAGTCTATCAAAAACTAAAAAAGGTTAAAAAGTTCACTCTTATTTGTGTTAGTTTAGTTTATTTGGAATTTAAAATATTCTATTATTGATAAATAATTAATGAAAAGATTAAAAATCAATCATATTTATATAATTTCTTTATTGAAGGAAAAAAGTTTTGAACTTCTATAAATTGAGAATTCTTTTAGAAAAATACAATAATATCTAATATGAACATATGGAACAAGATATATTTATTTTGTTCTTAAATGATTCTTTATTATTTGATTTAAATTTCCTTGTTTTTTTGGTCGCCAAGATACGTCAAAGAAATATATTTTTGTAATATTTAATTTACTTAGATGCATTGATTTCGTAGTTTTCTTTTTTTCATTTTTGTAGGTATCTTGAAGATGAATGATGATTATGATGATATAGACAATTAATGATCAAAATTTTGAGTCATATAAAATATTATGATTATTTTTTCTTTCTAAATATCAGCTGTAATTTAAGGGATTGTCAATATATTTTACACCTACCTCATTTGTATCTTTGATATTTACAACTACTATATATCTAATTAAATAAATTCTCTTACTATTTGAATAGATATCGTATTTAGTGTAGCGTTTAAATTCATTATACTGAGGTACACGCGTGAGGCGCGTACACCTAAACTAATTTTTCAAAATGTGTTATCTATTTTACCGAAGCAAAGCCACAACCAATGAAAGAGTGGTAATTAACCTTTATGGACGTTACACCTTGTTTCATCAAAATAAATAAAGTAACATGTTTTCTGCATAACTAAAATAGTGTAAGTGTGTTGCATGTGTGTATTACGTCTAGTTTTTCGATTAAAAAGGTATTTAATTTTAAAAAAAATGCATGAGAAATTATCAAAAAAGAAGAACACATTATCAATTATTGATTTTTAGCTATGCACTTGCAAGATTAGAGAAGTTAATAGGAAAAATTATTTTACTACGTCATATAGTTTCGAAAGTCGTAAATATTGACTTCTGCAATGAATTCAAATGTGAACACAAGTTCTCAAAGAGTCAAAGTATTGATGTGGAGCTATTACTATCTTCGAATCTTAGTTTATTCATCAGTTCTGATCTTGATAACAAAATCATCAAGTGTCATTTTCATCGAGCGATCACCGTATCTCACAAATATTTTCTAGTTTTATCATCAAGTCAATCATTAAGTAATTCACTTTGTCTTTAAATATATAAAGACTTAAATAATGTAAAATTGATTAGCGCCTTTATATCAAGGTTGCTTTCAGCTTAAACCCAATTCTATGAAAAATAGAATTTAGCCAATGGAAAAGTATAAAAAGGTATATTTGTCTAGAACTTTATTTTGCCATTTTTTATTTACCAAATAACCCAATATGAAGAATTTTAAAAATTAGAAACTTATAGTTGCAATTTTACCTAAAATAAAATACACTTATTAAGGATAAAAAATTGATGAACATATACGATAAGCCATAGCGTGTTGACTTGTTGAAATAAAATTCTAACATCCTACCTTTACCGTACAAAATCTTACCCATCACGAAATACATGAAATATCAATCAAACCGTATGTATCCTGCCATAAGCAGACAACAAAGACATGAGATGATATAATCTCCATCATTGGATTTGAGACCTATAAGAAGAGAGATGACGTATACATTAGCACGAAATAACTTTACCTTAAAATGTCTGATAAATTCTTTCATCTTAGCAGTCCCCCCAAAGTGATAAGAATATCAGTTAACTGCTCTTACAAAATAGTTTATAGGATACACCAACAACAACATATTCAGTATTTTAATGTCAAAAGTGAAGGCTGAAGAGGGTGGAGTGTACCCAAACCTTCATTATGCTTGTCTTGTGGAGATAGAAGGACTATTTTCGAAAAAACAAAAAAGAATAATAACCCATTAACTGCTCAAGAAAATAGTTCAGATGATACACCATCTATTCATATATTTCTAACTCTAAGAAGGAAAACCAATAACAGAAAATGATAATAAACCTGAAACGGAGCAATTAAACACATAAACTTATCTCAACAAACAAACAGAAACACAAATACCTACGCTAATGCAGATTATGCTATAAAACAAAATGACAATGGATACCATGTTCAAACTGTTATTTCAAGTATACAAGAATCTATATTTTGGCAACAACACCTTCAACACAAGTTCAAGTATAAAACAAGAACACTTATGAAGTTATGCAACACCTTCAACACATGCAAGATCAAAATGACCATTCAAAGAAGTGTGTTTTCAGAAAATTAGATGAAACAGAAAAAGGCCAAGTCCTCTGAATTCACGGAGTGTCCTTAAGGAAATAATTTCCCTCAAGTACCTGAGGTTACGAAATTTTCCTCCTAGGATAAAATGACCTAACAATCCGACTGTAGTTGTACCTCAAACGATCGGATTCTCTTCGAACTCACTCAATGATCAGATGATCACACAGAGTACTTAGAAAACAAGAAGTGTTTTACTGCAGGAAAAAAATCGTATCTAAACCTGTAGAAAAATGCAGGTTTATATAGCCATTAGGTACCCCTTCCGAAAGGAGGCAATGGTTCACCGGAAAGGTGTATCCTTTCTGAACAGTCACGTCTGTTCATCAAAAAGTGTGTGTCTTTTCCAAACAACCACAACCATCCAAACAGCCATACCTTTTCCCGAAATAGAGTGTCTTTTACTCGAAGAGTTGTGCCTCTTCGAGCAGCCGCAACCATCGTTTCTGCATGCAGAAGCATGCACGTTAATAGAGGTTCAAAAACTACAAACAAAAACTGGTTGTGTTTTTTTCTTTGATTTTCAGACTGTTCAAATAAATTTTGTCCAAAAAGATAGATCTCATCGATCGATCCAAATTCAAATTCGAAGCCGAGCCGAGCGACCGACGACGATGGTGTGAGGCACCTCTTGGTTCTTGCCTCACTTACCATGTGGAGTAAGTATTCCTTAATATAAGCACTTGAAAGTTTCTTTCTCTCACCAATGTGGGAGAATTAGTAGACTTTTTCATTTTTAGTACACTTTCCATTTTGAGTGTTATCTCAATTTTTTTCTCCACTTGGTTCCCTCCATTTTCCATTCACACTTTAATCTTGAACCCAACAATCCCCCACATGAATGGGGAATGACTACTTTTTCATAAATCTTTACGGACAAGTATGTGATCATCAAGCATTGACTGATTGCATCTGGATAAGTGGATTTTCCTTTGAACTTTCCGTAGTGAACATACATCGGATGCACTCGGTCAATCGGTAGATTTGATATCTTTGAACCGTCGAGATTTAATGTACACCTAGACGACACATATCACACAACCAACCTTTTACTGTTTATGATTCTCACGGTTTTGTTCATTTCAGCCATGAACACATTCCAGTCTCATGAGAGCTTAGAGAATAGGCCTTTATTAACATTCTCCTTGAAGCGGCTTTTATTTTGTCCTCACATAAGGGATTTCTAAACGTTTAATCCTACAGATTAAACTATTTGGTCAAATCTGCCAAATTTAGTTAATCATTAAAAGACTTCACACCATAAGGCTTATCCTTGTTTACTAAATATTGTCTACATCAAGAGAATGGGTTGGGTATATTGACAATGTTGAGCCTGCCAGACACAATTTTTTTAATCTCCTTGAACCTAGCTCTTGGGATCTACAGTCTGCTAGGTAGAGTTACCACCATGCTGACTTGTCCTAGGCCGTAAACTCATTCCCTTGGATGTCCTCTCAACTCCTTCTCTAGACAGGCCTTTTGTAAATGGATCCGACACGTTATCCTTTGACTTTACATAGTCAATAGTGATAATTCCACTAGAGAGAAGTTCTCTAACGATATTATGTCTCCGTCTTATGTGACGAGATTTATCGTTGTACATCATGCTTCCTACCCTACCTATTGTCACTTGACTATCACAATGTATACATACTGGTACCAATGGTTTGGGCCAATAAGGAATATCTTCCAAGAAATTTTGGAGCCATTCTGCTTCCTCACCGGCTCTATCTAATGGATTAATTCTGATTCCATTGTAGAGCGAGAAATACATGTCTGTTTGGACGATTTCCAAGAGACTGTTCCACCTATAGTAAATACATATCCATCCATGTATCTTACTTCATTTGATCCGGTGATCCAGTTTGCATTATTATATCCCTCAAGCACCACGGGATATTGATCATAATGCAAAGCATAGTTTTGAGTGTATTTAAGATACCCCAAAACTTTTTTCATTGCCATCCAATGTGTTTTATTGGGATTACTTGTGTAGCGACTCAACTTACTAATAGCACATGATATGCCTGGTTGTGTACAATTCATGATATACATTAAACATCCCAACACTCTAGCGTATTCTAACTGTGAGTCACTTTTACCCTCATTCTTTTGAAGTGCGAAGCTCACGTCCAATGGAGTCTTGGCAATACCAAATTTTAAATACTTAACTTTGTCAAGTACCTTTGATATAATGAGACTGTGACAATGCTAACCCTTGTGGAGTTCTATGGATTCTTATTCCTAAGATCACATCCGCAACTCCAAGGTATTTCATATCAAACTTGCTCTTGAACATTTATTTCGTAGCATTTATGTCAGAAATATCTCTACTGATGATCAACATATCATCCATATACAAACAAACAATGACTTAGTGATTTGGAGTGTCTTTAATGTAAGCACATTTATCACATTCGTTTATCTTAAATCTGTTTGCCAACATGGTTTGGTCAAACTTCGCATGCCACTATTTAGGTGCTTATTTTAGTCCATAGAGTGACTTAACCGGTTTTCACACCTTCTTTTCTTTACCAGGAACCACAAAACCCTCCGGTTGTTCCATGTAAATTTCTTCCTCCAGTTCTCCATTTAGGAATGCTGTTTTCACATTCATTTGATGGATTTCAAGATCATATACCGCCGCCAAGGCAATTAACATCCGAATTGATGTTATCCTTGTTACTGAAGTGTATGTATCAAAGTAATCAATGCCTTTTTTTTGTTTGAAGCCTTTTACTACAAGTCTTGCCTTGTATTTGAAAATAGTACCATCCGTTTTCATTTTTCTTTTGAATATCTATTTTGAACCTAAAGGTTTATTTTCTGGAGGAAGATCAACCAACTCCCATGTATGGTTGCTTAAGATTGAATCGATCTCACTATTGACTGCCTCTTTCTAAAAGGATGAATCCGACGACGACATCGCTTCTTTAAATATTTGAGGCTCACTTTCTAAGAGAAATATTACAAAATTCGATCCAAACAAAGTTGACGTTCTTTGACTTGTACTACGTCTTGGATTCTCATCACTATGTACATCCTCACTTGGTTCATCTCGAGGTCATTTAGACCCTCCACTAGACTGTTCATGTCTAGTTTTATACGGATAAATATGTTCAAAAAATTCAGCATTATCTGATTCAATTACTGTATTTTCATTGATATCCGGATGTTCGGATTTATGAACCAAAAATTGACATGCTTTACTACTTTCAGCATATCGTATGAACACGCAGTCCACCGTCTTAGGTCCTATCTTTACCCTTTTAAGCATAGGAACTTGGACTTTCGCTAGACACCCCCACACTTTGAAATATTTCAAGTTGAATTTCCTTCCTTTCCATTTTTTATATGGAATTGATTGTGTCTTACTATGGAGTACTCTATTGAGTATTCAGTTAGCTTTCCGCCACAAGTTTTGTCGTAAACCTGAACTTATAAGTAAGGTATTCATCATTTTCTTCAAGGTTCAGTTTTTTCTTTTTGCAATTCCATTAGATTAAGGTGAATACGGGACCATAGTTTGATGGACAATCCCATTCTCTACACATATTTTCGCAAAGGGAGATTCATATTCTCCGCCCTTATCAGTTCTTATCGTTTTGATCTTTTTCTCTAACTAATTTTCAACTTCTATTTTATACTGCCGAAACGCATCTATTGCTTCATCCTTACTAATTAGCAAATAGACATAACAGTATCTAGTGGAATCGTCAATAAAAGTTATAAAATATTTTTTCCCACCACGAGATGGTGTTGACTTCATATCGAAAATGTCAGTGTTGATTAAGTCTAAGGGATTGGAATTCCTTTCAACGGACTTATACGGAAGCTTATCATACTTTGATTCCATACACGTTTGACATTTTGATTTATTACACTCAAAGTTTGGCAAAACTTCTAAGTTAATCAGTTTTCGCAACTTTTTGTAATTGACATGTCCTAATCGTTCATGCCACAAATTATTAGACTCAAGCAAGTAAGAAGAAACTGAACTTTTATTGATTTCAATATTCATTACATTCATTTTGAATAGGCCCTCAGTGAGGTAGCTTTTTCCTACGTACACTTCTCATTTACCCAGTACAATTATTTTAGAAATAAATACATATTTAAATCCATTTTTATCAAGAAGTGATACAGAAATCAAGTTATTTCGTAACTCCGGTACATACAGGACATTGTTCAAAGTCAACACTTTGCCTGATGTCATTTTAGACAGACTTTTTCTGTTTCTTCAACTTTTGTAGTTGCAGCGTTGGCCATATATATCTTCAATTTGCCTTGATCCAGATAAAAAGCATCAAACAACTCATTATTTGCACAAACGTGAAAGGTGGCATCGAAATCCATCCACCATTCTCGAGGATTTCCCACCAAGTTGCATTCAGACAGCATGGCACACAGATCGTCTGTTTCTTTCTTGGATTCAGCCATATTTGCTTGGTCCTTCTTTTTCCCTTTCTTTAGGGAACAACAATCACTTGACTTGTGACCAATCTTGCCACAATTAAAGTATTTTCCTTGAATTTCTTCTTAGGCTGATTGCTTTCATGTCCAGCTTTCTTTTATTTTTTTGAGTTGTTGTGATCGTCTCTACAATGTTTGCTTCATTCATTGCAGAATTTCCTCTCGACCTTCTTTTTGTGGCTTTGTTGTCTTCTTTAATGCGTAGTCTCACTATAAGACCTTCGACTGTCATCTCCTTTCGCTTATGTTTCAAGTAGTTCTTGATGTCCTTCCACATAGGTGGTAACTTCTCTATTATTGTCGCGACTTAAAACGCCTCGTTCATGACCAAACCTACAATAAAGTTTATGTGAACATTAAGAACATTTATAATATGTTCAACTAAGGTATTCTTCAAACTCATACCTTCTGCGAGGAGATCGTGGATGATTACTTGCAGTTCCTGGACTTGAGATACAATAGACTTGCTATCAATCATTTTAAACTCAAGGAATCTAGTAATGAAGAACTTCTTGGTTCCAGCATCCTCAGTCTTGTATTTTCTTTCTAGTGCACCCCACGACTCTTGTCGTCTTTATTCCTATATACACATTGTATAGTTCATCTTGGAGGCGATTTAGAATGTAATTCCTGCATAGAAAATCAGAGTATTTCCACACCTCTATAACAATAAATTTCTCCTGGTTCAAAGTTCCTTCGGGCACCTCTGGAGCTTCTTCAAATGTAAATCGTTGAAGACATAAAGTTTTAAGGTAGAAGAACATTTTCTGTTGCCACTTTTTGAAATCAACACCCATGAATTTTTTAGATTTCTCCGCCGGTGCCGTTGCCTGTGGAGCACTCATATAAATCGTTGTGGCAACATTAGTTGTTGCCACAGTCGTTGCAGTATCATACACATGACTGTTTGTAGTCATTTTCCTAGCACTACAGGAGTATACGAGGATATCATCTATGAACACTATGACGAACATATCTAGATACTGCTTGAACACTCAATTCATGAGGTCCATGAAAACTGCTGGAGCATTGGTTAGCCCGAAAGACATGACTAGAAACTCAAAATGACCATTGAGGGTTCTATAGGCAGTCTTTGGAATATCACATTCCCTAACTTTAAGCAGATGATAGCTGGATCTAAGGTCTATCTTTGAGAAATAACTTGCACCTTGCAATTGAACAAACAGGTTATTAATTCTAGGAAGAGGATATTTGTTCTTGACTGTGACCTTATTTAGCTGGCGATAGTCAATGCACATACACAAAGAACCATCCTTATTTCACACGAATAGGATGGGAGCGCCCCATGGAGAAATACTAGGCCTTATGAAACCTTTATTTAGAAGATCTTTGAGTTGCTCCTTCAACTCCTTAAGCTCTGCGGGAGCCATATGATCAGAAGGAATAGAAATAGGCTGAGTATCTGGGAGAAGGTCAATACCGAATTCTATATCAGTGGGAGGTACCCCTAGGAGATCTTCTGGAAAGACATCTGGAAACTCATTTACTACATTAACTAACTGAACTATTGGGGTCTCAGACTTAGTGTCTTTAACGCGAACTAGGTGATAAATGCAACCTTCGGATATCAACTTTCTGTCCTTAATATAAGATATGAAATAACTCTTGGGAGACACTGAATTACCCGACCACTCAAAGGTTGGCTCATCTGGAAATTAAAACTTCACCACTCGAGTGCGACAATCTATAGAAGCATAACAGAAATGGAGCCAATCCATACCAAGGATAAGATCAAAATCAACCATATCTAATATATCAAGTCTGCTAACATGACTTTATTAAGGACAGTGATAGGATACTTTTTATAGATTTTCTTAGCAACAACTGACTCACCTACTGGGGTAGAAACCAAGAAAGGCTTGGGAATATTTTCAGAATTTATGTCAAAATTCACAGCAACTAATGGGGTCACATAACAAAAACTTGACCTAGAGTCTAACAACATATAAACATCAAAATGGAAGACACGAAGCATACCAGTAACAACATCTGGGGAATCTTTCTTCTCCTGGCATGAGGGTAAAGCATAAAATTGATTCTGGCATTGACCGCCAGTAGTACTGGATGATGCACCCTGAGGAGGAGTTGGACGAACCAAAAGAGCTGGTTCATTATTAGCCTGAGTCTAAGGACGAACATCCCTATTTCCCTGTCTAGCATGTGGGCACTCTTTGATTCCATGGCCTGGCTGGTCACACCCATAACGACCTCTCTGTCCCGCTAGACACTCACCAGGATGATTCTTGCCACACCTAGTACACTGAGGATAATTAGGCCTACCACTCACACTATTCTGAGATCTGGACATAGAAGACTTACCCCATTATTCTTGCCTATTTTTGGGTGTAGGAGAACTGTCTGAAGAAGGTGCAGGCATAGATGAATGATTCTAAAATTGCGAACAATTTCCTCCCCCAAACCTATTCTGACCATGATTAAAATGTCTTGTTCTAGCCCTCTTATTTACTCTCTCTCTCTTTCCTTCATTTTTTTTGCCTCAATCTGCTGAGCATGCATTATTAATCTAGAAAGATCTATGTCTCTATTGAGCATAGTAGTCCTATACTCCTTAACCACTAACCCAGACACACTGGTCACAAACTTACTCATGTTTGACCTAGGGTCAGCCATCTGATCAGGGGCATACTTAGAAAACTGGTTGAACTTGAGGCAATACTCCTTCACTGTCATGAAGACCTGCCTCAAGTTCATGAACTCTTCTATCTTATCTTCTCTCATCTCAAGTAGGAAGAATTTTTCTAGGAATGCATCCTGAAATATCTGCCAAGTCATAGAGGCTGCATTTTCTCCTCTACTCTTCTTCCACATCACCACCCATTCATAGACAACATCCTTTAGCCTATAGGATGTCAATTCTATACTCTCTTCTTCAGAAATATGCATAATTTGGGTGATATTCTTCACCTCATCAAGATATAGTTATGGGTCCTCACCTACCTTCGACCCAAAGAATTCTGGTGGGTTAATTCTCATAAAGTCTTGAATTATGGCTGCAGATAAATCCTCATCCTGTTGAGGTGGGATTGCAGCCTGACGATTACCTTGAACATTAGCAGCCACAGCTTGGGCTAGCGCCTGAAAAGCTGCCTGAAACTCTACATGCGACACATTTTCATTCAAAGGATCTGCAGGCTGAGGTGGCTCGTGATTGTTTCTGTGGGCATTAGCTCGATGAAGAGGTATTTTTTGTCATAAAAAAGCATGAGTTAATAGCTGAAAGAGATAGTTGTAAGGATGATGGATTATGAAAGAAAGAGAGGATTTTCCTAAAATGCTTCATAGCCTCTTGCTCATAGATGTGGTGCACTTCACACTGATGGTTAAGACTCTATGTAACGTGTCTTGTCTGAATCCCAAGGACTCTCTAAATCTTAGGGTCTGATACCAAGTTAGTAACACCCCAAAATCTAGTTTCCGGGATGCCACATGGTGCTTCGAACTACAAATAGTCCAGAGCTAACCCTGGATGCCTTCTAACACATCTGAATCTCATCATAGGGAAATATAAGTATAAAATCATGATAAAATACGGAAAACTATCTGAATATATTTGAAAGTACTAATCTCATCAATTTGATTAAAAACACATTAAAAAATCTGAATAAGACAACTGAGATCTAAGACTGAATCTGGTAGTCCGACAAGTCTCTACTAGCTAAGTCTAAAAAGTCACTGGGGTAGGCCCCAACTAACTCAAACTGGCCGAAATAAATAAAGGAACATCTACTAGTAAACCAAAACATGAATAGCTAAGTCCTCAAACTATAAGGACTCACCAACTATAGGGATGTAGATGATATGCTCAAAAATCACTGTCGCTGCTGAGACTGAGCACCTGAACCTACATTATGAGACAATGTAGCACATAGACGTATATGTGGATCAGTACTTTGAGGATGTAATGAGTATATAGGGGTGTATGCAATAATTAAGCAATATCATCACAATATATGAAATCAAGTATGCTAAATGTAAATGACTCACGTAGGCTTGAGTAGATCTAAAAGTTGAAGATCATAATCAAGAATAGTAAAACATATAGTAAAAATCTTGTGAGCCATAACACTTTGTTCTAAAATCTGTATTTTGTTCTTTATTCTTAAATCATATCTGAAAACTTATTCTGCAAGGGGATTCTTTCAAAGCTTTAGGGAATATATTCTTAACTGTTAGACTGTAGGGGGGATACTTTTAAAACTATTCTGAAAATCTTTACTGATAGGCTTTTAAAATTTAGAGAAAATACTTTATCTGAAAAGTTGTATATCTTTTACTAGAAGGGAGATTCTCTTAACCGACATAAACCATGTGAACTACATGGAGTACAACGTCTTGACCTTCTAGGAGGAAACCTCACGTTGGGGAGAGGTGTCATACTCTTGCTAGAGAGTATAACATAATTCAGGTGATCGATCATAAGCTAAATATGCCATCCATATAAATGGGAATAATTTGAGTCTATACCTACGTTGGCTATATAGTTCTGTGGAAGATAGGGCACGCTAATCCCACACTTCCCGCTCGGTGCTAAATACTACTCCCTTTAAGATCTGTATGCTCAAAACAATTGGAAATCCACTTCTTAAAACTAGCATAAGGATTTATATGAAAAATCATTTATGCACTGACTTTAGTAAGTCTGTAACCAAAACTGTTCTGAGTTTCTGTAAACTGTAAAATCTGTAGTAGATTTCAAAGATAAACCAATGATCAAAAGATCAAAACTTTTTCTAAAAATTGAGGATAATCTGCTCATAAGATGCTTAAAGCATCATCTTTCTTGAAATAAAAATATTCAATCTTAGGGTAGTAACCCATGTATCAATCTCATATTAAAGCATCATAATATTCATGCTAGGTAATGTAAATATTGATAGAACAGCTCAAAAACTGGAAATTTCAGCAATATGCATGAAAATATGAATAAAATCATGGAATTCAACTTCTAAATAATTGAAAATGTTATAAGCTTGTGATTAACAATAATGGGTATAAACCCTAACTTGAATTTCATGAAAAAACATATAAATTGCAGTAGATTTGTAATTAAAGTAAAGTTTTAGGCACAAGAATGAAAGAACTATCCTTGTTATGATACAAGCATAAAGAGCACAAGAATTACAAGATCTTGTAGAAGGTTCAAGCTTCGAATTGTCAAAGGATCGAGTCTCGGATTTGCAAGTACTTGAAGACCTTTTGGAACCATTACAAAGCCTTATCAAAGTGAAGAAATGAGGAGGGTCCTTACACACAAGAGGCGCCTTTTACTAAGGGCATGATGGACTTTTTACACTCCATAGGAGCCCTTTTCTAAGCCCCTCATTAAGGGCATTTTTGTCATTTGGTTGTAATAAGTATAAATAGGCACCTTAGCTCTTATTTTCCTTAGTTTTGAGATAATGAATTGAGTAAATTTTTAGATTGTAATCTTAGTGTTAGATTGTAGTCTTTCTCTTCTCCTTAAGAGAGGGAAAACTGAAACTTGACCCTTGATTGATACATTTGAAATTGGTTTTCATTTGTCTTGGGTAATATGGCAAGAAAGGTGTGCTTGAGAAAGTGTGAGTTCTTTGGGTCACCTAAGAGGAAGGTTTGATCTTACATTGGTGATGTGTGTTTGAAGGTTTGATACACCTTCTAGTTCTATTCATTGGTGGAAGTAATGGTCTTTCTTCTATCTTTACATTTTATGCAATCTTCTTCTTCATCCCCTTTCTAGTGTGTGTTTTCTCTTTGTGTGCTTGCTGATTTTTATTATCTTGGTGTCAATTTCGTGTATAGCCTTTCTTTAGGCTATCATTTGGTATCAGAGCCTTGGTTAGGGTTGTTCCAACATCCCTAAATCTTGGTTTTAGTGTTCTTATCTAGAAAATCTCAACAAAAAAGAGTCAAAAAATCAGAAAATACAAAAAAAAATGTTGTCTAGTGTTGTATTGTGTTAGATCCGAATTTAGGACTTAGATCTACAAGTTTTTACTTTGTATTTGAAGTTTCTTGCACTAGATCCTTGCTCTCTAGTGCCTAGGGAGTCTAGATCTACTTTTAGAGTGAAGTTTGGTTGGTTTTGAGCTAGATCCACCATTGTAGTGGCCTGTTTGAAGCTTATTGGAGGGGGTGACGTTTTTGGATTGTGTTGGTGACTTGATGTGTGGATGAATTTTAGTGGGTTGAGTTTGTCTTAGCATAAGGAACCTAGATCTACAAAAAAAATCAGATTTGAAGTCCATTTGCTTGTTGGTCAAACTTGGTCAACACTTGAATATTCATCTTGTTCATCCTTGATCTTCATATCTTAGTGAAGAAGAATATTCAAATGGTGTTGTTTGATCCAAAAAAAAAAAGGAAAGAAGTCTAAAAGTATATTCAAAGAATATTATATTCTTCCAAGAGGAGGAAGGGACAAGGGGACAAACAAAGTACAAGTGCGATTACTGGGGGGGACCATTTCATTCCATTTTCATTTGAGACTTGAAAGAACCCTAAATTTCATCCTTTCACCCCCCAAATCCAAAACTCTCACTTCCAAGAGATAGTGTTTGGGCCGAAATTAGGTTTTGAAAAATTTGAAAAATTCAAAAAGTGACAACCAACCACGTAGTGCCACATTATCACTTGTGCTCAACCAAAATTCGACTCTAAAATTAGATTTCCTAGTTTCTAATCTTTGATTCTAGTTTCTTTTAAGGTAATTCTATCACTAATTAGCAACTAGTACGTACCTACTAGGTTGGTAATTAGTCTAGAGTTCGTTTATTTCGTATCTTCGATTTTTTTTGTGTGTGCTTTTCTCGTTTTTAAGTCATAGTATTTTATTGGTTCAAGTGTGTGCATCACTTTATTTGAGTCATTTTAATCAAAGATCAATTATGATCCAACGTTTCTCACCTATCAAGTAACTTGTCAAGTATTGCCGATTCTCCAACACTTGTGAAACCAAGTGTGAGGTGAGGTTGAGTGTGAGTGAAGTAAGACTTTTGAACTAACTTGTTTGCTCGTTTTGTAGGTTGTGTTTCTTGATATTTTATTTTTTTTGCTTTTTTTAAGGTACAATTGACCATGGAAATCGAGGGTTCTTCATCCCAATCCTTGGAAAATGATACAATGGGAGCCTTGAAGGCTCACTTTGAGACTTTTGCCTGAAAAATGAAGGATAATAATGATGCTTTAAGGAGAGACTTGAAGAGTGGATTTGACATTATAAAAGGTGATTTAGGATTCATGAGGCGTGACATAATTAGAATTAAAGCGGGGGTTGATAGACTATGTCCACCAAAACCTTTATAAAATTCAAACCACCAAATACAAACCCATCATCAACCAAATCCAATGCCTCCTCTCCAAAAGTTAGAATCCAAGTAGAATAAGGTCAAGCCTCAATATAGAGAGAAAATGGATTGTGGGGTACAAGAAGAGTGTGAAGAAAAGAGGGTAAGGGAAGGGAAGCCACGGGTAGTGAAATATGAAGGGAAAAAGAACACTTAATCGTGGATCTTGTCCACAAAGGACCCTTGATATTCACTAACCAAAATACTATAATTTTTCATAGTATTTTCTCTTCTCATGTACAGGTTCAAGACCCTAGAATCCCTAAGGAGAAGCCCAAGTAAATTCCCTTCAAGACCTTGGCCGAAAGTCCCAATTTTGGGACAAATGATGAAAGAGTGAGTCCAAAGGGAAAACTTGAAATATTCCCTTGTAATGTGGAGCATGAAGGCTTCCCTAACACAAAATCAAGTGAAGAACACACTTCCCATGATCTACAAGGTAACAAAGTTATCTTCTACACTTCCTTGAACTTAAAATATTGTGGTGTGGCTAGTAGTGGACAAAGTGGTGTAGTTTTGGATTTTCTTAGTAAATAAGTGTGTGAATCTTCCTTTTGTGATACTCTTGGTGTTGTTAGGTTGCATAAGTACCAAAATCTTGTTGTGAGTATGCAAGCACTAGTTGATCCTTTAGATGACAAAATTAATTCTTTTCGTAAGAATGATTTGTGTCCATCTAATGCTAGCACTTATAACTTGAATAAGGTTCCATTACCAAGGGACAATAGTATTCACACACTATTGGGATGCCCTAGTACAAACCAAGGTAACTTGGGTACATTCTACACTCCCTTGAGTTTAAAAAGTTGTGATGTAAATTCGGGTACATCTAGTGTAGAAGGACATGGTTTCTTCTTTGATAATGCTTTGGGTAAGTGTGATACCCTAGTAAATGGAATGATTATCCTTGGTTTATTCCCTTGGCCACTTCACCCATTTGATCCCGGTGTACTAGTGGGGTAGGAAAGGGATTGTTTCGGCTTGAGCTTATTGTCCCTTGATGTTTACCTTAGACCTATCCTTTGTGATGCATATACTAAATGTTTCATGGACAAAATAAGGAATTTATGGTTGTATTTTAAAAGTGTACCCCCTCGGCGTGATGTCTTCACACTTGATTCCTTTCTATACTACCTCTTTACCTATGATGATAACCATGCTAATTTTGAATTTGTATTGTGTAGAGGTAGGAAGTTTGGTGGATGGTTTATTTGTTTGAATTATAGTGATATGTGGGTAAGGTGGACCTTGAGATCAATAGAGGAACCATATTTGATGAGGTCCTTTGTAGAGGTAATGAAACAAATGTATCTTATGGTTCCTAAACCAAAGGTAGTCTTACCTTTTGGGTATAGTAAAACTATTAACACCATTGTAGTTTCCTTATCTCTTGATATTTTCCAAAACCACCTTCTTTGTGCCATTCATGCTAAGTTTTTCATGTCACACACAAAGGACTCGTGGATGTATTTCAAATGTGAACAACCTTGGCTTGTTAATATATGTGATGATTTCGGGTTGCACTCTTCTTTCTTTGATGTCAGTCTTAGTCATGTTTTTTTTAATGCTTGTAATATGTGTTTCATGATTATAACAAAGGATTATTGGCTATATTCCAAGAGTATACCCCCTTGGCGTGTTTGTATAATTTTGGCACTAATGTTAACCCTCTTATTATGAGGATTGTGTGCTTGTTGTCCCTCTCTTTGGTTTGGCAAGGTGTGAATTTGAGGTCAAACTCCTTTCAAGATGGAGAGGATGATACAAGCATAAAGAGCACAAGAATTACAAGGTCTTGTAGAAGGTTCAAGCTTCGAATTGTCAAAGGATCAAGTCTCGGATTTGTAAGTACTTGAAGACCTTTTGGAACCATTACAAAGCCTTGTCAAAGTGAAGAAAGGAAGAGGCTCCTTACACTCAAGAGGAACCTTTTACTAAGGGCATGATGTACTTTTTACACTCTAAAATAACACTCCATAGGAGCCCTTTTCTAAGCCCCTCATTAAGGGCATTTTTGTCATTTGGTTGTAATAAGTATAAATAGGCACCTTAGCTCTTATTTTCCTTAGTTTTGAGATAATGAATTGAGTGACTTTTTAGATTGTAATCTTAGTGTTAGATTGTAGTCTTTCTCTTCTCCTTAAGAGAGGGAAAATCGAAACTTGACCCTTGATACATTTGAAATTGGTTTTCACTTGTCTTGGGTAATTTGACAAGAAAGGTGTGCTTGAGGAAGTATGAGTCCTTTGGGTCACCTAAGAGGAAGGTTTGAGCTTACATTGGTGATTTGTGTTTGAAGGTTTTACACACCTTCTAGTGCTATTCATTGGTGGAAGTAATGGTCTTTCTACTATCTTTACGTTTTATGCAATCTTATTCTTCATCCCCTTTCTAGTGTGTGTTTTCTCTTTGTGTGCTTGCTGATTTTTATTATTTTAGTGTCAATTTCGTGTATAGACTTTCTTTAGGCTATCATTAAACCCCGCATACCTTAAATTGATAATCTTTGATGAAAATTGGGATCTTGGATTCCTATTGATGCTTAGGGGATGAATTCTTAGTGCCCTTGTATTGGGAAATCTCAATCTTGAATTATCTTGGAGAATTAATGGAGGAATCTTGAATTTCTTGCGGAGGAAATTGATGAACTAGGGTTTTACTTTGAGAGGGAATGATGAATAAAGCATAATGTGCTTTGAAATATGCTTAATCTTCTGTTTTTGGACGGATTGGGGGTTGAGAGAATGACCAAAATGCCCTCTTTAAACTCCCAAACGAAACTAAAAAATGTAACATTTTGTGAACTGGGTGGCCACGGCGACGCGCCACTATCGCGGTGGCTCACTAGAAATTGGACGAATGGGAAATGGGCTCCCTCCGCGATGCGCCACAATCGCGGAGCCTTATGTTTGTCATTTTGACCACTGGCGCCAATATCGCGAGGTCTCACTGAAAATTGCCAAACGGGAAATTGGGCCTCTCCGCGACTCGCCAAAATCGTGGGGCCTCACTGAAAATTGACAATTGTGATATTACGCTTCTCCGCGATGCGCTAAAGACCTAAATGACGGTGTTTTACGACTGAAACTTAAAATAGCCATAACTTCTTACCCGGTTATCGAATTTAGGTGAATCTTATATCGTTGGAAAGTTAATTCAATTTCCTACGTCATGGAAAGTCCAAATCTAAATAATTCCACACAAAATAAATAATATTCATCTTGGAAGCTATTCCTTAACATTCTAGGGACGGATTCTAGCTAGAAAAGGTACGGGGTATTACATAAGTTATTTTAAAGTTTTAATTATGTTTTTAAAATTAATTAGAAAGTGTCATCCATTTTTTAGATTTTTTCTTTCAATGATTTTTGATTGTCTTTATTTCTTTTTAATCGGATTGAATTTATACAAAAGAAATTTAGGCGGGGTAGGGGTAGGCCGAAGAAGTACTGGGGTGAGGTGATTAGGCGGGACATGGAGCAGTTACAGCTCTCCGAGGACATGACCCTAGATAGGAAGGTCTGGAGGACGCGAATTAGGGCAGAGGACTAGGGCCAGTTTGGGTCGCTAGTGTAGGGAATTACTTGGTGGGGGTAGTATCCTTGTTATGATTCCGTGTTCCTTGTTTTAGTACGAATTTGGGTGCTTTCCTCTGTTCTCTTTTACTTATGGGTGCCGTATTTATGTTATGTAATCTTGTAATCTTGTTCTGTGCTTTACTATGTATTTGTGTGGTATCTTGTGTCTTGAGCCGGGGGTCTATCGGAAACAACCTTTCTACTTCTTTAGAGGTAGAGGTATGGACTGCGTACATCTTACCCCCCCAGACCCCACCAGGTGGGAATACACTGGGTTTGTTGTTGTTGTTGTTGTGTTGCTCACTCAATCGTCGATAGAGTACTCGACTTTTAAGTGTGGCATAAACAGCTTGAACCGGCATAGCAAATTAGTATCGTCTTCTTCAAATTCACATATGAATTGAAAAGATGATAAATTTATACAACTAAACTTGACAACAAATATAAAAACTTCATTTTCAATTCTGATTCAACCGAATGAACAATGCAATTCCAGCTTAATTATATGTTTAACCCCTAAATCTTCTAATAAAAAAAGTCAGTTTTAAGAACAAAAGAGTATTCAATAACTAATTATGATTACAACCTAAATATGCTAACACTAAAACACAAAAATAGTATATATAGGAAAAAAAATACATGTTACACAATCACTGCCATTTCAATTTGAGTTTATAGAATCATACAACAGAATAAAATTCACAAAAAAAAAAAAAAAAAAAATCCTAATATGCAACGGCAAAAGAGCCGATAAGAACCCCTTTGTTAAGTATTCCACATCGAAATACGGATGGGTAATTGGTCTTCTTATAAGGACTTAGACAATCCTCCCTTTATGAGCTAACTTTTGAGGTTGAGTTAGGCTCAAGATCCATTCTTTACATGGTATCAGAGTCAGGCACATCCCAAATCTTTGTGCACCGATGTTGGGCCCCCATATTATGTTGTCCACGCTCCAGTTAACGAGGTCTGGGCGTGCGGGAGAGTGTTAAGTATCCCACATCGGACGCTCCAGTTAACGAGGTCTGGGCGTGCGGGAGAGTGTTAAGTATCCCACATCGGAATAGGGATGGGTAATTGATCTCCTTATAAGGACTTGGACAATCCTTCCTTCATGAGCTAGCTTTTGAGGTTGAGTTAGGCTCAAGATCCATTCTTTACACCCTCAAATGCTGGATTATATCCTTAGGAATAAGCAATTTTTTTTTTTGATTTTTTATTCGGTGTCCGGTACCCGCATTGAAGCCCGACTAATCCGGATTCGCGTCGGGTAGGGTCCCATTCGGGGGGTAGCGCTCCCAACAGAGTTTTCTTCATGCTCAGAATCAAACCCTCGACCTTTGATTAAGGGTGAAGTAGCTCTATCCCATGTCAGTGGAATAAGTGGAATAAGCAATTTTGTGTAACTCTGAATGCACAAAAACAAAAACAACGTACAATTCAAATAAGTTGATATCAACAGAGCCAATCTCCAGACGGCTTAACAGTGGCATTAAGATAAAGTTGACAAAATCGATAAAGTATGAATAATGGACAGGATCCAATTGTTAATACAATTGAAATGATAACAATGCTTACAAGCTATCTCTTTAGCTTTATCCCCAACTTAAAATACAAATAAAAAAATTAATAATATTTGCCCGCACATAAAAAATTCAAAAGATCACATCCTTAACCTAAAATTAAAGGTATATCTTATTAGATTGCATATACTCATTATTGGTACATGTAGCAATTTCAATGTTAAGAACAACTACCAAAATGTTGTTGAAAAAGTCCCTTTTCATGGAAAAGGAAGATCAAGACTTTTAATATATGTGTAGCTCAATATAATATATATTCTGTGAAATAGAAATCCAAAATATTCGAATATGAATATGATAAGGTGAAATGATAAAGAGTTGAAAATGTTGGAAAGTTATCTAACAATAGTAATAACTAGTATTATTGTAAAGAAGAATTCTTTGCATATCTCTTCATTTCAAAAACCTCCATATTTATTAGTTTGGAGGATAATTTGATTACTAAAAATGTCACAAACATTACAAAGGACGTACATATTATGATATTAAAATCATAATAACTCCAGTATAGCAAGAGACACAATAAGAAATTGATACAAAAGGAAAAAGAAAAGCAAACAAGGGGACAAAATTTGAAGTTTCTTATTTTTAAGCGTGAAGCAATGGTGTTCATATCTTTCTTTAATCTTTCCATGTAATTTAATGTTAGAAAAAAAAAAATAGGGATTTGGAAGGATTGAATTGCATGAATGGTTGTAGAAAAAAAGAATTCTCAATTTATAGAACTATAAAATCTTTCGTTCATGAAAGAGTAAAATTTCTATTTTTATTTTCTACCATAAATTATTTATTAATATTTAAATAACATAAATTTCAAATAAATTAAATTCATATGAATTATTCCTAAAAGTTATGGGCATCACTTAGGATGTCTTGACCTCTATTATGTGCAAGCCTAGAGGTTGCAAATATAAGCCAACAAATTGTGATAAACTAACATAGCTTTGAAACAAATAACAAAAGCACCAAGTTGTCTGAAAAAATTAATGACAGTAGAAAACAACTGATAATAACAAAAATACATAGTATCAGAACAGAAACAACAATAAAATAATATGATAATTGAGATATTAAAATAATATGATTAAATCTAACATCTACACAAAAAATACTCAAAGTCCGATTGAACGTTCATGTACCACTTGTAAATTACAAGAAAACAATATGATAATAGAGATATCATTAAACTTAACCTTTACACAATAATTCATCAAAGTAACTGAACATTCAGCTACCACCTGTATTAAGAAGGAAAAACAAATAAATAGTAACAAAATGAAAACTACAACAAAAATAGATATTAGAACAATACGATTAAATCTAACATTTATACAAAAATATTCTTAAAGTCCGACCAAACATTCTTATATATATATTTTAGACTGCTACCAAAATTCCTAAACCCAACAAAAATATAGCACAAGCTTCATGACAATTGAATTAAATTAACAAAAAACTTAAGGAACGAATGATAAAAAAATAACAAATTTTACATAGCTTAAGGAAAGGGAGAATAAAATCAGAAATTGTTATAAATATATTACCATATTTAGTGAATGCCTACTGTCTACTTTACCATATGTAGTGAATATCTACTTTACTATATATAGTGAATATCTATATATGAAGAAGTTAGAAACCCCAAGGTTAGTTTTTCGCTATGAATAAAGGGATTTTCCTTCATTGTAATTCAACTCATCAAGAATCCCTCAAGAGAAATAATAATCACTCTCTTTTCTCTCTCTATTCTTCTTCTTCTTTGTTTTATATTTCATAACACGTTATCAACACGAGACTCTTTCAAACAAGGTGAGATTATAAATCTAAAGGTAATTTCAAGGTTAGTGATTCTTTATGTTATTTGTCTTTTGCTACTAATGATATAATTATTATTGAATTTGAGGAAAAAATAGTTGGTTTGGAACCACTAATGCTTTAAATTTGTTCATGAGGAACAATATTATTAAAAGATATGATGATGAATTTAAGTTTTATCTCATTAAGAGGGTAAGACATTGGGTCAAAAGTTCCAATGCACCATGATGATAAGATGTTGGGTTTAACTCCCATCGAGTTACAACCTAAGACCCTTTTTATATGAATAAGATATTGAGTTTGAATCTCAATACACCATATTGATGATATTATGATGGCTAAGGCAAAATAATTGGTGTTTGTGAAAAGTCATGAGACATGTCCCATTGAATATGCTCCATTCTCTGAAGTAAATGTGGTAACAGTGCACATTGAATATGTCTAAAAAAAGACAAGTGATTGAATGTACGAATATAAGCGTGAAAGGACAATATGATAATAATCATCAAAAGTGATAATATTTCCACACGCTTATTATGACTATAAGATATGTTAGAGAAAAATTCTCTACATTATATGTATGCCTCGATTTGCTCCTAAAGTAGTAATATCATAAAAGAGGTTATAAGCTATCATAATTTGATAGGCTTAAGGCACTAGTATATTCATTCCTGGGGAATGAGAATCTTATTAATACAAACATGCATTTGATTGTGATGGTATCACAACTCACCTCCGAAAGATGCTGAATAATTGATAAGAGTTATTTTGAAATATAAAATAACTAAAATTTAGTAAATCTAAAATTTATTCATGTAATAGTAAATATGAAATTTACTAAAGTAAAAGGTACATGTCATGGTAAACTTAGAGTTTGCTAGAATAAAAGTTCATAAATTGACATGAACGATCGTGAAATCTCAAAAATGTGCATACTGAGTATTAAACATATATTGAAGAATTAAAAAATTGTTCATTACTTTTGATGTTTCTTGTTCTCATGATAAGTTGGTTGGATCAATTAATGTTGGAATTGGATCTCTTAAAATCTGAAAATTATAAAAGGTGAGTATGTGCTTGTTCACATATCATGTGATATGTTGAAAAGACGCATCAATAACATGATCACATGTACCTTTATCGTCAACCTGCAGTTTAACATTCATAAAGTTGTTTGCTCAATAAAATTGAGTTAAAAGCATAATTTTCAGATTGTGTAATCAAGATAATTCATCTTGATAATGTTAATTTGGCATAGAATGTCTTTGATAAATAGATGAACCACTGTTAATGAGAACAAAAGCTTCATGTGTTGGTTTGAAATATTATATACAAAAGTACTTGTATACATCAAACTAATAAATTATGATTAATTCCCCTCAAAGTTGGTTCTGAGTCAGGAACCACACGATGTCCATCTCATAGTTTTGATGTGCAGTAGACGACTAATGAATATACCATAATGCACAAAGATGGATTCCTCAAAGAAGATGGAGGATGTATGTTAATTTTCCTAACATAAGGGGGAGATTATAAGCAACTATGAAATATGTTAGGAATTATCACCAGATCCTCATTCAAAAGATAATTCAAGTTGAATGTCGAACGCATCTCATATTTAAGCTGCAAGTGCTCTTATTTTATGTTCATAAAGGACAAAGGCATGGTAGATTAATCGATTTCAAATGATATAATCCTTGAAAATGATAAGGAGCAAATCATAATAAGAAGGCAATGTGTTCTTGAAGAGCCTATGACATTACACTTCATGGAACCTTATGAGAGGTTTAAGTACCTGAAAATAATGAAGCGATAAGATCTCAAAATGTTATGTCACACTGTGAATCGATACGAAATAAAATATCATTAATATCTTTGATACAATATTGACACAATATTGTGAAAGATTACGAGGATCCAAATTCTACGTTTATTTAAGCATGCTGACGTAGAAACATTTATCAAGTAACATGAAAGGATGCATCTTGGTAAGTATAAGACTTATTTGATTTGCAGTCCAGACACTTGAAGATGTCACACATATTAATATTGTCACTTGACAAAAATCTATATGAAAATCCCTAAAGGATTTAAAATTCCCGAAGCATATAAATTTTTTTGAAAACTTGTTAATTATCCTTATAAGGGATAAATTGATGGTTTGAATATTATTGAAACTCTTAGAGAGTTTTCAAAAGCAATAGATTATTTGCTGAAATTAAAAATATACTAATTTAGATTGGTTATGAAGTACCATATCTTAGTGTAATTGGTGTACTTATGTATCTTGCAAATACCACAAGGCCTGATATAGCCTTTTCGATCAATTTGTTAGCAAGGTATAGTTCTGCTCATATTAGGACACATAGAAATGAGATCAAACATATGAGTTTATTTATTCTAAAGATTATAGTTCCGATCTTGTTGGTTATGCTGATGCTGGGTACTTATCTGACCCGTATAAAGCTCGACCTCAAATAAGTTATGTGTTCATATGTGGGGGTACTGCTTTATCTTGGAGATATACAAAGTAGTCTATCTAGCCACTTCATCAAAGCATGCTGAGATAATACCTATTCATGAAGCAACCTGAGAATGTGTGTGGTTGAGGTCCATGATACATCTCATTTGAGAAAAATGTGATTTGAAATATGACAAAGTACCCATAATTTTTTTATGAGGATAATGCAGCATGCACAACACAACTTAAGGGAGGACACAAGGAGATAGAACGAAACACATTTCGCCAAAGCTTTTCTATACACACGAGCTACAAAAGAATGGTGATATTAACATGCAATATATTAGTTCAAGTGACAATGTGGTTGATTTATTCACCCAGTCTCCTCCAATTGCAACTTTCAAGAAGATGGTGCACAATATCGGGATGCAAAGGTTCAAGGATGTTCTCATTAGGGGGAGTTAATACGCGTTGTACTCTTTTTTTCTTATGCGGTTTTGTCCCAATGGATTTTTCTTGTAAGGTTTTTAATGAGGCAGCCTATATGCGTATTGTTAGAGATGTGTACTCTTTTTTCTTCACTGCATTTTTTTCCACTGAATTTTTTTTAGTAAGGTTTTAACGAGCCACATTATCTATCAATTAGAAAATCAATGGGGAGTGTTATAAATATATTACCATATTTAGTGAATATCTATTGTCTACTTTACCATATATAGTGAATGTTTACTTGACCATAATTAGTGAATGTCTATTTATGAAAAAGTTAGAAACCCCAAGGTTAGTTTTTCCCTATAATAAAGGAATTTTCCTTCATTGTAATTTAACCTATCAAAAAACCCCTCAAGAGAAATAATATCCACTCTCTTTCTCTCTCTATTCTCCTTCTTTGCTTTATATTTCATAACAGAAATTTTATTTTCATGAACTTGATCCAAAATCAAGTGGATATGTAATATTGGTCAAAAAAGAACCCAAGAATATAGGTCAAAGATATGTAATTAAATACACCAAATTTTTTGTATAATAAATCAATATCACCGCCTAATTACCACCCCCTCCCCCCGAATGAACCATATATAAATCAAAGAAAACTAACCTTATTAGACTTGGTCCATTTTTTTTCAGTCACATATTTTTGAGAAATTTTTCACTTAGATGAAATAGGACATGAATTTGAGAAAAGTGACGTAGCTTGAAAAAATTTTCAATGGAAATTATTTATTTTTGAGAAAATTAATTGATAAGGTGAAAAGACGATTTTGTCTATTGCAAATACTTTTAATGAAGTGCAAAAAGATTGAATCACTTTCTTAAGGATCTTTACACGTTTAATATATTATAGATTAACAATGCATTAATTTTTTGTGTTTTCATATAAAAATAATTATATATAGAAAACTAAAGAATAACCGGAGAAAATTTTAATGATAAATCTATACATCATAATTTTAAACCTTTCAAATTACAAATATAAGCGGAGCTAGCTTGGAGCCAAGATGTTCACCCGAACTTCCTCGACGACAAATTATATCAAATTTATTTTGTATATATAATAGATGCTGAACTTCCTTCGATCAATTCATGTGTTTACCATATTTTGAATTTCTTTAATGAAAAACATGTCTTAACCACTTATTACAAACACGAAACACAATTAACCAATGGCGCTAAGGATTATATGTCAATTGAAGAAAAAACATTGAAATCAGTGAGATGGTAGAACGGTAGTAAAAAGCTACTCCCTCCATTTTGTATTAGTTAATCTTTTTTAAAAAAATATTTGTTTTAATTTAGTTGTTCAAATTATAAAATCAAGAGTATTTTATATATATGTTTTCCATTTTATCCTTGATAGGAATACTAAATACATCCACAGTTTTCAAAATTATTGAATGATACATAAATGATCTCAATTCTCAAAATCAAATTAAATGATTATTATTAGTTTCAATTATAAATACTCAATGTTCTAAATGTAATACAAGAGGTGGACTGACATGTATCAAATTTCAATGTTTAATCGTTGAATTGATTATTGCACTTTAAAGGACATATAAGGATAAATATGTAAAATGCATTTTTATTTATTGATTTTTTAATGGACGTGCTAAATTCATAGGGGCTAACTACTACGAAACGGAGGGAGTAAAACATGGAACACTTCTCTCAGTGAGGTTGAGTACATACATATTCCACACTTCCATTAGTTTTTAATATAATAATTTCTAGGTCATTTGGTATGTTTTTTAAGACGATGAATTTTTTTGGTCTAAAACAAAGATAATTTTTGTGAAACAATATCACTCAAAACCAGATTAACAAACTATGACAATGTTACAACAATAAAGAATGTAAAATTCAATAATTGTGAGGTTTATAGACGTGGCAACTCGGTTATGAGCTACTACTCTTTCACTATACTATATTCAAGAAGGAATACAACCGAGTTTAAAGTGAAAAATAATTTGCAACAATTATGTTGCATTCAGGAAAACAAGTTCAATCAAAACTAAATAAAAAGACAAATCATGAAGAATTAAGAAAAGAAACGTAATAAAAAGAGAAAGAAGAAGGAAGTAGAAAGAAACACACCTAAAAATTGATTGCAAAATATTAGAGACCTTTTATAGTAGTAGAAGATTTATAAATTAAAAAGAACACTAATTAATATTTTATGATGAGTTTTCATGTATATATACATTTTTTTTTAAAATATTCTCCAAAAAAACAATCCTATATACATAAGAAAACCTTCATCAATCCGGCATACATTAGAATAGCTTCCCAAACTTTCCACAAACAACTAATATACAATATTTTTTCCTTAAATGTAGTTAACCTTAATTATTGATATCAATCTACCCCCAAATTCCTCTAACCGTTTTTCTTTTCTCATATTTTAATGCTTCCATTAAGAGTTTCCATCTTCATATCTTTTTTTTCTACACGATTTACTTTTTTCAGTAAACCAAATTCATAATTTCCGTTTCTTTTATGCAACTGCTAAGAATTATTTTGTGAAAGAAAAGCAAACATAAGTAACTTGTGTTATAAAAATATAAATTTTAATAATTTGCATTCAATCATGATACGTTATGGAGGGAGATGAGATTCGTTTGGTATGTTACATTATTTAGTAAATTGATATTTTGCAATCAAATGTATTTAAAGAATTAAATAAGTTTTGTATGTGTTTCCTTAAATTCTTTATTGTTAAAATGTTAAATTAAAGTATTGTTCCAACTTCATTTACATATAAACGGTTTCTTCTTTCAAAAATAATATTCAATCTGTGTTTCATAACTCGATCATGTTTTATACATTAATCATTTTTCATAATGTTATTTTGAACGCTTTGAGTAGAACAATTTTGATATAATGTTTATTTTGCGGTATTATTTTATGTATGTTTTTTGTATGTTGAAATTATGAAATATAGTATGTTGAAATTATGAATTTTCCTATTTTCAAATTATGAAATTTCAAATAATTCCTACTAATGAACTATGAAATATGTTTACAGGGAGACCTAAAGATTTTGCTGTAAATGGGATTATATAAGATGCAGATTCAAAGTATAGAGGATTGGTTAATGCAATATAAAAACAGTTGAAGATTGACATTACCTCAATCCAAATTGAGATTAAGTTTTTGATAAGTGATACATGTCCACCAATGCTCATACATACACAATGACACGGGAGTAATGGTGTATTTAGATAAAAAAAGTAGTATTGTCTTTTTTTTGTTGTTAAATATTTATTGTATGTGACAACAAAATATATGACAGTGGATATTAATGAAAATACTGAACATTCTGTTATTTGTGTTGGTATATAAGATTCTACATACAAATGATGTATTCTTATAACTGTTTTTAGTGTATGAAACTAGTATAGTACACAATACAATATCCATGAATTGTTTAATAAATTACGTTGATTTGAAATCAGTTTGTATACTCATTTCATACTTAAGTAATACTTTTGTTTTTTTGGAGATCTCAATGTATTAAGTTGATATTAAAATTGGTATCGATGCAATTTCGCATATAGCACATTTGTATTGAATGAGTTTTATGAATGTGACAATCGATAAGAAAAATTATGTTTTATTTTACATAACCTTTTTAGTGTATGTAATGGTATTACATGAAAAACTATCACCGTGAATATTGAAAATAAATTAATTGATAATTGTTTGATGTCAAATAATTTTTCTTTGCAATAAAAAATAATCAGTATTAACCATGATTGATATTGGTGTTTATTTTCTGGCAGAAGAAGATGAAGAACATTATATAAATACTATGTTAAATACCAAAACTAAACTTTGTTCATTCCAACAATCCTATAAAGACAGAGTAATGAGCACCAATAAACATCAAAATATAATATTCATGTCAAATGTTACTAATTGCAGAATCAAAAAATGTATAATTTGATGTAGTTGATATCAAATTTAATACTATCTGATGCGACGTAGTTCATATCAATTTCATTCAACGATATAAAATATGAAACAAATGATAAAGTAGTATAACATTATATAAATACTACTTAAATACAAAAAATAAACTTTGTTCATACCAACAATATTAGAAAAACAAACAATAATGAGCACCAAATAATTAAATCAAATTATTAACTATCTTAGAAAAAACAAACAATAATGAGCACCAAATAATTAAATCAAATTATTAACTATCTTAGAAAAACAAACAGTAAATAGAAAAAATGATTCAATATCAATTTTATACCAATTTAATATAGAAAAAAATCAAAATCAAATTATATTAACTTTACAAACTTTTCTTGATTTCTTCGTGTCAACCTTCTTATCACCAACTTTACCAACACTCACATTGGCTTTGGACCTTGTAACTCTAGCATTTTCACGATTTTTTATTTTTTATTTCTTCATTTTATGAGCGAAAATTTCATCTTCAAAATCAGAATCTAAAGCTTGTTCAACAACTTTTTTTCTCTTATCAACCATCTTATATTCTGGAACAACAACCTTTTTTGACGATAAATAGCTTTGCACGTTGAGTTGCGGCTGCTTCAAGGATGGTGAATTTTTTTAAAAATCAATTTTGAATAAAAACCAACCCTCTACGTCGCACTTATATAACGTGCGTACAAGAAAAATATTAAAAATTGTAGAAGAAAGTTAAAGAGTAAAGATCTCTTGCGTATAAATATTGGTAATGATATACCGAAAAACCTGAAATATTGTAGAAGAAAGTTAAAAAAAAGGGAAAAGAAGTTGAAAAAGGTAAAGAGTTAAGATTTCTATTGGTAATGAAAGATCGTAAAAGGTAAAAAACGTGATAAGTAAGTTAATTATTAAAGTTTATAAAAAATAAAAAAAATCAGTTCTTAACTTAAAAAAAAAAAATATTCTCCATATATGCCTCCTTAAATTGTGAACAAACTTTAATACTTAATTATTAAAAAAATAAATCATTGATACCAATAATATAACTTGTCATAATTATCCAAAGCATTAATTAAAAGTGATAAATGTTAAATACGAAAAATAAGAAAATAATATAAATAATAAATATTAGAAAATTAATTTTCGGATAGTTAATTAAAATAGATTTTTCTAAAAAGGTGCTACAGCTTATAATTATTTCTTTAGTCTAATAATTATTGAAAAGTTTTGCTATAACTTGTAATTAACAATCTAATAAGTCTATTTAGGATAATTTTCACTTTATTTTATTCATTCATTATTTGTTATGGTAAATATTTACTATTATAAATATAATAAAATAATTAATGAAGAAAATAAGTGAAAAGACGATTTTGTCTAAAGTAGTGACTTTTAATAAAGGGCAAAAAATTTGAATCACTTTTTTAAGTTCTCTACATTTTTAATATATTTTAGATAGATTTAGATTAGAATTAGGGTTGTTAATTAAGCCGGTCCGGGTCAATCCGGAATCGGCCCATCAAATTTAGCCGTTTTGTGGGCCGGTCCGATTTCAAACCAGTTTAAACGGGACGGTTCGGTTCCGAGCCCAACAGTAAATTTTAAAAAAATAACTCGGGATCGGCCCACTAAACCTAACCCGGTCCAAACCGCCTAAACCCGGTCAAAATCGATCCAAAATCCAATCAAAACCGATCAAAAGCAAAAAAAAAAAATTAAAAGGTTTTTCTCCAATATACACTATATATACTCACCTATATACATTTTAAATACGTTAAACAATATATATACACTATATATATAGTATATACTACATTAGAATTTAGAAAACATTTACATATATACACAATTACACATGTAATCGTGTATACGACTATACGTTAGTTAAAAATATATACTCCTCTAAATAAAACATATACTACAAGATATATACTACAATATAATGATATATATACTAATTTATAAAACATATACACATGTATACGTTAAATATATACTACTTTGGAGTCTATAGAAGATATATACACATATATACGTACCATTGAATATATATGTACTACTTTAAATAAAATATATACTACAATATATACACACACTATATATATAGTCATATACTAATTTATAAAACATATACACATTTATATGTTAAATATATACTACTTTAGAGTCTATATTCTATATATACACATATATACGTACCATTTAATATATGTACTACTTTAAAAAATATGTTCCAAGATATATACTACAATAAAATGATATATATACTAATTTATAAAACATATACACATGTATACGTTAAATATATACTACTTTAGAGTCTATAGAAGATATATACACATATATACGTACCATTCAATATGTATGTACTACTTTAAATTATACACACACTATATATATAGTTATATACTAATTTATAAAACATATACACATGTAGACGTTAAATATATACTACTTTAGAGTTTATATTCTATATATACACATATATATGTACAATTCAATATATGTACTACTTTAAAAAATATGCTCCAAGATATATACTACAATATAATGATATATATACTAATTTATAAAACATATACACATGTATACGTTAAATATATACTACTTTAGAGTCTATAGAAGATATATACACATATATACGTACCATTCAATATATATGTACTACTTTAAATAATACATATACTACAATACATACTCACACTATATATATAGTTATATACTAATTTATAAAACATATACACATGTATACGTTAAATATATACTACTTTAGGGTCTATATTCTATATATACACATATATACATATCATTCAATATATGTACTACTTTAAAAAATATGCTCCAAGATATATACTACAATATAATGATATATATGCTAATTTATAAAACATATACACATGTATACGTTAAATATATACTAGTTTAGAGTCTATTGAAGATATATACACATATTTACGTACCATTCAATATATTTTTTACTACTTTAAATAAAACATATACTACAATATAATGGCCCAAATGGTAAAAAAAATTATATATTTTTTTAAAAAGTTACCGGGCCGGTTAACCAGTGGGCTTGGACCGGATTTGGTCCAGGCCGGATTAACCGGACCCAAAAAAAACCTGGAACCTTACAGCCCGTGGGCTAACCGGATCGGGTCACATTGGGCCGGGCCTTTTTGGTGGGCCGGGTCAAATCGACCCGTTTGACAGGTTTAGATTAGATGTAGATTGTAGATAGATGTAGACGGTAGATAATAAACAATATTTACAAGTGATATCTGATATTATGTCCAAAAAAATAGTATCTGATAATAAATGAGATATATGCTACTATAGAATATCTAGCCTACAATATTTGCATTCGTGTAGGCTCTACATCACACTCGAGCTTAGAGCCTCCTAACACGGGATGTTTTGTGTACCAAACTGCCGTTTTATGTTGTGGCCTGCGAATTTCAATCATGAATATGTTAAATTCCTTGTATAGAAACACACAAGTTGTAATACAAATTTCACTGAAGAAAAATAATAATACATATTTCAAGAGTGAAAGATAAAATACAAAAGGATTATCAGACACTCTATGCTTCTAACTTCTAATCTTTCATTCTGCCTGAAGTTCCAATAGGGTACTACAATTTTGGCAAAATGAGAGAAAAGAAAATTCAATAATCTGTACATATTTGAGTTACAATCTCCACAATTATTCAGGACTAGGGATGTGCTTTAAAATAAGCCAAGAGGCCAACAAGTGGTGCATTTACATATGTAGCTGGTTCTGATTGGGCAGAATTAGGTCTAGAATCAGCAAAATAATCTTTGAAATCAGGTCCTCCAACCACTGCCCCTATATGCAAGTTGGGATTTGGATTTTCACTGAGGAAATATTGTGTCCCTTCTTTACATCCTATCTTCTCCGGATGTTGATCAATAGATGGTAATGAAGCCCCTCTATGGTGTATGCTTTGAGGAAATTTTGTTCCAAATCCAACCATGTATGACATGTTCATTGGATTTTTCCCAAGAATATAATTCACCTGCAGGCACCATATAATGTACCTCCATCAGTTTAGTTTCTTTTGAAGTTGTCACATTTTCATTGTTATTCTAATATGTAATACTCGCTACAAATTACTTTTTTTCCGCTACAAATTACAATACCTGGCTTCTTGCAAAACGAATTAGCGTCTTTTGAGTTATATCAATGTTTCCACAGCGAATTACCCTGCTCTTCATATAACGCGCATAGGTAAGAAGTAGAAATGACAGAGCTGTTGGATTTTGCATATTACAAATTCCTGATTTGTACATAAGTCCACCTGCAAAAATAATTGAGGACGAAAACAATTATACAATTATCTTTTGCTTTTGAAGTGGGAGATCAGGGAAAAAAACTATACCTGGAGTGTATCTGACTGTATTGGTGGGAGATTCAGGCAATACACTGCAGACAAATGTATCAGCGTATGGAAGGAAGGGTTTTTCATTTAAAGGTTTACCGAGAACAAACTGCAATAATATCCATCAAAGTGAAAGGTGTTAGATTGAATCAAAGACATAGAGAAGTAATTATATACGCAAAATAAATATAAGTCTGGTTTAGCTAGTGAATAAACCTTGGAGATAAGTACACTGATTCCAGCATGCTTGGCATCCCATCCAAATTCTGATAAGCCACTTTCCATGTCTGATTTGAAGTTTATGATGTTTTGCTTAACGTAGTTCCAATACATAGGCTTTTTTGTAGCTCTGAGGAGCCAGGCTGCAGCCCAAAGCAATTCATCCTGTTCAATTTAGATCATCCTTGTCAATTAGGACTTCAAGAACTTGCTGAATGACAATTATTTGAAGACTACTTAGCCTCCATATGTACTTACATTATATCCGTTGTAATTACAATAGAATGGGCACACCCAAGGTCCTATGCTGTCATTGTAAGATCCCCTGTATTTATCCGCAAATCCAAAAACCTGAAATCCGCACAAAAACAATAGCATTATTACCACCTCAACTGTTTGATAGTACCAAAAAGGAATACTATGTTTATCTTATTAATAATACTTCCTTTGGTTCCAAATGAGAGTGGTTATGACAAGTAGCATATTGTTACCTGGACAGCTCTGTTGACAAGAGATCTGGCATATGTGGGATCAGTAGGCTTAAAAACTATGGAGGCAGCAGCTAGAGCAGCAGCGATCTCAGCAGAAACTTCAGAACCAGGAGCTTGTGCAGTTACTGCAAAAGCGGTACGAGGAGTGTCCATATCTTCAGGCCTTTCCCAGCAGTTGTGATCGCCCTCCGCGTCACCTACTTGTGCATATACCACATTGGGAATGTTTGTGGCCTTCAAGAAATAATCCGTGGACCACCTTATAGCCTCCATGGCATGTTGCAAATCTGGTCCCATTGAACTTTTGAACTGCTCAACGCTCCAAGCCAACATGGTTGTTGTAAAAGCCATTGGAAAGTGGAACTTCATATTGTCACCAGCATCATAGTACCCACCTACCAAATCCACCTGAAAATGATTCTTGTTTCTTTAAAATTGGTGCAATATGTGTTTGTAGTTTTGTACTAACGACGGGGACAGATTATTACACTCTGTCAATCAGAATTCAAGAAAACAAAAAAGACTTCTAAATCTTTGTGGTCTTAAACTAAAGATGTATATAGTGTGTCATTTGAATCATGTGTTCTTAAACATGTCTTAAGCTGTTGGAATACAAGAGCACGCATAAATTGAGATAGAGGGGGTATCATATATTTTGCATGTACTTACACCCTTGTCAGCTCCATCAAGAAGAGCTGAATCTTTTCTCCAAGTCATGCGCTGGTTAGGAGGTAATTTACCAGACCGTTGTCCCTCAAAGAAGAGAATACTCTTTGTTAAGGCATCAGCATAATTAGGATTAGGAACCTTATTTGCCACAACCGTTGCTGTCAAGCAGACAAATATTGCTACTATTGTCCTTAGCATCAGACAATTAATAGAATATTTTCCGCTGCCAATCATCTTTCTCACTATTTGTCTTGGTACGATCGTGTTTGTTGTTTATTTGCCAGAAACTATTATTTGACATCATCTATCTATCTATCTATATATATATATATACTTGTCCAAAAGAACATCTTCAATTCCTAGAATGCTTTTCCATAAAGATAGGAAAAAGCAAGCTTCGGAATTACAAGTTCATTCTACAAAAGCAGACTAATGATCTCCTATTGAAGTCTCCAGGGGATGGCAAAAATTTCTGTGGGTATGTACATTACAAGCTAGTTTACCATTTTTGTGTACCATATTCATATATTAATGACATCTTTATGATATTGTACACAATTACAAACATCAGTATTATGGCGCATCTCATATAATACGAAAGTATACATGAAGCTACCTTTATGAGCAAGAGGCTGGCACGCTAGCTAGGACATGTTTTTTTTTTTTTTAATTTCATCAACTTGGTGAGGTTACGGATAGCAACTTGCATAGTACTAGCTCATGAACAATAATACATCATAATATATAGTGTATACCCTCTTTCTGTAATTTTTCCTTTTGAGGGCAAAATTCAGAAATAGCATACTTAGCATCTTAATTATGAGATTCATAGCAACACTTTTATAATTACATAATATAGCAAGTTGTATATTGTATTTTTGCAAACTGTTGCTATAAAAATACAAATGTTTTTACTGTCCATAATTAACTGATTTAAACATGGTAACGTTACCTTAAATTAACTGTTAAGATTATAATCCCATTAAAACCTCATTAATCACGCGTTTTTCGTTATTTTCTAACAACTCTATTCAAATTCAAAAAGCAGTTTCAGAAATGTGTTCATTCAAAAAAAAATCAATTCAAATTAAGTTGAATCTTCACTTTCGCTCTAATTAAAAGATCAAATTCAAGTGTATTTTTTGTTGTTCAATATCAGTTTGAACAATAAGTTTCTTTTAATTCAACGATCAACATTACCTTCTTCTGTATAATATTTTGGAATTCAACTATTGGTTGAAAATTCGTGCTTAACTGTTGTTGAAGGTATTAAATTAGATTTTTTTTTGGTACGTTTTTGTTATTTTGATCATTTTTTCTATTGATCTAATTGGGCTGCTTTGTTGAAATTTTTCACTTCATCGTAAAATCGTTATGAATATTTTCTAAACAAATTGCGATTTAAAATATATGCAGTAGTAATTTGAACTGCTGAAACAAAAACTGATCGAATTCAGTTTTTCAAGCTGATCAAATTCTATTTTTTCGTAGTTTTGCTTGTCTGAATTTGAGAGTATATCTGTATATATGAAAAGATCATTTATATATGTTTTAGTTGTGTTCGAATCTGAAAGTTCTGTATTTGATTGTATTTAACGTTGAACACATACTTTGTCATTGTATTTAGCCTGGAATACTTTACTTTGGTTCTAAGTTAAGTGTAACAAATGTTTTGTAAATATATTTTTTTATTGTTGTTGTAGGCTGATATGAACTGATAGAACAAAAAACTGATAGAATTCAGTTTTTTTGAGCTAATGAAATTCTTTTTTTCTTTTGAAGTTTTGCTTGACGGAATTTGAGAGTATATCTTTATATTTGAAAAGTTCTTTTATATATGTTTTGGTTGTGTTCGATTCTGGTGATTTTGGATTTGATTGTATTTAACGTTGAACAGAAAATTTTAAAATTTTATTATGGCTAGAAACTTTTGCTTTGTTTGTATTTCAAGTTTAACAAATGTAGTGTAAATGTATTTTTGATTGTAGTTGTTGGCTGTGTAACTTACTTTACGTTTATAACTGAAATATTGTGTTTTAGTTTTTTCTTTGAAAAAGTGTATGTTGTAACAATTGAAATCTTATAAATATGTATATTTGTAAATTTTGGGTTAAATCAGTTAGAAATGGGAAGCATATCAGTTCTTGTGAAGCACTCAGAAAGGTGGACGTATGAAAAAAACTACGAAGAGTACATCACTGATGCTATACTGTTGAGAACAACATCATTCATTAAGCTACACGATGTTTTGGCATCTCACTTAAATGTGAACTTAACCAGCAAATGTATTCTAATGGAATATCAAATCACTGGTAATGCAGGAAAAATATAAATACATAATGAAATGGGTTTGAAGGTATTTATTTTGCAAAAAAAAAGATACAAGACATGAATTATCTTTCTTTATATGTAAGCATTTTGGAGAAAGTTGTAGGAAGCAGCTTTGCAAGTTCATTTGTATACGTTGTTGAAAGAAGAGACGTCTGTAACAATTTACAAACAGTGTTAAATACATCTAATGAAGGAGTTTTGGTGGTTTCTAAAAATACAATAGCCTTAGATGTATTTGAGATGGATACAGTTCAGGTGATTATATCAGACCCACATCACAAACATATTGAGGAAGACAAGGTTTACTTTACGAAAAAAATTTAAAGTCGGTCACGAAGGATTATACAATTAGGGAGAAATTTCAAACACGAAGTGAAAGGTCAAGTAAGAAATGGTACGTACATTCTATATTATTTTGTTCGTGTTTAAAATGAGTTTGGATATGTATTTTGATAGTATTAAAATATCTTGAATGCAGTTATACATTGGTTTGCAAATCAGGAAACTGTGATTTCTTATGTCATGCATCTGGTATGAAAGATTCTGGAATGTTTAGAATAAGAAAATTCATACCTCAACATACTTGTCCAGTGAAGGACAAGGTTTATCCAAAGGTGCATGCTACTAGTATGTTGATAGGTGGTATGGTTAAACAAAAATTCAAAAATCACAAACGAAAATACAGTGCGACCAAAATAAAAAATGACATAAAGAAAGATTTTGGTATGGATTTGACATACACTTTATGTGAGAGGGCCAAGGAAAGAGCGTTAGAAGAGTTGAGGGGTAAGCCATCAACATCTTACGAGAAATTACCATCCTACTTATATGTTTTGAACAATACCTCTCCTAAGTCACATATAAGAATGAAAAAGACGGATGAGAATCAGTTCTTGTATGTATTTATAGCTCTCCGTGCATTCATTAAATGATTCGATCATTGTAGACCTATCGTAGTTGTTGATGGTAGTCATCTGAGAGGAAGGTATACTGGGACATTTATAACTACATGTACGATGGATGGAGCAGGTTAGTATCATTTTATATTTACATTGTAGACCTGCTCGTATGTTTATATGTATTTCTGCATATCACTTGAAAATACAAATCTCTTTCTGATATATACATATCTATATAAAAATACATATATTTTCAAAGTTTCATGAATGAAACATGTATAATTGATAATGCATGTTTGTGATATACATTTACATTTTAGTATATGTAATTGATACTATTTCTTTGGTAAAATATACAGTTTTTTGGATCTATAATTTTAATAAATACATATGAAATTACTATATGTATTTATATCTGACTGCGCAAAATGTATTCATAAATACAGGTCATATATTCCATTTGGCATATGGTGTGCTTGATTCTAAAAACAATGCATATTGAACTTGGTTCTTTGAGAATCTAAAAGAAGCGTACAGAGAAAGACAAAACATGTGTATTGTATCTGATCGAAATTCAAGCATCATAAAGGCTGTTGGTGATGTGTACAAAGATGTTTCCACATTATGCATGTATGTGGCATCTATGGGGGAACGTGAAGAAACTTTACAGAAAGTCACACAATGCATTATCAGAGATCCTTTATACAATGACAAAAGCATATACAAAGTCAGAATTTCACATGTTAATGAAAAAGGTTGAGGCAGTTGATATTAAGGTAAAGAAATATTTGAAATTGGCTGGTTATGAAAAGTGGGCTAGGTCCTATGCAACAATTCATCGAGGATGGACTTTAACTTCAAACATTGTTGAGTCAATAAATAGAGTACTTGTTGTATCAGTTAGAGATTTGTCAATTTATGATTTTCTAGAAGAAGTTCGATTGCTGTTTGAAAAATGAAATTGCGAAAATAGGAAGAAGGCTTCATATACATTCACAACACTCATTGAAAAATTTAATGACATACTCAAAGAGAACGAGGCTTTGTACACTCGTATGACGGTATGATCTTTTAGATTTGTGGCATTTATACTTAAGAAAACATAAGTAATAGAATTACTTGCATTCAGTTCTAAATTAATGAAAACATATACGACATAAAATTAAAAAAACATATTATGTATACTGCATATGTATTTTAGTATTGAAAATCTTACCATTGCATATGTATTTAGAAGATCAATAAATATAATGTATTCTGCATATGTATTTTTATTGCAAAATCAAAACACTGCATATGCAGTAATGTCTATAAATAAATAAAAAAACTCTGTATTAAGAAATAATAATATTTTTAGAATTTGTTTGTATTAAATACATATGTAAATGTATAGTTGTGTAGCAAAAATACATATATTGGTATGGTTACAACATATCAAAAAATACAGTTTGTATCTTTTTGTAGTAGTGCGCTTACATATTTATTTTTTATCTTTTTGATATCAGGTTGTACCAACCACAGAATATGTGTACACGGTGCACGACAAACAAAAGCACTCCATTATTTGTCTCAAGAAAAAATATGCTCATGTAATGCATTTCAACTCGATGAGATACCATGTGCACATGCTTGTGCGGTGTTAGACAGCAAGAATTTTCAGAAGGGATCATACTGTTGTGATTTGTATAAGCCAAAAACTGTGTTGAAGACATATAATGTTCCAATCTATCCTTTACCACACCAAGATGACTGGATAATTTTATTTAGCATACTTGGTGAAATAGTATTGCCTCCAAAGTACAAATGCCCTCCAGGAAGACCTGCAAAGAAGGATCAGAAAAAATCAAACCGAAATACGTTTGAAAAGAAGAACATCAACTCATACAGTAGTTGTGGGGCCAAGGATCACAATAGGCGTTCTTGTAGAAAATATCGTAAATAATACATTTATTCTTCTGTATTATTTCTTAAAACTTTCTTCTGCATTTTTTATAATAATGAACTTTTTTTTTGGGTTAAGTCATTTATGCATCATTTGATATCTGAACACTGTTTAATCTGAATACTGCATTTGTATATATTGCAAAACCTAAACACTATATATGTATTTTGAAGCTACAACTCATATGTATTTTAGCCACTGTATATGTATTTTTATATTACAAATTTAGTAACTATGATTTACCTAATATATATTTAGGTCGTAAATGAATAAATATTTAAATATATATATTATGTATACTTTATATGTATTTTTAATTCAAAGTCTGAACACTGCAGATGTATTTTTTAGCTAAATAAAACATGAACATTGAAATAAAAGACTGAAAAAAAAATAATGAAAACATATACAACATAAAATACTAAAATGAATAACTTGCATTCAGTTTTAGATTATTAAGTTTTATTCACCTCATATGTATTTTGAAAATAATGATCAAATATTAAATACATATGATGTATATTGAATTTATATTTTTTATTGTAAAATCTGAACAACTCAAATTTATATTTATATTGATAATAAATGAGTAAGGATTACATACATATGACATATATTGCATATGATATATATTGCATATGAATTACATATTTTAATATTTTTTAAGGTAAATAAATAAACATAAAAATACATATTATGTATGCTGCATATGTATTTTGAATTGCAAAAACTTATCATTTCATATGTATTTTTAAGCTAAATACATATGATGTATTTAACACTGCATATGTATTTTTTAACTAAATTTTCATAGAAAAAAATAAAACTGCATAAAAGACTAAAATGAACCTTTAATTCAATTTAAAAATTAAAATTTTGATTTACCTAAAATGTATTTTGAAAGTATATGAACACAAATTACAATATATATGATTGTAATTGCATATGTATTTTTAATGCAAAATGTCAAAACTGAAATGCACTTAAATATATTGCATATGAGTTACATATCTTAATGTTTGTTTTTTGAAGGTAAATATATAAACATTAAAATACATAATATGTATGTTGCATATGTATCTTGGAATTGTAAAATATTAACACTACATACGTATTTTTAAGCTAAATACATATGATGTATACTGCATATATATTTTTATATCAAAATATGAACACTGCATACGTATTTTTTAACTAAATCTCACAACAAAATATAAAACTGCATAAAATACTAAAATGAATCATTAATTCAATTCAAAATTTAAAAGTTGGAATTACCTCAAATGTATTTTGAAATTAAATGAACACATATTACAAAATATATGATTGTAACTGCATATGAATTTTTTAATGCAAAATCTCAAAACTGCATATGTATTTTGTAGGTAAATGTCACTGCAACAAATAAAATTGAACACTATAATAAAACACATAATACAAAATTATTGAAAACATATTCAAATTAAATTAGTAAAATAAATTACTATCATTCAGTTCAAAATAAGTATATCTGAAACACTTCAAAATAGAAAATTAGTTTGTACAAATAAAACCTACATTCATACACCAGTTTGTCAACTATCCAATATAATAAATCCATCAACCATATACTTCTAAAACTTCAGTTACACTAGTTATTCTGCTTTGCCTAACAGGCCTCAAGGGTGCTTCGAAGTCACTATGAGCATTTGCTTCTTGTTTTCGCATGCCATAGTCTCACACTAGTGCAACATATCTTGTACGGATGCGTTGAGGTTCAACTCAATCAAAGGAACTCTTTGACCATAAGAAAGGAATTTTGCGTATGTAACTATGTACAGACTACAGTCCCTACAAAAAATATTTGATTAATAACTAAAATATATTTTGTACAAACTTATAATTTTGGTATATATATATTAAAATACTTACAAGCTTCCACTTGATTGTTGAGGCAAAGTATCTTCAAATAAAACATCAAAAAGATCTGAGGAGTTTTTATCTTTGTATCTTGGATATTTTTTAAGATCAATACCTTTCTTTTCGTAGAAATTACAAGCTTGGAGACACAAAGGAATAATCTCAGCTAATTTCTCGATCTCAACAAGAATAGCCGCATAACGACCACAGGATTCATATGAATCATACAAGAATATGCACCTATCGGAGAAGGATAAAACTGTGAGAATTTAATGATGTTTTTCCTTTATATTGACTGAAATAAAAATGTCTTCCACTGTATGCCATAGCACTGCAGGACGCATACGAAATTCATTGATGTATTAGTTAAGATGGGCCTCATGTCCTCCCGCAGTAAGATTTGGATCATCCACAGAATAAACTTTCATCACAAACCTAATTATATTCATGAAATTATAATCTGTTGTGCTGTATTTGTAAGAGCTGTTGGGCTCGTATTTTGACTTTTTCCTTAAGTAGTAGAAGCAAATATCAATTTGATGTAATAATTAATACCATAAATTTTAGAACATTCAAAGAAATTGTATACTAAATTAGTATGTGCATGTATGCTAAAATACATATTGTTAAAGTACGAGCCCTACTAATTGCCTATCTGTGGAACAAGTAAGTAAACGTGGTTCACAGAAGTAAATACTGAACACAATATTTTTACGTGGAAAACACCCGTCTCAAGAAAGGTGTAAAAAAACATGACCTGTACCTCTACAGGATTTAACCCAACTTCACTATAATACTTGAGCCTCAACAATCAACAGAATTACAAGACTTCTTGTTAACTAGGAATTAAAACTTCTAACTCCTATCACTACAAAAACACAAATCTTCCTAAGATAAGTGTTCTCAAGTCTTCGAGTTCCCAAACTTGAAGACACAATTCCTAACTCAGTTTATAGATCACTGAGACTAGAACATTGACTCATTACAACTCAAAGAACCTACTCACTACACAAATTCTACAACTTGCTAAGTAAGAGATCAGGTTCTTCTTCAAGTATGAGAACTGATATGCTAATTGTTGATATGTTTTTCAGTGCTTGAGTGAGTGCTTTTGAATTCGTTTCTTGTATTTAAGAACCCATCTCATGGAGTCCTTCAATTGATATCAACTTCTATATTCAATAGGACTCCAGATAGTTTCCTGCTACTTGTTGCCGTCCCTCTCTTCTTCTTTCAATAGGATTCCTCTTTTCTCTTTCTTCAAGACTTCTTGTTCAACTCAACTTCTGCACTTCTTTTTTTTCAACTTAACTTCTGTAAGTATTTTTTTTCAACTCAACTTCTAATGTGAGAAATGTTATCCACTTTTGTTTGTACGCTAGGTCATTATATCAATAACTTATCTGCAGCTGACCTTGGTTCAGTTGGATGGAACGACTTTTACCACATGTTTCATTCTCATGTCTATCATCAAAACTCCACATGCTCTAATAATTTTCCCCTTTTTGATGATGACAAACATAGCAGTATACTACCACAAACCTGACATACTCACCAAGAAGTTAAGTAAAGAAAACAGAATGAAACACAAATTAGTCAATTGAGTTATAAGCACTGTATAATCTGTTCTTTCCCCTTTTGACATCATTGAAAAACTGGACCAATGAGTGAAACAAGTCTTATAATTCATGGCCACTGGGGTTATCACTAAAACATAAAGACTTTAGAGCAAAAAGAACAAGCAATGTATCAATAACACAGAAGTAAGCCACATAAAACAAAAAGAGACCATTTCATTAATTGATCAGAATACAATGATCACAACCCATAATAAATAATAAGAGAGAACCATCTTAACCAAAAAGTAGGAATGAAAGATGCCTAAGGATACTAAGAGGGCTTAAGTGGATGAGGAAGAAGGAATAAGGGAGGTCAGTTTCTTAATGATATCTGTATTTTCAGCTCTTTCCTTTTTCAAAAGGGCTGTGAGGGAGGTAATTTGAGCTTGAAGGACCTGTTTCTCCTCCTCATGAGTAGCCTGAGCAACTTTCAATGCAGTTTGTGCCACATATACCTCACTTTTCTTGGCAACAAGAACATTTCTCAGCCTTTGCATAGGATTATCAGCACTCCTCATAGTAGCAGGAAACATAGCCTGGTTCACAGACCCAATGACATCCTTTGTGGTCTACAATGACCATACTTTGACAGGAATATGAAAGTCCTCAAAAACAGGGGCAAGCCAGAACTCATATGGTAAAGCATGGCCATTTGCATTTTAAATTAAAACCCTTTGCATGTGCTTAATGATGAGTGTAGAAAGATCAATCAGAATCTGAGAGTATAGCAATTCCATCAGGGTGAGATCAAGAAAATTTACTACAGTTTTCATTTCCTGTCTAGGAAAGATCATTTTGTGAACCACATTAAAATAGAACTGGTGGAGATGAGACATCTCATTCTTGAGAATCCTTCTATGAGTTAAAAGGGAAGGATTTCTAGAGAATTTCTAGAAATATCAATAGTTGAAGGAAGGTTATCAAGAGGAGGCCAAGCACCTTTTACATAATGACCCCAACCCCCAGTAGGAACATGTAAAATTCTACTCAGATCAGCAGAGTAAATATTTATGGTTTTACCATGAACAGTGGTGGAGAACATCTCCCCAACAGCAACTCCATTAGTGTAAAATTCATACACTTTAGCTTTCCCAAACTTCTTTTGATAATTACCTTGAAGAAACAGGTCTGACCACCCCTGAGCATTTAGTTTAGTGAGAAACACATCCATATCAGGACCCTCAAAACCAGTGAAAACTCTACCCCTAGCCAACTTACGTTTTTTAAAGTGGAGAACTTGAGCTGACAGAAAGGCCTTGTCAGAAGAAGTATCAAAAACAACATCATAGTCAAGATCTGGATCAGGTTGAGTAGAGAAGTAGGAGGGATATCAGGAAGAAAACCAGAATATGAATCCAAAAAATCAGAAGGAACAGGTTGGGATACTTGTTTCTTCAGATGAGAAGAGGATTTTGAAGAGCCTCTGGTGGAAGGAGATCTTTTAACAGTGGAGGCTTTCTTAGGAGAAGCTTTCTCCATATATTTTAAGGACGATGAAGTTTTAAAAGTGGGTTAGGATGGAGAGATAGATGTGAAAGAGGACTTTGAGGTTTTGGCAATGATATGCTTTTATTTTCTTTTAGAACGAAGGAGAATATCAGGAGAGGGATTACTGAGAAGTGGAGAACCAGAAGGAGCAACCCATTTCTTTTTACTTGCATGAAGTGTTTCTTCCAATGAAGCATCTTGTTGTTTTTTCTTTCCTTGAGTAAGAGGAATGCGAGGAGAAACAACTACAGGAGAAGGCTTAACTGAAGTAGATTCATCTACATCAATGACAACAGAAGGGGGATTTTATTTTAGAACGGATATGGACCTTCGAGGGATGAGATTTGCAAAGGGTTCATCATCTTGATCAACAATTTGAAGTGGAATTGGTGGAGAAAGTGACGGGTTGGAATGAAGTGAGGTATTTGGAGAAAAATATTTAAAAGGATTTGGGAAGTTTTTGAATGCAGCAAAATTAGAGAATTTTTGGGTGATTTGAGGAGGAATTAACGGAGGTAAGGTGATGTTTGGATGGATGACAATGGAGGTGAAAGTATTTGTGGCGGAGTTAGGTGAAGAAGATGAAGAAGATGATGAAAAATCTATGGCTGATAAGTCAGAAAGTTTTTGTGTTGTTGTAAAGAAGGTGTAGAGGGAATAAGAAGGAGAGGAAAAAATGATACATATTTAAGAAGGATTTGGAGGAAGTTGAATCGTGTGAGGAAAGGATTTGGATAGAACCGTAATGATGAAGAGGTCTGAATTGATGGGAAAGGGCTGGCAGCTTTTTAAGGCAGATGACTTTTGGATTTTTGACGGTTTAAGTATAACAGAAGGGACCAAGTAAAAAACTTGTTTCTCTCTTATGCAATCATGAACAAGTGAAAATCATACCTGAATTGTGTAAACAATGGTCAAAATTTGTTTTGATAGCTCTTCCTATCTGCAGAATCAACACATAGCTGAGTTAATTTACTCTAAAACCTTGGAATTAAGATACACAACTAAATGTGTAAGACTGAATTAATCAACTACCACTTAAGTACAGTCTTTTCTAATCAATCATTGGGGGAGATTTATATAATTTTAATCATCCCCAAAGCTAAACTATTTCTTTCAAAATGTTCTCTACTCAAGGCCTTAGTAAATATGTCAGCAATTTGTTCCTCAGTTGAACAAAACATAATTGATACATGACCTTTTTCAACATCATCTCTAAGAAAGTGATGTCTAATATCAATATGCTTGGTTTTTTTATATTGAACAAGATTTTTAGCTATGTTAATGGAACTTGTATTATCACAAAAAATGGGAACACAACTAACATCTATACCAAAATCCATAAGTTTTTGCTTAATCCACAACAACTGAGCACAGCAAGACCCAGTATCTATATATTCAGCCTTAGCAGTGGATAAAACAACTAAATTTTGCTTCGTTGTGAACCAGGTAATTAAACATGATCCCAAGAAGTGTGCCATACCTGTAGTGTTTTTCTTGTCCACTATATATCCTATATAATCAGCGTCAAAATATCCTACCAAATCAAAGTTACTACCTTTGGGATACCATAATCCAAGATCACTTGTTCCTTTCAAGTATCTAAAGATTCTTTTCACTGATTTTAGATGTGATTTCTTAGGCTTATCTTGAAACCTGGAACATAGCCCTACACTAAACATAATATCAGGCCTGCTTGCAGTGAGGTACAAGAGTTACCCTATCATACCTCTATACATCTTTTGCTCTATATCTGAATCTGCTTCATCCATGTCCAGCTTTGTGGTAGTGGCAATAGGAGTACTGATCTCCTTTGTTTCTTCTATGGAAAATCTTTTGAGAAGCTCTTTGACATACTTTTGTTGGTGGATCATTGTCCCTGATGCTAATTATCTTATTTGTAAACCCAAAAAGTAATTTAGTTCTCCCATCATGCTCATCTCAAATTCACTGCTCATGAGTTTTGCAAATTCATGAGTCATATTCATATTAGTTGATCCAAATATAATGTCATCCACATATACCTGCACAACTAACAAATCTTTTTCATTGGTTTTTAAGAATAGGGTATTATCAATTTTACCTCTGGAATGACCATTCTCTAATAGAAACTTTGACAACCTCTCATACCAAGCTCTAGGTGCTTGTTTCAGCCCATACAAAGTTTTATCCAATTTAAACAGATGATCAGGAAACTCTTTGCTTTTGAATCCTGGGGGTTGCTTGACATAAACCTTCTCTTTGAGAAACCTATTTAGAAATGCACTCTTCACATCCATCTGATATAGTATAAACTCCTTGTAGGCAGCAAATGCAACAAGTAATTTTATAGCTTCCAATCTCGCTAAAGGAGCAAAAGTCTCATCAAAGTCGATTCTTTCCTCTTGGTTATATCCTTGGACCACCAACCTTTCTTTATTTCTTATGACTGTTCTATGCTCATCAACTTTGTAACTGTACACCCACTTAGTTTCAATTACTAATCTATCTTTTGGAATGGAACCAAGTGTCATACTTTGCTTCTTTCAAACTGGTTCAGTTCTTCTTGCATAGTTATGATCCAATCAACATTAAGCAATGCTTCAGTTATCTTCTTTGGCTCTATTTCTGACAGGAATGCCTTAAAAGCACACATACTTCTCATTCCAGATCTTGTAGTAATCCCAGAGGTGAGTTCAGTGAGAACATTTTCTATGGGATGTGATCCTTGATATTTGTACCTTTTTGGAAACAAGCCTAGTGAGCCACTAGGATCACTGACAATATTTTTATCTGTGGTAATTGGTGGCTCAGTTCCCCCTGTCACTGTGCCTTCAGTTTCAGTTCCCCCTATTGAAGTGCCTCCAAGTTTGATAGCTTCAGTCAATGAAACGAGTTGTGCAACCTGTTCCTCAACATTATTTTCTTCCTGCAGGTTAGTCTTAACACAGGATTCATCAAAGATCACATGCACGCTTTCTTCAACACAGTTTGTTCTGTTGTTTAAAATACTATATGCTTTACTATTTAGTGAATATCCTACGAAGATTCCCTCATCACTTTTAGCATCAAATTTTTCCAAATTATCCTTTCCATTATTATGTATGAAATATTTACATCCAAAGATTCTAAAGTGAGAGATGTTAGGCTTTCTTCCTTTTAGTAATTCATAGGGAGTCTTCTCTAACAAAGGTCTGATTATGCATCTATTTATGATATATGTTGCAGTACTTATTGCCTCAGCCCAAAGGTTTTTAACAACATTTACTGCAATCATCATTGTTCTAGCCATATCTTCCAAAGTTCTATTTTTCCTCTCCACCGCTCCATTTTGTTGTGGTGTTCTAGGAGTTGAGAAGTTGTGATCTATACCATTTGTTGAATAGTATTTCAAGAATTTTACATTCTCAAATTCTGAACCATGGTCAGATCTTATGAAAACTAATGAAGTACCTAATTTCTTTTCAATCTTCTTAATGAAGATTTTAAAGACATCAAAGGCATCTTCTTTAGAGGCTAGAAACAAAGTCCAAGTAAACTTGGAATAGTCATCAATAATTACAAACATATACCTTTTTCTACCTCTGCTTTAAAGTCTCATGGGTCCACATAAGTCTACATGAACCAGGTCAAGACACTTAGTTATGCTAACATGGTTCTTGGACTTAAAAGAGGATCTTACCTGTTTCCCCCTTACACATGCACTACATAGATTTTCTTCCTTGAACTTAGTCTTGGGTAATCCTAATACCATGTCTTTGGATGAAAGTATGTTTAGTTGTTTCAGACTTGCATGACCAAGTCTTCTGTGCCATAGGAGGGGATCATTTTCTATAGCACTCAGACAAGTCAGTTCAGGTCCTGGCAGTGCCATGATGTCAGCTTTGTATACATTTTTATATCTCCTTGCAGTGAGAACAACCTCTTTAATATCCATCTTTTTACCTTGACTCTTGAAGCTGTAAAAACAACTTTATTACCTTTATCACACAACTGTGAGATGCTCAACAGATTATGCTTCAATCCTTCTACAAGATAGACATCCTCCAATATTTTTGACTCTGATGAGCCAATCTTTCTAATTTCAATTATGATTCCCTTTTTCCATCACCAAAGGAAACTCCTCCTCCATTTATTTTAGAGAGTAAAATGAATTTTTTCTTATCCCCAGTCATGTGTTTTGAGCAAGCACTGTCTAAATACCAGTGTCTTTTGCATCCTTTCACTTTCTCCTGCAAAAAGAATTCAAAGGTTAGCCTTATGAACCCAGACAAGCTTGGGTCATATTTTATGAGTGAAAGGATGAATTAAAATTCTCTTAGTCCATGCAGGCAACACGTAGTGCAACCTGTTTCTCTAACCAGAACTGGTTTTATTCCTTTTGGTCTGAGAAGATCTGTTAGCCAAATTTTGATTGTTTAATCTGCTTTTTGTAGCTACTGGACATTCAGTGGTGGGATGTCTAAGGTTTCCACAAATTTAACATAAATCTTTTGGATCATCAAAACTTTTGTGGAATCCCAAACCTGCCTTTTTATTAAAAAATTTCTCACTTAATTTGTGAACAATTCTAGAGGAGTTTGTCCACCTGTTTGCCCTTTCAAGATCTAATTTTAGTATAGTGATTTCCTGAATCAACTTATTCATTTTTTTAGTTAAATCATGGCATTCTTGTTTGTATTTAACAAGCTCAAGTTCAGCATCTTCTTGTTCTTTACTCATGGACTTCTTTCCATTTTCAGTGAGAGTTAATTTGAGAACTTCAGACCTAAGATTGTTATTTGAAATCTTAAGTTCTGCAACCTGTTTCTTGAGACTGTAATTTTCCTTGTCAACTGTATCTGAGCAAGCCTTTAAATCGATGAGATCAAATTTAAGACTTGCTAGACTGTTGAACAATTCATCCCTATCAGAGGTTAACTCTTGTAAATTATCAATCAATCCACTCATCAAGGAAATAAGTTTTGGCTTTGAGAAAATTTTTAGTTTTTCTTTGAGTTCAAGTATACTTACCTCAGAATACTCATCTTCTTCCTCCAGATCTGAATCCCTAAGGGCCATGAATGCAGTTTTATCAACTTCATCTTCATCTGAATCAGATCCCCAGGCTGCTATTATTGCATGCTCCTCCTTGTTTTTTGCCTTCAGCTCCTTTTCAGCCCTTTCCTTCTTCCATTCTATTTCCCAGACTGGACAGTCCCTAAACTGATAATCAGTTTTACCACATTTGTAGCACCCATTTGGATTGTCATTAGAACATTTCTTAGTACTTGTTCCCTTCTTCTTTTTGAAGAATTCGCGAAAGTTCTTAGTTATGAAGGAAACTTGCTCTTTATCAAGTTCAAATTCCTCATCACTATCAGAAGCTTTCAATGCTAAGATTTTCTCAGGAGCTGCTCGTTCTTTGACTTTATCAACTTCCATTTCATAAGTCCTTAAGTTCCCTACTAGTTCATCCAGAGTTATACCTTCAAGATCCTTATTAGCCTCCCTGATTGCAGTCACCTTGACATTCCATTTTGATTTGGGTAATACCCTCAGAACCTTTTCAACTTGTTCTTCCTCAGAGATGACTTTTCCTAAGAAAGTCAGCTCATTTGTTAAAGTGGTAAGCCTTGTCATCATTTCATGCAAGGTTTCATTTTCCTTCATTTTGAATGCCTTATACTCAGTGAAAAGAAGAGAGATCCTGAATTTTCTTACTTGAGACGTACCTTCATGAGCATTTACCAGTGTGTTCCAAATTTGCTTAGCAGTAGTGCAGGTGGATACCCTATTGTATTCAGCAGGTCCTAGTCCACAGACCAAGATGTTCTTGGCCTTTGCATTTTTCTTCGAAGCCAACAAGTCATCAGGAGTAAATTCACTCCTTACTTTCTTGACTTGTTCACCATCAACCGTCTTCATTGGAATAGTGGTACCATCAGTAATCCTGTCCCATAATTCATGATCTTCCCCTTGAATAAATATCTCCATCCTTTCTTTTCACCAGATAAAATAAGAGCCATCAAAAAGTGGAGGTCTAGTAGTTGACTGACCTTCACTGTGACCAGTAGGAGGTGCGAAATTCATCATATTGATCTTTTCTTAGGTACTAGCCTTATTTAAGACAACCTCGCTCTGATACCACTTGTTAAAGTACGAGCCCTACTAATTGCCTATCTGTGGAACAAGTAAGTAAACGTGGTTCACAGAAGTAAATACTGAACACATTATTTTTACGTGAAAAACACCCGACTCAAGAAAGATGTAAAAAACCACGACCTTTACCTCTACAGAATTTAACCCAACTTCACTATAATACTTGAGCCTCAACAATCAACAGAATTACAAGACTTCTTGTTAACTAGGAATTAAAACTTCTAACTCTTATCACTATAAAAACACAAATCTTCCCAATATAAGTGTTCCCAAGTCTTCGAGTTCCCAAACTTGAAGAAACAATTCCTAACTCAGTTTATAGATCACTGAGACTAGAACATTGACTCATTACAACTCAAAGAACCTACTCACTACACAAATTCTACAACTTGCTAAGTAAGAGATCAGGTTCTTCTTCAAGTATGAGAACTGATATGCTGATTGTTGATATGTTTTTCAGTGCTTGAGTGAGTGCTTTTGAATTCTTTTTTTTATTTAAGCACACACCTCATGGAGTCCTTCAATTGATATCAACTTCTATATTCAATAGGACTCTAGATAGTTTCTTGCTACTTGTTGCCGCCCCTCTCTTCTTTTTTCAATAGGATTCATCTTTTCTCTTTCTTCAAGACTTCTTGTTCAACTCAACTTCTGCACTTCTTCTTTTTCAACTCAACCTCTGCAAGTCTTCTTTTTCAACTCAACTTCTAATGTGATAAATGTTATCCACTTCTGTTTGTACGCCAGGTCATCATATCAATAACTTATCTGCAGCTGACCTTGGTTCAGTTGGATGGAACAACTTTTACCACATGTTTCATTCTCATGTCTATCATTAAAACTCCACATGCTCTAACACATATGCATTTTTCAGTTTAATGTCTAAGATCCGTGTATGTATAATTTTATTTTAAACTATACTTATATACATACAATGTAACAAAAAAGTATATGCAGCAGTATGTGATTTAATAGAATACTTCATATGTATATTAATAAATTATATATGTATTTTTAACACTACATATTTAAACTAATAAAAACATAGTTAAAATACATGTGTACCACCATATGTATTTGCAGGTAACATAATATGTATTTTAAGTAATGTTACAACTGTAAATAAAAAATTATTAAAATAATATACTAACCGTGTCTGTCCATGACTGATCAGGAAACCCTATAGTGTCGAATCAATTTTTATCTTCAACAGTCTCAACTTTGAAATGCATCATTGAAATGTCTAATTTGTTCCTCTTGTAATGTTTCACTTTTTTCTTCCTGTTTTTTTTCAGTATATGGTAAATCATGAAAACATAATGAAAAAAAATAAAAAAAATTGAAACAATTCAAAAGAAATATCTTTTAGCATGACCTTTTAGAAGGTCGACAAAAATTCAGTCCATGAACTTCTTGACAATCTTCGTATCCACTATTCCATCAATGGAGTGATAAACAAATGGATGTTTCTGGGCGAATATACGTATTTGCCCTACTGAGCTTCCTATATAATTACATAATACAAAAATGTAATTAATAAAAACGTATTTGCAAAACATATTACATTAAAAAATATATATAATTTAGTGTACTTACCGGATGTTGAATTAAATTTAATTGTGTATGACGACTCCGTGAATTTGGATGGTCGCCTAATCCTTCACTTTTGTACGGGAGTTTGAAGTTCACGATTAGAGGCGGGATGAATGATAAGATTTTTTCTACTGTAGACATTCAGACTAAGTAGCAGCTCATTAGGGATTGTGTTTTGTGAATCAGGCCAAACTGGTTCATCCCTTTGTTCATCAGTGGTTAGTTCTTGTGTTTTAGGAGGTGTCCTAAGTTGTTCCTCTGTACCAAGTTCAACCTCTCCATGTACCGATGATTTTGAACTCAATGCAGCGTTCTCTTTGTTCGTCTACAAGAAATGAAAAAAAATAGTTTGGTCTATCTAATATAACCCACATAACCTCAAAAATATGTTTATTATACATACTAGACAATGATCTTCAACAACAGTCTCGGACTTTTTATCATTCAAATTTTCATCAGTAGATTTTTCTTCACGGTTTACCGATGGATGTATGATGATGCTTTGTCTCCAATAAGCATTTAGACTCGATAACATCTTATCTGGGATTGCAAATTGCGAATCAGACAAAATTATTTCATCCATTTTCTCATCACTGGTCTGCAAAAAATAAAAGAAAAAAAATAATTATCCTCTGAATTATTACATCAAATAAAGTCAAAGTTAAATTCATTATACATACTCGACAATCATGTTGAACAACCTTCTCAGAATGTATGTAACCCAAATTTATACTTCAGAGAGGCTCATCAGGGATTAAATATTGAGAATCAGTTTCAACGTTTGTTTTATCTGAATGCAAATCAGTGCACCCCTTGCAAACAAGTAAAAAAAATTAAAACAACATCAAATAAATTCAATTGTATCTGTTTATATAGATATATATAAAATAACATATAACTATAAATACAAAAATACATATGTGCATTTAAATGAATAAACATATGTAAGTTAATTATTTATCTTTGTACCATTCAAACTTCCACCCAATTTCTTATCAACATTCGAACTAAATCGTTGTGGTGATGTTTTGACACCAACATAATTCATATGTTGGAGATCAGGATCTTTATCTTTATATTGTTGCTACAAATACAAATACAAATTCAATAAAGTATTAATACTTGAGTTCACTGAATATGTATATATATTTTTTTTCAAAATGAATATGTATATACAAACCCACTAAAAATACATATTGCTATAAACAACAATCTAAAAAATACATATTAATATACAAAACTAAAAACACACTATTTTACAAATTATAATATTTGCAATCAACCTAAAAATACATATTCTTATAACAACATTCTCAAAAATACATATGTACACTACATATGATGTATAATGCATTTGTATTTTTATTGTAAAATATGAACACTGCATATATATTTTTTAACTAAATCTCACAGCAAAAAATAAAATTGCATAAAATACTAAAATGAATCTTTAATTCTATTCAAAATTTGGAAGTTTGATTTACCTCATATGTATTTCGAAAGTAAATGAACACAGATTATGAAGTTTAACTACATGATTTTTTTAAAATGAATGTTCAACTAACACTGTATATACTCATATATATATATATATATTAACATAAAAACAAAATAATCATAATGAAATTACATTTAAAAGTACTTGTAAATACGTATTTGAAAGTTTAATATTTACCTTTATACCGTCAAATATATTATTCGAAGTTTGAACAACATCAGGACTGAAGTGTTGTCCAGATTTATCTAAACCACCATCATCAACATTTGGTTGTTCAGCTTCTTTATCTGCAAACTGTTCCTACAAAATATATGTATAATTATATAACGAGTTATTTGACAAATGTGTTGTATTTGTATAAGTCAATCCACTAAGAATACATATTCAAATCAGATAAGTTTTTTTAGAGAATATTGTAATAAATAAATTTTTTACCTTACTTTGTTCAATTGCTTTCAATATCAGATTGAATTTTTTTTCACTAGTCTACGAATTCCTTTAAATTCTCGACGAACCTGTTTTCAAACAAAATCAATAAATAATTTTTTTTAATGTAAACAAGTATTTGAGAAAAAACTTGCCTCACCGCGAAATGCATCAAAAACTTTTTTAGAAGTAACAACTTCTTCTTCTACAAGACTCTCTGACTTTGACACGGCTTCTTCCTCTATAGGACTCCCTAGATTTGACTGGACCGGAGAAAAAATAACCCTATCTGTTTGCTTCACTTTCTTCATTTTTTAAGGAGTTGCCTGTTGCGTTTGAATTGAATTGAAAACTGGTGTCTTCACTCTAGTAACCTTTGCAGCACGAGGAGCTGGAGTCCTCTTTTGGGTATGCTCGTCAACAATATTGTGTGACTTTTTTCTTAACGGTTTCTTCACTGCTGGGGTTGATGAATCAACCTTTTGTTTCTTTTTTGAATGTTCATTGATCTGTTTTGGTGGTGGATCCTAAAAGTCATCATTCGAATCAACTGAACGTTCATCTTCAAGTACATCCTTCTCTGGTATTTGAAACTTTGCCAATTCCCTTTGAGTTGGCTCTATGTTCTTAAATACAATCTAGGAATATAGATAAAATATGTTAAAGTATCTGTTAAACAATCGTAAATCAAATGTATATGTGTAGACTATAAAATACATATTAATACATATGTATTTATTAACAACAAATCTTGCCATCGTTATTAAACATAGCATCCATTAAATACTCAAAACGTGATCGAGGTGAATTTGTCTTCCAATTTAATAATCGAAAAATTTGATTATCAACCTTCGATGCAATCTTTCGTGAGACATTTGAACAACACTCATAAAGCCACACTTGAATAGCCAGTGGCATTCCCTGTATCAAATAAAATTTTTCACCAACTTTTAACCTGTTGTTCAAACTTCTCGCTAGATCATCAAATGATAAAGTACCCATGAAAAATTCTTATATCTTTCACTGTCTACCAAATCAAAATGAAGTCGGGGTATAACCACAATATCAATATTAAATAACACAAAAGAATGCAGGAAATACAAAATTGCAAACTTATCAGCATCCTCATCATTGTTTTCCCTCCAAACTTTGTCCGTGAATGCTAGAAATAGTTATTTTTTCTGTATAAATTCTGCACTATTGAAATACTTCTCAACAATCCTGTTTGGTACATCCTCATAAAAAATAAGATCGTACCTATTAGAGACACAATTCAATCCAGTAACGATAGGAAATTTCCTAGGAGTAAAATAAAGAGAAGTATCATTAGCTCGAATGACTATCGCAGAAGAAGAACTACCCTTTATCTCGAGCGACATAACACATCTACACAACTGTGCTTGAACTACACAATGCTTCTTCTTCATGAAATAACCAAAAATGATATTGTCGCAAAACTTTTTATACTGTTCCTTGTTTAATATGACCCGTATATTTTCATCAATATCATTATCATTGTACGAGCACATATGTGGTGCAAATCTTGAAAGTTTTCTTACAATGAATATTTCCTCTCGCAGCACATATACAAAGTAAAATTACAACTTCTTAAACTGTAAAAAAATTCAAAAAACAATCACCTATGTAATTAACCAAAATAATACATATAACATTCATATGTATTTTGAACAGAAAAAAATACAAAATCATCACTAAAGCAAAATACATATGATATTTGATGTGTATGTATAAAAGCACAAATGCCACCCTATACCTTAAAATGTATATTAAACCTAACAAATGTTAAAAACAAATCAGCTCACTCCAATCCCTAAATACATATTAGCAAAACATAAAGTACATATTAAAACTAGACCTTATTAAACTGTAAAAAATAACAAAACACAACCAAATCAGCAAAAAAATACATATAACCTGCATATGTATTTTGATCAAAACAAAAATACAATCAATACTGAAAATACATATCATTATACTAAAAATACATATAGCCAAATAACTCTTCATGAGTAGTTCATATAACAATATATTTTCCATACATGCAACTTATCAAATTCATCTAATATACAAAACTACAAATAAACATGGCAGTTTCCCAAAAAGTTACAAAAAATACATGCTAATCAAAAAAATATATTTAAACTATCATCTTCACAAATCAGCTTGCTACAATCCCCAAAAATAAATATCAGCAGAACAAAAATACATATTAACTGCTTGAAAAATACATATAATTCCCAACTTTGATAACATCTTTACTTAGAACAATAAATACATAACAGTAAATAATGAAAAAATTATTTACGACAAAAAACTACCTCTTCCTCAATGTCTTCTTCAGATGAAGATTCATCAGCAGAAGAGTTCTGAACATCGTCATCAACCTTAGTTAATTCTTCAATTTCTTTGGCTTTCCTTTTCTTCTCGTATTTTTTGTTCTTTTGGAGAAGGAGTTTTCTTCATCTGTTTTTTTTTTCAAAATTTCAGTTATCTTCACTGGATCGTTGTGAAATTTGGACCTAATCTTCTTCGAACTCTCAGATTTCTTTGATTGTATAGGATTTGAAATAATTTTAACTACATCTTCTTGAGTTAAACCAAAACTAAAAGATGGTGCATAATCAGACACCAAATTATTAGTTCGTATACCATTATTTATTCGTGATTTTGGTGTGTGTTCAGCCATTAGAGCATAGAAACCTTAAAATCGGATTTTCTAATGTATTACAGTAGAAAAAAAACCGCTAACATGCAATAACTGAATTAAATAGTTACCTGAAATAGAGGAACACAATTCTTATCAGATCATGCTAGAATCGTGCGAAAGGAAAAAAAAATTGAAAGTGAAAACTCAGTGATAATGGCATAAAAAAAGAAAAGATATTTTAAATTAAGGAAAGAGAAGAAGAAAGCGTGAAAAGGAGAAAATACTCACGGTAACTTCTCTTAGGTGGCAAAAGTAGGGGACCACTATTAAAATAATGTTATTATTGCTACACAGTGTAATTTGATATAAGTGTTACTATTTTTTGTAATTTAATACTTAGGTATACTACTCTATGTAGTTTTTCCTTTAAGTAATACTAGTGACGAAAAGTCCGGGCCTAATATTAATTATGTTCATAATTTTTTTTTTCAAATGATATTTGATTAAATGATTTTAAATTTTTGATTTTAAAAAATATATATATTTGTATGACAGTAAATCATCTCATTGAGTGTAAAATAAATACTAGAGAAATATTATTAACTCTGCTAAATTTTAAATGGTGTTGACCAAATGATTTTAAATTTTTGATCTAAAATAAGTTATATAGATTTGTGTTCTAGTAAATCATCTCATATTTTTTTCTCGAAAACCTGTGTGCCTTGGCCCACTGAAATCATCTCATATTTTTTTGGGAAAAGGACACTCTATGACTTTTTAAAAAAATAATAACTCAATTATAGTCCAAGTTTGGCATTTGGACAAATAATGTCCAGTCGGCTAAACAAATGGCATTTTATGACCATTTCCTAATCTTTCCCAATTTGGATCATTTTGATCCACGTAGTCCATATACATTCCATATACGATACTGATACAGTCTATGTACAATACTGATACAATATTCAACTTGGGCAATTCAACCCTTTTAAAAATATTTCAATTTTTTTTTAGTATAAATTTTTAAATTGATCAAATATTCTGCTTTTTTTTATTGTTTAGAAATAATAATTAAATTATATAAAAACGATATAATTATTAAATAGAATATGAATCTATATAAGATATATGTATAGAAATTGTATAGTTCTATCAAATATGTATATGTACAATATATAGAAAGTGTATACAAATTATATAATTATTGTATAAAACGTGTAAAAAAAAAGTACAGTTATTATATAAATTATGTATCAAAACTGTATAATTTCCGTATAGAATATTTATGTATAAGATTTGTATAAAACCTGTATAAAAGTTGTGTAAAAACGGTATAGAACCAGTCAGTAAATTAAAATGGCTAAAAAGTGGAATTTAAATTTCATGGTCATTTTCAAGGAAATAGTTTAATTTGAAGTGCAAATGTACAGTTATTATATAAATTATGTATCAAAACTGTATAATTTTCGTATAGAATATTTATGTATAAGATTTGTATAAAACCTGTATAAAAGTTGTGTAAAAAAGTATAGAACCGGTCAGTAAATTAAAATGGCTAGAAAGTGAAATTTAAATTCCATGGTCATTTTCAAGGAAATAGTTTAATTTGAAGTGCCGTTTCTGTCCTTTACCCTATTTTTTTCTCGAAAACCTGGGTGCCTCGGCCCACTGAAATGTTCATAATTGAAGCATTTTTCTTCATCAACTATCAAGTTTTGCCTCAAAGCAGTTACAAAATTTACGAAAATCCTAGAGGCATTCAAAGTACTAAATCTCAGTGGATCGCACACTTTCGGAGATATTGTACAATCTCTTCCTTTTTTTTTTTGAGAACACATAAATAATTAAATTAAGTGAAATATTTTTTTTAAAATAAAATACGTTTTGCTGAAGAAAACACGTCGACCGTCTGCTGCTTGCTTAGCTTCTCAACTCTCTCTTATTAAATAAATATAAAAAAAATAAGAAGAAGACAATAAGAGAATGCTTTTGATTACTCTAACGAACTTATTGAGATTCCAAATTTTCTAAAAGTTAATAATTTTCTACATGTTTCTTTCTTTCTTTATTGCTTTGTCTACTTTTGCTGATCCGTCTTCTTTTATCTTTTTGTCGTATCTGTTGATTTTTTTATCTTCTTTCCAATTGGCATGCTTATCTTCTTGGTTCTTTTATTCTAGGTGGACTTCTGGGATAATATTATCTTCTCCATTACATCTCGAACATTGATGGTCTGGATATTTGTGTCCAATTAGCTTGCAATATCTTGTCAATAACCCGTCTGAAATAAATCCTCTCTTAATGGCTCTTGCAGTAGATTGTTTTTTCTGGGTTAAGTAATGTCATTATCCATTGTCTAACATCTTTCATATCTGCTTGTCGTAGTTCTTTTGAATTTGAATAAATTATCTGATGATCTCTTGAATAATAGCTCCATATTGGATTTCCATTGGTATAATTATTTGCTAATTCTTGAATAATTGTAGCTAGTCCAATAAGTCGTTTATTTGCGTAGAAATCAGATATTTCATTTCTGGATATCTCTGGCTGCTGCATAATATCTTCTGGTCTAATTATCCACGAATAGGATGTGATGCATCGCTTGTTATGTATATTGTGTAGATTAGTCATGTATACTTGATCTACCAATGGAATGAAAAATTAGAAGGGAAAATTTCAGACGATTTGACTAGAATATAATATGATTAACTGGGAGGAGAATTTGTTTCAACCGAAAGCATAGAGAGATGTAAAATCCAAATGGTGACATCATCCTTTTCATGGTTTCAAGTTCATTCCCAATTAAGGGAAATTTCGGATAAATTACTTCTTTTGTTTCATTTTAGTATCATCATTTAACCTTGACATAATATTTCAAAAAAAAAAAAAATTATATTTGTGGTCTATATTAATTTTTGAATATTTATCTGATTGTAAATCATTTCACTAAGAATGAAAATAAAATGTTAGAGTTACATTTTTTAAATTATCGTAACATGACATACTTTTAGGATAAATTAAAACTTTTTCTAATTATTTTAAATTAATATATATTTTTGAGACAGATTAAAAAAGGCTAAATACATATACAGATCCCTTAACTATTTCACTTTTTCCGCATAGACACCTCAATTAAACCATCTACTTATTGGACCCTTGGCTCCTTCACAAAATGTGTCAATTGAGCTCAATTGCTGACGTGGCGTAGACATGACGTGGCATATGTAATGCACTCTCCTAAAGGAGAGTCAGAAACCATTTTTAATTAAAAAAAATTAAACATAAGCAATTTCAACTAATTAAAAAAAATACATTAAAGAATTTTTTTTAAAACAAGAAGAAAATAACCATCATCTTCTTCTCTATATCTTCTCTCCATCAATGGCTTCTTCAAAAATCATTCACATATAAGTTGAGTGACAAAGCATAATTAATCAACAAAATTAAACATAAAATCCCCAACCAATTAAGAAAACACATTACAAAGAAATAAAAAAAAAAGGAAATAGGCATCATCTTCTTCTCCGTATCTTCTTCATCATTAATGGCTTCTTTAAAAGTCATTCATATATAAATTGAGTGAGAAACCATAATTAATGATTTTTTGGTATCTTCTTCTCCGTTAATGGCTTCTTTAAAAAACATATGGAAGAAGTAAAAAAAAAATAACCATCAGTTTTCCTTAATAAAATATAATTTTTTTTTTCTTTCTTGTTCAATCCGCGAAGGGGGCTTGGGGGGGGGGGGGGTCAATCGACGAAGGGGGGTTGTTTGGAAGAGAAGGCTGCTGGGGGTGGGGAAAGGGGCTGGGGGGAGGGGTTTCAATCGACGAAGGGGGAAGGGGTGTTTGGAAGAGAAGGGCAAGGGGGTGGGCAAGGGGGCGGGGGGGTTCAATTGTTGAAGGAGTAGGGGTGTTTGGAAGAGAAGGGCTGGAGGGGGGGGGGGGGTTAATTAGTTTATTTATTTTTAATTTAGATTTAATTTTATTAAAAAATTATTTTTATAATTATTTTAAATTAAAGTACCACATGTCGTTATTTAATTCGCCACTTTGCCACATCATCAGCGTGTGTATTACATGCAGTTTATATTTTTTGTCACGTCAGCAAATTGGGCTCAATTGAAATCATTTGTGAAGAAGTAAAGGGTTCAATATGTACCTGACTTAATTGAGGTGCCTATACGGAAAAAGTAAAATAGTTCAGGAGCCTTATTGGCTGACTTTCTAGTTTCTGTCTAAGCACCTTTAGTTTCATCTTTCCCAAGCATACCATTTGTACGTTTGCCGTAGATGTCTTCGTTCTTCATATCCAAATATCACACCTGCAAGGAAGGAGTAATTTTTAAACTTGTGATTTTAAATAAATTATAAAATGCTTATATGATTATAAATAATTGGAGAAGTTTAAAATTAATTACTGTTAAATATTGAAAAGATTTTTTTTTAATAACATATTAATAACACACTTAAATTATTCTATTTTTTTAGTTTCACACCTAAATTAATTGAAGGGGAGGGGGGAAACACACTTAAACTATCACTTTTAGTTTGAAAAACACGCCTACACTATCACTTATTAATTTGAGAAACATACCTAAAAGTTGACTAGATCAAATATTTATTTACATGCTCTTTAGGTGTGTCTAATCATTAAAAAAAGTCCACTTGGCATATTTTTATTCTTGATTGCTAACACATTACTTTTCTTATTCTTAAAATGTATTTAATTAATTTTTATTCATTTTGAAGTGTGTTTCTCAAACTAATGAGTGATATTTTAGTTGTGTTTCTTGCACCCTCAATAATTTAGGTATGAAACTCAAAAAAGGAGAATAATTTAAATATATTTTTGACACTTCACTCTTCTTTTTTTAGATCGACTAACAAGAAAAAGTGTGTCACTTAAACGAGGAGAGAGAGTAATTTATTTTAATACTCCCTCCATTGACTTTACTTGTCCACTTTTTATATCTACATCTATATTTATATCTATAATTTATTATAAAAATATGAATAACAACATTGATTAACCACAATATCCTTCAAATGTTGAACGACTTTTATACCTTTTTTAAGATGAAATTTTCTCTAAAACTTAATATCATATTGGATCAAATCGTAATTCTACCTTTGCCTAATATCTAGGACTTCAAATTCAACTAAAAACCTAAATATTTTCTTTGGTAAAATTAAAAATATCACCGCTGAAAGTATAATTTTAATCAAATTCTCCTTTCCAATTACAATTCCCAAACTACATAATCAAAAAGTTTTTAAATCGCGTTTAAATCCTACCTATTACTTCTTGAAACAATTAAAAGTAGAAAAGCATGAAAAGGAATTTGAACTCTTCAAATTCAACTGCAGATTCACCATCGCCGAACTTTTAACGCCTTTGATTAATAATAATAATGAATTTATGTTGATAATATATATACTAATCCTACTCCAATACTAATTTACATTTATTCCTCCAAATAATTATTAATCACAAAATTTTGAGTTAGAGCAATGATTGTAATTCCATGGTAAACACATGTTACATAGGTTGATCGAGGCATAGTAACCAGAAGGTCAATAAAATTACGGCTCAACAGTAAGATTGTTAAAAGGTATGAAGCCTTTGTAGGGGTTTAAATAATGATTTGAAAGATGGATATGCTATCATATGGATTGGATGTTAAAACCAACTCAAAATGTCCTAAATCTCATATATATATTTTAATTAATATTGATGCGTATAATTGAAGCATAAGACATTTTTATGCGTAATTAACTCATCTATATAATCTAACACTTGATAATATGCATAAAAAGATTTAAAAAATGAAAATATTATATCATGTGTTTATATGCTTAATTTGGGTATTCAAATTGGGCTATCGATGTATGCAACCTTTTCTTAAAGGAAAGATTACATCATACCATAATTTAATTTACTATAACTATTTAAAATTCCAACATTTTTATATAATTACATAAAATTTTTATTTCACTTAAAATCTCGGATACAGCACTGGAGAATGTAATGTAATCGCGTAAAATTATGTGATATATGTGAAAGAATATAATGTTATAATTAAGTGATGTATCTAAAAGAATGTGACGTATTAGTGTGTACTAATTGGGGATTTTTAATAATCTCTAATCTCTAATATATTAAAGTGTGAAGACCCTTATAAAAGTGATTTAAATTTTTTGTTTTTCATTAAAAAAAATTATTTTTGACAAAATTGTCTTTTCACTTTTTCTTAAATTATTATTTTATTATACTTATTATTTTTTTGAAATAAGGAATTCTAAAATATATGATAAGTGTTAAAATTAAAAAGCATTAAAATATATGATAAATATTATTAAAAAAATTAATAATTACGGAGTACTAAAATATGATTGGGATAAGAAGAATAGGAAAAATTGGATAAGGATACACAGCTTTTTTTTTGGCTAAAAAGGAAATATTTATACGTTAGTTACTAATTTCCTAGAAGAAGTCGAAATTCAGATAAGTTCAAAAGGAAAAAACGAATAATAAAATAAGTATAAAACTTATTATAATTTTAATATTGACAAATAATAAATAAAAATCAATAAATATGTTATTAAATTTGTCTTATCTGTTTAGTTTGGTAAAAAATTTAAGTAATTTAATTATTTTTCTAACATTTAGGTATTTGAAACTAACTAAAATTATGTATTAATTTTTTTTCTTATTCGAGTTATGTAATTTAGGTCTTTCAAACCAATTAATATTGTATATTATTTTTTCTTATTTAGGAGTTAGGATTCTTATTACTACTAATTAATAAGTGAGGCCTTATGGACGATCAAGGTTATCCTTGTAATTTCACATTTTTCATATCCTTACGTGTTATATTTTTGAGCGCCCACCTAATTTTCGTTGTTCCTTTCATTATCTTCTTTCCTTCACTTTGACATTTACCATTTCTCCATTTCTCTTTAGCCGTAAATCTCTCCTTTACAGCTATAATTTAATTTTACCCTTTTCACTATGCTTGAAAAATCTTTGCTTAGTCTTTCATTTCAGGTTATTCTAACAACGTTGTGTTGGATTGTCTTTTCTGTTGTTGCTTCAGCTGTTTTTACGCTAGTGGTACGTTTTTCTCATTTTTTTATACTCAATTTAGATATCTTAATTTGATCGCTTCTGAAGTACAAATTATTCGTAGTTTTTCATTGATGTCTTGATTTAGTTTCGATGTCTTTGATTCTTTTGGATATGCATTTGTTCTTTTTTTTCTCACTTTTTCTTTGTTCATTGTACATGCAATGATTCTTGTTACATTTTTTTGTTAAGCTTAACTGAAATTTTTTTTTCAAGTTAAATCATTTTGATATTATTATTACAATATTAGCTTTGATATTATTTATCATTAAAGTAAAAGATAATTTCGTGCACAAAACATCTCGCACAGAAGATTTTGAAAAAGTCACAACAAGATGATTTATCACTATGATTGATAAATTATGAAAATGACTTTCAGTGTTTAGTGCATTGAACCGATTGTAGAGCTTCTTAACCACTCTTAGTGTTGCATTTCCTATAAAATTCTTACAATCACTTTTCAAAAATAAATAAATTTCAAAGATGATAAAAGGAGATAAGAATATGGAGCCCAATTTATCAAAACAACAGTTTCGTATGTGTTTTGTTAAAATTTATGACATATCATTCTCCTTCAGCTACTTATTGTGCTTCGATGAAAAAATTAAAGTTCGTCAAAGATGAAAAAGTGAACTTAAGAAAAACATAATTACACTAATTTTTATATCGACCTCATTTCTTTTATATTTTCATTGCAGGTATCTTTATGTTAGCTGGTAAGACATTATCTCATGGAGCATAAGTCTTAACTAGCTAAGTGTCAGAGGGAATAAGAAAGATCGATCGAGAATATTTGTAAGAGAATATTACATGTTGTGGATATTGACAAATTTGATATATTTATGTATAAAATGCATATATTGTATATTTGATATAGAAGCATTTGTGTTGTTTGTTTCACATTTCAGAAGCAAAAGGCTTGGATGAATTTTGAAGATTGCAATACTGATTTTATTTTCTGTTCCCTCTGGTTCTTTGGCCCATAGTATCCATTATTAGGAGTCTCCTTGGTCGGATAGAGTGTAGTGTTTTCTCATCTTTGGTTGTAGCTTTTGAGGCCATTGAAGAGAGTATCACTTGCAAGATCTACCACTACTTCACAGTGAGTCTCAATCTCCACACAAATTATGTTTTCTATTTATTGAAATTAAACAAATGAATCGATTTAAGCCCAACATCAATAATGTAGTTAAGGGAGCGGTCATTTTTTTCTTGATCTACTGAACATTTGTGAGCATTTGTTTTCTAAACTCATAATCATTCATGCTTTATGTGAACATACTAGGATGTCAAATATAATTTGACGACTTAAGCAGTTGAAACAAACATGTCGATCATGAGCTATCCACTTCAGGAGCTTCATCCACACTTATATATCAATTAATAATAGATATATTAGTATCCCTTTAAATAAGTGTGAGTTATTTGGACGATCAAATACATCTCGATCGTCCATACGCTTTGATCAGACGACCCTCTTCATTCTCCCAAATTCAAATATTATCTTCGTTGGGTCGCCACGTGGCTCAACTCCAAATAAAATTTATCCACTACACACGTGTTTCACTTTCTCTCTTTCTCTTCTATGGACTTTCTTTTTTCCTATTGTCTCTTGGGGTTTTCTTCTCCTGCATCCTCTTCAGGTTGTTATTTTTTTTTACTTTTTTCCTTTATTTGTACAAAGCCTAATATCCGAGATTCACTCTGTAGTTTCTTCGAACCTTCTCCTTTATTTTGTTGAATACCTACAACAATGCAATGAAGGTCTTTGTAGTAAGAAATATTAAAAAATTAAGAATATAAATGGAAAATTAAGCAGAAACATGATACCTCCCTATCATGTTGAATCACATAGATTTTCAAGTTTTTTTTTTTTTTTTAAACTGGTAACTTTTTATAGATTCAAAACAAGGTTGTGCATAACCAAATTACAAGCGTACTATCGAAATTTATAATTCCATGTCTATAATGAGTCTAAAACATCAATAATAAAGATAGGATCATTTGACCATAACTGATTACATCAAAAACATAAAATCAAGATACAATTTAACTTAATTTATTGCACACTATTTTCTATATTTTCAAAACATTTGAATTTTTTTTCTTTTTGGATTGACCACCAAATGCTAGCCGAAAAAATTATACATCTGCTTCTACTTTTTTTTTTTTGCATTCTAACTAGATCCCAGCTTGATACGACTTCTGTATCTTTCCTGGCATACACTATGATACACCTTTAAGTTCAAAAATAATTTCTACAATTGTCCTGTTATCTTGCAATGCAAAAATAAATGGTTAACTATTTTTTCTTTCTCACCACATAGGAATCATCTGGGCATATGATTATTGCCCTTTTTATGAGATTCTCTTGAGTAAGAACTGCCTCTTTTGCAGAAAAATAAAAAAAAGTTACGGAGAGTGAAACATGTGATTCAATATATATTTGTTGACAAACTCATAGAGAAAATAGAAAAACTTATTAAAATGGGCTTAATTAACCAGCAATAACAATGATATTAGACATTTGAAGTAATAACAACAATATTAAATATTTGAAACACTTCTATACTATGTTGAATACTTGAATATGTATAAAGCATTAGGAATGATTATTGCTAAGAACAACTTGCTTCAAGAAATTGAACTCATCATTCTACATTTTTTGAGATGTTGACCATCATATTATTTTATCCCTTCAAACAGATTCACCAGACATAATTAGATCCATGAATATGCATTTTCATAAGTTGCATTGTCATCATCTCAAATTATTGTTAGTCTCTTTGAGCTAGGCCGACGCTTGATTTAGGTGGATGATGTTCTTATGTTTTCTTATGCATTCTTAGAAGATAGCAAAAAGGATATAGAGCACTATGATGAAGCTAATATAAGAGTCTTAAAATTTGCAAATTAGTAACTTTTGTCAATTTCTGTAAGGACTAATTTTGTGTTTTTTTGTGGTTATCATGTTCTTTCTTTTATCAGTTACTTTTTTCATTCCCTGTATGAAATAATGCATTAAATTTTGGCTCAAATATTTCTCAACTTTTGCGGTAGAAGACTTCAAGTTCTGACAAACTACTCTGCACAAAGAGTTAAAATAACCGAGAGGTTAGTAATTTTTTCAATCTCAATAATCATGCTGAAATTAGTAGTGCATGAGTTCTTTATGATAAATCAGAGGTCTTTTTTTTTCTTTTTAAAGAAATGATATGTATAAAGAAAACGGAAAAAGCTTAGCCACTTTCAGATGTTAGTTCTTTCACTTTTGAAACTTCTTTGATTTCAACAACATTATACTTGACAAAAAAGGGGTTGATTGTTACTCATGTCTTATTTCTTGTTCTGTTTTTTTTGTATTACTTGCTATCAGATTGTTCTAATTCTTCTAAAAAATTATGATATCATAAGGTAAAGAGCTTTGATCATGTTATATTTTCTTAATGTACAAAGTTAAATGTATGTGGTAACATGTGGTTAAAACAAAACAAATCAAACAAACTGAAGTGTCACACTTTTGTCGAAGTCAACATTTTTCATCTTGAACTACCTAATGTTGTCATATCCAATGCCAAGAATGGTGTAGTTATTATAGTGACTAACTTGATGATTCCTTTGGTGTTGGAGGTTCTGTGAAAGTATTGAACAACTTAAGTCAGTCAATCAGTCGTTCAAGAAGTAGATGCTTTCAACTTCTTTTGTTGTTAATATCTTTTCTGATTAGCAGGTCTTATTCAAATATATTAGTCTTTAATTTTTCTTAGAATTCAATTCTATGTTAATTTACTATGCAAATATTTTATCATAACAACAACTGGCTATTAAATTGTTGAAAATGTTAATCTACTTTCTAATGTCCAGTTCGCGTGTTCTTTATGACATGCATTCATGGTGTTGAACCATTTCTTTAATCATGTGAATGTATCTGACATTTTCTTCAAACTTATGTGATGTCTGCAAATAGAACAAAAAATGTAGACGTAGGCCCATGCTCAGCACGAGGACAGGCCATCTAGTAAATAGAGATAGAAAAATGAAAAAATTACAAAAATAGCCCCGAAATAAGGTGACTTACAAGTTTTGACCCCAAAAAAATAACTTTATAAAAATTGCCTTCAGTTATTGAGTAATATATTTTCAGATAAAATTGCCCCTGACCAATGGAGTAAATTACATAAATAATCTTCATAATAGATAACAACTGTTATAAATGTATTTACATTATAGTGAATGTCTATCAAGATCTACTTTGATATCTATTAGGATTTGAATCATATGTCTTTTACTCAAACTAGGAGTAAATTTTCCCTATAAATAGAAGAGTTCCTTCATTGTAAATTACACATCAAGATCCCTCAAGAGAAGAAATAAGAATCACTCTCTGTATTCTCTCTACTCTTCTTCTTTGTTCTTTATTATTTTATAACACGTTATCAGCACGAGTCTCTGACCATTATTTATATTCTCATGTTTCATCCCTAATTAGGGTTATTTATATTCTTACGTTTCATCCCTAATTTAGGGTTACCGGGTAAGTATATATGATTCATATTTGGGAGTTCAATCTGTTAGAAAGTTACATATTGTGTGAAGGAAAACTGCTGATTCATGTATCTTATGTTACTGCCACCATCAATGTCCACTAATACTAATGCATATCAAGTTTTAGCCAATACTAAGTGAGTCACTTTATGAATTAATAAATATTTATGTTGGCTAACTTTTAATCAAACCATGTACTATTAATTTGTACTTTATCAATCTCGAGAAGCAACATAGTTACATAGTTCACATATTCCGGTGATGTTCATATAATGTGATCTTAGTACTGTTGATTATTAATTTGGTATGATATGTACACTTGTCATAATTTGTTGATAGCACAAGTTAATTGAAACATTTAAAGGTGTCAGCAATTTTACTGAAGTCCTAATGTGTTTATGGCCTTTTACGCTAATATTTGAGGGTAAGACATTGGATTAAAGTCCCGACGCATAATGATGTTAAAATATTAGGATGGGTTCAAGTCCCATCAATTTATGCCTAAGATACCTTTATATGGATAAGACGTTGAGATTGGATCTCAAATGCATGTATTGATGATATTATGATGGCTAAGGAAAAATAACGAGCATTTGATGAAAAGTCATGAAATATATCCCAATGATATGCTCTATTCCCTGAATTGAATATGGTAGCAATAAATCATATGTATGCCTCAATTTGTTTTAGTAGTAGCTATCATAATTTGATACGCTTATTAAGGCATGATTATATTTCATTCTTGGGGAATGAGAAGCTTATTAATGCAAATGTGCACTTGATTGTGATGGTATCGCAACTCACCTCCGAATGAGGCAGAATAACTGAGAAGAGTTATTTCGAAATCTACTTCTAAAGTAGTAAATATGAAATTTATTCATGTAATAGTAAATCTGAAATTTACTAAAGAAAAAAGTGCATGTCATGGTAAACTTGGATTTACTAGAATAAAAGTTCATAAATTGATATGAATGATTGTGACATCTCAAAGATGTGCATATTGAATATTAGACATGTATTGAAGAACTAGAAGATTTTTCAAGAATTGTTTATGTCGTTTGTTCTCATGATAAGTTGGTTGGACCAACTAATACTGGGATTGGATTCCTTCAAATCTGAAAATTATAAAAGGTGAATAAGGGCCCATTCATCTATCATGTGATATGTTAAAATGATGCATCAATAAGATGATCATATGTACATTTATAGTCAACCTCCAGTTTGACATTCATAAAGTTGCTTTCTCAATAAAATTGAGTTAAGCATAACTTTCAAATTGTGTAATCAAGATAATTCATCTTGATGATGATGGTTTAGCATTGAATGCCTTCGATAAATATCTAAACCATTGTTAATGAGAATAAAACTTCATGTATTGGTCTGAAATATGATATATTGCAATAGCACTTGTATGCATTAGACCAATAAGTTATGATTATTTCTTCCCTCTCAATTGGTTCAAGGTCGGGAACCAATTATTCCATCAAATAATTTTGATGTGCGGTATACGATTAATGAATATACCATAATGCACAAAGATAGATTCCTCAAAGAAGTAGAGGATGAATGTTAGTTTTCCTAACATAAGGGGGAGATTATAAGCGCTATGAAATATGTTAGGAATTATCACCATATCCTTACCCAAAAGATAATTCAAGTCAAATGCCGAAAGCATCTCATATTAAGCGCAAGTGCTCTTATTTTGTGTTCCTAAAGGACAAAGTCTATGCATGCGTGAAGCGTGGTAGACTAATCGATTCCAAATGAAATAGTCCTTGAAAAATAAGGAGAAAATAATCATAATAAGAAGGCAATGAGCTCTTGAAGAGCCTACGACATAACACTTCATGAAACCTTATGAGAGGTTCATGTACCTTAAAATAATAAAGTGATGAGACCTCAAAATGTTATGTAGCATTGTGAATCGATACAGAATAATATATCATCAATAGCTTTGACACAATATTGGCGCAATATTGTGAAAGATTACGAGGATCTGAATTCTACATTTATTTAAGCATGCTAACATAGAAACATTTATCAAGTGACATGAAAGGATGCATTTTGATAAGAGAAACTTATTTGATTTGCAGTCCAGACACTTGAAGATATCACTCATGAAATGTTGAATATTGTCACTTGACAAAACTTATGTGAAAACTTTTAAGGATTCAAACTGTTTGAAGCATATAAAAGTTTCTGAAAAACTTATTTATAATCCTTATATTGTATAAGCTTATAGCTTGAAAATCATTGAAACTCTTGGAGAGTTTTCAAAGCAATAGATTATTTGCTGAAATTTAAAATATATCAAATTGGATTGGTTATGAAGTACCATATTTTAGTGCAATTGATGTACTCATGTACCTTGCAAATACTACAAGGCCTATAGCCTTTTCGGTTAATATGTTAGCAAGGTATATTTCTACTCCTACTAGGAGACATCGAAATGAGATATGATAGATGAGCTTATTTTATTCTAAAAATTTTAGTCCCGATCTTACTGGTCATGCTGATGTTGGGTACTCATCTAACTCGCATAAATCCCGATCTCAAACATGCAATGTGTTCACATATGGGGATACTTCCATATCTTGGAGATATACAAAGCAGTCTATCATAGCTATCTCATCGAACCATGCGAGATTATAGCTATTCATGAAGTAAACCGACAGTGTGTGTGGTTGAGGTCCACGATACATCTCATTCCTGAAAAATATGATTTGAAATATGATAAAGTTCCCATGATTTTTATGAAGAAAATGCATCATGCATAGCACAACATTAATGGAGGATTCATAAAAGGAGATAGAATGAAGCATATTTCGTCAAAGCTTTTCTATACACGTGATCTCCAAAAAAATGGTGATATTAACGTGCAACAGATTCGTTCAACTGACAATGTGATTGATTTATTCACCAAATCTTCTCCAATTACGACTTTTAAGAAAATAGTGCACAAGATCGGGATGCAAAGGTTCAAGGATGTTCTCATTAAGGGAAGTTAATATGCGCTGCGCTCTTTTTCTCTTACGAGGTTTTGTCCCACTGAATTTTCCTTGTAAGGTTTTTAATGAGGCAGCCGATATACGTATTGTTAGAAATGTGTACTCTTTTTCCTTCACTAGATTTTTTTTCCTACTAGGTTTTTTCTAGTAAGGTTTTAACGAGGCACATTATCTACCAATTAGACATTCAAGAGGGAGTGTTATAAATGTATTTACATTATAGTGAATGTCTATCAAGATCTACTTTGATATCTATTAGGATTTGAATCATCTATCTTTTACTCAGACTAGGAGTAAATTTCCCCTATAAATAGAAGGGTTCCTTCATTGTAAATTACACATCAAGATCCCTCAAAAGAAGAAATAAGAATCACTCTCTGTATTCTCTCTACTCTTCTTCGTTGTTCTTTATTGTTTTATAACAACAACTCCATACTTATTCATTTTTCAACTTTTTTTTCTCTTTTTAATTTTACTTTGATTTTTATTTTTTATTTTCACTTTTTATTTTTGTTTTTTCTCAACCTTACTTTTTTCCTTTTTTCCTCTCAACATTTTTTTTTTATTTTTTTTATTTTTTATTTTTTATTTTCTCTTTTCTTTTTTGTTCTTTTTAGTTTTCTCAACCCTTACTTTTTTTCTTTACTCCTCTCAACGTCTACTTTTATAAAAAGAATTTTTTTCATTTTTCTTTGATTTTTATTTTTTTCTTAAATTTTTCTCGGACTTTATTTATTTTTTATTTTTTATCAACCTTTATTTTTTTCCCTTTCTCTCCCAACTTCTACATTTTCTTTGATTTTTATTTTTTAAATATTTTTCTTCATTTTTTTTCATAATTTTTATTATTTTTGTTCTTTTCTTCGATTCCTTCCAATCAGGCTACATCCCATGAGTAAGAGTTGACGCCATCACATTATAAAGGCAAGACTTATGACTTTCAAACAACAATTTACGTTTCATGGGCAAGAGTTGACACTGCCATAATGTAGAGGAAAGACTTATGACTTTCAAACATGAGTTATGTTTTATGGGTAAGAGTTGACACTACCACATTGTGTTTTGATTTATGAGATATTCTATAACTCTTACCTTAGAGACAAAATTTAGTGATGCAAATCGAGATAGCAAGATGAATAGCAAACGTGACGATGTGAACTATTTTGAATACAAAAGCATTCAATCATCCACAAAAATTTTAAAGTGTCTTGGAAGGATCGTCAAAAGAGCTTTAAAAGTTCATAAGATGCTCAAATGGATCTATAAGAAAAGTGGTGACAATCAAGAAGATCATTAAGGACTTAAATGGCTATTATTTTATAATTTGATCATATTTGTAATTTGACTATTTTTGCAAGACTAGTATAAATAGTCTTAAGTCTTTCATATTATGGTTAGATAGTTTTTGAATATTGTGTGCCTCCTTTGTGAGCTTAGGGTTGAACCCTCTTATCTTTTCATTGAGCCCCTTGATTAATTGAGTAAGTAATCTTTGTATGTGTTCAATTTCTCTTTTCCCTTGGATTGAATCTAATGATTAATGTATTTTAAATATTAGATTTTCCTTTCTTTTCTTCTAAATCTCTTCTTCCTTTCTTTCTAGATCTTAATTATATCCTTGTCTCTTATCTTATTATTTTGTTTTAATTTTCTTGCATCCCGTTTTACATCAATTGATATCAGAGCAACAATTCTTTATTCTTGGCTTGCATTTTTCTTGAAGATAAAAAAAAAATTAAAAGAAATTAAAAAAAAAAAAAATTAAAAAAAAAAACAAAATTGATTTGAAGGTGGTTGATATTGTTACTTGAACTACACATTATTGTTTCGTAATTAAAAATCAAAGAATGGATGGCTTGAAAAAAAATTGAAAGCCATTGTTGAAATTTGAAGCTTTAAAGAAGCTTGAAAATGAGCTTTGTTGATTTAGTGTTTGTTTGAAGAAATTATTGGTGAAAAGTTGTTGATAGAGATGTGGGGAGGTAGTATCTCAAATTTGAGCTTATTTGACTGAGTATTGAGGAAGATTGGCTAAAAAAAAAGAGTTTATTGGAGAAGAATATGAATTTAAAAATTTCAAAAATGGCCAAATCTTTCCCCATTTAATATATAGCCCTCCAACTTATTTTCTTTTCTTTTCTTGTTAATTCTAGCTAGTTTATTTTAAGTATTAGTTCCTACTTAATGTTAAACTAGTTTTTATTTATTTATTTTATTCGTGTCAATTTTTTTTTATTTCATTGTGTATTTATTTATTTCATGTCCTTTTATTTTTATTATCCTTTCTTGATATACATAAATTTCGCTCCGAATTGATACCTTGATGCTTACTTTGAGTTGATTGAGTTGTTGGTTCTTGAAGAGATTTGAGAAAATTCTCTTGAGAGGAAAAATACAAGAGTTGGTGAGATTATCTGAGTGAGGTCCAAAAGCCTTGATCTTGAGTGTATACACAAGTGTTGAGTGATACATGCGAGGGAGATAATATGTGAGGTACTTTGACTTTGTTTCTACCTTCTTTTGATTGTAAACATGTCTTCCATAGCTTTGGGTGATCCTTATGATGATGATTTTGAAGACCATGATTGTGAGGATGATGAAAATTATTATGATGAAGATTGTGGAGAAAATAAAAATTATGGATCGTATAGTGAAGAATGTAAGTGTGGTGATTCTTATGCTTTCAACAATGATTTAGAAAATGATGATGCTTCACGGTATGAATCTTTCACATATTCTTCTTGTGATGCATCTAATAGTGAAGAAAGTGACTATGGGCTTGATGATGATAATGAGAAAACTCTTGGTGAATATTCTTGTTCATCTTCTTACTATGATTCTAATTCTAAACATGAAAATGGTAGTGGTTCTTATGTTTGTTTTGTTCGAGAAGAAGGTGATAGATCTTTCACAAAAAATTGAGGCAAAATGTGAATCGATGTGCTCATTATGATAGAAATATTGTGTATAGACCTAATGATGCTATGAATGCTTTGATAAATGGAGATCATTTGTTTAACAACATGAGTGTGATGAAGCATGCATTGACCAATTTGTAGAAGAAAGAAAGAACATATTTCATATTTATGGTAAAATTGAAGGACTTTATTGTGCCATGATTATACATAACAAGAGTTTCATAAATATTGCAAGTTCAAGCATGGTTGAGCACTTAAAGTTGAAGACTAGAAAACATCCTCAACCATATGAATTGCCATGACCAAATGAGAAAGAAACTTTAGATATCACAAAATAAGTTTTAGTGAAGTTTCAACTTGACAAGTTTCACGATGAAGTACTATGTGATGTTATTTCAATGAAAGCTTGTCATTTTTTACTTGAAAGGTCTTGAACAATTGAAAAAAAACTACTTTTGATATAAAGACTAACAAGTGTTGTGTCAATCTAAGAGGTCAAAAGTATCTTCTTATGATATCTACGCTTTTTAAGGTGAAAGATAGATACTTGAAGTTGCTAAGATTGACAAGCAGAAAGGCAAAGTTTGAATAAAAAAATGTCATTGCTAAAGAGAAGAACTTGAAGAGGAAACTTGATGATTCTCAAAATGTAAAGTTCAAAGTTGATGTGAAGAGTCATCCTAATCCTTCAAAGAAAATTCTTGGGCCTTATCAAATGTCAAGTAATCTTGAGAGAGAAAAGATTGAGAGGAGTAAAGGAGTGATAAATGACAATTCAAGAGCGAAAAAATGAGAGTTTGAGTTGAGAATAATGAGTGAGTTTCCACAAAAAAAGAGAAAAATATTTCAAAATGAAAAGAAAATTGACAAGAGTGAAGAAAAAGAGAGTCTGAGAGAGCTTGCTTCTTGTTTTAACTCTAATGGTAATCCATCTTTTCTTATTTGTAATATTTCTTTTGCAGATATGTTTGAAAATGAAGCTATGAAGCAAATAATAATGAAGAGCCTTATACCATTGAAGATTCAAGAGTTGGTGGAGACATCTGATACTTCTACTAATGTTCAAGTGAGCTTGAATGATACAAACAAAGGTAAAAAAGAAAGTGTAGGAGCATTTCAAGGTAAAATGGCTAACTCTAATGATATATTTTTTTTAAGTGAGCTTAAAAGAAATTTTAATTTAGATGAAAGTCATTCTTATTTTGAGAAAGATGAATTCTTTCTTCGTGATGAAATTTATGATATTGGTGGTGATGTTTGTCTTGTTGAAGGTAGTGATGATTTATTGCATTTTGACTTTACTCCACTAGTTGAGTTGAAGTGTGATATCAAACTTGTTGATTCTTGTGAGATTAAATTGTTGTCAATCAATGATGTGTGGATTAATGAGTTTGAGGATCAAACAAGTGATTCTTGAAGTGTGCATAATATTGTTGATCCTATCTCTTGTTTCACCCATAGAGATCATACCATGGATAATTTTGTGAATGGACATTTGTCGTTTTGAGAGCGAATTTAGATTCTTTAATTCTTCATTATATATTAATTTTTCTCTCATTAAAGATGATATTTGTTTTGAAGAAAACATGACGAATTTCAATGATGAACATAGTGATACTTGTGGTGAAGTTGATGAAGTAGCAATTTTTAAAGGCTAAAAGGTATATGATAATCCACTATGGGATGCAATGTGGGTAGAGAATAATGAACCTATACATGAAAGTGAATTGATTGATTCTAATTGATTGATTCTACTCTTAGTATTAATTTCTTTACTTATTCTACTCATCTTTTTGAAGATCCGTTCTTATTGGATTATGCCAATAGTTTATTCTTAAAATGTGATTACAATTCATTTAAAGATTGATGTGGTCTAGTAAAAGAGTTTAATTTGACTTCATTTTTAATTGATAATTTCTTATTGATGTTTTTGGATATATTTATAATGATTCTTGATGTTCCTAGAGGATTAAAGTTTGTTTTTGATTCTGAAGATCTTCTCGTAGAATTGACAATGATTTGAAAGATTATGATAATTTATGTCTAGTTGTTGTTTCCTACTTCATTTTACAAGGCTTGAATTCGAGGACCAATTCTTTAGAAGAAAGGGAGAATGATGCAAATCGAGATAGCAAGATGGATAACAAACGTGACGATGTGAACTATCTTGAATATAGAAGCATTCAATCACCCACAAAGAATTTAAAGTATCTTGGAAGGATTGTCAAAAGAGCTTTTAAAGTTCATAGCATGCTCAAATGGATCTATAAGAAAAATGGTGACAACCAAGAAGATCATTAAGGGCTTAAGTGGCTATTATTTTATAATTTGGTCATATTTGTAATTTGACTATTTTTGCAAGACTAGTATAAATAGTCTTAAGTCTTCCATAATAGGGTTATATAGTTTTTGAATATTGTGTGCCTCCTTTGTAAGCTTAGGGTTGAACCCTCTTATGTTTTCATTGAACTCCTTGATTACTTGAGCAAGTAATCTTTGTATGTGTTCAATTTCTCTTCTCACTTGAATTGAATCTAATGATTAATGTATTTTAGTTATTAGATTTTCCCGTCTTTTCTTCTAAACCTCTTCTCCCTTTCTTTCTAGATCTTAATTATATCCTTATCTCTTACCTTATTATCTTGTTTCAATTATTTTGCATCACGTTTTACATCACTTAGCTCAAGAACTTTCAAATAATAAATTATGCCCCAGTATGAGCAAGATTTGACTCTACCACGTTATGTTTTTATTTATGAGATGTTCTACAACTATTGCCTTAGAGGAAAGACTTAGCTCAAGGACTTTCAAACTACTATTATGCCCCACGGGCAAGAGTTGACACACCCACGTTATGTATTCATTTATGAGATGTTCTATAACTCTTGCCTTAGAGGCAAAACTTAGCTCAAAGACTTTCAAAATACAAATTATACCCTGTAGAAAAGAGTTGACACTATCACGTTACGTTTTCATTTATGAGATGTTCTACAACTTTTGTCTTAGAAGCAAGACTTAGTTCAAGGACTTTCAAACGATAAATTATGCCCCACAGGCAAGAGTTGACACTACCACATTATGTCTTTATTTATGAGATGTTCTACAACTCTCGCCTTAGAGACACAACTTATTCCAAGAATTTTCAAATAAGTTATGTATATTGGGCAAGAGTCAACGCTAACACATTGTGTTTTTTACTTATGAAATGCTCTATAACTCTAGTCTTAGAGGTAAGACTTAGCCTAAGGACCATCAAACAACAAGTTATGCCTCATGGAAAGAGTTGACTCCACCATATTCTGTATTGATTTATGAGATATTTTATAAATTTTCCCTTAGAGACAAGACTTAGACCAAGGACTTTCAAGTAACAAGTTGTGCCCCATGGGAAAGAGTTGACATTACCACACAGTGTTTTGATTTATGAGATATTCTATAACTCTTGCCTTAGAGACAAGACTTAATCCAAGGACTTTCAAATAACAAGTTACGCCCCATGGGTAAGAGTTGACACTATCACATTATTTTTTAATTTATGAGATGTTCTATAACTCTTACTTTAGAGGCAAGACTTAGCCTAAGGACTTTTAAATAACAAGTTACGTTCCACGGACAAGTTTTGACACTACCATATTTTGTCTTATTTTATGAAATATTTTATAAATCAAGGACTTTTAAACAACAAGTTATGCCCCATGGGTAAGAGTTGACACTACCAAATTATGTCTTGATTTGTGAGATATTCTATAACTCTTGCCTTAGAGGATCGAATTAGTCCAAGGACTTTCAAACAACAAGTTATGCCCTATGGGCAAGAGTTGACACTACCACATCGTGTCTTGATTTATGAGATATTGTATAACTCTTGCCTTAGAGGCAAGACTAAGCCGACAAGTTATGCCCCATGGACAAGAGTTGACACTATCATATTGTGTCTTGATTTATGTGATGCGCAAGTAGTCTTGCCTCTAAGACAAAACTAGCCCAAGAATCTCCCAAAAGAACAAGTTATGCCCAATGGACAAGTTTTGACACTAACACATTATTTTTTGATTTATGAAATGTTCTATAACTCTTGCCTTAGAAGAAAGACTTAACTCAAGGATTTTCAAACAACAAGTTATGCTCCAAAAACAAGACTTGAAACTACCACATTGTGCCTTGATTTATGAGTTGTTATATAATTTTTGCTTTAGAGGCAAAACTTATCCCAAAGAACTTCCTAACAATTATTCATGCCCTTAAATTTGCATTGATGCCAAAAAAAACAGAAGATCCCTTTACGGATTATTCAACTTTTTATTTGTTAGCAAAATATAGAAGTTGAGAAAAAAGAAAAAAGAGATCAAACAAAATAGAGAAATAAAAAAAGAGATTGAGAAAAAAAAAGACAAGAAAAAAATAAAGATTAAGAAAAAAAACGAAGAATTAAAAAAATTGAGAAAAACAAAAATGAGAGGAAAAAAATAAAAATAAAGTTTGAGAAAAATGAGAAAAAAAAGAGAAATGATAAAAATAAAAAATAAAAGAAAAATAAAGGTTGAGACAAATGAATTAAAAAAAGAAAAAAAATGAAGAAATAGATAATGTTTGAAAAAAAAAAAGAAAAAAGAGAAAAAAATAAAGGTTGAGACAAATGAATTAAAACATGAAAATAAAATTAAAGAAAAAATAAAAAACTGAAAATAATAAAAATAAAAATAGAATTTGAGAAACAAATGAGTATGAAAAGTTTAAAATATTTGAGATGTAGAGGGACAAAATTATACTTGTACTATACTTAAAAAGGAAGGAAAACTAGTCTTTAAAGACTTTTTTTATTGGGATAAAAAATTCAAAGTCACCCACAATTGAAGCTATAGGATGTAATTTTCTGTAGAAAAATACTAATATCATAGTCATCGAGGTATGCTTCTAATTTCGGGCACTTTTTTTCTTTGGCGAATGTCTGGACTTTTTTCTTTCCTTAAATAGATATTTGTTTTTTTTTTTCCTTCAAATTTTTATCCCATAAAATGGAAATGATATTTGTCTTCACTTTGCCATTAATATTGGTTCTTTTTCCACTTCTTTATTTTTTTTTTGTTATTTTCAAATTTGTTATATGTAGTTGTATTATATTATTATGCTCAAATATAATTTAGTTTTATTATTTAGAATGTGTTTTCGTGCATTAATATCAATATAATTTTGGCTTTTGATATCAATAGCAAAATTTTGTTCACTATATTTAATTTGATCTTTAATTGTTAGTTTAATAGTGTATTATCATTGTATTATTTTGAGATTATTTTTGTAGAAATTTATAAATTTTAAATCCTGAACCTGTTCTCTATGTCTATATAAACATATTCATGTTTATAGCGCTACTTACAGTTTCGGCTATGAGAACATACAAAGTAGGAACCGATAATTATTGTGACTATGTAAACATATTTATGCTTGAATTATAGAGTGTTTTTGAGCTATGAAGAAATAAGGCTTCTTTTAAAGGATAATGACCCAATCTCTCTTCTGACAAAGAATTAGATTTGCTAGATTTTTTTTGTTAATTTTTTTTTTATCAGGTGCTTATTGATTGAAAAAGGTAAAAATTGATCACAAGTATCACATCAAATACATATTCTGGTGTTTATTTAATTGCTCCTTAATATGTGAGTTCTTTGAGCTTTATTTATGTTATTTATAATATTTGATTATTTTTACTTTTATGTTAAATATTTTTATATGATTTTTGATGAATTATTTTCCATTAAAACTTTTCTTATTGATCATTCAATTCTCCTTTTTTTTTTCCTTGAAATAAAAAATTGTCATGATTAATATTTTTATTTGGGGTCAAATATAGTATCAATATGGAATCATACAAAGTTAATAGTCATGTTTTCTTTTTTAACTAATAATTTCTTTCAAAATCTTTGTTGCTATTAACCTTTTTCGTTTCTTATTTTCTTTACAATTCAAATTTCTTTTAAAAATAAAAGACTATTATTTGAGATTATGGATTAAAAGAGAATTCATCAACGGTCAGAAAAACAATTAATATCATCAGCTAATTTATAAAAGGCCTTCTCTATAGATACATATATCTTTCTCCAAGGTATGCTTCTATATATCGTATCCCGCTATTTTGCAATTTAATTTTTTAAAGTGTGTAGGTATAATAGGTCCTATGAGTAATTTGAGTGTGAAATCGATTTTTGGAACAACTCAAGAGTTCATTTGATGTCTCTATCCCAATGAAACATTGATCGTCTTTTTATTATAAACACATTTTATATCGGATAATATTTTTATTCAATTACTTTTTATTATTTAGAAATTTGAAATTAATTAAAAATATGCTTACTAAATTTTAGGTAGGTAGAAAGTACTAAAATTTAGGTGTTAAATAAATCCTTCACATTACTTTTGTTAATTTAGGACTTTGAAATCAAGTATAATTATGTTTATTAAATTTTTTTTATTTGAACGGTGTAGAAGATCTTAACATCTATTTTAACTAAATTAAAATATTAATTATCTCATATATATTATGTGCTTGTGTGAATGATATCACATAATTTTGTAGCTAAATATTTAAACTTTCGAAACAAATACTTGCAACTTTCTTCTTCGAAAACAAATACTTGCGACGTTCTTTTTTTTGATATTGAACACACGTACAATGCATGTATACTTGACTAGTTTTGAAAAAAAGTTAAAATAAATAATAATTAGCTTCAAAAAAATTGAGATTTATGTAACTTTTATCCTTTTTAAGTAGAGATTTTGCCAATAACGTTATGGCGAACTAATTGTGATGGGCCAACATGTTTCTAAAGACATGTTTATTCTTGGAACTGAACTTTCACCTATAGAAAATGTAAGAATTTTTATTTTTTTTTGGTTTTCCATCCAGTGTTCGGTGTTCGTATTGGAGCCTCGACTAATTTGGATCGCGCGTTGTAGGGCCCATTAAGGTGGCAGTGCTCCCAATAGAATTTTCTCCGTACCCAGGGTCGAACCCTCGACCTCTGGTTAAGGATGGAGCAGCCCCATCCACTGCACCACAACCCATATTGGTGTAAGAATTCTTTTTAAATTGGCTTAAGTACAATTTTCGTCACACTTGTACTTTTTGATGATATAATACAGAGCCAAACAATTTCCATTGCTGGACTATATATTTAAGGTTCGTAGACATCATCATTCCTAGATCTAATTATGGGATTATACTCGGTATGCTATTGTTGTATATTTAGCCAAGATTTTGAGAACCAAAGACTATTTCTTTTTCTTTTTTTCTTATATTAGAGAGTTGAAGTGTTAACCAAGCTTTTTGAAAAAGGGTAATTATTTTTGAGCAGATATTTGAGCGAAAGTCTTTTAAAGTTAATCAATCACGTTTAATATATTGTATTAAGATAACTAGCTATGTTAGGGCATCAGTCATATGGTAAAAATTTAATAATTCAGGTGAGATTTAATCTTTAGTTAACTTAGACAAAGTTAAGTGAATTTTACATAACAAAGAAAAACAATAAGTTTTTGTGATAAACTTCAATTGAGTTGGGTGATCTATACAACAATAACATACTTAGTGTATTTCCACATAGTGAGAAATTGGATGATTTATATGTAGCAAAAAATAGAAAAGCATTTCTTGTGTGATAAACTTTAAGTAGGTGTTCGACCATGAAAATAAAAAAAAATTGAGAGTTAGAAATTGATGTTCGAGTTGTGTTTGACTTTGAATATAAAATGAAGTTGTTTTTGAGTTTTTGTGAGAAGAGTGTTCACTTGTTTTCAGTTTTTCAAATGCACCCAAATTATATTTGGAATTCACAAAGTCGAATGAGTATTAATTAGGATATTATTATGAAAATCAATATGAATATGCAATAAATAGGGGGATGAGAAAAAGTAATTATAACTATCGTTGAATTGATTATTATCTTTTACAAATTGATTGGTAGGGACTCGAGTGGTATGGGGTTGAGAGTTGAGGGTCAAATTTTAGAATTTAGTTGGGTCAAGAGTTGAGTCACGAGTCGGGATACAGATTCAGGTTTCATGTTAGGTCAAGAATAATCAGGATCTCAGGTCATTTATCGAGTCCAGATTGAGAGTTGGGTCAAAATTCGAGTCACGAGTTGAAATACATATTTAAATTCTATATTGGGTCAAGAATCGGGATCTTAGGTCATGTGTCGAGTTGGGATCTGAAATCAAACCCCGAGTCCATATTGAAATCTACTGTCAGGGTTAGGAGTATATTTTTGTACCTACTAAAATAAATTCATGTATTAATAACTATCTAATAATTTTTGCAATGATTAAGGTTAATAGAAAATAACTTGCAAAACACATTCATAAATACTACTACTAAAATAAATGTCAGTTCCTTCATTTTGAAAATACCAAGGACATAGGGTATAGAGTGTCACTACATCATAAAACTAATTAAAGTTTCAGAGCTTTAACTTGAGGTATATATTCTCTAAAGATCAATTAGTTGATTTGTTCACAAAGGTCATGTCAAGAAGTTAATAGAATTATCTTTTTTTTTTTTTGGTTAAAAGAGGGGCAATTCATTAACAGCTTAGCCAAGGTAAACATGAGTATCAGTGGGTAGAGCTACTGCTCCACTCGAAGTATTGGGGGTGGGGGTTTAGATGAGTTAACATGAGCCACATCCCTGCCATGTAGGTCCAAAATAGAAGGATTAATTAGCCTAGCAAAAACTTTTCCTTCCTTGTCCGCTTCTACGAAAGGTACTGCAGAAGCCGGTGGACTTGACAAAATAATTGGCGCGCCAAGTTGCATGAGTTTGCTTCTTTCCTTAGCCAAGCTGTCCGCGACTTTATTTTGTTCCCTGAAGATATGGTTGATTCTTGTTGCCTCGAGCACCTGTAGGAGGGACCTACACTCAAAAATCAGGTTAGCATAAAGTTCGTGGCCACGGGTAATAGCGCTGACAAGATCATTTGAGTCAGTACAAATGATGAGAGGTTTGATACACATTGTACTAGCAATCCTCAGGCCTCTCAGCAGTGCCTTGAACTCAACATACAGGGGGGTCGAAGGAGAGGTGCATTCCATGTATCCAACAACCTACTCCCCCTTGTGGTCTCTAATAACACCTCATAACCCTCCCTTGTCCAGATTGGATGGGTTAGCCCCATCAGTATTAAGCATGAATAAACCCTCGGGAGGGGGCTCCCATTTAAGGTAAATGGATTTGGTTGCCCTAGTGGTCGTTTCCTTTTGAAGAGCAATCATGCAGAATTCCTGAGCCATACTAATAACATGTTTTCAGTCAACAGGATTCATTTTATTGTTAAAGAGGTTGTCATTTCTAGTGAGCCAAATGGTCCATAAGAGTAGGGGTAGAAGATGGTCCCAAGTAATATGCACATTGTACTGGACATTATGTAAGTGTTTCGAGGCCTTAAGGGCATGGTTGACAGTAGAGTAGTTTCCTATGGAGATGTGATGCATTTGGATGTGATTGATAATGTTGTTCCAGGCAGTGGAGACATTGGTGCAAGTCAAGAAGATATGGTCAATATCCTTACATGGATATCTGCACAAAGAGCATGAGGAGTTATTAGTTATGCTAACTCTGTGCAAGTAGTATTTGGTCTGTAGCCTGCCATGGACAAGTAGACAAATGAAAGTCTTGATCTTATTGGGAGCTGGCATCTTTCAGATCCAAGGGAAATCAAAGGTAGGCTGGGCATTCCCCTTTTCAGCAATGGAGGTATAGACACTATTAGTAGTGAATCTTCCATTAAGGGTTGTACTCCAGTACTTAATGTCCTCTTCGGTGGGGTTGGAGTGAGCTAGAGTGTCCTTCGTGTGTTGGAGGATAACCGGAGGGAGTTCGAAGGGTATGCTGGAGAGATTCCAGCCTCCATCAGTTAGCAAGGTACTAACAGTGATGTTATCCCCATTATGAGGAAGAGGGCCTTCTATGAGTTCTCTTAAGGGTGGTTTATGAGGGATCCATCTATCCAAGAAGAGCTTGGCCTTATCACCCTTGTTCACATGCCATCCAAGACTTTTGGTGCATTGGTTCCATCCCTGTTGAATGTTTCTCCAGGTGCTAGACACCACTCTATTAGCCCAGTGACCCCTGGGGGATCTCTGATATTTAGAGGTGAGGATTTCCCCCTATAGGGAGGTAGGATTCTTGACTAACCTCCAAGCCAAGCTTGCATGGAGTGCCCTATTTCTGATGTCAGTTTTGTGAAGACCAAGCCCCCATTTGGTCTTAGGCTTGGTGATAGTATCCCAACTGAGCAAGTACAATTTCTTCTTCCCATCCTCAGTTCCCCAGATAAAGTCTCTTTACATTTTATCCATGGAGCTAGTAACTTTTCTAGGGATTTTTATGTATTGCATGAGGTGGGTGGGCATGCTGCTAAGGGTAGCCTTAGCCAGAACAGTCCTACCAGTCATGTTGAGCAGTTTGGTTTTCCAACCAGATAGTTTGTTAGCCATGCTATCAATAATAGATTGGAAATCAATATTAGTGGGGGCTTTATGGAAGATAGGGAAGCCCAAGTATTTGTCAAACTCAGATTTCCTATCTATGCCCAGGATGGTAGAGCAAGTGGTAGCACTGTGGTTGGTGGTGTTGGAAGAGAAGAGGACTCTAGACTTAACTTTATTTATTTTCTGTCCAGAGAGAGAGATGAATTGGTCTAGGGTAGACATGATGGTGTTGCAGTTGCCTATATCAGCTCTAGCAAATAGGGTGAGGTCATCTGCAAAAAATAGATGGGAGATTTTTGGACCACCTATAGTGATGAAGATAGGGGTCCAGTTCTTTTTGGTGACATAAAGGTCTATAGCTCTAGCTAGTCTCTCCATGTAAATGATAAAGAGGTAGGGAAAATGGGGTCGCCTTGTTTGATCCCCCTGGTAGGGGTGAAGTGGGTAGTAGGGCTCCCATTGACAAGGATGAGGAGAGAGCTAGTGGTGACATAGGACATGATGAGTCTATTAATCTTGTTAGGGAAATTGAAGAAGTGGAGAGAGTCATGAATGGACGACCACTCTAGCCTAGCAAAGGCTTTTTCAAGATCAATTTTGAGGATCATATTATGGTGTTTGCCACACATTTTCCTAAAGTGTGAGATGTATTCTTGGATAATGATGGCATTGTCTGCAGCTCTTCTATTGGCTAGGAAGCTGGCCTGGGAGGGGCCAATGATGTCCCCAGGATAGGCTTGATTCTATTGACAATAATCTTAGTGATGAGCTTATAGGAAGTGTTGCAAAGGATAATGGACCTGAAGTTCTTCATTGAAGATGCATTGGGGCATTTAGGGATAAGGCAGATGAGGGTTTTGTTTATCTCTTCCGGGATAGTGTAGTCCTGGAAGACCTTGTGACAAAAGGCTGCCATTTTATCACCTGCAATGTCTCAATATTTTTGATAGAAGAGGGGGTGGAGGCCATCAGGCCCAGGAGCTTTAAGAGGTTTAAAGCTCTTGAGAGCAATGGTGATCTCAGAGTCTCTAAGAGGGTGTTCAAGGTTCTCCCTTTGAGCTGAGGTAAGGATGTGGGTAGTCTCTCCAGTGTGGTTCATGTGGAGGCCACTAGAGGTGTGGTCAGAGGTATAGATCTTGTAGTAGAAGGTGGATATGTGGTTCGTAATACCATCTTTACCAAAGATGATGTTACCTGCCTTATCCTTAAGAAAGTGGATCTTGTTCCTCCTCCTTCTTACCAAGGCTGAAGTGTGGAAGAATTTGGTGTTAGCATCACCACATGTGAGCCAGTTAATATGGGATCTGACCATCCAAAAGTCCTCCTCTGACTGTAAGAGCCTGTTGTAATTGGAGAAAAGGTCGTTTTTCAGGTCATGGAGGTATGGACTGGTGTGGTAATGAGCAGACTTTTTGATGCCATCTAGCCTAGCTAAAATCTTTTTAATTTTGTGAAAGATGTTTCCAAATGTGTCTCTACTCCAGATGGAGGCCTCATGCTGAAAGAGTTGGATAGAATGGGAAGAGAGGTGTGTTCATGAAAGGATTGTCTAATGATGTTTTGAAGTGTAGGGTGTGAGCACCGCTTATTGGGGGAGGTGGGATATGGATTGGTAAGAGTGAGGAGCATAGGGCAATTTCCATCTTTTGTCTAAATTCATCTTTGTGATACACAACATTAGTTTGGGGGTGGCTGATGCACAACATTAGTTTGGGGAATGGCTGATGACTGTACTTTATTTAGCAACCTTATTTCTTGAATCTCCCTTTATGACTAATGGCCATTAGGCTAGTAAGCAGAATATAATTAAGATTCTTTTCTTTATATAATTACCTTGTATATCGTTTATTTTTTATTATTGATATGAACTAAATTTCTTTCATTCTTAATTGTTCTAAGTCTCTCTCTTTATTCAATTTTCTTCCCCCTTTCGTCTCCTTCTCCCCCGTTCAATTGCTTATTCTGGTTGAAATTGAATAACTAATGTTCCATTGAGCTTATATAGTATATATTCTTAAAAGTTTGTATTGTTTTGGTTGGAATTTGTTGAGCTTGAAAACAATTGCTTAAGAAGATAAAGTATACTTGTTGATTGTTGAAGGTTCAGGATGAATGTAACTATTAAAAATTATCTCTATTTATATTATTAGTTGTAAACATGTTAATTACTATGCAACATATTAAAACTACGTTTGGATGGTGGTTTGTCATGGTTTCATAATGTACGGTACTGTATGGTATGGTATGGTATAGTACAATACAGTATAATACAATAAATGAATGGACTGTATCGTTCACTGTTGTTTAGTAACAGTTTTATTGTTTGGTTTGATGATATGGTACTATATCGTAATTGGTAAGTTTACTAAATTGCCCTTAATTATTATAAATATTAAATTTATTAATAATTGTTAGTAAAATAATTTTTTTCAGCTAATCTGTCACAAATTATGTCATGTAAATATATTAAATTGTTAAATTCATGTAAATTTTAACAAAATTAATACAAGAGTAGATCAAAATAAATGTAATCAAATTTATTTTTTATAACAATAAATTTGATTTTCTTTTAGTGTTTTGAAGCATGACCATCAACGATAAGTACAAAGTTTGAATGCATTTTTTTGTATGCTAGAAGTGTATTCGGTATGGAATACAAAAAAAAAATCTAGCAAAACAAATGTTTTCTTACTTATTTTCTTGTGCACGCAAATAGAAAAATATTTTCTAAGAATATTTTTATATATTTAACACAAAACAATGAGAACGAATAGGCTAAGAGTGTGGGGTAAGAAAAAATTATGAACTTTTTGTTAAAAAGAATATTTGGGGATGGGGATGAAGGTAGGAGTAGGAGTGGGCTAAGAAAAAAGTATTGAAATTTTTTAAAATAAATTTTAAAAATATATTTTTTTTGTGGGTGGGTGCAGGGGGGGGGTTGGTAGGAGGTGGTGGTGGGGTAATTTTTTTAAAAAGTAATAAAATTGATTCAGGAGAGGGGTTGGTAGGGGGGGAGCGTCTAGGGGGTGGGTGCGACAAGAAAAAGTTTTGAATTTTTTTAAAAAATATTTTTTTTAAAAAAAAATTGGGTGGGGGTTTGATAAGGGGTGGGGTCGGGTCAGGATAGGGGGTGGGACAAGAAAAAGTTTAAAATTTTTTAAAAAAGAAATTTAAATAATAATTTTTTTTGGATGGGGTAGGGTAGGGTGGGGTGGGATGGGGGAGGGGCGAAGGGAGGGGTAGGAGGTGGAGTTAAATGATATAAGGTAAAGGATAAAATAGAATTATATAATATTAAATAAGGACATAATTGAAAAAAAAAAAGCAAATCATTGGATACCACCAACTTAGGAGGTGGTTACATAAAGTGAGAGTTTTTATGATTATCAAATCATGAAATTAAATCATATCATATCATACTACATATTTTAAGAAACAATCAAAAGAAACATGATTTCCTTAGTACCCATATCATATCATACCACGAAAAATCATCATCCAAATAGTGTGTAATGAGTCACGCATGATATTTCATTTGGAATGGGAAAAAGATAATATTATTATATGAATAGCACAAGCTAATCACCACTCCCTTTTTTTTTTATCTACTTAAAATTTGAAAACTAATGCATCCATCGTAAGATTTTATCAAAATATGACCCTTACAAACTTTCATTTTTACATGGTTTCAAAATAAATATCATTTTCTACCTAACTTTTTAACTCTGACAACTTATATGGTTGTTCCATATTTTTTAATAGCAACATAAGAATAGTAGTAGTTTTGAGCTTGTACTATTCTCGAAGCATGTTACTCGTTCTCTCGGTACACGTTAGCGTGACCATTAAAGTTCACTAGAGAAGATGACCGTTAAAGTTCACTAGAGAAGATGGAGAAGAAGTGAGCAAGACCATGAAAGGAGATGCTACCGATGAATACTCCAAAATCTTCTAGTGATAGGAGAAATACGACCACTAAATATAACTGAAAAACTACTTTGATAGAGAAAACCTAAGGTAGAATAGAGAGTTTTACCCTGCCTCAGCTGACAGACCACTATTTTTCCTATTTTAGGAAGCTCTAGCAAACAAGGTCAGTCCAATACTATTTAAGCATCAAAAGGTAAAAGAAAAAGGAAGGTAGTGGCCTTATCGTCCAATGGAATAGTAGATCGAAAGGATGAGCAGAGGATCTAGTGAAGGAGAACAAGACGGGGACAAATTGGGAAAACTTATTTCAAAGGACTAGAGTGGGAGCTAAAGGCATGGATCCTAGACTTTGTAAACTCCATACTTAAGGAAGGCACTAAGGTAGTTCAACTATAAGAGGAAGATATTGCTGAAGCTATAGAAAAATGGAAGAAAATTGTGATGTTATATGAGGTTAATACTGAACTAATAATTGCTGCCTTGGAAAGATTCATAGCTGAACAGTAGAGCTTTGCTGCTAAATCTGAGATCTACTTCATAACGAGGGATACTTTATGGTGTTGTTTGATAGTATTAGTGATTGAAATGAAGTTTTGTACTCATGTCATTATACCATGAATAACCAACCACTGATTGTCAAGCCTTGGACCACCTACTTTGATTTGCACGAGGAGGTATTGAAAACTATTTCTTTATGGGTATAATTACCCAATCTGCCTCTTAATTGTTGGACCAAGAAGGCTCTTAGTAAAATTTTAGAGGCTTAGGAGTACCTCTCTATGCTGATAGTTGTACCGCTCATATAGAGAGAATTTCCCGTGCTAGATTGTTGATTGGAATGGATGTCACTAAACCTCTACCTAAGAGTGTAGGGGGTCATTAATCCAACTTGGAGATGTTTTGAGCAAGCTATTAAATATGACTGGATTTCGCTATATTGTAATGATTGCTTGATAGTGGAGCATAATGTGCTAAGAAGGAACCCAAACTATAACAGTCAGGGCAACACAAGTACAAGAGAGGGTTCCAACTCAAAAAGAGGCTGCAACTCCAAAGAAATTGGTAGTTAAGTGGCTACATAAGCAGACCATGAATAAAAAGCTAACAAAGAGAACAAAGCAAGGAATAAAAAGCCCACTATGCAATAGGCAGTCCCAAGAAGGCACCTCCTATTGCTGCTACTGATTGGCAGGAGGTCAGGAACAAATCAACCAACAAAACACAAGTTCTCTAATCTAAAGAAGGGAAGACATTACTACCACGAATGGTTTTCATGTAATGATTATAGAAGGACATGTGCAAAGTAATGTGGTCCAGAAATGTAGTGTTGATGTAGGATTGTAGACCTCTTTTTTAACACCTGCAATATATTAGTATCTTGAAATGTTAGAGGTTTCAATAGTATAGGAAAACACAGAGAAATTAGCGCTTTTATTAGAGACAATAAAGTAAGTTTGCTTGCAAGTTTTAAGCATAGGGTACAAGAAAAGTATGCAACTAACATTGTTAAGAAGTTTATAGAGAATTGGACATGGTGCAACAATTATAATATAGGGAAAGATAGACCCTGGATTATTTGTATCCTCAGAAGCTGGAGTTCCAACCATAAATAATTCACAATCAATTTATATATGGGGTGGTGACTATATGCCAGTTGAATGTTTAGATATCTTGTATTGCAGTTTATGGGCTTCATACAGTCTAGGATAGAAGTACTTTTGAAATGAGCTCCAAGTGATAACAATCCAAGTGAATTAACCTTGGCTCATTACGAGGGATTTCAATAATGTGTTAGAAGGTGAAGATAAAGTAGGTGGTTCTCCTGTTAAGGATAAGGTGAGACATTTCAAAGAATTCCTCGACAATACTGGCATTGTTGAGATCAAAACTACAGGCAGGAGATACACATGGACTAGTGGTCATGTTTACAGCAAGAGAGATTGGGAACTTGAGAATATGGAATAGTTGACCAAGTACTCCCACATTGAAGCAATTGTAATGAGACCTTATTTATGCGACCATACCCATATTGCTATTAAAATGGACTCTGAGGTCATATGCAAGAGACTTTTCAAATTTATAAACAGTTTGGTAGGGCATATAGATTTCTCATGCTGGTTGAACAGGCTTGGAACACTTCTATGAGAGAATTTGCTATGACTATGATATAGAGAAAGATAAAGAATGTTAGACTGGTATTACAAAAGTTGAATATTAAAGAAGTTTTCTACAGTGAAAGTAAAATCCAAAGTGCTAGGAAGAAGGTTCAAGAGCTTCAAAATTTGATGACTGTTTGGCCTATTTCGGATAACCACTATGAGGAAGAAAAGAAGACTCAAAGATAACTTTATCCCTAGAATTTAATAGATGAAAGTATACTACAGCAAAAAGCTAGAGTACAATGGCTAAAACTTAGAGACTATTTCTTTGCTTTAATGAAAATGAGATAGATACATAACTAGATTAGAAGAGTTATTGGTGCTACAGGTAATCTTATTACTATCATAGTGGGGAAAGATGAAAACATATTGACATTCTACAAATTCTTTCAGGGAGTGCAGTGCATTACTAGCCAACAATAGACCCTAATATAATCAAGGATGGGTACACACTTCGTAGAACTCAACAACTTGCTCTAATTACCTCTATAACAGAGGAAGAGGTTTATTTGGCAGTGAAAGGTATTGGTGATAGTAAAGCTATTGGATGTGATCGTATGAATGCACTGTTTTTTAAGAAAACATGAAGATTATAGGCAATTGTCACACCCCTTTTTTTACCAAAAGATTAATTTTAAGTTTGGAAAGGTCTTTTATTATTAAGTGACAAAATAAAATTTGTTTCGAAAAAGATTCATTTTATAATCAACTCAGAGTCGCCACTTGGCATAATCGGGTGTGCCAAGTCACCTTTGGAAATCCTTTTTCAAAAACTGTTTTGACTTTTTAAAACTGATTTGCGAACAGAGATTCCGGCGAAGGAATTCTGTTGACCGAGGGGAAGGTGTTAAGCACCCGTCGATACCGTATGATACCAAACGGTATCTACAACACCAAAATAGTCCGTAAACAGTCACAACAACACGCCTAAATCCGCAACAACAAGACAACAATACCATACAAGAAGCAAACACAAACTTAAACAATAAAAGGATAGGTAACTTGACACAAAGAGAACTCATTAGGTAGCAACTAAAGAGTGTATCAAACTCTAAAACCTCTACAAAATAAGTTAACAAGCACCAAGTTCTTACGGTGACCGCCAAGGGAATCAACTCACCTTCAAGATCCACCGTTTCCAAGCAAAGAACAATATTGACTTTTCCAAGCCCTAAGCTACAATGGCTAGTCCAAGCCCTAACTAAGAACTACACTAATGTGGTCTACTCTCTAGGGAGAGGATTTTCAATGTCTCATATTTTCATCATTAAACAACTAAAGAGAAAAGACTTAATAAGAGACTATATACAACCTAGCTTATTACATAGTATAATGGACCAAAATACCCTTAATAAAAGGGGAGGTCATGGGTTGTTTCTTTAACATGTGCAATCCCCAAAATACCCTTAATGAAGGGTGCTTCTTCGATGCTCCAAAACCATGGGGTCTCACTTCAAAATTTGTAGTCTCGAATTAGCATCAAATGTAAGCCCCCACACAATATTCCACACACGAATTTGTTTAATGGCATGCTCAAAATGGGTCCTCCATGCATGTTCTCGTATCCTCGAGGTGACCAAGTCTTGAGCCTCGATGTGTTGGCCTCTAAAGATGTCATCAAAAGATAAGATGGCCATTTGTCCCGTATCACCCTCCCCTTCTTAAAAAGGATTCGACCTTAAATCCAAACTTTGCAAAACCAAAGAAAAGAAAAATAAATACAAACTCCTCATGACATGAGGGTTAGGGTTAGCACAACAAATCATCTCAACATGCCAAGGTTGCACATATTTGTAATATAACCAAGGATCCTTTGAATGAAATATTAAAAATTCAATGAAAGATGTACGAAGGATTAGGTTACGGGATTCACCAAAAGTGACACTTTGCTTGTCATGTAGACCAAGCAACAAGTTGGGTGCACCAACATCACTATTTCCATATTTGGCACCGAGGTTAAACGGGGAAAGTGGCCATAGAAACAGGTCTAGACAATACTCCCCTTTCCCATGGTCTCCACCCAAACTAAATGACGTACTCTCTACAATAATATACATATCATCGAAAGAAAATAGAGAGTAGAGAAAAATATCACCCAAGTCGACTTCTACTAAGGTGCCCTCATGTGTGTACTCACTACTAGTTTCCCAATCATCACCATAGGTACCCTCAACAATAAAGTCACACAAAGTAGAAGAAGGAGTAACTTCCAAGAGTACACATTCCTTACCCTTAAGAGTACTCTCATCTTCCAAGAAGAGATTTTTATCTTTAGGAGGAATGTTGTCACACCATAGTGGGTTAACATATAGGCTATAGCCTCCAAGGTAAGCTATACCATCTTTTTCACCACTAGGCTTATTAGGAGTGTTTATATTATTTGCAAATAAGACATTATACCTAAAGAGTGCTTGATCCAACCCACGGGAAAATTTGGAACAAGCAAGTTCCTCACTCTCTAAGAGATCAATCTCAAGTTTCAAAGCAATTTTTAGCACAAGATTGTCCCAAGAATAGCTCTCGGGTTCACTCCCCTTTTGTTGACCAACTTTTTCAAATACTTCGCTCACTTGAGTTTGATTAATCACATCACATACATACTCAAGTGGTGGAAAATTTTCACAAATAGTTTGATCAACACCAATTACACAAAACGATGTACTTTCGTTCAACATATAGGCTTCAACACTAGGTGGACATAAATTGGTCTTATAGGAAGAGTCAATTTGGTCATCAATAGGATCAACTAGTGTATCCACACTCACAACATGTACATTATCAACAAAAGTCAAAGAATCATTAGACTCACAAGTAAGTAAGCTACTACTCATACTCAATGGGATACTAGCTACACAATTATCATTCACATGCACAAAAGTGTAAGAGTTAGCTATTTTACCTTAAAATTCTTGAGTCGACTCTCCTTTACCGTGTTGTGAAGGACCTCCACAAGCTTGGGCAGCAACTTCACTTCGACATTGCTCTCCTTTACTTTCCATGTCGGTACCTACACAAATATCCTTAGAAATAGAAGGACAAACAATGTTAGCTCGATTTGGTGGCAATCCCCTCACTTCGCTCCACACAATTTTTTTTTCCACTCTCAGATTACCACCTTGCACACCTTTAATCCTCTCAATATTTTGTCTCTTATAATCATTCGTATTGGAGTAAGTATTCACTTCTCTTTGTGGCTCAGGCAACATGTATGTCACGAGGTGATTTCCCCCCCGATCTCTTATAAGATTTGGCCAATTTGGCATATTTGGAACTCTATGTTGTGCAAACCAATCAACACCTAAGCATACATGACCGTATGTCAATAGAAGAATATCGCACCACACCTCCTCATGGTATTCAAATTGGGAGAAGACAACTTTGACCCTCTCGGTAACCTTAAACCCATCCAAGAAGTATGGAACAAGTAAAGGCTCGCAAAACAACCCCAAGTAGTCAACCATGGATGGAATGATGTAGTTTCTATAGTACCTATCATTTAACACAACGAGGCAGCCTGGTATCCCACAAATGGTCACCTTTCCAGAGTGTACACTCCTTCTCGGATCAACATTGTAAAGCACATGAGTACCCCTCAATTTTGGAGATGCATACATTTTTTTTCTCATTGGACAACCTCTACTAGATCTAGTATAGCCATTCACACTATATCGACCTTGATAAGAAGTACGACAAGGTGGAGAATATGAATCTTCACACTTCTCACATGTACTCTCATCATAGCTCTCATAAACTTTGCGAACGAAAGGGTTATACCTAACACCAAATCTAGGTTCGGAGTGAGAAGTGTAAGACTCCTCAGATGCCTCAACATCATCATAAGATCCATCATGAGGTCCTACATCATCTCTAAATTCACCATAAGAACTAGGCACTTCATTCACCTTATTTCCTCCCTCAAAATCGTTAACTCTCAAATTTGCCCAAGTTTTGATCATGGCTATTTTCATAGCCTCCGCAATCTCCCGCAACTTCTTAGCCATAAAACCCCTCACTACAATCATAATCGCCCATGTTGTAGTCACAATAATCCCCGTCTATCGAAGACATGTTCCTCTTATATCACCTTTGTACCTACACAATGAACAAACAAGATTAGTAGTAAAATCTCCTCACCAACACTCGTATACACCCACTTTTGTGATTCTCACAATTGGAGCGGCGAATATTGAAAGTTGCTTATACTCCGGTAGTCAATAGAATGACAATTCTACTTGGCGGCCGAAATGGATTCTTGTTTGATCGACTTAAGACATAAAAACAAAATTTACTTACAAACTTGTAACGAAGAAAATACTACGACTTATAAACGAGAAAAGCACAAAATACAATGCTTAACACGAAAGAAAATGTACTAAAAAACTAATCTACAATCTAGTAGGTATTTACTAGTTTGCTAATTAGTATGAGAACCAACAAAATGGAAACCAATAGAATAAAAAAAAGTGAAACTAGGAATTCCAACGTTCTTGAGATATTGATGACATAGCACTCGACTATTGGTCGATGGACAAAAAAAATATTGTTGAAGTTGAAAAATTTTGTTCCATAATTTTGGTTGTTCAAATTTCACAAAGACGGGGGGATTTTCGATTTTGGTAGGTTAACAAACAAGACTTTAAGTTCTTTTTTTCAAAATTCAAACCTTGACCAACTTTCACCTTTTTGGTAAGACAACCTTTTAGAGGTCTTGTCCCCCTTTCCTCTTTTGGCTTGTCTAGAAAAATGAACTTACTCTCTTTGGGTATGAAGACTTTTGAGAGGTCTTTTGTTTTTTTCCCCTTTGGTAATGTCTTGAAAGTTGTTTCAAGAATAACAAGAACCCACACTCTCTTTCCTTTGAATTTGGATCAAACAACAACCTTTTACAAGACTTCTTTAACACAACACAAGAACTTCAACAACAACAACAACAAAACTGTCCACTCTTCCCACAACAACTTACAATTTTTTTGCTCAAGAATTTGGGTTAGACTCAAGTAGTGTTAGATAGAAAGAAAACCAGCACAAGAAATAACAAAGACAATCAAAACAACACCCAAATCTAGACACAAATTCGGCCAAACAACAACAACACTTCGGCTAAGACACCAAACCCGTAGAATAATTTTTTCTTGTGAGATTTTAGACCTTAGACACCTCTTCTAATGTTAGGAAACAAAGATCTAACACTAGAAATCACAAAACACACAAAAATCACAAGAAAACTAGGCTTCAAATTTTGGCTTAAACACAAAAACGTGGACAGATTACTATTTTTGAGTTTTTCAGCTTTTCAACACTTTTTTTTGATTTTTCAGTGAACAAACCCAAGATTGATCTCGTGGGAATGAAGTCAATGATGGATTTGATACCAAATGATACCACACGGTATCTAAAAGATCAAAATAGTCCACAAGTGACCCACAATGACCCGCAAATACCCATAACAAGCAAGACACAAAACACACAAGGAAGCAAACACAAACTTAAAACAATAAAAGGATAGGTAACTTGACACAAAGAGAACTCATTAGGTAGAAACTAAAGAGTGTATCAAACTCTAAAACCTCTACAAAATAAGTTAACAAGCACCAAATTCTTACGGTGACCGCCAAGGGAATCAACTCACCTCAAGATCCACCATTTCCAAGCAAAGAACAATACTGGCTTTTCCAAGCCCTAAGCTACAATGGCTAGTCCAAGCCCTAACTAAGAACTACATTAAGGTGGTCTACTCTCAAGAGAGAGGATTTTCAATGTCTCATATTTTCATCATTAAACAACTAAAGAGAAAAGATCTAATAAGAGACTATATATAGCCTAGATTATTACATAGTATAATGGACCAAAATACCCTTAATAAAAGAGGAGGTCATGGGTTGTTTCTTTAACACGTACAATCCCCAAAATACCCTTAATGAAGGGTGCTTCTTCAATTCTCCAAAATCATGGGGTCACACTTTAAAATTTGTAGTCTCGAATTGGCATCAAATGTAAGTCCCCACGCAATTTTCCACACACGGGTATGTTTAATGGCATGCTCAAAATGGGTCCTCCATGCATGTTCTCGTATCCTCGAGGTTACCAAGTCTTGAGCCTTGATGTGTTGGCCTCTAAAGATGTCATTAAAAGATAAGATGACCATTTATCCCGTATCACCGTAGTCCAACCACGGTCGCTTGTTGGAGCATATCGGATATTTTTGACACTACGAATGTATAAAACACATAAAACACACAAAACAATCAATCAAACAACAAAATAAAATAAGTCCAAAAATATAGTGTCCAGTCCAATTATTACAGGCCAAAATAAAAAGGTACTAAAAAATAAACCAACACTAATCTTAAACTACGCTCCAATGATTTACCCGATGCCTCGGGCCTTGATCACGAGCCTCGTTTGTGTACATAATACTTTGGGTCATTCCCCGATAAATAAGTACAATATAACCTCGGGGCATTTCCCGGCGAATGAATACATCTTCAAATCTTGTGCGATAAAGTAGAAAGAACTATTCACACTCACATTCAAACATTCAACAAAACACCATTCCTAAAATTTGCCTACCCAACTTAGCATTTGACTACTAATTTTGATTTGAATCAACACTAATGAATCAAAATTAAACCACTTTCATTTCGTCAATCTAAACCCCTCCCCAAATTCCTTCTTTTAACCCATGAATTTTAATATGAAACAATTATTCAAACCCATACTTAATCATCAAATTCATACCACGATTGATTATTTACGGAAAAAACAATATCAAACATCAATAAAATATCCAATCAACCATCGTCAAACACATAATGATAATAAGAGGGTAGAGTCGAGAATTGGACCTCAAAAGCTTTCGATTGACTTAAGAATAAAGATGAGAGCCGCTTCGAGAACCTCAACAAACACAAAGACCTCAATTCTCTTGATTAGTTACGAATCAGTTCAAACCGTGATAAAATCCAATATCTGATTCAAATTAAATCCCACGAACAACAGATGCACCCGACACTAAAGAAAATTACAAGAAAGAAACTAAAACCCATGTAGCCAAAGCTCCGGCGAGCTCAGACGGCGTCAAGAAATAATGAAAATAAGTCGAATTCCGGCGGTGGGTAGCATTTTTTGGTGGGATTTTATCAATTTTACTATTTATCGTTGCATCGAGGTTGATTTTTTTGGTCACTGGTTTCGCATTTTTTGATGACTGTCGATGGGAGGGATTTTATGGTCGGCGCTGATTCAGGCGAGAATCTCGTCGGGAAAACTCAAAAATCTCTTTTTTTTTCTCACTGTTTTGCTCAACTTTCTCTCTTGTCTCTCGTATCTAATTTCTCTATTTCTTTTTCTTCGTCTATCTCTCTTCCTAACTTCTGTGTTTGTAATGGTGTGTTTTGCTATGAGTCAACCAAGAAAATAGAGGTTCCTGGGTTTTTCTCTTCTCCGTGCGATGGTTTATGTGAGTAGAAAATGAAAGATGTTGGAGAATCGATAGGTAGTGTGTGAATATTGGTGTCTGTATCTGTGATGATGGAGGATATGTGTGTACCTATGTACTGGTGGGTATTGTGAATGCGGAAAGATGGTCCCTCCATTTTTGTAGGTCTCGTGAGTATTATGTATATATGAGGCGGTGTGTATATTATGAGAAAACCGTGGGGTAAGGGGTAGGGGTAGGGGTATATAGTATGGGGTGTGAGTTGGCTTAGATAAAATTTGTTAGGATAAGGGAATATTAGAGACTCAATTTGTTAGGATTTGTTGTATTTGTTTCCTTATGGGAAAAGTGTAGAATGGGTGGAGGTACGTGGTAAGGTGAGCTAAAAATGAATAAAATTGAACTTTGGAAGGGACAAAATTAGGTGTCTACATCATGCCCCTTTTTTGGATGTAAACACGAAGTGTTTTCAGACAAAAAAGTAGACAACGAGACCAAATTTTGACTCGACCATTATTCGAAGAAAGAAATAGAAGGAAGAAGGACAACCGAGTTGGAGAGTCAAGTAAGGTCCCATCGAGGTTTCGGTCCGCGGCTCTGTCATTACATCAAAAATGAAAATTACAAGTTAAAACATAAATGAAATTAAAAAAATCCTAGCTATGCAACTTCTTTTGGACCCTTGACTTGAGTTTCATCACCCTATTCTTCAGTTGGGCTCCTGACTTGCAATTTCTTTACCTTGTTCTTCAGACGGGCTCCCGACTTTCAATTTCATCACCCTGTTCTTTAGGCAGACTCCTGACTTTTAATTTCATCCTATTGACTTTCAATTTCTTCACCCTGTTCTCCAGTTGGGCTCCTGACTTGCTATTTTTCAATCTGTTGACTTTCAATTTATTCACCTTGTTGCTTGACTTTCAAATTCTTCACGTTGTTTCTTGACTTTCAACTTCTTCACCTTGTTTCTTAACTTTTCATTTATTCGCCCTTTTCTTTAGGAGGGCTCCTGAAATCACATAAAAATTAAAAATAAAATTATCCCAAACAAAGGTTATGATAGAAAGCTCACTTTTCAAAAATAAAGTCTCATTTTCAAGAGGGTCTTAAATGATGCTTTTGACATCATGAATTAAATTTTGCCCCATTTTATCATTAGAGGACTTTTGTGAAAGTCACATCATAACTTCTTGAAAAACCCAAACAAAGAAATGCATATTCTATGGGTTAATTGGAATAATTCGACTAGAAAGTGCATTTTCTAGGAGTCAAAGGGAATAACTTGACTAGAAAGTACATTTTCTAAGAATCAAAGGGACTAAATCGACTAGGAAGTACATTTTCTAGGAATCAAGGGGAAGGACTCGACTAAAGGTACATCTTATAGGAATCAAGGGAAATGACTCAACTAAAAAGTACATCTTATAGGAATCAAGGGAAATGACTAGACTAAAGGGTACGTCTTATAGAAATCAAGGGGAATGACTCGACTAGGAGGCACGTCTTCTAGGAGTCGAGAGGAATGACTTGACTAGAAAGTACGTCTTCTAAGATTCAAGGGGAATGACTCAACTAAAAGGAACGTCTTCTAGGAGCGGAGGTTCAATTTAAGAAGTGTATCACCTAGCAAATGGAAACTGAAATCCCTGGACAAGGAAGTGTGTCTCCGAGGGATATAGTATGATGAATTTTACCATGATTTAATTATCAAACTTGTGCAACAATATTGCTTTCTGCATTTGTAGAAGTGAGGCATTGAAGCCCTTGATATTTATGCTCTGAAGTCCTTGATTTGAAGGTAACATGTTTCCTTTTTCATCAGAGAAAACTTATAAGTTTAAAACATGGTGGCTGGTTTGTGGATTTGGCTTTCACGGTGATCTCTCTTGCCCCCATCACATTTAACATTGCTTTCAACCATTAGCATATATCATTGACTTGTTGCATCATTAACCCAAACTCAGGTTATTAAGAGTGATTCTGAAACAAACACAGTATCTCTGCTTTGCTAGGTTTCTCAGATAAAACCTTTGAACCTTGGTATTTTCATGAGTTCCCAGACTTGTCTATTGAAGTTTTTTTTTGCATGCCTTATTTTGGCTCACAATCATGACTCTTTTATGTGCTGGCCTTTTGTCTTGCTTTGTGCAATTGAAGAAGATGGTAGCCAGTTTTGAAATCTTTTCTCATTTGTTTTGACATAGACTTGACTCAAAGACACAAGAAAAATGATAACAATTGAATAACTGACTTAAGAAAATAGAAATAGAAATATAGAGAAGAAAGAAAAGATAATGAATGTCCCCACTGAAATAGAGAAAACAGAAAATTATCTAAAAATGACAGTCAACTCTAATGATTATGCCATGTATTTTAGATTAAGCTACCTGATCTTTCCATCTAAACTTTCTACCAATTGTTGTTGAGTTAATGGCCATGAAACTGAGTTGCTTCCTTAGGTCAATTATATTTAAGACCTCATTCGGCTAGTGACACCTTGAAGGGTTTTTGTCAACAAACCTCTCTCATTTTCTCTCATCTCACCATCGCCTTATGATATTTATGAGTGTTTTTCACCAATGAGATTCTCTTATTTTCATTTTTCTCAACTCAAAGTCGCCTTATAGTGACCATGAGGGTTTTCACCAATAAGACTTTCTCATTTTTATCTCTCTCAACTTACCATTATCTTACGGTGCCCGTGGCGGTTTTCACCAATAAGACTCTCTCATTTTTATTTCTCTCCTGATTCCTTATGCTGAGGAAGACAAGTAGTTTCCAAAATACATTATCTATGCATTGTGTGCTTAGCCTTAATATTCTCAAAGATTGGTCTGAAGGTCTTTCTTTGGTTGTAACTTGGCTTTTGGATAAGGTTTAGAAAGTAAGAATGACATGAGGCCCAAATTATACTTGAAGTGGTGTAGGGCTTACAACTTTTGGAATCGACTCAAATAATGAGGATTGACTTATGTCCTAGTTTCTCTTGACTGGGCAATTCTAAATTGCTTATTTGATTAGACCGAGCCCAAAGTAGGGCAGCCTACGTATCTCACTCTTGAGAGAAGAGAATTAGGTCACGTGTAGTTTCGATAATTTTTTCTTTTGCATGATCCTGATTTCTTTTTTCTTTTTTTTTTCTTTTATCAACTCTTTTCTCTTTGGGATTTTTTTTACTCTATTTTTGTTGACACTCCTCTTTTTTTTTTCGGACATATTTTTTCTCTCTTTTTGTTGAAACTTTTCTGACTCTATTCTTTTGCTTGACACTTTTCTTCGAACTTTTTGACTCTATCTTGATTCCAAAAGAGGGGTATGAAAGAAAATAACACTAAAACTCAATGGGGTAAACAAAGGATGACACAATGTTTGGATAGCAGAATGAAATGCCTTCATCATATCAATCCTTGAAAATGCAAGTACACATCATGCAATATGAAGTAAAAGATGAAGAGCATTTGTAAAACTTTAATAACATTGACTTTAACAGAGCGTGTGTGTCACTTCTTCTTCTACACTTGTCAAACATACAACTCCACCTTTGTTGTAAATCCCTCACATTGAATGATCCATGCTTTCGTGGAGATGATTATCTTCCTGTTTATCTTGATATAGGGATCACGTGTCCACTATTTCACCTAATTGAGCTATAATTTTTAATTAATGACCAAGTTATTCTTGTGATTCTCAAAATAATTGCCTTAATTTTGAAAAAAGACTTCAACATGGTCACCAAATGTCTTAACACTCTACTTATTTCTCAAATACTTTTTCTAACTTTAGTCCTCTGATTCAAAGTTCGTGCTCAAATTGGATTTTAAGATCTAGATGAAAATTCCGCAAGCATGTCATATCACTAGAGCCAACATAAAATGTACTGTGTAAAGAAAACAAACAAACAACACATATTAAAACACAAAGGGAAAAGAGACACTCCATTAAGTTGAAATAAAAGATAGAAGGGTTTGAACATAAACGACAAAGGGACAAAACAAGATAGATCCCAAAATGCAACCCTGAAATAATTCAAATAACAGAAAAAAAAACAAAACAAACTACCAAACATCCATCCTAGCAGGGAGAGGAGAGATTTCCCAATTGCTAAGCTTGACATCTTAGCCACTGGTTTGCATATCAGCATGACTAGAGCTTTTCCCACTGTCGATGTTCTGCACCATAATTGATCTATCTTGAATTATTTTTTCAATTTCTCTTTTCAAATACCAATAATCTTTAATATTATGTTCCTAAGCATCAGAATGATACACACATCGTACATTAGGATTAAAATTTCTTGAACGCGGATTAAGAGTGTGCCTAAGGAGAGGAGTGATTATGCCCCACTGTACCAATCTCTGAAATAAGATGGCATACGACTCTCCAATTGGTGTGGAGCTATCTTTAGACTTCTGCCTCATTTCATTGCTTGGCTTGCATAAAAAATCAAGTTTAGAAGGGCTTTGGTATGTTTGTGGAGTTAGTGGATGACTCTGAAGAGTTGGCGCATTCCATTATGGGTAAAATGGGGGTTGAATATGTGGTTGTGCATGATATACTAGATATGGAGGTAGAGGAACAAAGTATAATGGATTTTGGGAGTGATTATGTGGAGCTTGGGCATGAACTTGAACTTGAGCTTGAGAGCGACGATAATATGGTCTTCTTGACCATGTCTGTTGTCCAACTATAATAGAAGCTACATCTTCCTCATTCTTTTTCTCCTCAACACTTCCTGAACCCTTTTGAATTTCTTGAGTTATTGCTTTCAATGTTGTAAAACTCACAATGCGACTAGTCTTAATTCTATCTTCTATCATCTCCCTCATTTTAAGGACCTCAACAAATGGCTTTCCTAATGCAGGTAACAAGTGTTGATAATATGTTTCGTCCTGCGCTTGAATAAACACCTCTACTATCTTACTTGTTTTCATTGGCGGTTTCACCCTAGCATCTTGTTCACACCATCTAATCGCATATTCTCTGAAACTTTCAGTATTCTCTTTCTTTATATTATTCAGGGATTTCTCATTAGGAATCAACTCCACATTGTATTGGAATTGTTGCACGAATTCATTAGCTAGGTCATCCTAACTATTCCACTTATCGATGTCTTGGTCAACAAACCATTCCGAAGCTAGACCTGATCTCACCAAAATAAGCCATGAGTAATTCTTCCTTTTCTTCAATGCCCCTTAATTGGTTATAATAACGCCTCAAATATGCCACTAGGTCCCCATGTCCATCATATTTCTCAAACTTTGGTATTTTAAAACCAAGATGAAGGTTAACACCTGGAAACATGCACAGATATTTATACGAGACACTTTTATAACCCCCCAATCCTTGCAAGTTCTTCATAGCCAATTCCAAACTTCTTAATTTTTTGGTTATTTCCTCTTGTTCTTCTGTCATAACAGGCTTCTCAGTGTTAGGATGAAATTCAGGCGGGTGAGTGTCGCCGTAAGGACCAGTCAACTTAAATGTGGGCTCGGAAGCATAACGCTGATCACCATTAATATTCAATACAGGCTCTCTTGTAGAATAGGGAGGCATAACTTATGGATGAACATCAAAAGTAGGATCTTCAGGTGGGGGTGGTGCTACAAAAACATGAACAGTAGGTAGAGTCGAGCATGTGGTTATCCTATGCATATTGGAACTGTTTGGATAGTGTTGCCATGGAGTAGACCCTGAAGTATATTGTGGCATGTCAAGAAAAATAGGAAATTGTGCATGTGACACGGGAGGCAAACTATAAAGATATTCTAAATTATCAGTGGGAAATGGAAGAGGTGACAACCCGTTAGCCCAAGCTCGATGCATTTCTATCATTTGCTGCCTTAATTTCAGAATCTCTTCATTATCTTCTAAATTCTCATTCCCCAAACTCCCTATCTGATTATTGACAACAATATCGGTATCCTTTTTGGCCATAACTTTCTCATTAACTTGGCGCAATGTGGAGGACCAGTCAAAATGCCACAAACCAACCACCTTAAACTAGATGAACAAGAGATAACAAAGGAGTTAGAATGCAACACTTTTTTTTAAAACTCCTTTTCTTTTATCTTCTTTTTGAAAAGATCTCCGAACCGAAGAAGGGCTCCTACATATCTCACCCTCGAGAGAGTAGAATCAGGTGTGCGTAGTTCGTAAAGTTTTGGAACAACATGGCCGATCAAACTCTCTTTCTTTCCTTTTTCTTTTTCTTGTAACTTTAAGAAGAATAGAAAATAACAAATTGTCAAAAGAACTGACGAAAATATTTTGAATTTTCAGATTTAACATCCCTATTCAAAATGAAACCTATGATTACCAAATAAAAAATCTTTTTGGGTTTTCGATTTTGAACTTCATACGAAAGTGAAACTTGAACATATTAAAGAATTTTTTTTTTGTAGTTTTCTTTTGAAGATGTATATGAAATACCTACTCTAATAAAGAGTGAAGAAAATCTTTTTGGATTTTTTGAAATAAGATCTCCGAACCAATAATAGGCTGCCTACGTATCTCACTCCCGAGAGAGGCGAATCAGGGGTGCGTAGTTCGTCCAGATTAGACAATTAGGGATTAACTAACAGATTGACCTAACTTAAGAGACATGATCAAAGACAGACGATGAACAACGTCAATAAAATCTTTTTTTGAATTTTCAATTTGACACACACAAATAACTCCAACAACTATGAAGGAAAAAATCTTTTTGGTATTTTTGTTATATAAAATGTACAAAAATTCTACCATCTATTTGAATTTTCTTCATAAAAAGCTCCTATTAATTTTGTTTTTGAAAATTTTGAATTATAAATGCTTGTTAAAGGAGGCAAAGTGGAATCTTTTTTATTTTTTTTATTTGATAAATGAGTGAAAAAGGTAAAACTCTTTTTTTGAATTTTTTAGATTGTGAAAAACAAAAGCCATAAAAAAACTCTAAAAACTACGAAACTCTTTTTTGACTTACTTTTTCTTATTTTTTCCCTTTTTTCCTTTTTTTTTTCAACATTTTCTTGCCTACATACTTTACTTCTGACACATGATTTCCCCAAATCAGTCCGTCAAATGACCTCGTCACCCTAAAAAATGCAACATTTAGCATGTAAGGATGCTTCTAAGGTGAGTTTCCTATAAAGGACTAAGTGAGTCCCGCTAGGTTTGAATATGATGTAGATAAGTATGGCCTAAAATCTGACCTATGTTGGAGTCCACTAACAAGGCTATTCGGGGGAGCGTATGGTCGATAGTGGATGCAATAACTTTTCACCCACTCCATACATCCGATGGCTCCCCCTCCTAAAATAAGAGTGACTCAACTAGAGTTTGTGTACATGATGTGTACTCTAGGATTTGTTGAAGAAAGAATTGACTCGGGTTATGAAAATGATGCCAGATATAAAGCGGTAACATATAAAGAAAAACTGTAAACAAATAGCATGTAGGTGTTAACAGTGACAAAACAATAACACAAACGATAACAAAAACAATGTTTATACACCCATAATGTAAAACAAAGCCGATACAACTCCAAAAACTAAGGTCGAATTCTGAAAATTCCCTAGCAGAGTCGCCAGAACTATCACACCCCTTTTTTACGAAAAGATTAATTTTAAGTTCGAAAAGGGTTTTTATTATTAAGTGAAAAAATAAGGATTTTTTCAAAAAGGATTCATTTTATAATCAACTCAGAGTCGCCACTTGGCATAATCAGGTTTGCCAAGTCATATTTGGAAATCCTTTTTCAAAAACTATTTTTGACTCCTTAAAACTGGTTTGCGAACAGAGATTCTGGCCAAGGAATTCTGTTGACTGAGGGGAAGGTGTTAAGAACCCATTGATCCCGTGGTTCGATCACGGTTGCTCGATGGAGCATATCGACTATTTTTGGCACTAAGAATATATAAACAACACAAAATACACAAAACAATCAATCAAACAAATAAAATAAAATAAGTTCAAAAATATAGTGTCCAGTCCAATTATTACATCCCGAAATAAAAAGGAGCTAAAAAGTAAACCTACACTAATCCTAAACTACGCTCCAATGCTTTACCCGATGCCTTGGGCCTTGATCACGAGCCTCCTTTGCGTACATGATACTTCGGGGCATTCCCCAGTAAATAAGTATAATATAACCTCGGGGCATTCCCCAACGAATGAATACATCTTCAAATCTTATTTAATGTAGTAGAAAGAACTATTCACACCCACATTCAAACATTCAACAAAACACCATTCCTAAAATTTGCCTACCCGACTTAGCATTTGCCTACTAATTTTGATTTAAATCAACACTAATGAATCAAAATTAAACCACTTTCATTTCGTCAATCTCAACCCCTCCCCAAATTCCTTCTTTTAACCCATAAATTTTTACATGAAATAATTATGCAAACCCATACTCAATCATCAAATTCATACCACGATCGATTATTCACAGAAAGAATAATATCAAACATCAATAAAATATCCAATCAACCATCGCCAAATACATAATGATAATAGGAGAGTAGAATCGAGAATTGGACCTCAAAAGCTTTCGATTAACTTAAGAAGAAAGATAAGAGCCACTCTGAGAACGTCAACGAACACCAAAAACCTCAATTCTCCCAATCAATTACGAATAAGTTCAAATCATGATAAAATCAAAAATATGATTCGAATAAAATCCTGCGAATAACAGATGCACCCGAAACCAAAGAAAATTACAAGAAAGAAACTAAAATCCGTGTAGCTAAAGCTCCGACGAGCTCAGACGGCGTCAAGAAATGATGAAAATAAGTCGGATTCCGGTGGTGGGTAGCATTTTTTGGTGGGGTTTCACCAATTTTACTATTTATCGTTGCATCAGGGTTGGTATTTTTGGTCGCTGGTTTCACATTTTCCGATGACTATCGACGGGAGGGATTTTTTAGTCGGCGCTGACTCCGGTGAGAATCTCGCCAAGAAAACTCAAAAATCGATCTCTTTTTTTCTCACTGTTTTCCTCAACTTTCTCTCTTGTCTCTCGTCTCCAATCTCTCTATTTCTTTTTCTCCATCCATCTCTCTCTCTAAATTTTGTGTGTGTGATGATGTGTTTTTTGCTGTGATTCAACCAAGAAAATATGAGGTTCCTAGGTTTTTCTCTTCTCTGTGCGATGGTTTCTGTGAGTAGAAAATGAAAGATAATGGAGAATCGATGGGTGGTTTATGAATATTGGTGTCTATATCTGTGATGATGAAGGATATATGTGTGCCTATGTACTGGTGGGTATTGTGAATGCAAAAAAATAGTCCCCCTATTTTGGTGGGTCCCGTGAGTATTATGTATATGTGAAGTAGTGTGTATATTGTGAGAAAACCATGGGGTAGGGGGTAGGGGTAGGGGTATAAGGTGTAGGGTGTGAGTTTGTTAAGATAAAATTTGTTAGGATAAGGGAATATTAGGGACTCAATTTGTTAGGATTTGTTGTATTTGTTTCCTTGTGGGAAAGTGTAGAATGAGTGGGGTACGTGATAAGGTGAGCTAAAAATGAATAAAATTGAACTTCGAAAGGGACAAAATTAGGTGTCTACATCAACTAGGTAACTGAAGCAATTATCTATTTTTTGATACTAGAGAAATTTTTAAAGCTATCAACTATACTATTGCCATATTAGTGCTCAAGGTGAAGAACCCATCCAAAATTAAAGAGTACATGCCGATCTCTCGTTACAAAGCTTTAAACAAAATGATATCTAGAATATTGAATTGTCAAATAAAAAGTGATGAAGGATAAGCTAGTGTAGATAAATCAGTCTGCTTTTGTTCCAAGGAGATTGGTCTCTAACATCTTTTAAGACATTAAATAGTTAAAGAATTTGGAAGAAAAAGAGTGTCACGAATGTGTATGTTGAAAGTTGATATGAAAAATGCGTATGATTCTGTGGAGTGGCCATTTCTTAAATAAATTCTACATGGATTATAGTTCCCTACAAAATTCATTGGGTGGATACTAGCTTGTGTGAAAACCGCTTCTTATTCAGTTTTACCCAATAAATGCCCTATGAAGCAATTTCAAAGGACTTAGATATGGTGACCCTGTATTACCTTATTTATTTGTCCTATCCATGGATAAGTTTAGTAGATTAGTAAAGACACTCCCCTAAGAAAAACCTTCAAATATCATCCTATGTGTGCAATGTTAAGAATTGTGCAACTAGGATTTGTTGACGACCTCTTACTATTTTTTTAAAAGGTGATGTTTAATTTGTTTGTCAATTATATAAGTGTTTCAATTAATTTTCTATTGTACCAAGACTAGACACAAACTCTACCATGATTTCCACTTATTTTGGGGGTGTCAGCTTTGAGATATAGGTGAAAATCATGTAGAGACTCAATTTTACTAAAGGGACACTGCTTTTCAGGTATTTAAGAGTCTCTCTTAGCAATAAAAGATTTAATTGTTAGGAAATGTCAACCTATTCTAGAAAAGATACTGGTTATAATCAACTCATAGCCTGCTAAGATACTCTCTAACTAAGGCAGAGTTCAACTTATATAGAGTATTTTACTATCCATCCAAATTTTTTGGTCCCAAATATTTATCTTTCCCAAGAAGGCACTCACTATGATTACTTCTATTTATAGGAGTTCTTGTTGATGTGGCATGGTTTTATGGTACTTTTGACTCTTCAAATAAGGGGAAAATGCTAGTCTAAGTCACATTTATGTGCATATGATGTGTTTTTGTTGTGTTTGCAAACAAAAATAGGTTTTGAGAGTTGAAATTCAAAAAATAGGATTTATGTGCATTACATGAGCCCTCCAACTAGTCATTGGAGCTACTGACATGTCGTTCCATGAATTATTGGATGAACTAGAGAAGATGAGACATGCAGAGCATCAGGCAATAACATCCCATAATTTCCCTAAGAAACCATGGAGTCGTCCTGAAGATCATAAGAGGAAGATCTACAGAAAAATCTAAGACTGATCCAACAATTATGAATAACGGGTCATCCATGGAAAGAATGAGCTCGTCCTGAAGGTCATCCCAGAAAACATCATAAAGATGTCAAAGAGTAACCATCCTGTAACGAGCATGAATCATTTCAGGCACCAAATTTGCAGTTAAATTGTGTTTAAGATAGGATTTGTTTTGTTTATAAGTACATTCCTTAGGTTTTCTTTTAGAGGTTGCACATTATTACTCTTCATGAGGCCTATAAAATAATAACATTCTTTTGTTCTTGGGTTCTTATGGATTTAATTCATATATCAATTTTTTATTAAGTTTCTATGGGAATTCAAGCATCAGGATTTTTATCTACTTTATTTGTAAGTTTATGAGCATGAATTTTTCTAATAATTTATATTGAGATCTTATGATTATGAGCAGCTAAATCCCACAACTAGAGTTATGGGAACCATGATGAATTAATAATGTAGGTTAAGTACCCAATGATTCTTGATAGGTGGTTATGCATGTATTAATCTTTCCTTTGTATTGATTTCTATTTAATGAGTGCACAGGTTAAAATTTACTTTATTCTTACTTGCTGGACCAAGGCAACAAATTGAAAAAAAAAGATAAATAATGGAGATTTGAGAGGCTCTCAACCCTGATCTAATAACTAAACTCTGTCTAGGAATAGTTGATTTAAGATCAAGAGTAAGGGTTAGTAAGGCATACACCCATAGATGGACCAAGTTGCGTGGTGATATTCATCTATCTAGGGGACCAACCATTTAGGTGAATCTAACTTAACAATCTTACATGCTGAACACCAGGATAGGTCACTAGTACGTCATGCCTACTGCATTATAAAATTATGGGAAACACAATCCTATTCTATTCTCTCATTGCTTCAAGAAAAATTGTCAATACTCTGTGACTTGATTACTCATTTCTCAAAATTATTATGTTACCATAAAACGCCCATTTTTGGGTATAATTGACTAATAGTTGAAATGACCACATCAACTGAGCTTCCTACCATACTCCCTATAAGATTAACCTTAACCTAGTTGGGTTCTATATTTGATTCAACGACTAATTTATAGCTCATTACAAGGTGTAATTTAGGTGACATCAAATTTTGGCATCGTAGTCAGGGAATGCAATTTAGGACTAGTTCGATTGTGCTTATTTAGTTATTAGTCCTTATTTCCTAATTTTAATTTTTCTATTGTTTTTGATTTGTTTCTAGGTTGCACACTGGTGCATGCATAATACCCAGAGTCAAGGTAATACCCTGATTTCACTTGATCCTAAAATTAAAAGGACTTCTAGAACTAGGAGAAAAATAGTTAACAAAGGTGTTCTTAATCAAAAAGTTTAGGAGACTGCAGACGAAGATACTGCCCATATAATCACTAAAGAAAAGGAAAGACAAGACGCCACCAGGAAGGAAACACCTAATACGCAGGCTAAACAAGTAGAAATAGACCATCTGATTGTCATTGAGGAACATTCAAGGCAGAGAAGGAATAAGGAAAAGTAACATCCCCATCATTATATCACTAGTTTAATATGGGAGGAACATGATCGATGATGAGAAAATAGCCAGGAAAAAAAATCAAGCTGTTGATTAGAAAGCATTTGTATGATCACCTTTATAGCTGAAAATGAGGCTAAAGCTAAAAAAGGAAAGAAAAGAAGGTTCCACAGGTGCCGACTCCAATTCAACAACCTCCTTATTTTTTTCTCGAATATTAAAAAAGAGAATGAAGAAGGAAACTATCACAAGTTTATTTTGATGCTGAAGCAACTATCTGTGAACATCCCTTCAGTTAAACCACTTAAGCAAATAATGGGTTATGCAAAGTTTATAAAGGATCTAGTGATTAAAAAGAGGACCACGAGTTTTGATCCTGTTGATAATTTGCACCACTATAGTGAAATAACTTCTCGATCTTTTGTGGAGAAAAAAGATTGACTCCCAAAAACTAGGTTATGATGGCACTTATCATGACTAAGACTTGATAAGCTAACCAATTACCCAAACTGATAAATGTAGGCATAACTATGGTAATAAACACCCAGGAGAGACTCCTAGAATGAAGTCAAGTCAATACTGAAATATAATTTCTACAAAACATGATAGAAAATCCATAAAATCCAATCCCAAAATCTGGTGTCACAGCATAAGAGCATTTAATACAATATCTAGAACTGTAAATATATAGTCTATTTTCAAAGTAAGAATAAAGACAACTCATGGATAAAAATGGTCTAGATTCGACTCTGATAAGCCAGAGTATCCAGTACCTCAAAATGTCACCAACCCCACAACACGAATCAACCTCCGTCGGTAGTACTCATACTAGGATATGCACAAAAATGAAAAAGTAGGAGTGAATATGGGAATATGAAAAAACTACTACCCTACCCTAGTAAGTAGTTGTCTATTTTGTGTGCCCTTCCTGTACTAACTCATACTGACTTACTGTATACCGTTGCTTTTTGAAAGATCCTTTGTACTTGCGTTGCACATGCTCGATGTTGTAGAAAACATAAAACTACATTCAGTAGCTATCATAAACCAACTTAGCAAAGTAGAAAATAAAATAAGTAAAATATACTATGAGCACATAACTTGTGAATAGAAATGTCACAAACAGTAGTTCACACCGTCTCCACTAATACGTGGGAACAACAAGCAATTCAAAGAATCTAAGAAAGCAAGCAAGATATGGATGCAATGTAATGACATGTAATGTGGATGCAATAAATGGTGAAAGCCATCACGTGATTTTTCTTATACACCCACCGAGATATCATCTACTAGGAAGGAACCCATATACTATATTTCATATCTCAATCTAAACTCTTCTGTCTGGCTCATCTTCATAGAGATGGTTTTCATAAATATGTCACATTTTTTTCAAAAACAGTGTGTCTCAGTGGTACCAATATCTCATGAATGAACATATATGAAATAAGGATGTAATGCTCACAGTCAACCCAAAATAAGGATATCTAATTCAATCAACATGTAAGTATATATGAGTGAGCCTAGAAATCAACTTAATATGTTAATAATTCATGATTTATCAACTCCAAATAAGTATTATTATAATAAATATACATGCAAGATATCATTATTATCATAGAAACTCCTAACTCGGGTATTTTATCATGATAAAAGAAACTAATGCTCAAATAAGGCACATATTATCAAATTAAACCCCCGTATGGGCATTATATCTAGAATAGAGGCATAAAGATTCACATATAAGGCCAATGATGTCAAACAAAACCCCCAAATGGGCAACACACAATAAAATAGTCACAAATTACAAACTCCCTAGTTACTTTCCCAACCCATAATGCGTTTTACTTATATATCAACTACCCAACTCAATCTGACAGAAGTTAAGCCATAACCTATCTCAAAACGACAAAATCCCGATCTAAAGTGCCTCAACACGGAGCCTTATCCATGCGAACGACCTTAAAATCAACTACAACCTTCAACTATAGCATCTACGCATTATAAAAAAGCTAATGATACCCATATTTCCCATATTCAGGCTGGGGTCATAATGAATTTCAAAATGAAAGGGGTAAAATTAGAATTTTATTTTAGAAACACATTCTACAAGGTTATGGAAGTATATAGGAGAAACCTATGCCAAAACAGATTAAAATTGAGGTCCAAAATGAAGAAAAATCTTTTTTAAACTTTTTAATTAAAACCACAATTTCCACTATGAAATCATGATTTAGTGAAATTATGAGTTCTCAAGTTACACAAAAATCAACATTGAGACCCTAAAAAATTGCCTTTTTCAAAGGTTGAAGGTCTAAAATGGCGGAAAAATTAAGGAGGGGTTATATACATCGGTTATCGCTTAAGAAGCTAAGTGAATGCTTAACCGACTACCGCTAAAGTAGTATCAAGCGCCACTAAAGCAACTACCGCTTAAGCGATGCCTGGCCACTAGAGTGACTACCACTTAAGTGGCTGCCGCTTAAGTGGACCTTGGCCGCTTAAGCGGATGCACCAACTATTAGTTGATGCTGATTTTAGTACAAGCCTACCAATTTTATCAGACCCTTGGGATTTGATCAAAATATCACTGAGACAAACCTATGTGCTACTAGGATAATTTCAATATTTCGAACTCAATGGCATCATTGAATTTTTAATAAAAGTTGTTTGCACAAAATTAATCCTCGAGATCTTATTTTACTATTTTCCAAATAAAGGGTCAAAATAAGATATAAAGGCCCCAAAATTGAACCAACCCCGCTACCAATCTATATTTGACATTCTAGATCTGTAGGTGCAGTTTATTTTTTAATCCGACACTTAGAACAACAAGTGTTGACCAAAGTCAACTATATGGATTTTCAAGCCTCTAAAACCACAAACACAACTCACTCCCGATCACATTGAGAATCGTGTCAATTATAACAAATCTTAAAATCAACATGCTGCCACTACAGGGAAGGACAAAAGAGTACCAAGACATAGAAATGGAATATTCACAAACCAAAGTCACTAAAACATACCCCACTAAAAGTCTAGTTCATCCTCAAACTAAAGGCAAGAAAATACTTGAATCACTAAAAATTTGAGGGTAACTACTATGCATGTCGGACTCGACCTGCCAAGTAGACTTCTTAATTACAATTTCTCTTTTGAACCTTAACTACATGAATGTCTCTAGAATATAATCGGCACACATCCCTGACTAAAATAGACATTGGCTCCTCAACAATGGTCAACCTCCCATCCAACCAAATCGAATCCCAACAAAGCACTTGATACTCATCTAGAATATATCATCAAATTACAGATACATGAAAAATTGGATGAACGACTAAAAAGTCTAGAGTTATGGCTAACTCATAAGCATCCTATTCAACTGTCTGAAGAATCTCAAAATATTTTTGCTCTCCCCAAACCTCATCATTCCCTTCATGGATGAAACACAAATAAACCCCTATCACCAATACCAAATATTAAGGCACGAATCCTGTGGTATGCATAACCCTTGCCTACTTTGATCCGCCAGGGGCCTATCCCAGATGACCTGAACTCTACATAAGGACTTTCAAATTAAATCATTACCATAGGATCTAACCTATAAAGTCTCAAACTGACAAATAGGGAATCAATAATGCCTATCATACAACGTCTCAAAAGTGTAATACCCGTGCTTTTTCTTAGCTTGAAAATCATCTCAAGGATGTTAGAACTTGATTTGAAATAATAATTCATTCGTATACACGTGGTATTTCCATAATTTTCAATTTCTATCACGTGGAAAATTGAATAAGATTCCCATCGATATATAATTTACCCAAATCCGACACCCGGGCGAAGAGTTAGGGCCTTTTTAGTGAGACAATGTTTGACTTGAGCCTTCAGTGTGTCGCGGAGATAGATCAAATGGAAATTATCAAATTCCAATGTTGCCCCGTGATACTGGAACATCGCTCCAAACTTCCAGGTCATAGACAAGGTGGCAACGCAATAGCTTTGCGTCGCGCTACCGTGCAGTTTCCCAATTGTAAATTTCCAGTGACACGAGGCGATAACGCCGCGTCTCGCCAAGGGCCTAATTCGGGAAATTTTACTAAAAATTAAATTACATGTATAGGGTTAAAAGGGTCAATTCCCCCCTATATAATCTTCCAAACATGGGATTTAACTCTTATTCATCTAAAATATTGATGTTTTTCTCAAAGACTCTCAAGAACTAAAGCTAAGATTTTCATAGAAGGTCCAATTTCAAGAAGGTTTCACCATCAATCTTCATGAAATCATGATCTAAGGTATGAATAGTGTTCATTAATGGACTCCTTTCATCCATGAAGTTGAAGAATCTTTTTTAACAATAAGTTATGGATTTTCTTCATGTTTTCATGCTTTGTATGTTCTCTTTCATGTTGATAAATGAGGAGTTGATTTCAATTCCATGATTTCATGATAAATTCCATGTGGTTTGATTAGTATAGATAAAGATTTATGAAATCTCATGACTAAAACCTGGTATGATTAAATTGGAATTGAACCATGATGTTTAATTGCTATACCATTGTCATATGTTTGATTAAATGCCTAGATAAAGGAATATTGTCTAACTAGCATGATATCATGAAATCCCCATGTATGTAAAAGATCATGCCTATTACATGTTTGATGAATTGCTCCTATGAAGGTAGTATGTATTATGATGTTAGTCAAGTCTTCAAGTAAATCATGCTATGTCAGTTTCCTTTTATTGAGTCCTGGGGGTACTTGTACCCAAAATATTAGCTGTGTGCCTAGATCCATGTCATGTTTACACGATACTCTTAGTCAAACTATGAATTCTTAGACTTCAGATAGTCTTATGACTCAGGAAATATATCCATGATCTCATGACTCAGTCAGTTGTCAGATATCAGTAGTATTCCGTCAGCCACAGAAATTCAGTAACTCAGTCCATGCTTAGTTCAATTCAGTAAATCATGTTCAGTATCTATTCAGATGGGTGTAGGAATTAGCACCGAGTGAACCCAAGGATGGGAACTCCCATGTTATATGAGGGCGTGATTCCTAGAAGCAATCCTTGCATTCCAGAACTATGTAGCCAGCATAGGTTGAGACATCGTAGCCTGCTATATGAGGGTAGATAAGGTGGATTAACCTGTTATGTGAGGTTTCCCACCGTTCTTGCTAGAGTTACCTGTTATATGAGGGTTACTCACATGTTGTCCTTACCAGTGGCGCGGTATTGACACCCTTCCAATCAGGGCATAGATTGGACCCCATCTCAGCTATTATAGCACATTTGGGGCATGTCAGTTAGATACTACTTCCCATAGTTTTATGTTACAGAATCAGGACTGTTAGATACAATCAATTAGTCTCAGTAATAAAAATCAGATAGTTCTTCAGATTTTAGGACTGTCAGATATAGTCAACTCAGATACAGTATGGAACTCAGATAGTTCCATCAGATTTAGGATTGTCATCTACAATCACCTATATTATCAGTTATACTTAGATACAGTTACCCATGTTATCAGTATTATTCAAATATAGTCCTTCATGTTATCAGTCATATCAGTTACTAGCATGTCACGTTATTAGTATACAGACTCAAAAATCATGAAATCACGTTGTCAGTTACAGTTACGTATTTCTGTATGTATTCTCATGTTCATGTTAGACAGTCAGTTAGAATTATTCATGTATGTGAACCATTTCATATAGACTGCCTCACATGTATACTCGGTACATATGTACTGACGCATTCGCACTATGGTGATTTTTTTTATGTTACACCATAGGTTCAGAGACACGAGTTCGAGATCAGCAGTAGATTCCAGATTCAGCAGTCAGAGTAGAAGTGATCCCTCATCCTTTGAGGATATAATGATTTTCTAGTATCTCATTGATTAGCTTATTAGTTGGAGTTAGTTGGGGACATGTCCCATCAACTCCTTATTCAGATTCTTCAGATAGTAGAGGCTTTCAGACTAGATGCAAACTAAATACAGACTAGATACAAACTATCACATTTTAGACTTTAGTTTTGTTTTGGGTATTATATTACCCCACACAAATGTTACATTATTCAGTTATGTTCATGATTGAACCTTATGGCCTTTCAGTGCATGTTTCTATATTATTATGTTATCTTATGCAGTATATAGGTACAGATATTAGTCATGGGTTAGCTTGTGGTCCTTTGGGGTCATGAGCACCATGTAGCCTTCTGGTTCAGAAAATCGGGTTGTTACAAACTTGGTATCATAGCCTAAGGTTCAATAGAGTCCTAGGATGTCTGAAAGCCGCATCTAGTAGATCCTTGTGCATGGGTGTGTTGCGCACCACATTTATGTGAAAGAGGATATGAGATGTTTAAGAATAGTTTACCTTATTTTAGTATTTATGTTGTGCCAGTGAGAATAATCATAAGTCAGTCTCTCAGTCTAATCCGCTTCTTCTCTTTATTTCAGAATATGCCTCCTAAGAGAAGAAATGAGTCAGCCCCTCAACCCAAAGAACCTTTGGGCGATCATGTTTCTCATGCGGAGTTTAGGACCACATTTACCACTCTTGCTTAATCAGTCGCTGCTCATAATGAATGGCCAATAATTGTTCCGTCAAACCCAGTGGCCAACTTAGCTGCAATAAGGATTCGGGACTTCACCCGAATGAATCCTCCAACCTTCCTTGGGTCTAAGGTAGATGTAGACTCTTAGGAATTCTTAGATCAAGTTCAAAAAGTGAAAGATACCATGGGGGTATTACTGTTGAGAGTGCTGAGCTAGCTGCATACCAGTTGCAGGATGTGGCTCATGCTTTGTTCAAATAGTGAAAGTCTGAAAGATCAGATGATGTAGGTCGTATAGAAAGGGAGGAGTTTGTCACTTCTTTCTTAGACAGATTCTTTTCCTAAGAGCTTAGAGAAGTCAAGGTGCTAGATTTTATCAACCTCAGGCAGGGAAATATAACAGTGAAAGATTATTCTTTTAAGTTTACTCAATTAGCCAGGTATGCCCCTTATGTCGTTGTAAACAGTAGATCCAAGATGAGTAAGTTCTCTTCAAGGGTGAACGCCAACGTGGTTAATAAGTGCAGATCTTCAATGTTGAATAGTGACATGAACTTAGCTAGACTTATGACCCATGCTCAGTAGATAGAAGAGCAAAAAATTAAGCAAAGGGAAAAGTAGAATAAGAGAGCGAAGACAAGTAGTTTCAACTTCGCTCAGCCTAAATTAGAAGGAGGAAACCATTCTCAGTTTCATCCTAAGTCATCAGTTCCAGCTCCCTCTACAGCCAGTGTTCCAGTTCCTAAGTTCAGAGATGGTAACAAAGATAGAGCGCCAGGCTCTAAGACCCAAGGTAGTGTTAGCAGTGCCCGCACCTATCCTCTTTGCCATACTTATGGTAAGCACCATCAGGGTATGTGTAGAGAAAGTAGTTGCATTTGTTTTGGTTGTAGAAAGACAGGACATAGAGTTAGAGACTGTCTGTATCCAGGTCCTCAGGGCCAATAGAATCACTCTTCAGCTCAGTTCGGTCGTCCAAATCAGCAGGGTGCCACTTTCAGTGCTACTAGCGATCAACGCCCAAATCATCTCTATGCTCTTCAGACCCGACAAGATTAGGAAAATTCTCCTGATGTAGTTACTGGTATGTTACAGATATTTCATGTTCATGTTTACGCTTTTCTAGATATAGGAGCTTCCTTGTCTTTTGTTACTCCTTATATTGCAGTTGATTTCATAATCAATCCTAAAATTCTAGCAGAGCCCTTTTCAGTCTCTACCCCGGTGGGTAAAACCATCATAGCCCGGCGGGTATACAGGAACTGCCTGGTTATGATATTTTAGAAAGTCACTTCAGCAGACTTAGTCGAAATAGAGATGACTGATTTTGATGTCATTCTCGACATGGATTGGCTTCATTCCTATTATGCCAATGTCGACTGCAGAAATAGAATAGTTTAGTTTCAGTTCCCAAATAAACCCGTCCTAGAATGGAAGGATAGCGTATCCGCTTTTAGGGGAAAACTTCTTTCCTACCTTCGAGCAAGGAAAATAATATCTAAGGGGTATGTTTATCATCTAGTTTATGTTAGATATTCCAGTTCCGAGGCTCCCAATCTCAAATCAGTCCCAGTAGTGAATGAATATTCAGATGTCTTTCTCGAAGATCTTCCAGGAATTCCTCCCGAAAGGGAAATAGACTTCGGTATTGATCTTGTTTCAGACACTCAACCTATCTCTATTTTTCCATATAGAATGACACCAACAAAACTCAAGAAAATGAAAGAACATTTGAAGGATCTCTTAGATAAGGGACTCATCAGACCCAGCATTTCCCCGTGGGGCGCACCAGTCTTATTCGTGCACAAGAAAGATGGTTCTCTCAGAATGTGTATAGATTACCATAAACTCAATAAAGTTATGGTCAAGAATAAGTATCCTCTTCCCAGAATTGATAACTTGTTTGACCAACTTCATGGTGCCAGTTATTTCTCTAAGATAGACCTCAGATCCGGCTATCATCAGCTCAGAGTTAGTGAATGTGACATCCTGAAAATAGCTTTCTGTACTCGGTAGAGTCACTTGACATTTTTAGTTATGTCATTTGGTCTTACCAATGCCTCAGTCGTTTTCATGGACTTGATGAACCGTGTGTTCAAGCAGTACTTAGACATGTTCGTCATAGTCAGCATAGATGATATTTTGCTCTATTCACGCACTGAGCATGATCATGCAGACCATCTCAGAATAGTATTCCAGACTCTCAGAAATCATCAGTTATTTGCCAAATTCAGTAAGTGCAAATTTTGGCTAAGATCAGTAGCATTCCTTGGTCATATTGTTTCTAGTGATGGAATTAGGGTAGATCCTCAAAAGACCAAAACAGTAAGAAACTGGCCTCGCCCTATTTTTCCATCAGATATTAGGAGTTTCTTAGGTTTGGCTGGCTATTACAGATGTTTTGTTGAGGGATTTTCTTCTATTGCATCTCCTATGTCCAGATTAACTCAAAAGAAGGTCATGTTTCAGTGGTCAGATCTATGCGAGAAGAGTTTTCAAGAATTAAATTCTCGACTCACCTCGGCTCCATTTCTAGCATTACCAGATGGTTCAGACGGATTCGTAGTATATTGTGATGCATTTAGAGTGGGTTTAGGTTGTGTCCTCATGCAACATGGTAAGGTCATAGCCTACACTTCCAGACAGCTTAAAGCCCATGAGAAGAATTATCCTACTCATGATCTTGAATTAGCAGCCGTAGTCTTTGCCTTAAAGATTTAGAGGCATTATTTCTACGTAGTTCATGTAGACGTCTTCACAGATCATAAAAGCCTTCAGTATGTCTTTTCTCAAAAATATCTCAATCTTCATTAGAGAAGGTGGTTAGAGCTCTTAAAAGATTATGACATGAGTCTTCTCTATCATCTGGGAAAGGCCAACGTAGTAGACGACGCTCTCAGTAGACTGTACATGGGTATTATTTCTCATGTTGATGATAGTAAGAAGAATTAACTTAATAAGTACCCCAACTTGCTAGACTAGGCGTTCACTTAGTCGATTCTTCATAGGGTGGTGTATGTGTTCAGAGTAGTTCAGAATCATCTATATTTTCCGATGGTTAAGAAAAGCAAGATAAGGATCCTAGCCTTGTCAAGCTAAAAGAGTCAGTTCAGAATCAGAAAATAGAGGTTTTATTCCAAGGGGGAGATGGTGTTATTCATTGTTAGGGTCGTCTCTATGTTCTAGACATAGATGAATTAAGGCAGCGAATTCTTGCAGAAGCGCATGGTGCGCGTTACTCTATTCATCCAGGGGCCACTAAGATATACCACAATTTGCGGGAAATCTATTGGCGGAGTAGGATGAAAAGAGATGTTGCAGAGTTTGTGTCTAAGTGCTCTACATGTCAGCAAGTTAAGATAGAGCATCAGAAGCCTAGTGGTCCTATGCAGGAGTTCAGTATTCCTACTTGGAAGTGGAAAGTTGTGAACATGGACTTTGTGATGGGTCTGCCTCAAACTCATCGTTAGCATGATTTAGTCTGGGTCGTTGTAGACAGAATCACCAAATCATCTCTTTTCCTTCCAGTTCATACCTCTTATTCAGCCGAGGATTATGCCAAGATCTACATTAAGGAGATGGTCAGATTGCATGGTGTTCCATTGACTATTATCTCAGACAGAGGTACCCAGTTCACCTCTTATTTTTGGAAAGTATTCCAAAAAGGTCTTGGTACCCAAGTTCATCTCAATACAACCTTTCGTCCTCAGATAGATGGTCAAGTAAAAAGGACCATTCAAACTTTGAAAGATATGCTAAGGGCGTGTGTAATTGATTTCAAGGGTAGTTGAGATAACCACCTGCCTTTGATTGAATTTGCATACAACAATAGCTATTATTCCAGTATTCAGATAGCTCCATTTGAAGCTCTCTATAGTAGGAGATGTAGATCTCTAATTGGTTGGTTCAAAGTTAGTGAGGGCTCAGTCATAGGTCCTGACTTAGTATTCGATGCCTTAGAGAAAGTTCAATTAATTAGAGAAAGACTTCAGGATGCTCAGAGCCGACAGAAGTCTTATGCAGATGTTCGTAGAAAGGATCTCGAGTTTGATATTAGTGACTATGTCCACCTTAAGATCTATCCTATGAAGGGAGTGAAGAGATTTGGAAAGAAGGGAAAACTCAGTCCCCGATATGTCAGTCCCTTCAAGATTCTCAGTAGATTCGGCAAGGTAGCTTATGATCTCGAATTGCCTTCAGATCTAGCCTCAGTTCATCCAGTCTTTCATGTCTCTTTGCTCAAGAAGTGTATAGTTGACCCATCATACGTAGTCCCTATTCAGAGCATAGACGTTCAGAACAACCTCTCTTATGAAGAGATTCCAATTGAAATCTTAGACTATCAGACTTGTAGATTGAGGAACAAAAAAGTCCCTCTTGTTAAAGTTCTTTGGCGAAATCAGTCCGTCGAGGGAGCTACTTAGGAAGCAGAAGCAAATATGCGTACCAAGTACCCTCACCTCTTCCCCTCCAACTCAGATCAAGCTCAATGTAATAGTTCTCCTTAAGCTTACTCAGTTTCATGATTAGTGTACATCACTAACTTAGTATTCAGTCTCATGTTCATGTTCCCATGATAAACTTGGTATCAAGTACCACCGCATATTCAGTCATGCATTTATGTGACAGATCAGTTATATAGTTGTGCATCAGACATGCATTCTCATTGTGAGAAAATTTAGTTCTTCAAAACTTTTATTATGCATTTATGAATCAGTTACTCATGCATCAGATATGCATGTTCAGTATGTTATGTTCAGCTTGTCAGTCATGTCCGTCATGAGATCATTTTCCAGTTATTCATGTCCAGCTCATTGTTTCCCCTCTCAGTCAGTCTCATTCGAGGATGAATGTTCTCAAGGGGACATATTGTAATACCCATGCTTTTTCTTAGCTTAAAAATCATCTCAAGGATGTTAGAACTTACTTTGAAATAAGAATTCATTCTTATACACGTGGTATTTCCATAATTTTCACTTTCTATCATGTGGGAAATTGAATAAGCTTTCCATCGATATATAATTCGCCCAAATCCGACACCGGGCGAAGAGTTAGAGCCTTTTTAGTGAGACAGTATTTGACCTGAGCCTTCAACGCGTCGCGGAGATAACTCAAATGGCAATTGTTAAATTCCAGTGTACTCCACGATACTGGCGCGTCACGCTAAACTTATAGGTCGTAGACAAGGTGGCAGTGCAATAGCTCCGTATCACACCACCGTACAGTTTCCCAATTGTCAATTTCCAGTGACACAACGCGATAACGTCGCGTCGCGCTAAGGGCCGCCCAATTCGGGAAATTTTACTGAAAATTAAATTACGTGTCTAGAGTTAAAAAGGTCAATTCCCCCCCTATATAAGCTTCCATCCACAGGATTTAGCCCTTATTCATCCAAAATATTGATGTTTTTCTCAAATACTCTCAAGAACTCAAGATAGGGTTTTCATAGAAGGTCCAAATTCAAGAAGGTTTCACCATCAATCTTCACAAAATCACAATGTAAGGTATACATAGTGTTCATTCATGGACTCCTTTCTTCCATGAAGTCCAAGAATCCTTTTTAACTACAAGTTATGGATTTTCTTCATGTTTTCATGCTTTTTATGTTCTCTTTCATGTTGATAAATGAGGAATTGATTTCTATTCCATGATTCGATGATAGATTCCATGTAGGTTGATTAGTATAGATAAAGATTTATGAAATCTCATGACTAAAACCTGGTATGATGAAATTAGAATTGAACCATGATGTTTACATGTACCATGCCTATCATATGTTTGATTAAATGCCTAGATGAAGGAATATTGTCTAACTAGCATGATATCATGAAATCCCCATGTATGTAAAAGATCTTGCCTATTACATGTTTGATGAAATGATCCTATGAAGGTAGTATGTATGATGATGTTAGTCAAGTCTTCAAGTAAATCATGCTATGTCAGTTTCCTTCTATTGAGTCCTGGGGTACTTGTACCCGAAATACTAGCTGTGTGCCTAGATCCATGTCATGTTTTCACGATACTCTCAGTCAAACTCTGAACTCTTAGACTTCAAATAGTCTTATGACTCAGGAAAAATCTCCATGATCTCATGACTCAGTCAGTTGTCAGATATCAGTAGTATTCCCATCAGCCACAGAAATTTAGTAACTCAGTCCATGCTCAGTTCAGTTCAGTAAATCATGTTTAGTGTCTATTCAGATGGGAGTAGGAATTAGTACTGAGTAAAACCAAGGATGGTAACTCACCTGTTATATGAGGGCGTGATTCCTAGAAGCAATCCTTGCATTCCAGAACTATGTAGCCAGCATAGGTTGAGACATCGTAGCCTGCTATATGAGGGTAGATGAGGTGGCTTAACTTGTTATGTGAGGGTTCCCACCGTTCTCTCTAGATTTACTTGTTATATGAGGGTTACTCACATATTGTCCTTACCAGTGGCGCGGTATTGACACCCTTCCAATCAGGGCATAGATTGGACCCCAGCTCAGCTATTATAGCACCTTTGGGGCATGTCAGTTAGATACTAATTCCCATAGTTTTATGTTACAGAATCAGGACTGTTAGATAAAATCAATCAGTCTCAGTAATAGAACTCATATAGTTCTTCAGATTTCAGGACTGTTAGATACAGTCAACTCAGATACAATACGAAACTCAGATAGTTTCATCAAATTTAGGACTGTCAGCTACAGTCACCCGCGTTATCATTTATACTCAGATAAAGTCACCTATGTTATCAGTATTATTTAGATATAGTCCTTCATATTATCAGTCATATCAATTACTAGTATGTCACGTTATCAGTATATAGACTCAGAAATCATGAAATCACATTGTCAGTTATAGTTATGTATTTATGTATGTATTCTCACATTCATGTTAGACAGTCAGTTAGCATTATTCATGCATGTGAACCATTGAATATAGCCTACCTCATATGTATACTCGGTACATATGTACTGATGCATTCGTATTATGGTGCTTTTTTTTAATGTTACACCATAGGTTCAGAGACACGAGTTCCAGATCGACAGTAGATTATAGATTCAGCAGTCAGACTAGAAGTGAGCCCTCATCCTTCGAGGACATAATGATTTTCTAGTATCTCATTGATTAGATTATTAGTTGGAGTTAGTTAGGGACATGTCCCTTCAACTCTTTATTCAGATTCTTCAGACAGTAGAGGTTTTCAGACTAGATGCAGACTAGATGAAGACTAGATGCAAACTAGATACAGAATATCATGTTTTAGACCTCAGTTTTGTTTTGGGTATTATATTACCCCACACAGATGCTACGTTATTCAGTTATGTTCATGATCGAACCTTATGGACTTTCAGTGTATGTTTCCACATTATTATGTTATCTTATGCAGTATACAGGTACAAATATAAGTCATGGGTTAGCTTGTGGTCCTTCGGGGTCATGATCACCGTGTAGCATTCCAGTTCAGCAAATTGGATCGTTACAAAAAGGGTCCATCTCGATTCTTGAATGGTAGCTATTATTATAAGAAAACTCTACCAACACCAAATGCTGCTCCCACTAATCCCTAAAATCCATAATACATGCATGGAACATATCATCTAATACCTAAATAGTCCACTCTGACTGACCATCAGTCTAGAGGTGAAAGCTGTGTTGAGGTCAACCAGAGTATCCAACTTCTCTTGAAAAGTTTGCCAGAAGCTAGAAGTAAACACTGAGCCTCTGTATGAAATAACAGACATGGGTATCCCATTAAGGTAAACTATCAAACAAACATAGATATGGTCCAATTTTTCAGCACTGAAGAAAATATGAATAAGAAAGAAATAGATTGATTGGGTCAATCGATCTATGATAACCCAAATACTATTCAAACCTTAAAATGTATCAGGCAACTCAGTGATGAAGTCCATAGTGTTCTGCTCCCATTTCCACTCAGGAATGGGCAACCTTTGAAGTAAACCACCTGATCTATAATGCTTGCCCTTTATCTGCCGACAACACAAGTAACGGGCTACAAGATCCACCAAATCCTTATTTATACCACCCTACCAGTAAAGCTGCTTCAAATCACAATAAATATTGGTCATACCTAGGTGGATAAATATCATGACCAGAACCAGGGCCTGGCCGTGATGGGTATATCAAGTCCATCAGGGACAGGAGAACACCCCTTTGCATCTAACTAAACAACACAATATCCCTAATGTTGGATGAATTCCGAACATATAACATGATAAAAAAAGATAAAATTTAAAGAATGAAGGATATATTTGTAACTGATAACTATAAACCAACCAAAACAACTGACCAACGCCACCCAAGTCTACAGTAATCTAACAAAGCCTTTTAACACAAGAACCAAAGCCCAGCCTTGGTCGAGACATGTCCCCGACTATGACAGATAACAATGACAATGATAATGAAACACTTACTTTTAATCTATAATATTAACTAATGTAAAGTCTAAGTCTTTTGAAGAATGGAAACTCACCATATCACCACAACGAACTGATGGACCAAGATAATCCACCTAACTGTAGCCCACACTTTTCTAAATTCACTTCAGCTCATAGTACATGTACAAGAGGCTTAGAACCTAAAAAATTGGCTAAGTGTTGGAACTTAGTCTTGTTCTTTGGGGTTCCCAACTTTGAGGATTTTTAAAGTGACCTTACCTACCCCGAGAAGTAAGTTTTTAAGTTGATTCATGTTCAAGGGTGTAAGTAGCATGTCTCGAGTATGTTTTGGATTTTTTGGATGAGGTTTGGACCCCATTTGGTTTCCCAAAATAATAGCCCACCGCGATAGGACCATGTCGCGGTGAGTATAGCGATGAAGGGGGTCACCGCATTGCGATGAAGGTCAATTCAACAATTGTTCAATTTCCAGTGAGTCACCAAGATTGCACCGCATTGCGGTGGAAATCGCGATGACAACCTTGGTGCATCGCGGTGAGGGTCTAATCTGGGTTTCAGTTATGAATTTTAATTTTCCAGGGACAATTTGGTCTTTTCCCATGCCCCCAATCCGTGAAAAACACGGGATTAAAACCCCCAAAAACATATTTGGTCATCTTTTATTCAAATTCTCTCAATTTAAAACCATTCTCTCTCAAGAACAAACCCTAGCCCTTCAAACATTCAAGCTCAAGTTTAAGAAAACCACCAAGAACCTTCAAGAATTCTTCAATCAAGGTATTTTAGATGTTCATTAATGGGTTTCTTTCACCTATGGAGTCCAAGAACCCAATTTCAAGTTTAAAGAATGATTTTTACATGTTATCATGAATTTTAACCATGAATTCCCATAAATTTCAATTTATATTATGTTTATACATGATTTGTTATTGCAGTTAAACCCTACATGTTTGAATGTTGCTTACTCATTGGTTTGTACCTTAAATTGTGATTTAGTATCGATATCATGATATTATTACATGTTTAAAACTATTCCCATGTTTAAACCATGAATTGCAAGTGTTTGATAAAATGCCTAAAGGAATGCGTTTTGGATAATGGTTGCTTATCATGTTCTTAAGGTTTTGTACGACCTTGTGTAATTACTATCGAGTCCTGGGGGTTTTGAATACCCAAATTCTAGCTGCTTGTTTAGTTTTCAATAACTACAAAATAGTTCAGGATAGTTATGAGCATTTTCAGTTCAGTCAGTCACCATAAACAACTAAACTTAGTTCAATCCAATATTCAGTGTCTTTCAGTTGAGAGTAGGATTTAGCACCGAGTGAATGCAGGGATGACGACTTCCCCGTCAGTTAGGTAGAGTCGTTAATAAAAGTCCCTATATTTTAGAACTACATAGCTAGCATAGGATACGAGGAGTCACCCGCTAGTTTAGGCTTGACTACCTCTCAGGGGTCACCCGTCAGTTTAGACTTGACACCCTAGTCCTTCGGGACATTAGTTAATGGTTTTACCCATGGCATGGTACTAATGCTCTTCCAACTGGGGTTATAGGTTGGACCCTGATAGTACATTAGGGTATGTCGGTTATAGTTAGCTCCCACAGTCTCAGTTCGATATTCAGTACAGAGTATAGTTTATGATTTTTTTGACCATAGCATAAAGTTATCTGTTATTCAGTACTTCAGTTTATAAATTATTTCTGTATCATGTTATATGCTTGGTCATGCATCCTCAGATTTTGCAGCTTTTACGTATACTATTGTATCAGTCATGTCATGCTATTTATTTAGTGATGTATTATTTATGTCCATGAACCCATGCATATCAGCCTAACCTCATTTAGCATACCAATACATTCAAAGTACTGACCGCATACTCATTTCTTGCGCTATGATGTTTCATATGATAGGTTCGGACGCTCAGGTTCCCGACTGCACTTATACATCCAGTGCATCAGCAGCAGTAGCAGTGGTGAGTCTTCATACTCCGAGGACCAATGATGTTTATGTCAGCATTTTGTTTTAGTTCAATAGTCATTAGGAATTAGCTGGGGACTTTTCCCATCAACTCCACAGTCAGTCTATTTAGAGACTTTCAGACTAGTACAGATAAATAGTCAGTTTTCAGTCATATTATCAGTTGCTTTATCAGTATTGACAGTATGTCTTAGGCGAGTTAAACTATGATTTAGTATTTATTTTTAGTTTTTAAAAACCTTATGGCATTTCCAGTTAAAGCTCCACACATGTCTTTGTTATTTTATTCAGTGCTCACAGCTGGTACCAGCTCATGGGTTAGCTTATGGCCCTTTGTGGCTGTAAGCACCGTGTGGCATCCAGGGTGTACTCTTGGTGCGTTATACTAACTCTGCACGGTAAAAGTAGAGGTATCTCCGCTACCTACATCGCGTGGCCATACAACATCTGGAGACGATTAGCGGTTGGATCGCTAGCATGTAACGCAGGGACAAGGGATAAAATAATGCCATAAATATCAATTCAAAACCAGTCCACAATCTATTACACATAATCATATGCAATACATATATATACATAACGTGCGGGGGTTGGGAACAAGGCTTAACAGACACCTTACAACTTTATCCTAGATTGTATAGATCAATCGTCATAACATAAGAAGGCACCCATGGGCTATATGGGCGAAGCTCTCCCCTAGATGGTAGGGCCCCAGTGCATGTGGCCGCACAAACCAGAGGATATACATATGCACTATGGGAGGCTCGAACCTCCCAACATATCAAGGTGACACAAGCACCAAATCATGTAATATAATATGGTGGACTCGAACCTCCCACTCATATGCCACCCGATAATTTAGATTCCTGCATTGGCAACCGCAATTTCCAGTAAAGATCCCTCAGGACCTCTACTTTCATGACTCAGCTGCACAACCTTATTAAAGCCAAGTAAAACAATTATCACACATTCCTATTTATTTAACCATGACACACATTTAGGCTTACATTGTTGGTATCATCATACCAACTATACTTGCAATGTAATATCAACCTGCCATACCAATTACTATCACTTGGGAGAATTCACAATCCCTTTTAGTTCAATTATACGTTAGCTTGGGGAATCACATAACCCCACAAGGTTCAGTTCAAAATTTATTATGTTTTATTAACCTTTCACATTATACAATAGTTCAAGAGTAGTTTAATATGCATACTAATCATATTCAAAACCAATTCCACACTAGGGGTTGAGGTCAGGTCATAACTACTTTAAAAGTCACAAGTTATGGGAAATCACAATCCCTTAATTTATTCACCATTCCCATGCATCAATTTGATTTTAAAACCACTATCAAAACATAAACTATGTAGGGACAAACATGAAACATCACATAAACAACAGTTATTCAAACACCCTCAACCCATATTTTCAAAACCAATATCAAGATCATATGAACAACACTTTAAAATTTATGCTTTTAGTAAATTAAAATTTAGGGAAAGAGTAACATGCCTGAAATACCAAGTTTCACAGAAAGAATTCAATCCTTGAGCCCTTGGATGACCTACTTCTTAGAAACCCTAAGTATGGTTGCTTGAGAGACTTGAGAGAGCTTTGGATATGTTCGAGCATGTTATGAATGAGAAATAACCCCTTTTAAGTTCCTTATGAACTGGGGTTTTAATTGCATGAGAAGTGAAATATCCTAAGTGTCCTTAATTTAAAAACTGAAATTTAGTCGTCAGTGACTACAAGTCACTATATGACTCATAGAGACTCATTACGACTCGTCACCATGAGTTGTAGCCAACATAGTTTCCAAGGCACCCGCACATTGTTGACCCTACGACTCAACTGCTACGACTCGTAATGGGACCTATGACTCGTATGGTCTAGTCATAGTTAACACAAAACCCAGTTGGGGAAAACACTAAACATCTTATGATTTGCACCCAACGACTCGTAATGAATCCTTACGGATCTTAGTGAGCCACTCATACTTAGAGCGGAACTTAGTCAAACACTCACCATTTTTGTTATGATTGGGTCCCTAGGGCCCGTCAAGACTACCTAGGAATCGCCAGGGGAGTCGTAGTCAGGACAGTGAGGATATAATTTTAGAAATTTTCAAGGACCAAAAGCCCGAGGTGTTACAACGAAATATCTAAAGCAATGAGCTTTATCCAAAGTCAATCTCACTAAATCTTCAAATCTCAGCATATAAACTCAGCCACCAATCCTTAAAACACCATCAAAATCAAGAGAGTCTTCCTTAGCCTTGCTACTTAACGCCTTATCCCAAATCATCCTTAAACTATCATTCTCAAAATAGTGAGCTCAAATTTTCTCCATCAAGGACTCAAATTTTCTCCATCAAGGAAGTCCTAGCATCAATAAAGGATAACACACGGTCAGGTGTCAAAATATTAAGCCTAGCCATCTAGTTAGCTAAAGACTGACCTTCTAAGGCTAAAGGTTACTCCTGGGTCAAGAGATAAGCTAAACTCCCCATATAGGTAGACTTTCGATACAAGGCATCTGTAACTACGTTATCTTTGACCGGGTGATTTAAGATAGTAATGTCATAATCCTTAAGCAACTCAATCCAAAGCAACTGCCTTATATTAAGATCTCGCTGTCTGAAGAAGTACTGAAGGCTACGATGGATCAAAAAAATCTCACAAGGCACTCCATATAAGTAATGTCGCCATAAATTTAACACAAACACTGTGACTGCCAACTCCAAATCATGGGTAGCATAATTTCTCTCATGAGGCTACAACTGACGAGAGGCATAAATAAACACCCTACTCTCCTGCATTAGTACCACACCTAAAACAACACTAGAAGCATAAAAAACCTCGGTAAAGCCTACATCCTTCTTGTGAAAAGTCAGGGTAGGAGCTAAAGTTAACAATGGCTTGAGCCTTTGAAAGCTCTTCTCGCACGCATTCGACCATTCGAATACCATCTTTTTCTGAGTCACTTAATCAAGGGAGTTGTAATAGATAAGAAACCCTCTACAAATCATTGATAATAACCTACCAAACTAATGAAGCTCCAAACCTCGGTAGGAGAAGTAGGTTTAGCTCAATCACGAATCTCTTCTATCTTGGCCGGATCGATCCTAATTCCATTATTAGTCACCCATGACTTAAGAAAGAGATAAAATCCAACCAAAACTCATCCTTGAAAAACTTGGAATACAACTTCTCATCATGTAATCTTTAAAGTACAATCCTCAAATACTTCACATGGTCGCCTCACTATTAGAATAGACCAAGATTTCATCTATAAATACAATCACAAACGAGTCCAAATACTACCAAAATACCTAGTTCATCAACTCTATGGACGTGGTTGGGTCACTGGTCAACCCAAATGACATGAACAAGAACTCATAATGACCGTATCGAGTCTGAAAAGCTGTCTTCAGAACATTCGAAGCTTTGATCTTCAACTGATGATACATAGATCTCAAATAAATCTTGGAAAACATCAAAGCACCCTAAAGCTGGTCAAATAGGTCATCAATGCAAGGATGAGTATACTTGTTCTTTATCATCACTTTGTTCAACTGCATATAATCAATACACATACGCATAGACCCATCTTTCTTCATAAAAAAGACAAGGGCACCCTAAGGAGATACACTAGGTCTAATACACACTTTATCCAACAAATATTATAACTGCTCATTCAACTTTTTCAACTTCGAAGGGGCCATCCTATAGAAAGGAACAAAAATAGGCTTGTTTCCCGATTCTACATTAATAACAAAATTAATATCATAGTTAGGAGGTATACTAGGTAAATCCTTAAGAAATATATCTATGGACTCATAAATAACTCGAATAAGAGTCATAGAGAGAGACTCGCATACAACATTAAAATCAGAAGAAAAATACGTGGACACATAGGAGAAAGTCGATCGAGGGTTAAATAATACGGAAGCAAATCTGTAGCAAACTAGGATGATTCTTATAATAACTACATCAGAGGACTCCACCTTGGGCCTAGAAGGTATAATATAACACCAACCACGTTCGCTCCTAGATTGAACAACTCATCAACTACCACTGTGAGTACCTCTACCTCTCCATCTAGTACCTCTAGTTGCACCCCTACCACTCTGTGCACCACCTCTAACTATCGATATAAGAGTAGGCCTAAAAATATACCAAGGATAATCCTTGTCCATATAGAAAAACTCATCATATAAAAATCACCCTCTGTGGCCTGACTCAATCTGATGAGGTGCGTATAAAGTAGGACAACCACCCTGAGTAGATATTTGACTACCTAAAGTTTCTAAACTTGAAGTCCTACCACCTGATCCCTATAAAATAGCCTAAAATGTCCTACCATAATAACTATGGGACCCTCTACGAGAAAAGTATGTACCTCGAAAGACATGTCCATTAAACTCTCCATGACGATGCACCTTCTTGGTGCCTCTCTGAGTAGCCTAGATGATCGACTCGATCACCTTAGCATTCTCAATAACACTCTAAAATAAAGCCCCTATGACTACCATCTGAGTTGTAGACAACTGATAAGTACCACCCAATCCCTTCACAAACTTCTAAATTTTCTCAGACTCGGTGGAGATGCTAATGGTTGGATACCTAGATAAGGTATGAAAACAAGGATCATACTTTATGATAGTCATAGGTCCCTGATCTAAATAATTAAACTCATCACATATCTGGTCCCTCAAACTATATGGCACAAACCTCTCTGAGAAAGACCAAAAAAACTGAGTCTATGTCATAACTGGCAAATCTAAAGGCCTACAACTCGCATACGACCTCCACTAATCCTTAGCTACATTGGTCAAATAGTATGTAGTATAAGAAAATCCATAGGACTCAAGGAATTGAAGATTATGCAACTTTTCTTGGAAATCAATCAAGAACTCATAAGTGGATGGCAGGCAGGCCTATATTTCTTGGTTTTAATAGGACTCCTTACAAGTGTTATTTTTATCTACTATTATCTAAAAATAATCAAGTTATTAATGACAGGATGAAACCAAGAAATAACCCCTCACGTGCGAAATTATAGAAGATCCCCTTTAAGATCAAACAATTCCATATCCTCGCCAATAATACCATTGAACTTGGGCGAAACTAAGTAAATAAATCTCTCAAACTTCTTTTGATCATAATAATATATCACTGTACCCAAAGTAACCAGAGAATTAGTAAGTGTAACAAGATATAATCCATATGTGGGGTACTATAAATGAAGAATGTACCTCTGAACTAGGAATACCATAATCTGATACTAATATAGAAGGTGGAACACCACTCAAAGTCTAAGGAATATCATAAGTAGATGTCATAATAAATGATAAAACTACTCGAGGTCATAGAAATATCATATATAGATATCAGTATTGACGGTGGTACCATACTCAAAACTGGAGAAACACCAAGTGTACCCAAAAGAACACCATCCAAATGAGTCAATAACCAAATCAACAGACCCTCTAAAAATGGGGTAAAAACTAAACCTTGTGGGATCTGAGATGGCCTCGTATCTCCTGCACGCTAAAACTTAGGCTCAGGGGAGATCTCCCTATCAATACCTCTAACCAAAGTATCTTCTTGTACCTGTCCTCTACGTATGGACCGTCCATGACCCCTACCCTTCTCTTTAGTTTAGGATTCATCCTGGGGTGCTGGCTTAGCTTTCCTAACCTCTCAAAATCTATTCCTCACCATTTGCACAACAGAGAATAAACACAACTTAGAACATAGGGTATGAATAACCCGCATGGTATGAAATCAAAACATAGAAGTTTTTTTTAAAAACATATCATAGACTCTCCAAGATAGATATGGATGTAATTTGATCTATCAAACTCTACTAGACATATTGTTCTTACACTTATGAGACCGGTGAACCTGGGGATCTGATACCAATTTATCATGATCCAAAAACTACGTCATGATGACACTTATCATGGCTAAACCTTGATAAGTAAGCCAATCACCCAATATGGTAAAGGAATGCAGAACTACAATAATAAACACCCATGCATGACTTCTAGAATGAAGTAAAGTCAATCCTAAAATATAATTGCAATGAAACATGAAGGAAAATCCATAAAATCTAATCCCAAAATCTAGTGTCACATCATAAAAATATCTAATACAATCTCCAGAACTATAAAAATACATAGTTTATCTCCAAAATAAGAATAAAGACAACTAATAGATATAAGAGGCCTAAAGTTGATTGATAAGCCTGGAGTGGTCAGTACCTTAAAATGTTACCAAATTCACCGCACGAGTCATCCTCTATGAGTCATACTCATACTACGATCTACACTTAAATGGCATAGTAGGAGTGAGTAAGGTTCACTTGTATTCAGTAGGTATCACAGACTGACAAAGAAAATATGAACTAAAATAAGTAAAATGTACTATGAGTACATCACCTGCAGATATAAAAGTCCCAAATAGTAGCTCACACAGTCTTCACTAAGAGTTCTAATATATATACAAGTACACAAAATAATAATAACATAGATACACATGAGGAAATATATGGAAAGCACACGTAATTCAAGGAAACTAAGGGGGCAAGCAATTTATGTATGCAACACAATGCAATGTAATGTGGATGAAATAAATGATGAAAGCCATCATATGACTTTCCGTATACACCCACTGTGCTCATAGATACTAGGAAGGACCCATGGGGAGTTTCCAACCCATATAATGTAACTTATATCTAAATCTCAACTCTTCTCTCCAGCTCGTCTTCACAGAGAGAGTTTTCATAAAAGTGTCCCATTTTCTTTCAAAAATAGTGTGTCTCAGTGGTATCAATATCTCATGAATGAACGTGTATGAAATAAGGGTGTAATACTCAAAATCATCCCAAAATAAGGATACCCAATCCAATCAACATATAAGTATATATGAGTGAGCCTAAAAATTAACTCAACATGGCCATAATTCACGATTTTAAAACTCCAAATAGACACCATCATAAATTTACATGCAAGAAATATTTATTATCATATAAGCCCCTAAATAGTGTATCTTATCATGTTTAAAGTAGTTAATGCTCAAATAAGGCCTATATTATCAAATTAAACCCCTACACAGACATTATATCTAGAATGAAGGCATAAAGATGCATAGATAAGGCCAATGATGTCTAATAAAGCCCCCACATGGGCAACACATAATAAAATAATCATGAATTATAAACACCTAGATACTTTCCTAATTCATAGTGTGATTTACTCATATATTAACTACCAAGCTCAATTTGAAAGAAGTCAAGCCATAACCTACCTCAAAATAATGAAATCCCAGTTAGAGTGCCTTTATATAGGGCCTTCCCCATATGAATGACTTTAAAATCAACTACAACATTATAATATAGTATCTATGTGTTAAAATAAAGCTAACGATACCCATATTTCCCATATTTTGGTTGGGGTCAAAATGGGTTTGAAAATAAAAGGGGTAAAACTGAAATTTTGTTTCTAAAACACATTATCCAAGGTTATGAGATCCCGTAGGAGAAATCCATATAAAAATGGATTACAACAGAGGTCCAAAATGAAGAAAACCCTTTTTTGAACTATACCGATAAAAACCCCAATTTCCACTATGAAATCATGATCTATAGGTGTTTTTGACTATAAAATCAAGGGAAATTAGTAGGATTATGAGTTTAGAAGTTACCCACATGAAAATCAATGTTGACACCCTAAAAAATTTCCTTTCCCATAGCTTGAACGTCCAAACTTAGAGGAAAAATTAAGAGAGAGGAGGTTATATACAACGGTTGTTTCTTAAGAGGCTAAGTGGCTACTAATTAACTATTGGTAAAGCGATACCAGGACTCTAAAGAGACTACCACTTAAGCGATGGTTGGATTCTAAAACGACTACCAATTAAGCGGTCTTGGGCCCTAAAAGTGGTTGTCGCTTAAGTAAACCTTGACCGCTAAAGAGGCTGCACCAGATATTAGCTAATCCTAATTTTGGTGCAAGCCTATCAAGTTCAATCGGACCCTCAAGATTTGATAGAATTCTCAGCAAGACAAACCATATGTGCTACTAGGCTAATTCAATATTTCAAACTCAATAGAGATGTTGAATTTCAAAAAAGATCATTTTCACAAAATTAACTCCCGGGACCTTATTTTACTATTTTCTAAATAAAGGGTCAAAATGAGATATAAAGACCCCAAAATCGATCTAACCTCGCTAATGATCCAAATTTGATATTTCAAATTTACTGGAGCAGTCTATTTTTCCGTCCAACATTTAGAACAACTAGTGTTGACCAAAGTCAACTATATGGATTCTTAAGCCTCTAAAAACCACAAACTCACACAACTCGCCTGATCGCATTGAGAATCATGCCAACCATCCCCAAACTTTAAAATTAACATGCAACGACTACTAGGAAGGGAAAAATAGTCACAACACATAAAAATGAAAATTCGCAAACCAAGGCCATTACATATTAATATGATGCTGCTAGTAGTATTTAGATAGTTGGGGTTTAAGGTCACCCTAACAAACTTCGATGAGACTTTTTATGGCGGATTGAACCATAAAAATTTAGTAGGAGTTCTATATGATGTTTTGGTAAGGGTTGAGTCCTTTATTTTTCTGACTAATTTCTTTATCCTCGATTGTGAATTTGATTTTGAGGTTTTCATTATATACAATGGAGACCGTTCCTTGCTTATAGAAGAGAATTAGTTGATATGAAAATTGGTTAGTTGAAGTTTTGGTTGAATCATTAGGAGGAGACATTCAGTGTTTTCCAATATATGATACAATCAAAGAACATGCATGGTTATATTTATCTATTTAGAGGACCAACTATTTAGGTGAACCTAACTTACCTTTATTGTATGTTAAACACAAAGATGGATCACTAGTAAGTCATGCCTATTGAGTTATAAAGTTATGGAGAAAATAATCCTAGTCTATTCTCTTATTTTTTAAAAATAATTTGCAATACTCTGTGAAGTAATTACTCATTTCTCAAAATCATTACTGTCACGATCTGAAGTAGGGCCTGGCCGTGAAAAGTGTCTTAAGCCCACCATATATCGGATACCACCCCCATCGTCTAACCTCATGATCATAAAATAATAATAATAATAATAATAACAATACGAAAGCCAATAAATAGTTATAAGAAGATGGATAAACAACTCAATGAACCTAATGATGTGCTAGATTTGTGTAGCACATTTATATTTTTGTATCATTTGTTTGAATTTAACTTGTAGGTATAATTTCAAACTAGTTTAATCGCCACTCACATTGTTCCCTGTGGGATTCGACCCCAACCTAGTTGGGTTTTATATTGAAAACGATCACTTACACACATTCAAGAGTGTAATTTCAGCGTTATTAAAATTGGCGCCGTTGTCGGGGAACAATTTGGCGTATTGAGTTGGTTTGGAATTTACCTTACTTGCTTGAATTCGAACTTGTAAATATTTGTTTGTGATTTCCTTTGTTTAGTGTGTTAGGTAGATTTTATTTATTTTTGCTTATTTCTTACTATGGCATCATGGAATGAATGTGAGTTTGATGGTTGGAAATCTTATCTGGATGATCCATGTCTATATTGTGATGGACCCCACTTTTGGTATGACTGCAGATATGCTCCCCGGAGAGAGATGTGTGCACCATCTCCATCCTACCGGGAGTATAATTGTTCTTTATGTGGTGGTTAAGATGGATATTGGAGTGATTACTCAAATGCCCTCTCCCTCTACTATGCTCACCCAAGTTTTAGTTCTTCTTATGAGTATGACAGGTCTTATGGTCAAGAAAAAGAAGAACGCAACACTGGAAAGAGTGACATTGAAGCTATGATTCAACAAATGTTGGATCGTATAGATACAACGAATGATACCATATGTTACAAACGTCAATACATTAGTGTATTTAATGAGCGAAGAGAAAGTATAGAAGAGATGGATATCGAGGTCAGTCATCCAAAACACTTTTCTAGATTATGTTTAGATGATATCTTGTCTGTGGAATCATTTAAAATAATGGAAGAGTGTGACGATGAAGAGCAAGATTCCTATACTGATGATGAGCTTGATGTTGATCAACCCTTGGAGATTTCCCAACCAACCGAGCCAACCATGAGGGATGATGCCATGATTGAGGGAATGGTGCTAGAGGCAAAAGAAGAAGCCAAGCCAATCTCTTATGAAGACTCTAGCCCAATTCAAAGTAAATATGTTGAGAAGATGAATAAAAGTGAGTGTGTAGAGGATAGTGTAAATTTTGAAGTAGGATTTGTTGGGCCACACTCAAAGCAATTTTCCACATTATGTTTAGATGATATCTTATATGTGGAATCATATAAAATAGTGGAAGACTGTGAAGATGAGGAACAAGAATCCTATATTCTTTATTTTACACTTGATAAGCAACACAAAAATACGACTCACTTTAAAGCTGAGTTGTTTACCATGCATCATCCATTACTCGGCTTCTTAATCATTGTACCACCTCCCTAAGAGAGAGGCAAGAAGATGGACACTAAGTTGGGGGTGAAATTCATATCCTCAAGGTGGAGGAAAAAACGGAGTTGGGTCGTGCCGCGATGTTAAACTAGGCGCTTCTTGGGAGGCAACCCAAGGTATTTTGTTGTTTGTATTTGTATTATGTGATTGACATCAGATCTTCACACCCGTGGTGCCACAGGTATGTTTCTAACTCTGTTGTTTTGATTTGACGTGTTGGGAACAATGCATGATATTAAGTTGAGGGTGGGGATATTTGTGGGTGTTGATGTCCTCCTGGGATTTTTGTTGCCGTCCCTCTTTTCCCCGGAGTCTTGTTCCTAGTAGATCAGGCATGTTTAGGCGTATTGTGTTTTGTTTTTTGATGTGTTGTGGTTAATTGGGAGAAAAATAAGTATCTAGGATAGTTGACATATTTTTGTTGATTTTTGAGACTGATAAACACCTCTCCGTTGGTCTGTTATAACTGTGTGATATACATTTATGTGTGACCACTATGCATCTTGTTATGGCATTAGTACTAGTGACATGATATCCACTGCTAAACAATCGCTTGAACCGGATAGGTAGTAGCTTGTGAAGCACCTTTGTGCCATGTGTGTGTGAGCTACTACTTAGTTCCCTTTGTGTGTTAAATCTAGAACTTGCCCGATTAGTCTTACTTTGGTTGAAATATAGGGGTTAGGAAAGGATCATAGTCCGTTGTTGATGTTAGTCCACTTTTAGCCAAAATGACCTTCCCTGTTATACATGATATATCTTGATCCTTATTTTGTGCCTGAATTGACCATTTCTTTCTATGACACCTATCACCTTCCCATTTATATCATAATGAACCTGTTTTGGCCTCAGTCCTCCTTGGACACTGTGCACCTTGACTTAGGCAAACAACCTAAGTTGAGGGTGGCTATCATAGGGGTGCGTGATGTAAAATGAGTATGAGGAATGGTCGAATAAAAGAAAAAAGAATAAAAAGTAGGGTGCTGTGGAAAAAGAATAAGAAAAGAATAGTTGTGAAAAAAAATGAATAAGAAAAGCCACATCCATCCTGGATAATGTGTGATCAAGAAATGGAGAAAAAGAAGAAAAAGGTTAATAAGTGAACCCCAAAAGTTAAGGTAGTACCAAGGAGGATTAGTCACTCTAAATTCCATTGAATATCATACCAAACCTTAGCCTACATTACAAGCCGAAGAAAAGACCTATAGTGATCCTAACTTACCTGTCTGGACACCTTGGTAATGAAAATAAGGGCAAGCATATAGTATTTGACATGCATTGATTGGAATTTCTTTCTGAGAGTGAGTGTCTCTTGACCGTCCCCGCATTGACATACTTGAGTTCATATATGAGTGAGGAGGGACTTATTTGTTGTAAGGGCAAATCGATTGCATTGCTAGCTGATTACTTGTTTGGGTAGTGTAACTTGTACATATGCATGGTTATTGTTGCTGTATTGATGCCATCTCTTGATTCCTTTGGGTCATATTGTTAATCTTCATTGATATGTACAATTGGATTTATAAATAATTGAACGTGGAGAGTGGCATGCGTGTTGAGCTAAACTGGATAATGAACTGTGATAGGTATCTTATGTGCCTCTTGGTTAAGCATTGTAGTATGGTGTTATGTAGTTGCTTGAGGACAAGCAATTGTTTTAAGTTGAGGGTGTTGATGTGCTAGATTTTTGTAGCACATTTAAGACTTTTTAACTTGAAATAATTGTAAGTTCTTAAGTAATTATTGGTGTTTTTGATGTTATTTCTTAAGATTTTGTAGGAAAGTCAAGGATGGGAGGAAAACATAGAAAAGATGAACAAAATAAGTAAAACCTGGTACAAGTGAGCTGATATGAGTCTGACGACATTTCTTGCAAGCCGTCAGAGATGTGGTAAGCTACCAGAAAAAGGAGTCAGGAAGAACAGTGAAGAAGAGTTACTGGATAAAGGTGACGACATTCTCAATATGTCAGCACAAGTATGGTAAGCCGTCATAAGATGCCATCAAGTGGGACAGAACATGGTGAAATAAGCTGAAGGTCTGACGACATTTGCTACACGCCATCACTCCTCTGGTAAGCCTTCGGAGGACATTATTAGAGTGAGGTGGAACAGGTTAAGAAGGCATGACTTCTGACGACATATCTGAGACGCTGTCAGAAGCCTGGCGATCAACACCAATATGCCGTCACCTAAATCCGAGCCGAGCTATTATTTTGTTATTTTATTACCTTAATTAGGCTTTAGTATAAATACCAATTTTGAGGGTTTTTAAATAATCAAGTTTTCATTATTCAGAACAAGAACTTTGGAGAGAGAAACACGTACATTGTTCTCTTTCGCCAATTATTCTTAGTTTTCTTTCTTATCAACTATTCTTGGGTTTCTAACTTGGGATTTAATTGAAGAAATTTCTTGTTGTTTTCCATCTATACGTAAGTTGATTATTATCATCATGAATTCAACTAGTGATTTCTTTCATCAAACCATGAGCGACTAATTCCATTAGCTGGGGTTATAAGATCCAAGGATTAGGGTTTGATATGATGCTAGGTGTTTAATGGATTCAAGGAGTAGTACAACATTTTGAAATTCTGTGGTTTTAACTGAAATCTAGTGGTTGCAAACATTAGATAATGCCTTAGGTTTTATTTGCTTCTGACGGAGAAATAGACTAGAGGACGGGAATTATCAACAGGGACTCGGAAGCTACCAACCTTCTGTTTAATGATTAATGCCGTAACTGGATTAATCTACCTGAGATAACATCCGTTTGGATATAGATAAATTATCTAAGTTCGAGAGAATTAGATAATAAATTGTCTGGTGAGGTCGAGAGATAAGTCAGATAGTATCATAGTCAGGGATATTCTGTTGTTCTACTCATTCCGAGGGTCTCTAGCTTACCTAGTATCTGTCAATACTCGAAACCTTTGGTGATCATAACTATGGTTTCCCATTTATATTGATTACAAACATTAATACTAAAACCCCATTTTATATTTTTGTATCATTTGTTTGAATTTAACTTGTAGCTTTAATTTCAAACTAGTTTAATTGCCACTCACATTGTTCCCTATGGGATTCGACCCCAACCTAGTTGGGTTTTATATTGACAACGATCGCTTACACCCATTCAAGAGTGTAATTTGAGAGTTATCAGCTAAGAGTCAAAATAATATCTAACCAACCCACATCTGTCCCCAATAGCTTTTAAAACCAGATTACCAAATAGGTCGGGAGATGCCCCTGACCATGACCAAGAAAATTCAAAAGTACTGAGTCAAAATAAATATTATGAAAATTATAAGGCCTTTCAAAAGATGGAGGCTCACTACTTCACAATAACTCGACAGACGTGCTAATCCACCTAACGCTAGACAAGGGTAAAAAGAGTGTATTTGGACCCTACATTATGAAATAATGTAGTGTCCTTGGACGGTTAGTGGGATAAGCACTGGCATGTAAATCAGGAAAAGTTATAAAATAAATGCCATGTCCAAAATCAGTTAAAACCACATGCACACATCCATATATACATATATAAGATGTCGGGATAGGGAACAAGATTTAAGCATGAGATTAAAAATCATTATCTTGGACTGTGTAGCTCTATGCGTCCTAAGGGCATACACGAGCTATATGGTTTGGCTCCCCCTACTGAAAGGGTCTAGTGTGTGTTATCCGCGTGAATCAGGAAAATTTGAGGAAGGGCAAAAGCCAACGAGGCTCCAACCATTCAAAATATATATATATAATGTGTAACTATACACACGGTCATAAAGACCCCCACTCCAACAAATGTGGTTTCCAGTATCGGTCCCCCCAAGACCTCCACCTTCTACGGCGAGCTACACAACCCCCTTTAAGCTCAAATTAAAACCATTTACATACATTTCCACCCATTAATCAAGGAGTATTTTAATTAGGCATTTACTGTTGGTATCGTCATACCAAATAAAGTTAATCTTGCAAGCCAATTCCATTATGCCATTCCAAAACCAATTAGCCAAATTCACTCTAAAGTTTCCAATTTAAAATCAATCCATGGACACCAAGGCCTTTCAAAACCAATTATGTTCCATTAACCTTTTATTCAATGCAAGGTTTCAAAGTAAAGTAGATTATGTATATGTCCATGTTTCAAAACCAATTTCATAAGTTGGGTCGAGGTTAAATCCAATTCCAAACCATTAAGCCATAAGATTTAGGGGAACTAATGTTCCCCGTTACAATTCCCACACCCATGCATTTATTTAGATCAAAATCACGAGAATAAAGCATAAATAACCAATTCAAAACCAGTTAAACTGAATTCATGTAACAACTATTCCAAATCTCTCAACCCATATTCAAACACTAATAATTAAACCATATGGACAACAATTAAACACATGATTTTGTATAACATTAATTTAGGGAAGAGATACATGCCTAAATCACACAAGAATTTGAAAGCAATTTGAAATTTGGAGCTTGGGTGATGAATGTACAGTGAAACCCTTGAATGTTCTTGGGTTTGTGTTTGAGAGTGAAATAGGGAGATTTGATCTTTGAAAACTAATGGGAATGAAACTATTTTATGTTTAAAAGTTGTGGAAAAGGTGAAAAGACCAAAAACCCCTCACCCTTAAGTGAAAAAGACAAACCTGCATGAAATTTTCACCTTGGCGTGGCACGCTAATATCGTAGAGGTTATCCTCCATGCCACATTTATAATGTGGAGGGTAACCTCCATGACACGATGATAACGCAAAGGCTCATTGCCTTGAAGTTCCAAAATGGCCCCGAACTATTTCTGAAAATTTTGAAACTTTACCCAAGCACCCTTTTAACATCCCTAAATACAATTCAAGTGAAAAATCAATATTTAGAACATAGGAAGGTTAAGAATAAAATGATGTAAATTTTAAGGGTCTAACATTTTACCTCTCTTAGTCTTTCATCCTCGAATGGTGATTTAGGAAACTTCTAGAATGAGAATTGCACGAATACACCAGAATCAAATGATAAACTCAAATTTTGACAAGAGGAAACAAAACTCATACTTTACACACTTTTCTCCAACACGGGGAACAAAAATGTATACTTGGCCTTCATATCATTCTCAAATTCCCAAGTACTACATTTTGGTTTATCTAAAGAACCTTCATCGAAGCTACATCCTTGAGCCTCAATCTACGAACTTGCTTATCCAATATCTCAACCGGGACTTCCTCATAAAATAAGGAATCCATAATACCAATGTCCTCAATCGACACTATCAAGGAAGGATCACCCACACACTTTTTTAGCATGGACATATAAAACACGAAATGAATAGAACCCAAACTCAAAATAAAATCTAACTCATAAGCAATATTCCTAATTCTCATTACAATCTGGTATGGACCAACATAACGAGAACTAAGCTTTCTCGTCTTCCCAAATCTCATGACTCCTTTCATAGAGGACACTTTCAAGAATACCTAATCATTTATTTCAAACTCTAACTCTCTTCTCTTCACATCTGCATAAGACTTTTGGCAACGTTGAGCAGTCTTTAGTATTTCTCTAATCACTTTTACCTTCTCTATGGATTGGTGAACCATGTCAGGACCAAGCAAACTAGTCTCACCAACCTTAAACCATCCAATAGGAGACCTGAACCTCTTACCATAAAGAGCCTAAAAAAATACATCTGAATGATCAATGATAACTATTATTATACACAAACTAAATGAGAGGCAAGTGACCAACCTAGCTACCATTAAAATCAATCACACAAGACCTTAGAATATCCTCCAAAGTCTAAATGGTACACTCCGTTTGCCCGTCTATTTGACGGAAGAAAGTGGTGCTATGGTTCACCTGTGTACCTATATCTTTCTTAAATGATGCAAAAAGTAAGATGAAAATTGCGTATCTCTGTCTAAAATAATGGACACTGGCGCACCATGTAACTTCACAATCTCTTGAATAAACAACTTTGCATAATCCTCTCCCGAGTAGTTAGTCCTCACAACCAAGAAGTGAGCGGACTTAGTCATGCTATCCTCAATGACCCAAATTGGATCATACTAATTCTGAGCCATGGAAGACCCATAATTAAATCCACATTGATTATCTCCCACTTTCACATAGGCAACCCTATCTCTTGAGACATGGAACCAGGCCTTAAGTTCTCAACCTTAACTTGCTAACTGACCATAAACTTAGCAAAAAAATTTGCTACATCCCTCTTTATATTGTTCCACCAATAGATATCCTTCAAGTCATGGTACATTTTAGTTGATCCCAGATAAATTGTATATCTAGACTTATGAGCCTCAGTCAGAATACTTTCTCATAGCCCATCTACATCAGGAACACACAACCGATCTTAGTATCTCAGAATACCATCTCCCCCAATCTCAAAAGCCATAACCTTTTACTGACCCACATCATCTTTAATCTGCCTAAGTATGATATCTAAATCCTGTTTCTCTCTCACCTCAACCCCAAGAGATGATTTGACCATTTCTTGAAAAATAAATTTCCCATCCTCAAAGTCTAAAAGACAAACTCCCAAGTTAGCCATTTTGTGAATATCCTTCACCAATTTTTTTTTCTCCTTATCAATATGAGATAAGCTCCCCATAGATAACCAACTAAGAGCATCAGCAACAATATTAGCTTTACCTGGATGATAGTGAATACTCATGTTGTAATCCTTAAGCAATTCAAGATACCACCTCTGCCTGATATTTAGTTTTTTCTGAGTTAACATATACTACAAGCTCTTATGATCTGAGTAGATATCCACATGCACCCCATACAGATAATGGCGCCAAATATTCAAAGTAAAAACTATAACCACCAACTCTAGATCATGAGTCAGATAGTTCTTCTCATGAACCTTAAGTTGCCTAGAAACATAAGCCACAACCTTTCCATGTTGTATGAAAACACAACCCAGTCCCACATAGATGCATCACAAAACACAACAAAATTATTTGTACACTCGAGTAGGGTCAAAACTAGCATAGAAGTTAACTTATTCTTCAACTTCTCAAAACTACCCTAACAAGCAGCAGACCATAAAAACATAACCTTCTTATGATTCAACCTAGTCAACGAAGTAGCAATAGAAGAGAAACTCTCCACAAACCTTTTATAATACCCAGCCAAACCAAAAAAGCTCCTAATATCAGTCGGGTCGTAGGCCTTGGCCATTTCTTAACTGCCTCAATCTTCTGTGGATCCACCATGATTCCCTCACTAGAAACAACATGACTAAGAAAAGTCACAACATTCAACTAAAACTCACACTTAGAAAACATAGCATACAACTTCTGATATTTAAGTGTATGCAACACAATTTGGAGGTTATTGACATGATCCTCCTTACTCTTAGAATACACTAAAATATCATCAATGAAGATGATAAATAAACAAGTCCAAAAACTGTCTGAAAACCCAATTAAAAGATCCATGAAGGAAGCTAGAGAATTAGTCAACCTAAATGACATAACCAAAATCTCATAGTGACCATACTGGGTTCGCAAAAAAGTCCTGGGAATATCAACCTCCCTAATTTTTAACTAATGATAAATCGAATGAAGATCAATCTTAGAAAAATATCTAGCACCCTAAATCTGATAAAAAAGATCATCAATCCTAGAAAAAGGGTACTTATTCTTCACTATTACCTTATTCAACTGGCGATTATCTATACATATCAGAAGATATCCATCTTTCTTTTGCACGAAAAATACAGGAGCAAATAATGGAGAAACACCAGAACGAATGAACCCCTTATTAAAAAGATCTTTTAATTTCTCCTTTAGCTCCTTTAATTTAGTCAGAGCCATTCTATATGGAGGAATGGAAATAGGACGGGTATCCGATAGAAGATCAATCCCAAAGTCTATTTTTCTGTTGGGAGGAACCCCAAAAAGATCATCGAGAAATACTTCAGGAAACTCACTAACCACGGGAATAGAATGCACAGAAGGACTTTTAAAATTTGAATCCTTAGCCCAAACTAGATGATATAAACATCCTTTTGAAATCAATTCTAAGCTCTAAAATAGGAAATAAACCTCCCTTTAGGCACTAAATAACTCCCCCATTCTAATACCAGCTTAATAGGAAAATAAAAATTGACCTTTGGGTCCTACAATCCAGAGAATCATAGGACGAATGAAGCCAATTTATCCCCAAGGTAACATCAAAATCCACCATATTTAATTTTATCAAATCCACCAATGTCTCCTTATGGAGGATAGATACCACACAACCCCTATAAATTCTTCAAGCCATAATAGAATCACCCACCAGGGTAGACACAAAAAAGGTATCAAAAATATTTTTGGGACCAAAACCAAATTGCACAACCACATAAGGGGTCACATAATAAAGGGTATAACACAGATCAAGTAGATAATAAGAATTATGAGAGAAGAGTTGTAACATACTAGTAACAAAATTCGGAGATGCCTCAGATTCCTAAAGAGTCACAAGTGCATAGAGGTGATTTCAACCGATGCCGGTACCAGAAGTAGCACCCTTTGTCATAAGAGCTGAAGACGTGAAGGACAATCTCGCTACATGTGACCCAGCTGTACATAATTATAACATCGATTCCTCTCATCCTCACAATAACCATAATAAAGCTGCCCACAAAAATAATGTAGTGGGTATGGTGGGGATGACTGAGCTTCACTAGCCTTAGACTGGGCACCATGTGCCTAAAAACCACTACTAGCCTAAGAACGACGATCACTCGAAGGCTTAGGATAAAGAGCACTAGCAAAAGAATAAGAACTGCCCCAGTTTTTCTTATTGGTCTATTGTCTATTGTATCTCCCATTATTCTGTTGACCCTCACCCTACTCTAAATACCTGAACTTCTTACTCTGTCTCTCCCCAATCTCTGCCTATTTCTTTTTTTCATCCTCAACCTGCTGCATATAAATCAAAAGTCTGGAGATGTCAATATCATTGTTCAACATTGTAGCCTTACACTCCAATATCAAGTATCGGGATAACCTAAAAGCAAACTTTCTCACCTTGGATCTCTAGTTAGATACCAAATCTAGAGCATAGTGAGACAACTTCTGAAATCTCAATCTATACTCTTTCACAGTCATCTTACCTTGCTTCAGACTAACAAACTCCTTAACCTTAACTTTCCTCAACTCCTGAGGAAAGAATTGATCAAGAAAGACATCCATTTAATGTTAGCTCCATATCATTACCCCTGAACTGCTCCCACTCCTCATACTATTGATAAGCTACATCTTCCAGCTGATATGTAGAAAACTCTACACCTTTAGAATCAGTAGCATGCATCACTTTAAAAATCTTCTCCATCTCATCTACAAACCCCTAAGAATTATCCTCAACCTTAGAGCCAGTAAAGATTGTGGGATTCAACCTCATGATCTGGCCAGTCGAAGTGACCTCGGATGAAAAAGTAATAGAACCAATATGATCCGACTGATGAGACTGAGATATCACCAACTGAGTAAGCAAATGAATAGACCGGTGAAACTCTGCATTACAAATACCCCCTAAGGCAACTGATCATAAGAATCACCACCCTGAGAAGCTTGATAAGGACTAGTAGGGACAAATGGGACTCTACGTAGAGAAGCACAATCAGAATCAGGGACCCTAGACTGGGTCTGCACTCCATACACAAGGCGAGTCCTCTCCACATTATCCTCAGGTAGGATAGAGTTCCCAGTAGAGTTTCTATGAATATCAGATCTTCGAGGAGATATAATCTAAAATGAAAGTAAGCCAGGAGTTAGAGAAGTTCATAACACTAGATTCTATAACCCAAAATACAACACAATAAAAGGAAATATTCCTAAATATCTTGTAGCCTCCTCCTTATAAGTATGATGCACTACACACCTATAAAAAGAACTCTACTCGACATGAATTTGTGGACACCTAATGACTCGATATTGTGCTCAAATACCAAGCTTGTCATGATCCGAACCATGGATAGGCCATGACTGATATCTCAAGCCCAACATGGATTGAAGACCACCCCCATCGCCTAATCTCATGAGCACAAAATAATAATACTAACAATGAAAAAGCCAATAGATAGTAATAAAAAATGGATAAATGACTCAATAAAGCTAAGAGTCAAAATAATAACTAACCAACCCATCTTCCCACAATAGCATGTAAAACCAAAATACCAAATAGGTCAGGACATGACTGCAATCATGACCAAAAGAATCCAAAAGTATTGAGTCAAAATAAAGAATATAGAAATAATAAGGCCTTTCGAAAGGTGGAAGGTCACCACTTCACAACAACTCAACAGATGTGTTAATCCACCTAATATTTTTACAAGGGTAAAAAAAGTGTTTTCGGACCCTACATTATGAAATAATGTAGCATCCAAGGATGGTCAGTGGGATAAACACTGACATGTAACTCAAGAAAAGTGATAAAATAAATGCCATGTCTAAAATTAGTCAAAACCACATGCACACATCCATATATACACATATAAGATACCGAGATAGGGAACAAGGTTTAAGCATAAGTTTAAAAATTATTATCTTGGACTATGTAGCTCTATTTATCCTAAGGGAACTCATGAGCTATATGGGTTCAGCTCTCTCTACTGAAAAGGTCCCAGTGCGTGTTACCCGCATGAACTAGGAAAATTTGAGGAAGGGCCAAACTCACCGAGGATCTAACCATTCTAAAAATATATATATATAATGTGTGAACTATGTACACGGTCATAAATAGCCCTACATCGACAAATATAGTTTCCAGTATCAGTCCTCCCGGGACCTCCACTTTCTATAGTGAGCTACACAACTCCCTTTAAGCCCATATTAAAACTATTTACACACATTTCCATCCATTAATCATGAAGTCTTTTAATTAGGCATTTACTGTTGGTATCATCATACCAAATAAATTTAAGCTTGCAAGCCAATTCCATTATGGCATTTCAAAATCAATTAGCCAAATTGACTCCAAATATATCAATTTAAAATCAATCCATGGACACCAAGGCCTTCCAAAACTAATTTATATTCCATTAACCTTTTATCTAATGCGAGGTTTCACAGTGAAGTAGATTATGTATATGTCCATGTTTCAAAACCAATTTCACAAGTTGGGTTGAGGTTAAATCCAATTTCAAACCATTAATCCATAAAATTTAGGGAAATCCATGTTCCCTATTTCACTCATGCATTTATTTAGTTCAAAATTATGAGAATAAAGCATAAACAACCAATTCAAAACCATGGAAACTCAATTCATGTAACAACATTTCAAATTTCTCAACCAATAATTAAACCACATGGTCAACAATTAAACACATGATTTTCTATAATATTAATTTAGGGAAGAGATACATGCCCGAATCACACAAGAATTTAAAGGTGATTTAAAGTTTGGGGCCCGAATGTTGAATGCACAGTGAAACCCTTGAATATTCTTGGGTTTTGTGTTAGAGAGTGAAATAGGGGTATTTGATATTTAAAAAATAATGGAAATGAGACTATTTTATATTTAAAAGTCGTGGAAAAGGTGAAAAGATAAAAAGCCCCTCACCCTTAAGTGAATAAAAATAAAACTACACAAAAATTTTTCCTTAGCATGGAACACTAATATCATGGAGGTTATCCTCTGTGCCATGCCAATATCGCAGAGGGTAACCTCTAACACGATGCTAATGCAAAGGCTCACTGCATTGAAATTCTAAAATTTCTCCGAACCTTTTTTGAAAATTCCAAAACTTTCTTCGAACACGCTTTTAGCATCCTTAAACACAATTCAACTAAAAAATTGATATTTCAAACACGAAAAGGTAAAAAATAATATGATGAAAATTTAAGGGTCTTACAATTACTTATTATTATAAACCCCCTTTCCTTTTGGAAATACCCGACTAATAGTTCGAATAACCATATCGATCGAGCTTCCTGCCATACTCCCTATGGAATCGATCCCAACCTAGTTGTGTTCTATATTTGATTCTGACTGCTTTATAGCTTATTGCAAGGTAGAATTTAGGCGACATTACTTGTGGATAGGGAAAGTTGAGAATAGTATAAATCATCTATAACATGGGAGCAACTTTGTAAATCAAAGGTGGCTGGAGGACTACATCTAATGGATGTAGAGCAATAGAATAAGGCTACTATTGATAAACTTTTGTCAACAGTTTATTTAAGGAATAATGCACGTGACTTGTTTTTTATTTTTCTCCAACTTTTTTTACATATAACTCCTAGTCAAATTGGAATTTCTATTTTTGGTAAGAAACTGATTAGTTGTTTCTGTTATTTTTGGTAGCAAATAGGTTATTTTTTTAGGGAAAGTTTAACCTACTTTTAGTTTTGATAGAAACTATTTAAGTTAGGAGTTGATGATTAACAAAATACGTTGCTTTACCAAAAAAGAAAAAAAAACTTCTTTGCGTCTCTTCTTCTCTAACTCATCTATATTTTTAGTTGCTTAGTTCTTAGCTCTCCTTTCTATGCTATTTTAAAAGTATTAAAACCAATAAGTATCAGATCTGTTTTTCTTGATTGGCCTGTGAGTGAAGAGATGGATTCTAATATTTTTTCAAGAATGGCTCCACTCACTTTTTATGGTGAAAATTATCAGTTATGGGCTGTGAGAATGAAAACTTACTTGGAGGCACTTTATCTTTGAGAAGATGTGGAAGAGGATTATGAAATTATTTCGTTTCCAAATAATTCCACCATAGCCCAAATCAAGAGTCCCAAGGAAAATAAAACCTCAAAGTGTAAGGAGAAGACAACTCTATTTGCTTATGTTTCAACAACTATTTTTACAAGAATTATATCTTTCAAATCATCAAAAAAAATTTGAAATTATCTAAATAAATGATATGTTGGAGATAAAAGAATACGAGGAATGCAAGCACTAAGTTTAATAAGAGAGTTCGAGTTGTAGAGAATGAAAGACTCTGAGATAGTCAAAGAGTACTCAGACAGATTACTTGGCATTATTAATAAGGTAAGATTACCAGGCACTAAATTTAAAGATTTAAGAATTGTTGAAAAAATTCTTGTTACAGTGCCCAAAAGATATGAAACATGTATAACTACCTTGCAAAATACACAAGATTTGTTCAAGATTACCTTGACAGAGTTGTTAAATTTTTTTCAGGCATTGGAGCAAAGGAGACTTATGAGGCAAGATGGTATGATTGAAGAAGCCTTAGTAGCCATTCACAAAGCTCAAAGCAGGGGTAAAAAATTTAAAAAATTATCCACCTTGTGAGCACTGTGGAAAATGGGTCATCCACTATACATATGTTGGAAAAGGCCAAGCGCAATGTGCAGTAAGTGCAATCAGCTTGTCCATGAAGTAATGATTTGCAAAAAACAAATTTGAGAACCATGAAGAAGATGCACATATGGTCAATGAACAAGAAGACCATATTTTTGTTGCAACACATATCTCAAGTAAAGTTTCAATAAATTTTTGACTAATTGATAATGGTTTGACCAACCACATGACTTATAACAAGAGTTTTTTAAAGAATTAAAGCCTACTGAAATATCCAAAGTAACGATTGAAAATGGTGACCAGATTCTTGTTGAAGGAAAAGAAACTATTGTCATCAAAATAGGTTCAAGTAATAAAGCAATTTCAGATGTTCTTTATATACCTAATATTGATCAGAACTTGTTGAGTATTTGTCAGTTGTTAGAAAAAAGATACAAAGTATCCTTTGAGGATAAGCATTGCTTCATCAATGGTGGGATGGAAAACAAGTTTTAAGTTTTAAACATTAAGATAAGAGGTAAATATTTCTCATTTGATCCAATGGAAGATGTTTTTGTATAACATGAAAAAAATCATATGCTGAAAAAAATTAGAAAATGATCCTTTAATTGAAAAAACACAAGCAAAATGTGAACCTGTTGGGTTTGAAGAAGCTTTCAATGTTTCTAAAGGAATTAAAGCAATGGAGAAGTTATCAATATTTTAGGAAAATAAAATGGGTAAGTTTAAAT